>OZ010598.1:11794829-12014829 GCA_963932145.1 Acanthosepion lycidas
TTTTACTAGCATTAATGCTTTTGCTTGGGGTGATTCTGATTAAAAATAAATATATTTTCTTTTTGAATTTGTAGGTTTGAGGAGTTGGATCGTGATTACAATTCCAATGTAATAAATTATAACCATGGAATATTAGTGTTTGCACCTTTTATATTATATTCTTGCTCTGTCCTGAACATTGACCTGTACCTGGATTCTATCCTCTTGGAAATTCATTATATATATATATATATATATATATATATATATATATATATATATATATATATATATATATATATTGACCACTAATATTAATATATATATGACCACTAATTTAAAAAAATAGGCACAATTGTCTTTGTTTTTTTTATTTCACAAAACATGAATATCCATTGTGTTTAAAATAGGTGGATTTTATCTCTGAATAGATTTCTATACTCAGAGATCTTATCAGAATTTGGCCAGCCATTTCTTTTAGAGTTTGTTTTCTGTTAGCCTTTATTGAAATTTCATTTTCTTTCTTTGTGCAAACATTTTGTAAAGCAATAATCATTAAATATTAGTGATGTTACATCACAGCTGGAATGAAAGTTTGAAACATTATACGTGTGTTGCTGTTCCAGGGACAGTGCGGTAATTATGCCAAACACTAGACTATTTAGGATAGCCTCAGAAAATTCGGGTCATTTATTTCTCTTGCCAAAGTGTTCTGACTAATTTGTAAAATGTTTGAAGAATCAAATCACTGACTGATTTTACTACTGCTATTTCTTTATTCATTGAGTTCTGGTTTTCAAAAGAATGAGAGGATGTGTAAATATATACATATATATCAGACACAAAAGTTCAAAAGAATAAAAAATCTAAAATGTGGACATACAGGTATATGCAATTTTTAAAGAAATAATAGATTTTTTATTTATTAATGTAACAGATTTTATTATTTTACACGTTATTTTAGTGGATATCCTTATTTGATTATAAACAGTACTTTTATTTATTTTTATCTACTGGCCTGGATATTCAATAAATCTTATTACAGAAAAATATGTGCTTTCTGGCACAATTCAGCTCATCAGACTGACTACATTATATGAAAATTTTCGTAAAATGTAGTCAGTCTATATTCATCAAAATAAATTTATTACCGACAGTCGATTTTTAAGGTTTTTTTTCTAATTATTATTATAATTTATCTGTATCATAGATTGAGCTCTCATATGGACTAAAAGTCCTCTTTAGAATAATCCCTACCAATTACAATTTGATATTTAATATATACATATATATATATATATATATATATATATATATATATATGATGGTGATTGACTCTACCGTCGTTTCAATGTATCAGTATCTTTCAGTTCAGTTTTTTAACCCTGTACCTGTCCCCGTCACCTTAACTCTCTTGCCAGTAGACTTGTTGCTCAGGTGGAATAGCAAAGAAGGAACCCAGAACTGAACTGAAGACTATCCATATAAAAGATTTGGTTAGAGTGGTGAACGCTTATGTAGAACCAGCCACACTTATTGAAAGTGCTGATGACAAGGAGTGGGTGCAAATATTTGCCACGAACACAATGAACGACACCCCTCAGGTTTTATTATCATGGAGTTATACCTCTCCGGTACTAGCAGTGCACAGAAGAGTGCAATGCCTTTCGATGGTAATTTGGCATGAGATATATATATAAGCAAAATAATGACAAAATGGGAAAAACTTTTTATGTGAGAAGTCCCTCCAATATATATATATTGTGTGTGTGCGCGCGTTTCATTAAAAACGACAAACAAGGTCCTACGATTAAGCTTTTTATTTAATTTTTCTTGTGTTCAAACAAGTGTTTTCTTTTATGGACAGTGTGTGTAGAAAAGTGTGTCCGAAAAAAAGAGAACACTTGTTCGAACACAAGAAAAATTAAACAAAAAGCTTAATCGTAGTACCATGTCTGTCATTTTTAATGAAACATGCATAAATGAAGAATTGCTGCCTAGATACACTATATATAAATATATATATAAAAGACAGAGAAAAAATGCAACATGTGTATATACTGAATATTTCTGCCAGACTTGAAGGCCAGGGTCTTGTCATGAATTAAAAAAAAAACTGACTGATACCAATAAATAAAATATAATTTCAACAATGTATATTTACACAGCAATCCTTTGTTTAAACATGTTCTGTTAAATAGAATAGACAGTAAATGTCTAGTAAACCTTTTAGTAAGTTTATTCTGTCACTTCTATCTAACAGTATATATTTAAATAATATATATATATATATATATATATATATATATATATGTGTGTGTGTGTGCGTCCTTGTGTTAGACAGAATGTGAAGATGTTTGTGATAATGTTAGTGTATGTATAAATTGTATGTTCATCTTTTCCTTTGTAGTATAGAGAACTAGTCTATTCTTGGAAGAATATAACACAACCAAACATAAAAAATTAGTCAAGTTCTTCATTGTGTTATGCTTTGTGTACTTGTTGAGATTTATATGATAATATTATCAGATAATTTTGTTAGCACCACAATTCATTTTTTGTTTTTAATATTGTTCAATCGAAGAATTTTTTCAAAAAAATTAGTTCTTCAGTTTTCTTACATCTATATATATATATATATATATATATATATATATATATTCCCTTACCTATGTAAATTCTATGTCCTTTCTGGAACATGGGTGAGAATAGTTCTCCACAATTTCCTCCCATTTGTTGCTCTAAGTAATTCTTGCTGATTTATGAATCCACCTCGTGGTCCATGTCATGCCATCCATTTTCAAAAACTTGTTCTGTAACTTGTCTTTAACTCTTAAAAAAAATTAAATAGGTGTATGAAGAATGCTTAAAAGAAAAAAGAATTAAAATCTAAGCTTAGAATAACTATGAGTTTATTAAATTAATTTTGACTTCAAAATTTATTTTTCTCTCTTACATTACTTTATCTTACATATCTGTCTTACATACAATGAACAGATATCTCTTTTATTTATCTAAATTTTACATTTAACCCCATCTTATCTCTTTGCGCACACACACACACATATATATATATATATATATATATATATATATATAATATCAACTATGAACATGTATACAATATCTTGACTGTTTTGAAAATGAATACATTATATAATGACATACATACAATAATCTATTTCTTGTTAACAGTTAATATATTTCAACTTTGAAAATAGCTAAATGTATAGTCGAAAGCACTCTGATAGAAAGAACAATTGGACAGTTTTTTTATAATTTATCTACCGAAAAGAAAAGAATTATAAGATCACATGAAAAATTCTATAAAAAAACTAACTCAAAGCATCTTGTCTGCCATATTCAATGTAACGTGCATGAAAGAAGGATTGATGCCTAAATACACAAAATATATATATATATGCACACACGCAAACACACACACACACACACACATATATATATGAACAGCAAATTATGTCTGTCCGTCCGTGTGTCTGAAACTCCTCTAACTCAGGCCACACTTGCTCTACATAGATGTATTATACGTTTTTGATACCAGGATGATCTCGAGATTGAAAATCTGCCCATCATCTGGTGCATCTTCACACACAAAAACACACACACACACACACACACACACACACATATATATATATATAAAGAAATATAGTCTTAAGGTGTGCTATATTTATGGAATAAAGTGCTCAATATCAGAGATAGAGCGTGTGTAAATATAAAAGTGAACATAGAAGTCAACACTTAGAGGCGACAGTCTGTTTCATGCTATATGCAATCGTCAGGCCATGTGTCCTGACGATTGCATATAGCATGAAACAGACTGTCGCCTCTAAGTGTTGACTTCTATGTTCACTTTTATATATATATATATATATATATATATATATATATATATAGTACAGCTAATAGATCTATTGGTATGTAATCCAAGTGGATTCTAAATTTTTTTATATATGATTAAAAATTTTGTTTATATATAAAACACATATACATATTGTCAAAGGACCGGATATAAAATTAGCTAAAGTAACTTCAATGAAGAAATAAATTGAATAACATATATATTTCTTCTTTTCTCCCCGGTAATTTTATAGTTGTAAACTTAATAGCGATTAAATTTTGATTTTGAAATTAGTTTTTAATTTTAATATTAAATTTTATCATATAATTTAGTAATTATTGGTTAGAATAAATTCTTTTTTAATATTACCCGTATTTTAAAGATCTGAATAGCTATTATAACATGACTTCATTGTCAAGCTTTTTGAATTTTCCTATACTTGTATTTTGATAAGACACCGAGGGTGTTGAAACAAAATGGCTATTTTTGTAGTGATTTTATAACATATTTATGTTATAAATTTTTTTTAAAATAAATAATTATATCTGCTCTACTTTGTATTGAGCACTCTTTTAAGAATAGTAATTGTTGGTTATTGGAATTCATTCCATATACACCAATCATATACTTGGAGATATATATATATATATATATATATATATATATATAATGTGTGTATGTGTATATATATATATATATATATATATATATATATATATCTATAAACTGTTTGTGTATGTATTAGGTTGGTGCAAAAATAATGTCGTTTTCTCACATATGTTACTATGTGATAAAACGACATTATTTTTGCACCAACCTTATATATATATATATATATATATATATATATATATATATATGTGTGTGTGTGTGTGTGAAAATATTGTAGAAAATAGGAAAGAAACTGGTTTGGTAAATAATCCAAAGTTCCTTAGTATTTTTGTAATTATTTTTAAAAAATAGTGCTCGATACGAAAGTAGAGCATAAATATAATTATTTATTTAAAAATATGATTCCAACTCGCAAGTTGGAACCATATTTTTAAATAAATAATTATATATATATATATATATATAAAATTCTCCCAGTGTATTTGGTACTACTGTCTTCTCATAAAAGATTAAAAAGTATATTGTTATCTATGTCCAAAGCAGTCTTGGTAAAACGTAAACATTTCCTGTTCAATCAATAACTGTGAGTAATCAAACTCCCTTTGTTTGACACAGCAACAGCTTGACATTTGTGAGCTTATCATAAGCAGATTGTAAATGAACGCAGGCAATTCAAATACAGAATCTATTAACTCCTATCTTGCTATAGTTTCATTATTTCTTTCTTGATTTTTTTATCGGTTACCTCAATGTAAAATTATTTTTGCAATGACGGATCTGTTGTCATATTCTGTAACTAATTTTTTTTGCCCCATTGATGGGTTTTAGAATACACTGGCATCATCCCCTACAGAGCAGTAACCCCCATCATCCACCTTCCAAGATGATACTCACAGTATATCAATTCCTCATGGGTCATTTAATGCTAAAATTTAATTTTCTCTCGTATTGATGGGGGTTTCTTTCTTAACCTTTTGTTTGTAATGTGAAAAGTCAACATTATGATTATATCAATATTATTCCCTTCAAGTTGCACATACTATCCATTTTAGTTGTTACTGTTGTTGAAAATCTTCAAGTGATGTGAGTTCTATTATTTGGTACAGTTCTTTGTTTGTGAATATTAGAATAACCAAGAACCTATATTGGCAGCAAACTGCCTGCATATTGATAGAAAATAAGTTCAGCAGAAACACAAAAAGAGAAAGAGGTGTAAGACAAGGATATGTCTTCTCACCAGATTTATTCAACTTATACATTCTCCTCGTTAATTTCAATTCTCTGACTCCTTTCCTGGACCCACTTGTCCATCAAAAACAGAAACCAGATCACCTTCTCCTTTTAACTTTCTGAGCCATTGATAAAAATTATTTCCCAGTTTGTTCTTGTCAATGAAAATATGTTTACCTAAATTATCAACAAAGAGACATGCTGTTTTCCATCCTTGAGCCAGTCACCATTTAGTGAAAACATAAACTAGATCACCTGCCTGTTATGACTGATTGATTTTCATAATCCTAACCCACACAGTAGGGTCATTCTCTGTTTTCATTTCTCAATTCGTTTTCGCTAATGAAAATATAATTCCCTTATTATTGCTTATCTTTTCACCAATGACGTGTTTTTCTAATTTCCCAAAAAGAGATAAAGCCATTTACAAATTTGCTTTACCTGCATGCCAATTCGTAGGGGTGAGGCGACCCAGATGGCCCTTTCTTCACTTCCACATTACCAGGGAAAATATCTTCCATTCTCTCTTTCTATCTCTCTCTATCTTCCAGTTTATATTTCATTTTGGGATTAACCCTTTTTCTGCTTAGAATTAATGCTTAACCACCTCACATCCTCAATCTCGCATCTGTGCATGAGTGAAGCAAACTATATGACTTTTTGAGAAATTTCATTCATCCTTTAAGTATTAAGAGTCTTTCCTTGCAATGAGTGGTATTTAGTATTTTGCTAGTATCCACTAATGTTAATAGTTGTATTTTGGTTGTTTTGGATGCTATGATCATATGTCCAAAATGATGAAATATACAACAAATAAGTAAACAGTGAAAATCTGTTTTGCACTCAATAACCTTTATATAAGTTTCTCTCTCAAGTAATTCATAAGGTAAGAATTCTGAAGAATATTAAGATACTTTAGCTGTATGGTTCATAAAATCTGTAATTGTGTAGAGTCAGGGCAAAACCTCACCCTACCTAGGATGGAGGTGGAAGAACCTGAGAAGAAGGTAGTTTCCTTTCAATTCAATTAGTAAACTGGCTTTGAAAATCAGAACTGCAATAATGATTGGCCCACAGATCTTGACTAAGTACAAATTTTAATGGTTGTCTTTGCAGATTGTATGGAACAGTTTGATTTTTAAAAATTCTTTTTTTCTTATTCAGGAATCCTTGAGAAGAACAATATCAAATATCTGCTTATTTATTTTAATATAAAGATCAACAATATTCATGAATGCATAAATGATGGGTGGGGGTGTCAGCCAGGCCCCATTTTTCAAATGTCATTTATTTGGGGTGGGTATCAGCCAGGTCCACTTCTAAAGCCCACTTTTTTGCTGTTGAAGGCTTTCTTTAACCAACTGGGAATAAAAATGTTTACAGGTAATCAGTATTTTCTGAATAATATTCTGGGAATGCTGAAAATAAAATTAAAATATTAACATTACATATTAAATAAATATTAATATATTAACATTATTGATATTTATATTAAATTTTAATATAGTAAAATTATTAATATTTATAATAAATATTAATAGAGTAACATTATTAATATTTATATTAAACATTAAAATATTATCATTATTAATATTTATACTAAATATTAATATACAGTGTAACCCGGGTATAAGAGAGTTGTCGGGACCGGAGAAGTCTCTTATATCCGGGTTTCTCTTATATCCGGGCTTGGTCTAATTTATATATATTAACGCAGGCTCTAATTTGGGACCAGATAAAAATCTCCCTTATATTCGGGTTTCTTTTATATCCGGGTCACACTGTAGTAACATTAGTAATATTTATATTAAATATTAATATAGTAACATTAGTAATACAGTGTAACCCGGATATAAGAGAGATTTTATCTGGTCCCAAATTAGAGCCTGTGTTAATATATATAAAATAGATGAAACCCGGATATAAGAGAAACCCGGATATAAGATACTTCTTCTCCGGTTCCGACAACTCTCTTATATCCGGGTTACACTGTATTTATATTAAATATTAATATGGTAACATTATTAATATTTATATTAAATATGAATATATTAATAAAATCATTCATAACATTTTTGTATGATTTTTTTTCAATAGAGAAAAAACAGATTCACTCAATTTGGGCTTATTTCAAATCCAGTAGATGTTAACAGTTTCCATATGAAAAAAAACTTTCTGTCTTTGGCATCTGTTAATTGCCCCTGCTTCAAAAATTCCAACACACTTTCCTTCCACACAGTGTTTGTCTCTTATTTTAACCTAAGGACACCTGCTAAATGGAAGCAGAACACATTTGTTTGGACAAACTATTCCATTTTGTGTCATTATGTCTACTTGATTTTCAAAGTATCTGTCTAAAAATTGTTTCTTTTTATATTTGTAAATGTGTATGGATGTGTCAATATTCACAAACTAACACAGTAATCTTAGTACATAATACATATGTATACACACACAAGTCTCAGTAGCTATTTACATACAAAAATACAGTGTTTATACTTAATCAAACACACAGGTATAAGTCTTATATATTCGCACAACATTGACATATATTATTAGTATAAATATGATTTTTAGTGGGTATATATTTTTGAGTAGTCATTCCTATTTTTTTCCCCACTGAAATTGATATCCGCTGGCCTGGAATTATCAAATGTTTTATTAAAGAAGATGTGTTCGATAATCACTTCTTGGCAGAGATTGAACCTTCCTTTCCATTTTATCTGAGGATAAATATTTTGTAGGCATTAAATGGTAAGTTTAATCAATGGAGACACCTATTCAAACATGTCTAGTATAGGAGGCACCTATTCAGACATGTGTAGTATTGGAATAATAATAATAATAATAATAATAATAATAATATTGAAGTAACAAAAAATCCACTACTTACTTAAAAATAAATACGTACACACACACACACACACACATATATATATATATATATATATATATATATATATATATATATATATAAACGTCATCCACAGACAGACTGTTTTGCTGTTTCACAGCTCATCAGTGTGGCTAGACATCCGGTTGCCTCAAGCTCGGATCGAAACCCGACTGAATTGGTATCAGCCGGAGATTCTACCACTAAGCCGTCGGCGCACGGCAGGGAAGCAGGTGGACTTTTAGCGTATTTATTTTTAGAAACACACCCAGTGACTGACAGTGACTCAATTCGCTATGCGAAGAGTCTCGCTATATATAAGCTATAATAGTCACTGTTTACAAACCCAAATCTACTCCCTAGAGAGCTCAACTGAAATTAATATTTATTTCAGGAGCCAATATAACGTCATCCACAGACCGTTTCGCTGTTTCACGGCTCATCAGTGTGGCTAGACATCCGGTTGCCTCTAGCTCGGATCGAAACCCGACTGAATTGGTATCAGCCGGAGATATATATATATATGCATAAACACACACACACACACATATATATATATATATATATATATATATATATATATAGGCACAATAGGGTAATGGTTAGTGGCTTGGATTGAGGAATCAGAGAGGCGAGTTCAAATTCCAGTCTCATTTGTTACATTTACTTACGAGCAAATACCATTGCGAAAGATAAAAAAACATCTCATGAATTCCAGTTATGAGCAAATAGCAGGACAGACTGGGTTCTATAGCTTTGGATGGCAATTGGTATAGGAGAAGGACAATTCAAAACCTGAGAGGTCAGCAACAAAACCAGCTCACCAACCAGACCCTGGTCTGGTGAGGAGGGTAAGCAACATAAAAAAACAAGAAATGTTAAAGGATGGGTGAACTCTTCAATGGCCATCCACCCCAAAATATGTGTTAAATAGTTTCACTAACCTGCAACTGGCCAAACATGGTGAGTAAGGCTACACTCCAGAATTCAATTCCTCTCAATTCGTTGTTGGAAGTTTTACCTGATGATCCTGAATCCTTAAAAAAGGATTCAGATGAAATAAATTGTCGTAATGGTACCTTAAAGTGGTTTGTTTTTCATTACATATTAGCTCTGTCCTCACATTGAGCTCTCAGGATTTCATCCTCTTTGGATTTACCAATTCGGTTTACCAAGTTCCTTATAACTTAATTATATATAATATATATATATATATATATATATATATATATGTATATATATGACACATCCATACACACAAACACAATTATATTAGTGCATATTTGTACAAACATGTAAAAGATTTTTCATGGTAATAAATATGAAAAATCTGTATAATAAAAGCAATCAACAGTGTGTCACTGTGTCACACTCTTTCAACTTTACTCCTAGAAGCCGTAGCCCTAAATATACCATTTTGGAAATGGGCCAGGCCGGATCTGGACCCACGAACCTGAAATTTTGAATTCCCAAGTTTTCTTTACTGCGATTGTTTTTGGAGATTTACGTGATTTTTTTTGTGAAGAATTTTTTTGTATGTTAACAATTTTTATAACTTGCAAATAGATTTCAGAGATATCAAAATTAATTGCCAAATCCTGCAAAAATCACCCATGAGATAAAAATAATTGTTTGTATGGAAAGTAAGGACCTAATTGTCATTAAATTATTATTGAATTTTTAAAAGGTAAGCTTAAATATTAATGTAATACTTAAATGCAGCAATCAATTTTGAGTTCTTCTGTAGCTTATTGTTGCCTATTGCATCTACTCGTCCATATCTATTGTGTTCAGGGCCAGTCAAGACCCCTTTGCAGCAGCTAGCTTAAATGCTGCCCAATAGGACAGCTTTTAAGCTAGTAAAGCAATAAATCTATAATAATAAATTTCAAGTTTGTTCTGAAAGTAACGTCATCTATTTTTTTTAATGTTATGAAAACAAACATATTTATTAAAATGAGAGTAAAACGGACATGGGGACAGAGATGTAATCACCATAAATCGTGATTTGATGCAAGACAGAGAAAGAAAAATATCAATAAAAATGTCAGAAAAAAAAAATTTTTAAATTAGGTAAAGCTGTCTAGTTCTTGTTTCTCTCTCTTAAAAGCTCAATCAAAGAAAAAAAAAACAGCTGTGAACCAAAACTAAAGGTGAGGAAGCCAATTTTTACAGTGAGGACAAAAAATACGCATTTATTAATAACATACTAACATAAGCACATTTCTATTATAAGCTGATCACATCCACACCCAAGAACCATTCTTTTTGTTTACATAAAGAAAGTTTAACAGATTTGATGCGATGGTCTCTAGAACTTTCAGATGGAAATCTGAAAGTGAACAACTTGGCTCATAAAACATTTCCTTATGGTAGGTCAAAACATATTGCTAATTATTAATGTTCTGAGATTACAATCCGATTTCTTAGCATTTGATTAATAAATTAAAATGTTTTTCCTTTTTCTTGTTCCGAATTACAATTTATGGTTATATCTTTTCTCCCTTTCCATTTTTATTTTAATAAATTTGTTTGTTTTTATAACATTAATCAAATGTTGTACCTCAAAGAAGGTCTCCTATTTTGAGGTTGTCCCATGGTAAATGTATGGCAGTACAGGGTTAACTTTGGGTCACCACAGCTTTGTAAACAGGCACAAAGACCTACTGAAATCCATATGGCCTTCCATTGTGTGCAAGGTCTATCTAGGGTTTCACAACTATTTCCAGCACCTCAATGTAGCCAGCAGCATTCACTCGAAGACCCTGTTTAAAGAAGTGAGGTGGTATGATGTGTCCTTCACTACACCGTACCACCTATGAAACCATTACAGAAGCAGGAAAATTGGGGTAAATGACTTATTGGGTGGGGGGATATCAAAAGAATCTGCCCATAACCACCTGTCAATCCTGGTTGAAATTTTTTTTGTCTAAAAAAAAAAAAAAGAATGAGAACATTAGGTCCTTCAAGATGTTCCCACTTGTTCAGTAATTGTTTTGCTCAGCCATTGTTCTTGTGTGTGTTGTACCAAATGTCATCCACCACATTGCAGACTGTGCCCTTTGACACCTAAAGATTCATGTCAATAATGTTCTGTACCAACTGTACAAATTGTCCTGATACTGTTTGAATGCTTTCTGTACTTTTCTACAGGCTTCCAACTCCTTCTGAACTTTGTGTACAAATGACTTCCAAAAAACATGCAATCTCAATGCTGTTGTGCTTTGCGTGTATCACAACAATTACGGCATGCCATTTCATATCTGGCATTAGATGATAGTACGCCATTGATGTTCTGAAAAGATAAAAGCGCATTAATTGTTTATCACATAACCGCATGCAATCACATGTTCTCAAATACTTTAGGCACTCTGTATAGTCTACATTTCGTGCCTCCTGGCTTGCATCTGTTTTTGCCAATTAACGATGGATTAGATGGACAATACAGCATCAAGGTGATATAACTCATTAACCTGAAGGAGAAATCCATCTAAGAGAATAAAATATGATTTTAAACCTCTGCTACCTTGCAGGAAATTGATTGATTTGTTTATTTTTTATGACTTATCAACCCCTTGTGGATTATTTAAAGCCAAAATATATTTTGGTTTGTAAGAATAATTCTTTTTTTTTACAGATGAACAATTTTTTTTTTATACTATTCACATTATTCGGACTATTGTCCTCATCTCTGTCACCATATTTATTACAATGTTTCATCCTTTCAATCTCTGCCTATATTTCTGAGATGAGGTATTATGTACACTATTTATATTATTCAGACTTTTGTCCTCATCTTTGTTGCCATATTTATTATGTTTCGGCCTTTCAGTCTCTGCTTATATTTCTGAGATGCGGTATTATGTACACTATTTACATTATTCGAACTATTTTCCTCATCTTTGTTGCCATATTTATTACAACGTTTTGGCCGTTGTACACTCCAGCCTTCTTCAGGTGGTTGTAATGGCAAACTGAACCCTTTATTTCGCACACCGGGGTAGACTGTTCTACTTCCATGTGCCATGTCTAATGGATGTCAGTTATCAGTTATCTCCTGTTAATTCCCCTCTCGAAGTTCTATACTGCTTTAACTGGGTATTAAACTCACACTCTTTGGGTCCTGTCACTGGATCTAACCGACGCCCTTATCCACTGTGCTATTAATATAGACCTTCATATTTTAGTCTGTCTGTTGTAAACATTTTAGAACATTTGTGCAGTATTCATAATTATGTTAAGGTTTGGTTTCAGTTTTTTAATATAGATAGCTTCAAGGATTTTTAGTTCATGTCTGTTATTTTCATGAGACAGTATGGCTATATATATATATATATATATATATATATATAATATATATATATATATATATATATATAGGACGAAACCGCTGTTTTTTTCTAGACTCAATGAATTACTTAATTATAATTATCTCAAATCCTCCTAATAATTTCTATCGCACACGCGCACACACACACACACATATATATATATAGCAAGAATTCTTCAACCAAACAAGTTAAATTCAACCAGCAAGTTCTGTCTATTTAATTTTTTGTTGAATTTTCCAATTTCTGAATGGGATGTTTACATCGGGATTAAAATTATGAATAAACTGTTCAAAATGTTGCTTTTTTTTTTCGTTGATTTGTTCAAATACTTTGGACTATCTCAGTCACTATCAAGAACTGGGTGTTGTCAGTATGCTAGAAATTATGTCATATAACAATTAAATGGAAAAGTGCATATCAAATATTTGTGTTGTCATTTTTGCATGCATATCACATATTTTGTAAACACTTCAATATATCAATGTAATAAAAAAAATTAGTCTTTGTTGACTGAAATTCAACAAAACTTGTTTTAATATATATATATATATATATATATATATATATATAGTGTTTGTGTGATAGGCACATAGTCAAGTGGTTAGAGGATTAATGTTCCAATCATAATATAATTTATATTATTATTAATGCTATATTATTCTCTATATTATATACTTTATTATGTATTATTATATATATCTATATTATTGTAATATATATTTCTATGTAATATATAGGCACATGGTCAAGTGATCAGAATATTATTGTCCTACCCATAATATATCTAAATTATTATTATATATTGTTATTACTGCTATTTTATGCTATATATTATGAATTTTATTATTGCTATTATATATATATATATATATATATATATATATATATATATATATATGATGTGTTTGTGTTTGATATATGGCCAAATGGTTAGAGCATTAGTGTACCGACCATGAAACCTAATTTAAAATCTCGCCCTGATGAATTTATTATGGAGTTGATTTCTTGATAATATCGATATGGACAAATGATCCCAGCACATGGTATTACTGAAAAATGCCTGGAAAACCATATTAACATTGTGAGTGAAATTGGGTTGGCAAAACTGTTCAGAGGACATTTATGATTGTGCTAGCATGAAATCACGAGTCATCATGACTGAGAGTTTAGACATTCAAGCCTTGTTCACCTGTTGATTATGCCAGATTATGTGCTCTCTCCTAGAAACTGTAACTAAGGTCTGCACAGCAGAGTTGCATTATTAACAAGAGGTTGGCTATACAGGTATTGAAGAAATATAAATATGCCCTAGTAGATTCCATCGTCTCCTGAGACTGATAGATGCCTGCTACTTGGCATTGAATTTAAGTCACGTATTCTTCTCTTAACAAAGGAACTGCTAACAACAATGGTTTATTGTATTATATTATTAATCTGTCAGATTAAAAAAAAGAATTAATTCTAAAAATTCTCATTGCTTACATTTGGATACAAAACTGTGTGGAAATATGAAAAACTTGAAGGGATTCATTTCACTTAAAAGCATGAAATTGGTTTCACCTGACCAACTGATCTTCATGGCCAAGCCTGCAAGGTACATTGAGCTAAAGTCTGGCTCTGTCTGCCTTGAAGAACACACGTTCAATTCCTGCCAATGAGTGCAAATTTTTCTTTAAGAGTATTTCTCATTCAGGCCAGCAGGTGAAAACAAATATGCTGTTTAATAAATAAACAGATCACCTACCCAAATACAAGTATCCACTAAAAATAACGTTTAAAATGATAAAAATTATTATTATATCAAAACATCTCTGATATGGGGTATGAGAGAAATAATTTTGATTACATATTTTATTTTTTAGATCTCGAAGAAATTAGTAGATTTAGTAGCAGTCAGATAAAAACATTTTAGTTTAGCACCTTTGACTTTTCTAGATGCTGTATTGGTGTTTTTCACTTTGAGTCTTTCAACAAATTTTGGAAAACAATACCAATATATTTTTGCAATGAATGGTGTAGTGGTTATCTTACAATGTTCATTCCCACACTATATCTATTATGAGTTTGAGTTGGCCTTGTATAAAGACTGCATGAGAATATACAGTGTTAATATATAAAAAATAAATGAAAAACAAGAAAATAAACAGGCAATTTCTTATATCTCCTTATGAGTTGATGGAGTCATTACTGAAGGGTTTGTCTATGAAATTCTTGAGTTGGGATGTTGAATGTAACACCAATTAGCTAATTGATAAACTTTATATTAATTCTAAGACAATATATATACATCCTGGTACATACATACATACATAAATTAAAATAAAATTAAAAAAAATAAAAGTATGTTTTAGTGCCAACACAGGACTATATGTATGTCTAAGGTCACCAATGAGTGGTTGGAGGAGGTTTAATGTTTATCAAAGACTGTATCAGTTACACTTGTATATTTCAGATCTGTGTGTTATAATGACCACATCATCAGAGAATGGATAAAATTCATTGATTGTCATGTGCCATCTTGTTATATATATATATATATATATATATATATATATATATATATATATAGGGTTATCCTCTTGATACTGTTAATTCAGTTATCCATAGTAAAGTTGAAGAGTTCAGAAGTGCCGAGCTCTACACTATCAAAAAATGCCCAGTTTATCTCAGATTACCCTGGATTGGTACCAAATGTGAAAAAATAGCTAAACAAATTTCATCCAATGTTTGCTGTTGTTTTTTCTCTGCTGAAGTTCGGATTATTTTTCAAAGTCAGCCTATGTTTCGATCTGCGTGTAAAGACGTTCTCTCTCCCCATCAAATTAATTCAATTATTTACAAATACGTTTGTAGTTGCGGAGCCAACTACATAGGGAGAACAACTCAACGCTTAGACATGAGAATAAAACAACACGTTCCTACAAAAATTAGAAATCACACCCTGCCTTTGAATGAACTCATCCCGAACACCTATAGTTCCGCCATATGTGAACACCTATTAAAGAACAGAGACTGTGCAGCCAAATTTAATGTTGACTGGTTCACCGTGTTGTCCTGGTCTCACTCCTTATTTCATCTAAAGGTTCTGGAGGCACTTTACATCGGGTCCCATAAGCCTTCTTTGTGCAAACAACGTGAGTGCTTGTTGGGACTCGCTATCATTTGTTTCTAGTTCCTTTTGCATATTTTTTTTTTTTTTTACAATTCCTTTTATTATACATTTTTCTGTGTTAATTTTAAATCTCCTGTTGAAGCCTGAAGAGCGGGAGTGAAACCGGTTGCTTCACCCATTTTTTTTTTTTTGTTTTTTTAATATGTCTCCTAATATTAAGTTTTATACTTTTATTTCGATCATTAAATTTTGTACCTACAAAAATATCTTTAAATATATATATATATATATATATATATATATATATATATATCTTAAATCCACCTCAAAAGTGCTGCTTTGCTTCTCATTGACTCAAGATTAGTGATCTTATATTCTGGTTGGGAGCAGCTCTTGTTTCTGATTTACTCACTACACTATGAGGTTTATAGCCTGGTCAGGACAGTTTCTGATTGGTTGGTTGAAATATGACTTGTTGGTCTTGTGATTCTGAATATACATCTATTTTTAGAAATGATGAAATTTTGGTCTCCTTGTTATTAGTTGTTTATTTTTATTTATTTATTTTTCTATCACTACAAGTGAACGAGATTTTATACATTTTGATTTTTTTACTTTTGTCAAGGAATGTTCTTGCAGTACTTATTTTTTTGTTAATTTTCTTGCAAATATCACCAGCATTCTGTATAAAGAAACCTTCTCCACTTAATGAAGCACAAATTTGTTTGTTTTTTTTTTGGTGGGGGGTCCCCATCTTTTGCTAACATTGTCTACCCTTGCTTTCGTCACAAACATGCAATATTTTATTGTTTATTTTTTACTTTTTGATATTTTTCAGGTGCTTCTCTTCAAAATTCCAGCCTCTATAAATCCACGGTCCACAACAATAGCTGGAATGTCCCAACCACAAGTGCAACCACTACACCCAGAATCCTGTCCACATCATCATATACAAGTTACACAAGCATGAAAAGTGGTTCTGGGAGTCTAATGCCTCGTGCCAGTGCTGACAGCTCCCTGCAAGACCTGCCAGTTATTGTTGCTGGGAGCCTCACAGCTGGACTTGTTTTCATCTTTCTTTTGGGTGTCCTCATCTATCACTGTGTAAAGAACAAGAAGAAAAGACAAAAGGAACAAAACTATAGTAAGTAAAAGAATTTCTCTATTTCTTGTGAAAATGATATGAAAATAGTAACTTAAAAAAAAAAAAGATCACTTGTCTTTTTCTTCATATTTGACAACCTAGTTTCCTGAGACAATGGAAAAGTTTAGACATGAAATTACAATATCCCTAAAATAAGTCTTGAAAATATCTCTTGTACTCTCTCAGACAAAGTTTTCATCCTGGGTATGACGATAAACTTCATCCAGTAGCAAGGCCTCTGATTAGATTATTGGAGGTTTTGAGGAGCATGATACCACCTCATTAACTGCTATTATTCCTAGGTTCACTCTAACCCCAAGTGTTAGCACCTATTAGGGTCACAGCTATGGACAAATAGTGAACCTCAATACGACATTAAAAAAGTATAAAAATACATTTTTATAGTAAAATTACCAGCAATACATTTTCTAAATTTTTACCAACAATATATTTTATCATGAACAAACTATATATCTAAAAAAACAGTTAATTACTCTAAAAGTATGAAATTATTGACAAAATATCTGTAGTTGAAGGCATGAAATTGCATATAAAATATTCATATTTTCGCATTAAATAACCCATACAAGTATTGATATGCCACTAAACAAAATCAACCAACCTAAAATCAAAATGCTGAAAAATACAATATTATTAATTTATTGACTAATATTTCATTCATCTTAATTCTAGTTATTATAAGAATAATATCTCACAGTACCAACAAATATCCCATGGTTTCCCAATCTGAATTATAATAATATCTCACAGTACCCACCAATATCTCATAGTTTCCCAATCTGAATTATAATAGTATCCCACAGTACCCAGAAAAATCTCACGGTTTCCCTATCTAAATTTTAAAGATATCTCACAGTACCCACAAATATCTCATGGTTTCCCTATCTGAATTTTGATGAAATCTCACAGTACCCACAAATATCTCGCACTTTCCCTATCTGAATTTTAATGAAATCTCACAGTACCCACAAATATCTCACAGTTTCCCTATCTGAATTTTAATAATATCTCACAGTACCCACAAAAATCTCACGGTTTCCTTAACTGAATTTTAATAATATCTCGCAGTACCCACAAAAATCTCACGGTTTCCTTATCCAAATTTTAATAATATCTCACAGTACACAGAAATATCTCACAGTTTCCCTATCTGAATTTTAATATCTCATGGGTACCCACAAATATCTCGTGGTTTCCCTATCTGAATTTTAATAATATCTCACAATACCCACAAATATCTCGTGGTTTCCCTATCTGAATTTTAATAATATCTCACAATACCCACAAATATCTCATGGTTTCCCAATCTGAATTATAATATGTCACAGTACCCACAAATATCTCATGGTTTCCCTATCTGAATTTTAATAATATCTCACAGTACCCACAAATATCTCATGGTTTACCTATCTGAATTTTAATAATATCTCACAGTACCCACAAATATCTCATGGTTTCCCTATCTGAATTTTAATAATATCTCACAGTACCCACAAATATCTCATGGTTTCCCTATCTGAATTTTAATAATATCTCATAGTACCCACAAATATCTCACAGTTTCCCTATCTGAATTTTAATATCTCATGGGTACCCACAAATATCTCGTGGTTTCTCTATCTGAATTTTAATAATATCTCATAGTACCCACAAATATCTAATGGTTTCCCTATCTGAATTTTAATAATATCTCACAGTACCCACAAATATCTTATGGTTTCCCAATCTGAATTAGGATAATATATCACAGTACCCACAACTATCTCACGGTTTCCCTATTTGAATTTTAATGATATCACACAGTACCCACAAATATCTCACGGTTTCCCTATCTTAATTTTAATGATATCTCACAGTACCCACAAATATCTCACAGTTTTAATGATATCACACAGTACCCACAAAAATCTCATGGTTTCCCTATCTGAAATTTAATGATATCTAAGAGTACACACAAATATCTTACGGTTTCCCTATCTGAATATTAATAATATCTCACAGTACCCACAAAAATCTCACCGTTTCCCTATCTGAATTTTAATGATATCTCACAGTACCCACCAATATCTCACGGTTTCCCTATCTGAATTCTAATGATATCTGACAAATATTAGGTTGGTGCAAAAATAATGTTGTTTTCTCTCATATGTTACTATGTGAGAAAACAACATTATTTTTGCACTAACCTAATATCTCACTGTTTCCCTATCTGAATTTTAATGATATCTAACAGTACACACAAATATCTCACAGTTTCCCTATCTGCATTTTAATAATATCTCACAGTACCCACAAATATCTCACGGTTTCCCTATCTGAATTTTAATGATATCTCACAGTACCCAAGAAAATCTCAGTTTCCTTTTCTGGATCTTAATAATATCTCGCAGACAGAGGTAATCCATCATTGTCAGAATACCCACCCCAACAAGGCACTCTGGCCATTTGCTGACCATTTTCACCCTGACCATTTGCTGACCATTTTCACCCTGACCTTCACATTCTGCAACAAATGAAGCTCATTATTTCAAGAAGTAAGAGGGTACAAATGAAAAGACAAAATTGACTAGAATTTCCAGTTCACTGAAGCACACATGTATGATGATGTGTCCTCCTTCTATAATTTTTCATTTTGTTTTGAGATGAGTTTTTGTAAATTTCTGTATTTTTAATTTATTCAAATTGTTCTTATTAATATTTTAAATGCATTGAAAAAATATTTTTATTATCTTTTTTTTTTTCTATCATTTAATATATATATATATATATATTAAACTATAAACTTGAGAACACCCTCTGGATTTAATAATAAGTTTCATACCTTCTTTGGATTAATTAACCCCTACTAAACTAGAATACATCAGTGTATGGCACCCAGTTTTGTAGAGAGGGGTTTACCTAAATTTTAAAATCTGGCAACACTAAGATTACCATTAGCCAGCAAGATAGATCAGGCAAAAAAGAACTCAAACTTTAAAATAATTTGAGATAGAGTATATTTGTAAAATAATATATCATGTACGTTTAAGTTTACCTTTTCTCATTAAAAATAATTGTTTTGTGGGTGTCAAGTTTTATTATGCAAATCAACCCAAATGCAATATAAACTTTTACTTATATTAATCAAAAAAGATATATGGTGTAGAAATATATTTGTAATTAACACAGAATCCCATATACTTGAATAAATTACACTATTATTATTTTACATTTTAATGTGGGGCCTCTTGACATTCTATAACCTTCTTTTGTCTTTGATAATTTTTTTACTGTTTCAATATTAATATTAAGTGCATCAGATTTTGGTCTTCTTTGCTTCTTCTATTCTCATAACCATCTCTTGTAAAGATGGGTCACAATTTTCTCTTGAAATTCTATCTGGAGTGGTTAGAGAACATTCTCTTAACATTAATAATGTGACTTCATTTACTGTACAAAAAGTTTATCTTTCCACTGAAAGTGACTCTGATCCTGAAACAATAGTGTGCTTGAATCTCATAGTTGTGGTATCATATCCTGCTATGGCAACACAAAACAATTTGAGTGAAATTAACAATAAGGATACTGCAATTGAGAGGCCTTGAAAATGAATGTAGTAAAAAGGGAAGTAATATTAATAATGCAGAATGCTAAAGGTTGCTGGGAAATATAGACACCTACTTCATTTCATTCATATCTTTTTAATGTCTTTTTTTTTTTATCTAATGGGAAATGAGCCAATTTTGAAAATTTTAAAATCATTTTCTTTACTGTGATTTTAAGTACTTGCACATTTGGCTGAAAGGGAAATGAACACTGACACTTTTGAAATACAATAAGAGTACCTGGTAGGTTCAGTTATGTGCCATATGTGATACACGCTTATGCAATCATGTATCTTTTGATACATGACTGATGAGGCAGATTTTTTCCCACAGTAGGTTGCCATTTCTTTCAGTGGTAGACCAGTTGCCATCCAAGGCTATAGAACCTGGTCTGTCCTGCTATTTACCCATACCTGGGGGGGGAGAGAAGAGGAGGATTCATACCTCTCCCAAGGGTATTAGCACGTATGTGAATGTAATGGATTCAACTGGAATTCGAACTCGGCTTTCTGATTCCTTAATCCAAGCCGCTATCCATTACTCCACCATGCCTCTCCTGATAGGTTAGGCATGCTAATTCAAATTCATATTCTAATTGGAGAGAAATGTGCCTTTCTTCTTAGAGAGGCAATCTAATATTCATAAACTTTATCCCATTTCATCATATCAATAGGATGCGTGTGTTAAGTAGCAATTATCAAGGAAAGTCAAATGAGTGCCTCGGGTTCAAATTTCAGCCAAGACCATTGTGTTCACTTTTACACAAATACTCTTGTAAAGGTATGAATGCCTTTCTTCTCCACCCAGTTATGTTAAGGGTAGATTGGGCTCTCTATCTTTAGTTGGCGACCAGTCTAGAAGGACAACTTTGAATTAAAAACTTATTTGGCCTGGGACTACAGAAACCACAGGAGGAAAACTTAGCATGTTACGGCTACTGACTGATGTTCCACAAATCAGTCTCATCATTATCATATCAATATTTAAATATCTCATGAGAATTTTTGTTTACTCTCCACTCACTTATTTCATTATGATTTTTCTTTTCTTTTGCCACCTATAAGATATTTCATTTGCTTTACTGGATGAATTCTTATCAATTTCCGTTACATTAAAAATGCATTTATTTTCTTATTAAGAAAAATATTCGCCTTGTTTGGACTGTTGTCCACATCTTTGTTGCCATAGTCACAACGTTTTGGCCGTTGTACACTCCGGCTTTCTTCAGGTAATTGGAATTTCAAACTGAACCCTTTATTTTGTCTGCTGGGGTAGATTATTCTAGTCCCACATGCCATGCCTCTTTCAGATGTCTCTGTTATCTTCCTCAACTCCAAGTTTTTGTTCACCTCTACAGTAGCCAGGTGTTGAACTCACAACTCTTTGGGTCAAGTCACTGGATCCAATCCACTGGGCCATGTGTCCTTTAGGAAGAATAATGCTGTTAAAGTAACTTTTACAATTTTCCAAACGTCTTTTTCTTGTTTGTTTTTATACAAGATTTTTACATCTTATTGCTAAATATGGCACCAGACCATATTGCTGTCATATGGTCCGTTGCCCCTGCTATTTATCTTGAGCTCCTTGATAAAATCCAAAGAAGAATCTGCAATATTATTGGTCCTGATCTGGTAGCTCAGCTCCAGTCACTTTTCCTCTGCTATAAAGTTGCCTATGTCTTTTCTATAAATACCTCCATGGTAATTGTTAGAATGAGCTCTTTTCTATGGTAAATAGACTTTTTGAATTTAAGCACAGTACTCGACTGGCATCAAGATCTCATCAATTTACAGTTGAGCTAGTTAGATGTAGCCATAAATTCAATGCTAACAGTTTCTTCTCTCATACTTTTCACTTCTGTAAATCCCTTCTGGCTCTTTGCTTTCCAGCCAACTTTAATCTGCCAAAAATTTAAATACAATGTCAATCACTATCCACTGTCCACCTGATTGCTATCTTTTCTTTCTGTTCAATATTATTGTTTCTGTTCATAATTATTCCACACCCTGTAACCCCTTGTGTTTTAGTGGCATTACTGCCTTGCTTGGGGTGATTCTGATTTTTGAAAAAATGCAATGTAGTATTTTCAGTTATTTTTATTCAATGAAAAGTCTACAACTAATTGTCCTTTTTCTTTCTTTTTTTTTTTCGTTTTCCTCTTTTCTCATTTTTTCCTCTTCTTTTTCTTCCTTTTTTATTAAAGGTAACATAATTTCATTACATGAAGAATTAAGTTCATCTTCTCTCAGTTTTTCAAGTTATTTTCCAAAATCATTTTTAAAATAAGCAACTTTTATCCGATGCTTCCTGGCTTCATAAGTATTTAATTTTTGAAATTCAGTCATAAAATTCTTCTATATTAATAATAATAATAATGATGATGATGATGACATTGAGAATGTCACTTAGCCTCCGGTGTAATCTGTACACTTATCCAGCTGTGATATCTGACATTGTTCCTGATAACAGTAAAACCTTAAATCTAACAACATAGAAAGGGATAAGTTCTTAAATATATTTCTTCTTTCACAACAAAACAGAAAAAAAAAATGATGCATGAAAAAGTAGCTCTTCCTAAAGAAAACATTCAATTTCACAAAAAGAAACAAAGGATGTTGTTTTTACTTTGGCAATGTTTCTAGGGACACAACATTAGTTCTTATCCCATTTTGGCATAAAAAAAAAGCTTATTTAGGAATGAAACTCTTGAACAACCAACACAGAACTGGTCATAGTGTAAAACATGGAGAAGTCAGGTTGAGATTCTATCTTTGTATCATGGCAAAACTGAACCTAATCACGATTTGAGGTGATTAGTCAAATCAAAAACAAAAAATTTATAGCAGACTCAACATCTTAACATCATTTGACGAGAAGTAGCAAAGGTATGTGGCCATATCACATTGAAACACAGGTTCCCATACAATCACCAAAGTTAAACAGCATTAAGTCCAGTAAGTACCTAGATGGGTGCTGTAAGTTTGCATGCGTCGGTAGTGTAATAGATAATGGATCAGAATTGTTAATCGGAGAGCTAAGTTCTAATTCCAGTTGGGTTTGTTACATTCATTTATGTGCAAATACCTTTGGGAAAGGTATGAATCCACCTTTCTCTCCCCAGCTATGGGTTAGTTAGCAAGAATTGTATTACTAAATCATTATAACTTAAAAAAGAAATTCTTACAATCTAAAAATATTTTCTGACTTTAAATAACCTGCAAAAGGTTGATAAGCCGTAAAAACAAAACGATCAAAATTGGCCATAGCAAATTGTTCTGCTTGGTAACCTCTGTGTTACAAATGGATCTGTTCTGAGTCTTTGTGCCAAAAATTAGCCGACATACAAACAAAAACATCTGAGTACAGATAATACCAAAGGTAATGAAAATGCTGGTTGTCATTTGTCTATTTGCAAGTCTCACTAATAACAATATTCATCATTATCAGCATCATTTTCATGGACAAGTGTTTTTTTTAATTATTTCAAAATAATAAAGCCACTAAGATACAAGGAGTTACTGAGTGTGAAATAAACAAAGAGGACAATAAAAGAAGAGGATCCAAGGAGAGGGAAGATGGCAGTTGTCATTGCATTTAAGTTTTTCAAAATTTTAGTCAGGAAAGCAAGAAGCCAGAAGAGTTCGACAAGGAAGAAGTGCAGGAGAAATTATGAGCATAGAGCTTGCAGTTACAACTAGCTATTTCAACAGTGAAATCATGAGACCTAACTGCCAATCTAGTATTGTGCTTAAATTTGTGAAGTCTAGGTACCAACAGAGGAATCCTCCTGAGAATGATTACCATGAAAATTACTTGTATTATTTACATTATTCACTGTTATCCTCATCTTCATTGCCATATTCACAATGTTTCAGCCTTCTTTCCGGCCTTCTTCATGTGATTGGAATTTCAAACTGAACACTTTATTTCATCCAGTGGGGTAGATTTTTCTAGTTTCACATGCCATGCCTCTTCTGGATGTCTCAGTTAATTCCCTTTAACTCAACTCTCCAAGTTTTTGGTTCACCACTGCTGTGGCCTGGTACTGAACACTCAACTCTTTGGGTCTAGTCACTGGATCTAACCAATGTCTTTATTCACTGGGCTATGCCTTGAAGACATCTGTGTATGAATTTCTGGGACTTATAAACTCCATATTAGAATTTTTTTTTAGAACAGCCACAAGGAAGCTATGTTACAGTGATGTGAAAGTATTGTTGCAGTTTTACTGTTCAGCTGACCATCCCCTTACATATGTCTGGTTTGTACGCCAATGTTTGAGTTTCTGTGAATGATAGTCCAGTCCACTTGGTGATGATATCAGTCCATTTTTTGTCTGTTTGTCTCTTCCTTTTTCCAAAGTAGGATGGCAATGAAAAGAATATTGGCTCTGATGATGTGGCCATACGGTTTGAACTTTCTCTTATTGATGGTGGATATGAGGTCTTTGAACAGGTCTGTTTTTTGTCTGATGATGTCATTTCTCATGTGATCTACATTGATACCTCAGATGGTTCTGTAGCATTTAATTTCTAATGCTTGAATTCTTTGCTGTAATTCTGCCGTTAATGTTCAAGATAGGTAAGTGTGAAGAAAGACTGAGAAGGCCAATGCATTGAACAGTCTGATCTTTGATTTCAGGCAGATAATGTTCTCTTTTCAGATGGTTCTTAGTTTTATGCCAGCTGGCATTATTTCAGCTCTTGAAATTATTCTTATTCTGGAGCTCTCTTTGCTGATAATCAAGCCAAGATATTAGAATTGGTTCCCTATTTTTAGTTCCTGACCACCAACTAAAACCCTTTTAACTTGTCTCTCATAAATTTGTTTTTTTTTGTTTTTTCAGCATTAATCATTATGCAACATCTTATTTCTCATAAAAATTGTGTAGTCTTGCTGTAACCTTTTTTTCAAAAACTTAAATTAATTTACGCCTTTTTTCAAAAACTTAAATTAATTTACGCCTTTTTTCAAAAACTTAAATTAATTTTCACCTTTTTTCAAAAACTTAAATTAATTTACGTCTTTTTTCAAAAACTTAAATTAATTTTCACCTTTTTTCAAAAACTTAAATTAATTTACACCTTTTTTCAAAAACTTAAATTAATTTAACATTGTTACTTTAGTTATTGTTATTAGCTTAAACTTAGACATATTTTTCTATTTTTAATCTAATTGTCATAAATTCTTCCTGTCTGTTAAATATGCTTTAACTAAAGAGATTTCTCAAAAACCTTTAACAAAGATAAGAGAAAGAATCTCTACTGATAAGGTTATTTTTATATTAAATTACTTTTTGGATTATTTAAAATCCTTTTTGGATTTTGACACTTTTCAAATACAAAAAAAAAAGTTAAGATTTAAATATCTAACAGCATTCCATCATTTATCTTAGAGAAGTGAGTTATTAAAAAAACAGTTCTAATTTTTTTAAAAAAAGTAACAGATTGAAAATCAAGAAATATGAAAGGCCAACAGTTTTTATTATGTTAAGCTGAAGTATTTAACATAAAAATCCTACTTGAAAATAAAAGTCATTAACATATTGCCTTAAATTTGTTTTGCATATTTTTCTCTGAGTATGAATATCAATGTTATTACAATATTATAAAATTTAAGCATTGACTAAATTTCCCCTGTACAGTTTTATATGGAATTAAATCTTTTTGCTTGTTTTGCCTATAATTGAATATATTATCTAGTGTAGTGTATAATACTATATATACTCACGGATAGGTCGCACTTCTTTTACTAAAAATTTTACAAAATATTAGGGGTGCAACCTATCTGTTCGACATAAATGTAAAACAACACTACCTTGTCATCATGATTTCTGAGAAATCAAAATAAACATGATTTATCACATGCCATGCCTCTTCTGGATGTCTCAGTTAATTCCCTTTAACTCAACTCTACAAGTTTTTGGTTCACCACTGCTGTGGCCTGGTACTGAACACTCAACTCTTTGGGTCTAGTCACTGGATCTAACCAATGTCTTTATTCACTGGGCTATGCCTTGAAGACATCTGTGTACCTTGTCATCATGATTTCTGAGAAATCGAAATAAACACTGAAGCTGTGGTTTTTCTCCTTATAGAAACAATTTATCTATCATATATATATATACTGACTCACTGCTTTAAACTTACCTCATGCTGCTAGATTCACATATCCATTAAATAAATAAAATTATAAAATATTCATTGATCCATCAGTCACCATTTATTCGGGTCCTCACACTAGACTGATATAAAAAAAAACCTGAGCATGCATACATAAGTTAAAGAACTACGTGTAAAGAAAAAATAGTCCCACAATTCATTCTGCGAAATATATATATATTTTGTCGAAAATACATATATACATATATGGAAAATATGATTTAAAGAAATGAAATATTTTCTTTGAGATAATTTTTTTTAATGGTTGTTTCATATAACATTAAAAGGCATTTTTAAATGTTATTTACAAATAACAAAGAGCATGAATCTAGTACCCAAAACATTTGTACTATTTTGCATTGGGCAGCGATATAGTTGGTAGCCAAATTTATAATTGTTGCAAACTCTAATCATGAGTAAAAGAAAGAGTTATGAAGCAGGTTTTAAATTAAAAGTACTAAATTATGCAGAAGAACATGGAAATTGATCGGCAGAAAGCAGTATATATAATAATATGCAGTAAATATAAAAATAGCAGTACAACAGTTACTTCAAATTTCCTTTTGTTTACATGATGACTGACAAAATGTATTTTAACTGAAAAAGTGTATTATTAATAATTGTAAGTTTTGAAATAAAGGTAGAAATAAAAGTAGATATCTGATAATTCTTATGTTTAATAGGGGAGCTGTATAACTCCCCAGATTATAGTGCAATGTAATCTGCGAGTCAATAGTAAATCATCAATTATTAACTTAAGCCATAAAGTACTGGTGTGACCTATCCACATGTATATACAGTATATTATAACATTCTTCCACATAACGTTGCATTCATTTTATTTGCAATCTTACTGGTCATTTTGGTGACTGAGAAATCTGTTAAAGAATCAGTTTTGCAAAGTACCTACCTTAAAAGACAGTTGGACTGAAAGAGAGCGAAAGAAAACAAAAATATTTGTTTTTATGCTTGTTCTCCAACCTGGCTGTAAATTTAACTTGATAAGCATATATCTATTTCTCATCAGATTGATGTTCCAAACCCCACCATGGCAGGAAAATAGGAAAATTCAGACTTTTCTTTCTTTTTCCTAGGGTTTACAGTCCTTTTTTGACCTTTATCCCTCCAATTTTTAGCAAAGTATTAAAGTAAATGTAAAATAAGGAACTGCTATGATTGGAAAAAAAATATATTGTGTAATTGATAAGAAGAGGAAAAACGGCCACAGTGTTAATTGCTGTTTGAATTTCGGATATAAGCAATTACCTTTTTTTTCTTTTTTTTTTCTTTTTTTTTTTTTTTAGTGGTCATGAGTTCAATGCTTAAATTAGGCTGTGAAGTCATTTATATTTTTTGGTTCAATAGAAGAAGCCAAAGTGTCATAAAGACAGATTAACTTGGAAAAACTGATTGATATGAGATAACCTCTAAGATGAATTGCAGAGTGAGAACCAACTCATGTCTGCATTGAATAAAATGTGTGATATGAAATTCCCAGAATATTACAAAATCGAATGGGAATCTAAAGAAGTTCAATGATTACAATGGCTGGGACATTGTGACCATAGTAAGCAAGATTAATGTATTTTTTTTAATTTTTTTTTTCGGATTTGTCTATTGTCAAAAAAGAAATTCACTCTTATGGCAAATTTGGCCTGTTGATACTGACCATCTTCAACATGACTAATACAAGATATCCTCTAAAATGGATTGCAGAATGTGAGCCAAATCACATCTACATTCAATAAAAAGATTGGAAATTCCCAGAATATTACAAAATCTAACAGGAATCGAAAGAAGTCTGGTGATTACAAAGACTGCGACATTGTGACTATGCAAGCAAAATAAGGTTACTATTCCAAATTGATTAATGTATCTTTTTAGATTTGTCTATCACCTTCAAAGAAATTCACTTTTATGGCTAATGGCAAATTTGGCCTGTTGATTCTACCCATCTTCAACATGACTGATACAAGATATCCTCTAAAATCAATTGCAGAATGAGAACAAATTCACCTTTGCAACTAATAAAAGGTTCATTTTGAAATTTGCAGAATGTTACCAAATCTAACAGATATTCAGAGAAGAATTGGAAATGGTGATAAAAACTAAAATAGGTTGTATAATAACTGTAACTCATCATCTGAGAAATTCAGATAGAATTGGTTTAAATTGGCTGAATGTTAAATATTTACAAATTAAAAAAATTCTATAGAAAATATCTTGAAAAAATGAGTTATTATTTTCTTGCGGGGAGAATAGGTGGACTCATACCATTCCTATGAGTATTTCTGCATAAGTGAAGAGAACAAACCAACTGGAATTGGAACTCAGGTCTCTGATTTGCAATTCCAAGATGTTATCCATTACACCACCTGCACATCCAAGCTTACAGCACCTGGTATTCCCAAACAGTCACCCATCTAAGTACTAATCAGACTTGACATTGCTTAATTTTGGTGATCATACAGGAACCGGTGTTTCAATGTGATATGGTTGTAAGCCTCAATATTGGCTGTCCTCATCTTGACGACATATGTTGTGAAAGGATACAAACCTTACAAAGTATGGACAAGACTCAAGCAATTTTCTTACAAGCTGATTAATTTCATTAATTACTAAATATAAATATTGATTTACACCAATACTTACTAATGTCATTATCAGCTTAAATAACAATGCTGATGGTAAGATTAGCCATTTCCATAATGAAGACCTTCAGCATTCATTACATCCATCTCTATTCTCCCCTCCTCCAGCTATGGGTTAAATCGTAGGTAGTGAGCTCTCTCACTTTGGGCCTTGTTTTAAAGAAGTAATCTGAATTCAAAACCTTGAAGAAGACAACAGGAAACCACTCTACTGTCTTTGCCAAGAAGTCATGGCAGTTCATAGATAAAGGAAAGGTTCTTTGGAGAGCCATGATCACCTATATCCTGAAAGGATATGGTATTAATAAAGAAAAAAGTCACATGTTTAGCAAATCTTATATATGTGTGTGGTAATGGTGAAATTAGCTGTTTCCATACAGGAAACATTTGGCATTCACTGAATGAACAGTTAGTGTTACAATTGGTTGAAATTTATAAAATCTTTCTGTTAATTAAACAAAAAAGGAGTATACTAATAAAACACTTTAACACAAAATCAAAATAACTCTGTGGGATCAGGTTGAGATCATAGACAAAGAACATCATTGGAAAATTTGTAAACTTAAGGAATCAGCACATATGCTAGTCCACAAAAATCTCCTGAGCCGACCAAGCATAGAAATGAATACAATATGGGAACCAGTAATAAGGAGTGCCAGAGAAAAGCGATAACAACAACAAAAATTGCAATATGAGCTCTGGTAAAAAACATGCAATGATAACAGCAAAAATTGCAATATGAGCACTGGTAAAAATAGTACTGAAGACATTAGGTTTATAATACCTAAAAATTCATACACATGGCACAGTGGATAAAGGTATTAGTTAGATCCAGTGACCCAAAGAGTGTGAGTTCAATATCTGGTTAAGGCAGTGGAGAACTTTCAGAGGGGAATTAACAGGAGATAACTGATAACTGGCATCCATTAAACATGGCATGAGAAACTAGAATAGTCTACCTCAGTGAGCAAAATAAAGTGTTCAGTTTGACATTCCAACCACCTGAAGAAGGCCAGAGGATACAACAACTGAAACGTTGTGATAAATATGGCAACAAAGATGAGGACAATAATCCGAATGATGTAAATAGTGGACTTAAGGTGGATACAAGTTACAAGATATCAAAGTGGATCATAGGGATACCACAACAGCAATGTTGTTTCCTGGGCAAAACAGCCTGAAGGAGCCCAACCCTTTCCAGACTGATTTGAAATTAGTTTTTCATTCTCCTATACTGGCTATTGAACCCAATCCTGCTATTTACCCATATCTGGAGGTGAAGGAAGCTAATGACCTTCCTCAGTTTTTGAATTGAAAGTTGTCCTTCTCTTAGACAGGCTGCCAGCCAAGGCTATAGGATACAGTCTGTCCTGCTATTTATCCATAACCAGGGGGGAGAAGAGATGGATTCATACCTTTCCCAAGGATATTAGCATGTAATGAACTTGACTGGAATTTGAACTCAGCTCTCCAATCCTTCAGTCCATTATGCCACTGTGCCTTGACTCGTATAATATTATGTATAAAAGCCTTCAGAAGAGCTTCTCTCTGAAAGACAAAAAATGATAACAGCTGTATACACTGTCTATGTGGAATATATGAAGTCTATTTTGAATATTTTAAGAACTGGTTACACAACTTGGATATAATCTGCCAACCAATCAGTAAGGATCTGAGTCTTTTTTCTTTGTGCCATGTCCTTTCAGGCCTTGGGCAATTATCACAATGTCCTATCCTTTGTAGTTTTTAGTAATGTTTGTCTTTTTACCATCCCTGTTCTGCTACTATCCAGTCATATAAGCTAGTCAGATGAATGGATCACTACCTCCATTTTTTCCTTCAATATGTCCTGTAAGTGTCACATTTTCCAAGCCTCCTTCCTCATTATATGTCCAATAAATTTCAGTTATCGCTTTCTGATTTTAATTGCAACGTCTTTTTTATTTGCATTTTCCTTAAATCTTTTTTTTGTTTACATGTGTATCTCTGATATTCTCAGCATCCTACTGCAGAGCCACATTTCTTGTACATCCAGTTTTGTTTTCGTCTGTGAGAAAATTGTCTAGCATTTGCAGGATTGATATTAAATAGCATTTCAGTACTTTTTTCTTTGTTTCTGTTCAGATTTTCCTATTTCTTCTTTCTTGATAGGCATTTTTTGCCATTCCAATATGTCTTCAGATTTTGGCGTCATATTTGCTATTATTTCTTAAAACACTTCACAGAGATTAAACCTTCTGTGCTTACTTTACACTTAATTTTAAAAATAATATAAAAGCCAATTTTAAACATTCTAAAGGTAGGTGCTATAATTAAATATAATTATTTTTTCCTTAATTTTTAGCATTTATTCCAGCTTTTTGTTTACTCACTTTATATCTTATTCTTCTATGTCTAATGTCTCTTGAGAAACGCACGATCATGGCTCTCCACAATTTCTTGGCCTTCTGAACTCTAAGCATTAGTAGCCCTCTTACTATCCCTCTGAGTCCCTGTTCTGCCATCCATTTACACAAACTTGTTAGGTAGGTTTCTCTTTGTTTCCCTCTGCCCTTCCTCTGAGTGAAAAATTCTCCAAGTACTCTTTCCTCATAATGTATCCCAGAAATATTAACTGTCACTATGCACAAATGTCCTTTTCTTTTTATATTTTCCTTAAATCTTTCTAATTTCTCACAGTTCTGTTCAAGGTATTCTGAGTATCCTTCTGTAGAAATACATCTCTGTTGCCTCAATTCTTCTCTTCATCTGTGAGGAAATTGTCCAGCATCCACTGCCATATTGCAGGATTGATATCATGAAGCATTTTAGTATTCTTTTTTTTTTGTTTGTTTGTTTCTTTTGACATTTTCTTTGTTTCTTAATACTTTGCTTAATTTTTGTTCTGAATCTTATTCTCGTGCACCTTCAGATTGGTGTTACATTTTCTGTCCTCCGACTTCCCTGACATTCTCCTGTAGATTTAATGACATGCCACTGAGTGAGCTTGTGTACTGTGCCGTTGCTGCATTTGTAATGACTAAGTCAGTTGATTTTTTATGCGTAATGCAGGGGTTTTTTGGTAAGACATTACATTACCCACTTCTATCAGCAGCTACTACAGATTCCTGTGACTGTGGACATTTTCCAAAGGTAAAAATGACTCTTGAAGCCACAAGACTAAAATTAAGGACAATGTCACAAGCCTGCTCTATCATTTTCCCTGTATTTCTCTCTCTCTCTCTGTACTTTTCTCTCTCTCTCTCTCTGTACTTTTCTCTCTCTCTCTCTCTCTCTGCACTTTTCTCTCTCTCTCTGCACTTTTCTCTCTCTCTCTGCACTTTTCTCTCTCTCTCTCTGCACTTTTCTCTCTCTCTCTCTCTCTCTGCACTTTTCTCTCTCTCTCTCTCTCTGCACTTTTCTCTCTCTCTCTCTCTCTCTGCACTTTTCTCTCTCTCTCTCTCTGTACTTTTCTCTCTCTCTCTCTCTGTACTTTTCTCTCTCTCTCTCTCTGTACTTTTCTCTCTCTCTCTACCTACTTCTCTCTCTCTACCTACTTCTCTCTCTCTTTACTTCTCTCTCTCTTTACTTCTCTCTCTCTTTACTTCTCTCTCTCTTTACTTCTCTCTCTCTTTACTTCTCTCTATCTCTCTCTGTACCTCTCTCTCCCTATGTACTTCTTTCACTGTACTTTACTCTCTCTTTCCCTCTATGTACTTTACTCTCTTTCCCTCTATGTACTTTGATCTCTCTCAATGCTTTTCTAACCCTCTTCTTGTGTATTTTCTGTACTTTCTCACTCTCTCTCTTTCCATACTTTCTTTCTCTCACTTGCACTCTTATTGTACTTTTTGTTCTTTCTGCCTTCATACTTTACTTTCACTCCCTCTCTTCATACTATTCTTTTACTCCCTCACTTTTTAAGTTTCTTTATCTTGCTCCCTTTGTACTCTTATTTCTCTCTCTCTACTTCTCTCCCTCTATGTACTTTGCTCTCTCAGTAATTTTCTCGTCATCTTCTTGTGTATTTTCTGTACTTCTTTATTCTCTCTCTCTCCATACTTTTCTTTTTCTCACACTCTCTCTCTCTCTCTCTCTCTCTCTGTATTTTCCCCTCTCCTTTCTTTATTTTTCCCTCTTTAAGCACTCCATGTATTTTATTAACTCTCTCTGTATTTTTCTTTCTCCCTCTCTCTACCTCCTTCCCTCCCTCTTCCATAAGGTGTATATAATTCAAAAGCATCATTTTCTTAATAAAAATTGTCCGAATCAAATCCAAACAATCTAATAAATAATATAACTGTGAACTATTTTAATATTCTCTCCGTCATGCTTGTCACTCGGATTGTAGTTGCTTCAGGTGAAGTAAACAATGTAAAGAATTTACTTTCTGTCCAATGGAAAATAAATTAGGCAGATAAATCATAATACATTTTTTTTTAATCTATATTTTATTTTTTATTTCACTTTCCACAAAGAAAATGCAATATGTGAAAAGGTGTTGGAAGGGTCTGAACAGGGAACAAAGGGATAAATAAATAGTTCTTCTTTAACCCTTAGGAAACAACAGGGTTGATATATCAGCTGAAAAGTTAAATGATGAAGAAAGACAACTGGGCCTATCCATCAGCCTGATAATACAAGATTTGAGATTAGCTGGATGGTCTTCATTCCATCCAATCAGATTGCTTCTCACATTTTTTGCACATTTGGACCTTTCAATGGCAGCTTCCATGATAGTTTGCTGTTATGTGATTTTATATAGTTTTGTGTGTGTGTGTGTTCCAAATGAGGCCATATGAAAAGGGCTCCATCTTAACAATGAAACTCCAAACAAGGCTTTGTCTCTGAAAGGTTAAATATGAATGGCACTATTTGATGTGAAGGGTCAAGACAAAACCTCATTTCAACAATAAATAAGCAAAAAAGATTTTTTAAAGCGGAGAAAAATTCAAAATTAATTCATTCACATTCAATTTTTGTAAAATTAGTCAAAACTCGTTAGTCAAGTTATTTGGTCTTTGTTTTTTGTTAATTCATTGGCACATAATTGACATTTAATTTATTAATCTAGTTAAAAAAAAAAAAAAAACTTATTCAAAACAATTTTCTCTGCTCAGCTTAAACTCGCTCAAATTTGCAAATGTAGAACATCCAGCAATGACTGAATTTCCCACATTAGCAAGTTTCTCTTTAAGATGAGCTTGTTAAGCATAATTCAAAGGTAAGTTCCCCAGAATGTAGGGCACAAGGCAATTATAAATGAGTATGATTTATGCTACATTTTTATTTTTTGATAAAAGTTACTTTCAACATGTCTCCAATTTTTATTTTATATTTACATTTTGTACGAATAAGAAATGGTTTAATGAAGAAACTAAGGTTTCCCAACCTGGTTGATATTACCCACCAATAGACAATGAACAACTGAACAAAAAATGGTGGGTTATGTAGGATTTTGAGTATTAAAAAGGTATTTCAACACTTTCTACCCACTAAAAAAAATATTCTAAGCAGATATGCAATAAATATATATATAAAAACAAAAAAAATAAGCAGGAGGCTAAGTGGGATATAACTGGCTTCCATTCCAAGACACGATATAAATATTCACACAAACAACAAATATTTTGGTATTCTCTGTAGATTTCAGAAGGGTCGTTAACATTCAAATAGTTCTTCAGGCAAAATAACGTTTTTTTGGGGGGTATGACATAAATCAGATAAGGGAAGACCAAGAACAATAAAAATATTCGCTGAATTTTTATTAGTTGCTAGTCGTGTGTATTCTTTTTAATTTTATAATTATGATGATCAAAAATCATTTAATTTTTTGTCAACACTAACAATGCTAACCGTAACCATAAAACTTTCCTTGACCATAAAACTAGATAATATATAGTTTTCAATAGTCAAGTTTGCTTTCATTTGTACTTTAATAAGGTAGTAACAGCCACATAAGTCATCATTATTTTTTACCTCATCATAAAGTCAGTTTATGAACTGGTAACAAACTTTTACCAAATAATTTTGGTATACTTTTGAATATTTACTATACAGGCAGCGGAAAATTTTTCCAAGTGAAAGTGGGTGATGACACAAAAAAAGGTTGGGAACTCCTGAATTATTTTCAAAAAAAGCTTGTTAGGCAATACACTCTGGTAGACAACCTAAAATGTAAAGCAACAGTTACAAATAGTTGATCCATATAAACTAGTATTTCTCAATTGGGGTTCCCCAAAACCCTAAGTTAACACAAAAGTTCCCCAAGAGTTCTGTGAGAACAGATGAGAAGTATTATAAACGAACAGTATGAATTTTACAAAGAAGTATACCCCACATAGGAGATATTCTACAGAATTTGATGACTTCCAAAAGCTAAGCAAAGTATTAAGAAACAAGAAAATATCATTAGAAACAAAGAAAAGTGTATGTAACTCTTATGTAATGACAGTCCTCCTATATGGCAGTGAATGCAGAACAGTCTCCTCAAATGTGCTTCTACAGAAGGATGTTGAGAATACTATGGACTGAACATGTGAGCAATGACTAAGTTATAGGGAAGATGAAAACAAAAATAACACCTACTTAACATCAGAAAGAGACAATTGAAATTTCTAGAGTTCATAATGAGGAAAATTTGACATTCACTGTCAAGAGGGATTGTTATTTAATCCATAGACGAGGAGAGAAAATATATGGTCATGCCTTTCCCCAGGACGATATCAGTACAAACTTCCACTAGTGGAATTTAAACTAAGCTTACTGCTTTGTGCTGCGAATAATTTATCTACCCACATCTCATTTTAGCCATTTTATAAACTAATAATTTTAGTTTTTCTCTGAACAGAAATGACCTTAAAATTAGCATGTTGTTTATTTTTATTTAATATTGTTTCATTATAATATGTTCTTTAAAAGATTTTCAATTTCCATACTGATTACTCCATGCTGTTAAATATGATGTCATATTTTATGAGATCCTTAATAAAGAAAATTGAACGGTGCTGTTAAACTTAATTTTCTTTATTTCATAATTACCAATTTGTAGAATCTTATAAATGGACATGTGCTGTTTTAGAAAAGCATTTATTTATTAATTACAATAGATACTCTGAGGTGATTCATTTCGTGTTAGTTTTGAAATATATAAATTGTTGAAAGGAGATAACTCTTAGAAAATGTTAAAGACTTTACAGTTAAAAAAAAAGAAAAAATAGCAAACGAAAAATGAATAATCAAAAACAACGATTATAAAATGAATCATCTGTCTATATTTCTGAGATGAGGTATTATGTACACTATTTAGATTATTCAGACTATTGTCCTCATCTTTGTTGCCATATTTATTCAACCCCCACTTTTATAAAGACCCTTTGTTTATTGCATATTAAGAAAAAATCATCGTGCCATGGTATGGTTCTCACTTCCTTGACAAATCGACTATAGGATATTCAAAATACCAACCTCTCCTAACCTATATACAACTGATTTCTCTGCCCTCCCCAAAAATATATCTGAAGAATGCAATACCTGTTTCTTTTCAGTGCAGATTCCAATTTTTTGGATTCCTTAAATAAATATTCTCATGATTATATATTTAAAATGGATTTAAGATCTTATGAGTTATACAAAATTTATTGCAATAAAAGCAAGCATAATAAAAATGGTCAAGTCTTTATAAGTCCTCCATGCGTTGAATATTTTCTGCTGCATCTGGTCTTATGCTTTATGTGATCTATTTAGAGATTCCTGAAAAAAATCCAAAGTAGAATCTACAGTGTTATCAATCCTGACCCGACATCTTGACTTCAGTAACTTTTCCAGCACCTTAACATAACTTTCCCGTGCCTTTTCAATAAATATTGTCATGGCAATTATTTTGATGGGCTTTCCTCTTAGTACCTCGACTTTACAAACTTGAGCGCACTACTAGATTGGCAGCTAGGTCTCATTTTACAGTTGGAATTGCTTGATGTAACCATAAGTTCTTTGCCAACAGTTTATTCTTTCACCTTCTTTGCTTGTGGAACTTTCTGGCTTCTTGCTTTCCAATCAATTTTGATCTTCAAAAATTTAAATCCACTTGCCATCTTTTGTTTCTTTAATTCCTACTCTTTTATTGTTCTCTCTTCTTAATAATGTTTTTTTTCTCAGATTCTTTCACACTCAGTAACCCCTTGCATCTTAGTGGCTTAATTACCTTGCTTGCGAAGAAATGATTCAACAAAAAATCAGTTACCCCTAAAGAGAAATTCAAATTAACTTAATTAGGCAGAATGAAAATTATTATTTAAAAAACACACAAGTAGAAACTTTAACTAAAATAGTTGGTAATATGAGAAGAAGAAAAAATTAATAGAGAAAAAAAATCATATAGAATGAGCTATCCGGTTATCGCTCTTCACTTGTCAGAATTCAACCAAAGATCTTAAAATATTATGCACACCAACTAAGAAAGGGAAACATAAAGAAAGAAAATACGCACATATCAATAATATATTGATGATACAGATATATATCTATAAACAGATCACATTAAGTTCTTTCATTTGAATAAAGATGGTTGTCTTGATTTAATATTGTCTCAAGGACTTTCATAAAATAGTTGGAATGTTATTCATTCAAAACTGAGAACATATCCTTATTGAAGGATGATACATATTTCTGATTTTACCAACCCGGCTGTTAATGGGGCACTTATGCAAATTTTCAAGTCAACTTTTTCAACCACATGTTGGGCAGTTCTCTTAAAAATGGGTTGATTTCTTGCAATTGCACACAGTAACTGACTTTCTTGAAAATGTGGTGTTTGATTCCAATGTTATCAGAAAACAACTGATGTTGAATATTTTTTTTAAAGACAAACAACAGACAAAATGGAAGGTTAGGAAAAAAATTGTCATTTTAGTCTTTTTTAAATAATCTAATTATTTTCTTTTCAAATTTCTGTTTTTCTTGGTTGTTTTATTTTTTAATTGTTATTTTTAATTTTTAATTGTATATTTTCATCTTTTTGTCTTAATAGATCAGGTAAAAATTATCATTTAAGTTTTCTTAAATATTTAAATTATTTTCTTTTCATTTTTTTTTTTTTTACTAAAAACAAAATTCTTTTTAAATTTCTATTTTACATAATTCGGTTTTATTTATTTATTTTTATTGTAATTTTTCCTTTGTTTTTTCTTTTTTTTTTTTTCTGTTAATTCATAAATTTGTTTTTCGGCAATTGCAATTTAGAAATCGAACCTGGATTTGTTTTTTTACAGGGCCTCGCTACAAAATTGAAGGCAGCTTCCCATAGAAAACATTTTTTTTTTTTTTTAAGAAAAAAAAAAAAACTTACCTGAACTTGTCTTCCAAATACAACATATTGGAAACTTTCAAAGACATTAACTGTTGAATAAGATACATTTAAAGAAATCTGAAAAGTCCTCACTTAATTTGTCCTAATAATAATAATTATTATTATTATTATTATTAACTATTTCTTTTCAGTCTGTAAATTGTTTGAGCAGATTAACTGATTATCATAATTCTAATCTTTTATAAATTTGTATAAGTCTTAATTCTGTTTATCACATTTTATATCAGTAAAGCAAAACCACCGACACTGTTTACACTTAATGGATGCTTACAAGCATTTTATATATATATATATATATATATATATATATATATATATATTAAAATGTAATGAGAACGAAAGGAATATAAATTCAAATGTTCATAACATTAAATTAAAAGAGGGATCAATACCAAAAGTCGAGCAATAGTTATTTATTATAGACTGTTACGTATAGACAAACAAGTAAGCACTACAAAGATGCATATTTGTTTCAATGCTTAAAGGTAAGCATCTCATCAGGTGAAAAACAAAGGTGGTTATAAAACATTTTGTTTCAATGTGCTACTTTTTTTTTTAAGTAGGGAGCATTTTTAAATAAAATCGTTTATAACCATCTTTGTTCCTCACCTGACGAGATACTTACCTTTTAATCATTGAAACAAATATGCATCTTTGTAATGATAACTTCTTTGTCCATATGTAACAACTTGTAGAAAATAGATAAGTTGTTTAAGAAAATGAAAGGGTATCAATATAATCAGTAGGATAAATATTTATTAAATATTAACGATATGAAAGAATGAAATATATACAGGGTGTCCATAAAGTTCGTGTGCACTTTAAAAAAATTATAACTTTATTTGTATTTGCGATAGAAATAATCTGTAAAAAATGTTATAAAGTTTAATGTACCTAGTTTTAAGTATAGCTAAAATAACTAATGTGATTTCAGGCATTATTGTAAATCAGTCGGCAAAGGTTTTCCGTGAACTGCAAAATCGTATTACCCTTTGTATTGCTAATGATGGGGGACATGTGGAAACTTAAATAAAATTTCAATAAAACCTTAAAAAATATAGACTTACTTTTTTCTAATACTTTTTACAAATTATTTCTATCGCAAATACAAATAAAGTTATAAATTTTTTAAAGTGCACATGAACTTTTTGGACACCCTGCATGTTACTAATAAGTAGCATTTTTAACAATAGCAGTAATGTTTATTCTTAATTAATTTTAATATTTATTTTTAATTCTAATTTTAAAAATGGAACATATAAGCAATGTTGATAAAGTTTTATTTTTAAATTCATGTTTGTATAAAAGGAAATTATATCTCCCATGTCAGAATTCATTCATAAGCAAGAAAACCTACAGTGTTCATAATAAGCATTATTGCCATCTGCTAATTCACATAACTACTAGTCAGTTTAATGGCGCTGAAAAAAAAATTATCAAAATAAGTTAAAATACTCTGTTTAATTAGATTTTTAAAAACTGTACTAAATTATTTAAAAAAACAGGAATATATAAACAATATTTCTGTTGATAATTTTCTTTTTAATTCATTGTGTTTATGTAGAAAGAATTTATATCTGCCTTGTCAAAATTTAGTCATCTTTTAGAAAACGGACAGCATTCATAATAAGCATCTTTGTGATCTGCTGTTTTACATTACTACAAATCTGTTGAATGGAGACAAAAAAATTTATGGAATTATCTAAATAAGTCAAAACCATCTTTTTAATTAGATTTCCTTAAAACTGTACTGAATAAGTTGTTTATCCAGAAATTTTAGAATGGTAACAGAACTTTGACAAAATTTTTTCTCTGTTCATAAAATTAGTATTCAGGTTGTACTTAAAATTCTATTAAGAAATTAAAACTATTAGTAAATTTTTAAGGCAGTTATATATTATCTTTTGATAATGAGATTTTTAAATGTTTTTATTTTCTTTTGAAATAACTTTTAATGTTTTTGAAAGTTTGCTGATGTTTTTAAAGCCATTTGGAAAATAAGAACAGGTAAAAATAATTCATCAAAAACCTGTCATGTCTGGAAGACATGAACTCAGAAAAAGAGAAAAGAAATCCTGACTAAAACTTGAAGGATAAAATAAATCATTCAAAGAAGGAGGACTTTAAAAATTATATTTAAAAAAAAAAATAAAAAACCTGAAACATTGAGAAAACTTAAGAACTGATGAGGTGAAGAACTTGGTTAAGAATCTTTTTATTGAATATGAAATGCAATTGTTGCATAAATAAACTTGCATGTAATTTCTAGCATGCAGATGCACAGTGCATTAGAAATGTGTATTTTTTATTAACTATCAGGAACTAAAGGTCACTGATTTGAGACAGAAAGAAAGGTCTTTTTTTTTTCTCTACCCTTGTATCATTTTGTAGATATGCATTTTAAAAAAAAATTTCGAAGCATGTGTAGCATTTTTAAAATTTGACAAAAGTCATTGGAATTCCCAAGGTTTTCAGACTATTGAACAAAACATTTTTGCTAATTGATTTTCTGTCAAACTATTCTCCAACATTCTATAATTTTAAGAAGAGCCATTGGTATTCCAAGAGATGTTCTGATTATTGAACTCAATGTTTTTATTGATTTTGCTATTACCACTACATTACAGTTAAACTATTCCTGGGCCTACTATGACTTTTAAAAGTGTTATTGTCATTATTCTTGCAGCAATAGAGATCTGCTTGAAGGTGGCAAGCTAATCCCTATTGCATATGCCTGCTCAGTCCTATTTGTGTTTCTTCAGCACCCACAGAGATGGTACTCAGATATTTGGCCTAATGGGTATTTAGCTGAAAATGTAGTGGCATACTTATATGTATGTCACACTCTTTATCATAAAGTGCTACATATATTTATATTTAATTTATAATTTTTTTGTTTTTGTTTTTTTGACAGGCTTTTTTCTGTATATATTATATTTCACTTCAAATATTACTAATTAAGATAAGTATTTTGAGAAAAAGCACATTTTACCACAGCAAAAATCTTAAGCTTTTATGATATGAAAGATCTTTCATTTTCGCTTTTAATGATCTTAATCTTAAACGGATGAACTAGTTTTTATCTTACTGTTAATTACAAATTTAAATAATTAGGTGGTACATTTTACCAAATACACTCAAATATTTTTAAAAATACTAATTTCATTAAACAAATATTGAAATAAGAAAACTTTTAACTTTAAATTTAGTAATTTAATCACTTAAAATTCAGTGCTAATTATTAGTCCAATTTACCTTATAATACTGCTAATTAAATTACTTAAAGTATTGCTTGTTAACTTTTTCACTTGTACTTTTTGGTGAAATGTTCGTCGGCCAAATGTCTCTTAGCCAAATGTCCATTCAGTCGTGTCCATCACCCAAATGTCCATTCAGTCAAATGTCTCTTTGCCAAATGTCCATTCAGCCAAATGTCTCTTGGCTGCTAAACATTACACCACCCGCACATGCAAAACACCCTCAGCCTTGAATAAGGACACAATGAAACCTTGAAAGTGACAGCTGGTTCTCATTCATGTTGGCTCTCACATTGATGTTGATGGCCTTTAATGAGTCCTTGGTATTGTGAAGTTGGTCACTCAGTGATGTCCTAGATACAAGAGTCTGCACAAAATCACCTGGCATTTCCCCTCTTTATCTGGTCACTGCTTTTCGCTCATTATCCCTGTGTCACTATGGTTGGTAAAATTGGCAGGATAGGCCTTTTAATTTCCTCTTGATGAAACATTGTGATAACAACAGCAAAGATGATGACAATAGTCCAAATGTAAATAGTGTAAATAATGATAACTCCTCATCGCAGACATTCAGTGATAACAACAACAAAGATGTGGACAATAGTCCAAATGTAAATAGTGTAAATAATGATAACCCCTCATCGCAGACATTCAGTGATAACAACAACAAAGATGTGGACAATAGTCCAAATGTAAATAGTGTAAATAATGATAACTCCTCATCGCAGACATTCAGTGATAACAACAACAAAGATGTGGACAATAGTCCAAATGTAAATAGTGTAAATAATGATAACTCCTCATCCCAGAAATTCAGTGATAACAACAACAAAGATGAGGACAATAGGCCAAATGTAAAATAGTGTAAATAATGATAACCCCTCATCCCAGAAATTCAGTGATAACAACAACAAAGATGAGGACAATAGTCCAAATGTAAATAGTGTAAATAATATTAGGTTGGTGCAAAAATAATATCGTTTTTTAACGTCAAAAAACGATATTATTTTTGCACCAACCTAATAACTGCTCATCCCAGACAGAAATGTTTTGCTATGTTTTTTGCTCAAAACTAATTATGTAGCTTTCATATTTTGTCTATATAACTCCAAAAGACGTCCAAATGAAATAGGTGTTGAGTTAAAATTTTCTTTACATTCACTTACATTTCTCAGGAATTCATGGGACAATGGAAATATGGATGACCTGAAGTAACAAATTCTGATATTCCCCAGAACAGTAAAATTGTATTCCCAATATTATAATCCCATCATCTGATTGGCAGTAGCTTCATAACAAGTCTTGATTCTTTGAAATGATATAATCTTGATAGATTTGAGCAAACACACAGTTGTACTCCTAAATGAAGCTGACTACACTACCAACAAGCAATAACGTTGCCCAGTTTAATTGTATTGATCCTGTTTCTACTTTTAGGCCTGTCTGGAAAATAACTGATATATTAACATAAAACCATTTTCAAAGCTTATTTGGCCTGTTGATCTCATTCTGTTTGTTTTTGTTGTTACTATACTGTTCTGACTGTTCTATGACCTTACTCAGGTTTATGGCTTATATCCAGAAAGTCTCATGATATCTTCAAAATCTCAAGAACTTAGCAACAAATCAGAGGGAGCCTTACTGCACATGCACAAGTCTACATTCTTTTATGGAGTTACATGCTGAACAATAGAATACCATTAAGTGAGCTTGCAAACAGTGCGATTTTCATATCTCAGCAAGCAGATCTTTTTTGTGTGCCACGTCTCTTCTAGATGTTAGCGATCATGGCTCTCCACAATTCTCTGTCCTTTCTAGCTATTAATAAATTTTGTCTTTTTTGTTATCTCTCCTAAACATTGTTTTGCCATCCATTTATTCAAGCTCACTAGGTAGGCCATGCATTGTTTTTCTCTATCTCTCTTACTGTCAATATGTCCTGTGAATATCAAATTTTCCGAGCCCTTTTTTCTCATTATGTGCCCTAGAAATTTCTACTCTATCTTCCTGATGTTAAGTATAAGTGTTATATAGTCGTTAGCAAAAGGGGTCAGCCCAAAATGCAAATTACCAATTGGGGATACCAAAATCAAACAAGTACAATTTAAATATTTGGGAAGTGTTTTAAAAGAGGATAGAAAGTGCAACACTGAAATCCAAAGGCACATAGGAATAGCAAAAGATGCCTTTTAAATCTAAGCAAACCATTAAGAAATATGAAAAATTTCATTAGAAACAAAGAAAAGAATACTAAAATGTTATGTAACATCAGATCTCCTATGTGGCAGTGAATGCTGTACTTGAAGAGACTTGATGCAACAGAAATTTGGTTCTACAGAAGGATGCTGAGAATACTATGAACAGAACATGTGAGCAACGATGAAGTTTTAGATAAAATAGAAACAAAAAGAAAACTTCACATCAGAAAGAGACAACTGAAATTTCTGGGGCACATAATGAGGAAAGAGGGCTTGGAAATTTTGATACTCATAAGAGATTGATTGTAACTGGGACAGAAGAAAACAAGGCATAAACTACCTGGTGAGCTTGAGTAAATGAATGGCGGAACAAGGTTTAGAAATGATAAAAATATAAAATTTATCTAGAGTACAAAGAATAGGAAATTGTGGAGAGCCATAACTGTCAACATCCAGAAGAGATACAGCATATAAAAGAAGAAAAAAATTTTTTTTAATAATACTGAAAGTCCCAGATCATTTCCCATCAGATGGAAGTGTCTGAACTAGTTGAACTGAAAGGAATCTGTGGAGAGCCATAATTCCCTACATCCTGAAAGAACATGACAATTTTAAAAAAGTGTCTGTAATATGAAAGAGAGAGATATGACAAATGTACTGACTGGATTTATTCATCTTTCTAAACTTCAAAATCGTGTATATGAGATGATTTCATATTTTAGGTGCAAGGAGGCATTCTGTTTAGCTGTCATTTCTCCCTCCTTTCTTTTCTGTACTGATGGATGCACCCCCATCCCCCAATATCTCTCACTTCATTCAATATGGACTTGCATAACTGAGGATTGATGTAAATTAAATCATTTGAAACTTTGGAAAAGATTAATAATCCAAAAGATTTTTTTAAATGATAATGACTCTCCATTCTTTCTCTGAAAATTGCTGCAGAAGAGATAATCTGAAACATTGTGGTAAAAACATTATCAGTAATCCAGACAAGTCATGAAATGATAATGGATCATCTCAAAATTACAGACTGAAGCATTGAATATATTTTTTTAAATTTTCTTCACTGTTCTAATTTGCTTTTGATGGTTTGATTTTCTTCTGACAATTTGCAAAGCTTTTGTTATTGCTTTGAACAGTTTAAACAAGTAAACCTCAGCTGATCATTTTTAATTGCAGAACAACATCCCCTACCATATTCATTTTTTATACTTCTATTTTTACACAATTAGTAGTCTCTTGAAACTAACTCTGCAGCATATAATCAAAAGTAGCTTTATTACGAAATGTTTCATTCATGTCAGAGTTGATATCATTCAGTGCAATAAATCATGATCCTACTCCTCATGACCTTCACCTCACCTTATATCAGACCACACAAACTTAGTAATGCATTAATGTTGCTTTTAAATCAGAATTCCCATTTCTTAATGGAAATAGTGATGATACAAAAAACTTGTAAAATTAAATTGAGATTTTTTTAAATAGAATATCATAAATACAGAATTTATATTCATATTGCGTGATCCAAAGTGAAAATTCCATGAAATAGATTTTGAAGAAAGGACACATAAGAATGATTTTTAAAAAATAGGTTAATTCTAACATTAAAACTGGTGTGTCCATGATGTCTAAAATAACAACAATTATTAGAAATTTTTAATACTGACTACAAAGCTTTTAAAACAACGTATTGTGATTCAATAAAGCAGAGATCCAAAATTCCCAACTAAAATAGAGACCAATGAATTATTTATGCAATTCTCTTACTATGTTTCTTAGACTGCCATCTTATTATGTATGTTATATAGCCTTTCTTGTGCTATCTTTGTCTAATAATTGATCACCTTGTTTCAACTTGGTTTTGATATAGGCTTTGTCATTGTCATCACTAATCTTCTTTTTCTTTCAAGAGGTCTTTCCTTTTCAAATCACATAAATTTTTTAATATGAAAAGATATTGAGCAAAACGTGACACATATATATATGTATGTATGTATGTATGTATGTGTGTATATATATATATATATATATATATATATATGTATGTATGTGTATATATATATATATATATATATATATATATATATATATATATATATATATATATATATATGTTTGTGTGTGTACTTGTGTTGTCAAAAATGAAACTTGTTTTGTGACAGTCTGTAATTAAACCTCTATTCTAATATACTCATATATGATAGGATAAGCATTCTAGGGGTGATGACATCATTTGCACTATATATGATATACACCAGTCATTAAAGGGTTTGTTATATACTTTGTTTCACATATCATACAGAAGGGATATAAGCTTAAAAACAGTAACATTGCTCTGACAGAAATCCCCGATTATATCATTGAAGGAATCCTAAACCTTAAATGTTTTCCTATCTAATTACATAGAGTGTGACACAAAAGATATAAATAAATAAATGCACAATGGTAATTATTATATAGTGTTGATAACTTATATTATTCTTTCTTTTTTATGTGCTGTGTCTCTTGAAGAAGTAAGCAGTCATGGCTTTCAAAAACTTCCCATCTTTTTTCACCCACAGTAACTTTTGACATATTGCCATACCTCTTAATCCTTGTTCTGCCATCCCCTCATGCAAACTCATTAAGTTGGTTACTTGTTATTTCCTTCTACTTCTCTTGCCTTCAACATGCTCTATGAGTAGTAGATTCTCCAGGCCTTCTTTCCTTATTATGTATCCCAAAAATTTACTTAATTATTTTATGAATGCATGGCAGAATAGGCACAAAGAGGGACGGTAAACCATTAAAAGTTACATAGAGAAACAAAAGCAGGAAGTTGTGGAGAGCCATGATCTCTTGTGTCCTAAAGGGATATGTGTTGCTATCAGTTGAATTTCATCAAATCTTTCTCTTAAAACAGTTCTTCAAGAATATAGGTTTCTCAAGTCCATTAGTTGTTATCACTCCTTCCAGTACTGACTGGTTGCTTTCTTCATAACCTTTTTGTTGAAAGTCGTTTGGAAAATTAATTTCATGTTTACGTTGCCTTCTATCAGCATGACTGATGCTAGCCTCAAGAAGAGTGATTTGTTACAACTTCTTGTGCTAATGTTTTCTGCTGACATGAAGTGCAAAGATTATATTGAATTAATTGCTAGGTCTGCTGCTATGAAAGTCAGTTCCATGTGTCATGCTAGACAATTTTTCTTGCCAGAATAAATTTATAACATTTATAAGTCTATCATTCATCCATGCATTGAATATTCTGTCAAACTGATCTGGTGCTTCTGCTATATATGTAAAAAATTTTGATAAAATACAAAGAAGACTCTGCATTGTTATTGGCCTTAACCTGGCATTTCAGCTTCAGTCATTTTTCCTACCACTATAACATAGGTTCCTTGTGCTTTTTCTATAAATATTTTCCTAGTAATTGTTCTGATGAACTTTGCCCTTTGGTACCTAGACTTTATGAATTTAAGCATACTACTAGATTGGCAGATAGGTCTCATCATTTTCCAGTTGAAATGGCAAGATGTAACCATAAGTTCTATGCTAACAGTTTCTTCTATTACACTGGAACTCTTCTTGATTTCCAATCAACTTTGATCTTCTAAAAGTTTAAATGCAATGTCAATTATCTTCTGTCTTCTTAATTACTCTTCTTTTATTTTTCTATCTCCTCAATAATGTTTTCTTTTTCTCTTATGCTCTCACACTCCCTTGCATCTTAGTGGTTTTATTGCTTTGTTTGGAGTAAAATAATTATAAAGATAATGTCATTATTTTCTCCTTTAGTTACATGTGCTATCCATTTTAGTTGTTACTACTGTTGGAAGTTTTCAAGCAATGTGCTTTCTGTTATTTGTCAAAGTTCTTGGTAATTCTGTAGCATCACCACGGGGGTTTATTCACTTGATGCCATTCGTAAAACAGTTGAATAGAGGTGACAATTTAAACATTTCTGATCTAGTTGGATGCCATGCATGACATTCATGTCTTGTAAAATCTTTTTATATGACAACATTATTAGTAACTGAGAAGTAACCTTTCCATGTTTCTCTTTATTTTCCTTTTATTTCATTGCTTCAATCTCAAAATATTGTTCATATAAAGTGACAAATATTAATCGCTATATTATTTTAGTAAAAATGGTGGAATATTTAACAAAATTGGCCAGTTAGTAAAAGAGTAACAGCAACAAAAACATCAATCTGTGTATCTGAAAACTCCACACTAAAGTACTGTATCCAGTCATTCTAATGGTGCAAAAATTACCAAATATTTGATATCTGATGATGTCACATGGTGGAATCGAAATGTCTTACACTCCACTAGTGATACCAATGCAAAATCTCCAAATATTGCCCCAAAAATGAATTCTTAATTTGAGATCAAAAAACCCGACAACAGTCAACATATAAAAACAGACAACCAACCAAAAACTGATCAAATGATCAAACATCAGAATTTAGTGTAGGCCACGAACTTTTCAGCAGTCCCTTGTAAATAAAGTTTGATTTATAACTGAAGCACAATAAAAGATGAATAACAATAATTAATAATAAAATAGATCAATTATAACAATAGACTGTAATAAAAGTTATGTGACGAATAGAAGATTTGTTCTTACCGTAGATCTTATTAAACGCAACAAGAGGTTAACAACAATAACTGATAATAAAATTGAATAATTATAGCAATAGACTCTAATAAAAGTTAAGTGACAGATAGAAATTTGTTCTTACTGTAGATCTTATTAAGGCTAATAAGAGATTAACAACAATAACTAATAATAAAATTGAATAATTATGCCAATGTGGTCATAAAAGTTATCTGATGAATAATTTGTTCTTAACATGAACTTTATTAATGTCAGCCACTTTTCTACCTTTTCACTTAAAGGAATTATTTTGTGACTTATTTTGTCGTATTCCAATTTGCCAGCAACTCTACAGCTGCACGTTTGTGATTCCTATTAAGTAAAATTATAAAGTTTTTATGGGTTCTTATCCTGGTAACAAACTGCCAGAAGTAAAACCATAGATAAATTTAGATTGGTTGATTTTTATAACAGGTTAGCGCTTATTTTCACAATTTATATACAGATTATTGTCCTCATATTTGTTGTTATTATCACAATGTTTCGACCATTGTGCACTCTGGCCTTCATCAGGTTCATATTGATCTGGATAACCTGCAATGGATTCAGAACTGAACCCTTTATTTAATTTACAACAGTATACTGCTCTTGATCCACTGCCCATGTCGAGGGATATGTGGTCTATTTCTTATTTTTAGTACTGCTTAGTTATTGTTTGCCTGTTTCCACTAAGTTTAAGTCCACACCGCCTGGCCCAGAGATTGAACCCACAGTTATTTGATGTGTGCATAAGATAAGTTTGTACTAAAGGTTTGTAAGCAACAAAAACACATTTAATACATTCTAATATATTATTGTAATAATAATAATAAAAATAAAACTATAGTCTTTGGCGTAAAGGTCTATAAAAGCTTTTTTTGAAGGGCTTTAGACACACAATACATTCTAATATATACAAGTGAGTGGTGAAAGTATTCAGTCTGGTTGACACACATCCCAAAATCAGTATTTTCGATATAAGAATACAGATTTTGGAAAATAGTTTAGGCGAAGAACTTTTTAGCACCCCTTTGGAGATATATATAAGTGAACATAGAAGTCAACACTTAGAAGTGACAGTTTGTTTCATGCTAGATGCAATCCTCAGGCCACGAGATATCTACGAATGTAAAAGACAATAGGAAAACTGTAATATTAGCTGACACATTTTGTCCAATGTGGACTTTTCAAGGCGAAAACGAAATAAATTTATTAAAACAAAGTAACTAATAAATTCATTTCATTTTTGCCTTGAAAAAGTCAACATTGGATGAAATGCGTTGGCTAATACTACAGTATTCTTATTATCTTTTACATATATATATATATATATATATATATTGGAATACATAAATACAGTGGATTTTGCTAGACACTTGTTTGATAATGGATATTGATTGGAAATTCTACAATTACATAGTTCAGTTACCTGGGGTATACTAGAATTTGTGTTTGGATTGTATTTATTATCGTTATAAAGTTTCAGTATTCTATTGTTGTGTGATTTAACTGATAACTGATTTTGAGGGCATTACGGTTGAAGATTTGACTTAATTTACTTTCCTTAGGGAAATGCTTATTAATGAATTGTAAAAATATGTGCCCCGATTTAGTACGGACTAATTTATTGAAGGAGGGTGTATACCAAGTTGTGTTCCTCCCGCTATTCTTCTTTCTAGAGTAAAACTATAATTTTCCATGTATTTAATTTCGGAAAATCTGTAACCACCGTCGGTAAGTAAGGATTTTGTTGATGAACACAAAATTGTTTATAACAAATGGAGATGCAGGTTTTGAACCATTCTAGAAAGTATATTTCTTTATGAAGATTTCTTAAGTATACACGCCAATAGATGTAATAAATACTGTTTATGATATAAAAAAAAAGGTGGCATTAATCTCAAATATAGATACCCATTAAAAATAATATTTGAAGTGATAAAAATGTTGGGTTAAAAATAAATCCATTAAGAGATATATATATATATATATATATATATAACCATAATAATAATCAAGAAAAAGACCTTAAATATTCATTTCAGTTATAATTTATTTCATGAATATCTATATATTCAACTCTTCAGACCCAAAACTTCAATGTATACAATGGGACAGAATTTCCAATCTCCAGTTTAAAAGGTTTTTTATATATATATATATATATATATATATATATATATATATATATATATATATATATTACTTTAAACATTATTTTTAGTGGATTTTTTCTTAAGTTTTCTTGAGTGTGGAGGCCAATAGACACAGTTTAATATAAAAAGGGGGTGCCTATTTCAAATATGAGTATCCACTGAAAATAATATTTGAAGTAATCCATTAATTTACAAAAATTGTTTTGTTTATGTTTTGTATACAAAAGTGAGCAGATATAGGTTTTCAAGGAAAATAGTCTGAACAAGAAAATGTGCTTAACTTAAAAAGGATAAACAGAACCATGCAGGCCAAGTGGTCAAAGTCACACCCAATCATACAGTTGTCTCTCTCCTACAAATGGAGATGCAGGTTTTGAACCCTGCTAGAAAGTATATTTTCTTTATTAAGATTTCTTAAGTGTGCAAACCAACAGATGTAATAAATACTGTTTACGATATAAAAAAGGTGGCATTAATTTCAAATATGGATACCCACTAAAAATAATATTTGAAGTAATAAAAATGTTGGATTAAAAATAAATCCATTAAGATATATATATATATATATATATATATATATATATATATATATATATAAAACCATATTATTAATCAAGAAGAAAACCTTAAATATTCATTTTGGTTATAATTTATATCATGAATATCTATATATTTAACTCTTCACACCGAAAACTTTTAATAAATGAAGACAATACCCCTTAACTAGTACATTAGATTGACTAAGGGAAGGGAAAGCAAGAGAGAAGGAGGAGAAGAAGAAAAGTGATTGAGGTTCAGGTTCTTATAAAAAGTGAAATATGGAGAGGGTATGGAAAGGGAAGAAGTAAGCAATGAATGGATAGTAGTAAGCCTTAAAGTACATACATATATATATATATATATATATATATATATACATACATACACACACCAGATGTAACAGACAAAATTGTCCGAATTGTGTAACAGCATGGGATAATTGTCCATCCACAAATTATTTAATATCTAAAAAAAACAACTAACCTAATTCAGTTACTTTTTTTCCAAGTTTTCAGGTAAGACATTTAGCTAACCCTTGACACCATTTGTCATAAGAATCACTGAGAAACCCTTTAAGTTATTCAGCTAGAAAGAGAATAGGTTAAAGTCGTTTTGTGTCAGCCCCACTATGTCTTCCCAACTGAGCAATGGTGAGAGGAAAAAGGTCATTCGGGCCTTCAAAAATGGTACCAACCTTCAACCTTCATACTTTGGTTTCCATCTTTAAAGTCTATTCAAGTCTATTCAAGAACCATAAAAAAAAAACAGGGAATAAGTTTAAAAAAAGAGGGAACAATAGAGAGGAAAACTAGACCATGAGGTCACAACAGGAGCTAAATATGTTTTTATTGTTCAAAGTAGAGTCCAATAGTGTTATAAAAAGATGGGGGAATTCCAGTAAGATATTTTTAATCATTTCTAAGATACAAATGTTTCAGAGTTTAATCTAACAAGTGAAACAATTTTGGTTACACGCAGGATATATATATATATTTTTATTCACTGTAATATGTCTGACCAGTTTCAACCTAATAAACACCAGTGTGACATAAAAGGATTCATGAAGAAGAAAATGTATTGAGAGTGCGCTGATCTCACAATTCTCAACAATAAACCTAAGACTAGGACCTTAGATAATATCACTGATCATCGCAAAAGCAATAATAGCACAATGTGTTATATGAGTTAATAGAGAAGAAACCAGGATCTACTCAGAGTGTGTTGATTGAAAACCAAACAGACACCAATGGATCTAATATATATATATATATATATATATATATATATATATATATATTTTGAACAATAAAAAAATTAAAATCTTCACACACACTGGATTAATATTCTTTCGTTTTTTTTATTATTATTCCATTTAGATTCCTCGACTAGTTTCAGCCGAAATGGCCATCATCGGGAGGAGAAATATTTCTGCTTGCTATATATATATATATTTTCTGGTCATAAGATAATTATCCTAAAAAAAACAACAATACATTTCCCTTGCACATAGTTTTGTCTTTGAATTCAACCTGAAGAATCAGAACCTACACATATTTGCAAAACACATCATTAAAATGCTTTTACACTTTGTCCCATTAACTCCCTTCACTTTTGTTTTGGATACTATTCCTACATCCAACTAACATGCATATATATATATATATATATATATATATATATACACACACAAGGTTCGTTAAAGACAACTGAAAAGTTACTACGATTAAGCTTTTTATTTAATTTTTCTTGTGTTTGTCCAAGTGTTTTCTTTTCTGGACACAAAGTGTGTAAAATTCCTATAACTTGAGATACATACAGGTGCAACGGATAAATTTTCATATAAATGACGCAAAAATGAAAATAAAACTAACATCTCTTTTTAACCAATATATTTACCAAAATTACACAAAATTTGTCTATATTTCTGAGGTGAGGTGTTATGTACACTATTTACATTATTCGGACTATTTTCCTCATCTTTGTTGCCATATTTATCACAAGGACACATGGTACAGTGGATGAAGCTATTAGTTAGATCCAGTGACAGGACTCAAAGAGTGTGAGTGCAATACCTGGTTAAGGCAGTGGAGAACTTGGAGAAGGGAATTAACAGGAGATAACTGATAATTGACATCTATTAAACATGGCATGTAGAACTAGAACAGTCTACCCCAGCGAGCTAAATAAAGGGTTCAGTTCGACATTCCAACCACATGAAGAAGGCCGGAGTGTACAATGGCCGAAATGTTGTGATAAATATGGCAACATAGATGAGAACAATAGTTTGAATAATGTAAATAGTGTACACAAAATTTATTCAATAAAATCTCCACTGGCCTCAACCATGGCCTCCAGACAACTTTGGAATCTCCTGCATCTCTTCTTTACAGTCTCCTTGTTTTAGTTGCTGAAGGCTGCCATAATCCTTGCCTTCAGTTCATCTTTGGTGTTACAAGGAGATTTGTTGGTCTCTTGCTCAACTGCACCTCATACATAATAATCAAGGAGGTTGCAGTCTGAGGAGTTAGGTGACCAGATATAAGGGATGATGCGTTGGCAGAAATTGTCTGACAGCCATGACTGGGTTCTCCTGCTTATCTGGCATGATACATTACAGTTCTGTTGCCAGATGTCGGTTTTCCAGCTGCCACCCTCTTGACCCAGGGCAGCACTACCTCCTCAAGACACTTCATTTAGGCCTCTGTGTTGAGTCTGAGGCCCTCACCAACAAATTCAAGAGTTTTTTTTCTTATTAGTATAATCAGAGTGAGTTTCCTAAGCTGCAGTACCTTTGTAATCACCATTAGATTCCTCCAGCTCTGAATCCTCAGCACTGTCCTCAGATTGTCACCTAAATACTCTGAAAGGTGCATATTGGAGCTTCCAGTGCAAATACCAAGCAGTACAGCATGCTGTTTCCAAATTTTTGGCAAACTGAATTGCATCATTGTTGTGGAGTGATTTTGCAGTGGAGGCTTGTATTTGTACTAAGTCAGTCCTAAAATAGGTTCAATGTACAAAACGTTAGGAACTTGATATAATAGTTATGACACAGAGTAATCTAGTTGTGGTCGCTGATACTTTTGTATTCAACTAACGGTCATCCGGCATCGACTGACTGACTCGTTACTCTTACTACTCCTACTTATTATAGGTGGGAGTGTCTATTAACTATAGAATAGGTGTGTTCCACCATAACAATCATGCTCTTTTTCTCATAGTTGGGGCCCAACTGACTCTACTGTGCAGTCAACAAAAACAAAAACAAACAATGTGCAAAATTAAAAATATCAAATGGTGTCCATTTACCCATCACACTCTGTACATAAAAATAAAACACACATTCAGTTAAAAATAAAAATCATCTTTGATAATGTTTAAAAGAATAACCAAGAGTGCTCAGATATTCAGTACATTTTAACAGTTTTTATGCACTTTGTGTCCAGAAAAGAAAACACAATAAAAATTAAACAAAAACCTTAATCACAGTACCTTGTCAATCATCTTTAATGAAACCTGCTGCTGAAATACACACACACACATTCATATATATATATATATATATATATATATATATATATATATATATATATATAGTCTTAGCTTTTTCCATTTATATTACTGCAGTTTTTTCCTAGTATCTTGATAATCATGTCCTTGCCACAATTGAGTCTCCAATCATGAAAATAACAAACCTTTCTTTTTGTCTCTTTTAAAAGGAAAAAAAAGAATTACAATCTGTTCTTTTTTAATGTCTATAAATTGATTACTCCTCGATGAATCCTGATCATCAGTCCTGATTTCATTTCTGATCCATAAGACACAAAATCTAAAAGAATTGGGCCAGATGATGAAGGACGCTGTTCAATTAAATAGGTAAATGAAAAAAATCTATCGTGTGATGCTTAACAATTATTCTCTTGTTTCACAGCAGACTGTGAGACTTAAGACACTTGATTGTACTTTGTAGATAGAAAGTGAAAGTAGCCTACTTTAGCATGTGATTGTCTGTAACTTATTGCAGTCTTGCTTTCAACCAAAGTCAATTCTCCTTTTTTGCTTTGTCTGTAACTGCACAAGTACCTTTCCATAGAAATGTTACTTTCACTTTCACTTTGTCTCAAAGTCTGAATTCAAACATTTTTCTCAGAGTGCTGCTTTCACGTTTTGATAGTTGAGCAAACATACTTTTCACTTTTCCTTATCTGATTCAGCTGGTGATTCTTATAAGCTTGTGCTTTCTTTCACTGTTCTCTCACCACCTCACTTGTATGGTCTTTTATGCTTTCTCTCTCTCTCTCTCCTCCCTTCTGTGGTCTTTTACTCTCTTTCTCTTTTTTCTCCATTTTTGTGTTGTCTTTTATTCTTTTTCTCTCTTTCCCTCCTTTGTGCAAGCTTTTACTCTCGCTCTCTCCACCTTCCTTGTTTTGTCTTTTACTCGCTCCTATCCCCCTTCTGCAGTCTTTACAAAAATACTTCAGTATTCTTCTCTCTCTCACTATTTGTCTCTTTCTCCTCACTGTGCAGTCTCTGTCTCTCTCTACACTTTTTGTACAGTTTCTCTCTCCTCTCTGCCTCTCTCTCTACAGATTGACTCCTTTACTCTTACCCCTCTCTGTCTTGTCTATATATATCTCTCTCTCCCTGAACTTTCTCTTTACGGTCTATCTCTCTCAGTATATTTTTTCTCTTTCTTTGTACTATCAGACTGTCTCTCTCTTTTTTTCTGTATAGTTTTTCTTTCTCTCACCACCAAATCTTTTCGACTATTTAGTCAAATGTTATTATGCTTTAAATTTTGATAAGTACAAATGATGTTCTTGACTTTATTCACTAAGCACATTTCTATTTTTTTAGTTTTTTTTTGTTTTGCACAAAGTTTTCCCTGCTCAAGATTTCGCTTGTTGCATTTTTCATTTGTTTCTTGTCTGCCTAAATAGTTTCTTATTTGGCAAACAGGATTTCGACAAATTACATTCCAACTTTGCTTCCTCTGATCAAATCTCTATGCCTTTCTTCTGTTTAGTCTTTGATTTTGTTTGCTTATGAATTCATTCTGGCTTTAACCGCCATGACAGCATCTTTAAAGACAGTATTAGTTCAGAGAAAAAAAAAAAAAATAAACAAGAACTTGTAATCATTGTAAGCAAAAAATTATTTTTAACCAAAAGAAGAATTATAAAAATACAAAATAATTCTTAAACAATGAAATTAAGCAGATTGTTGTAAAATACTAGTTTGAGTCATAAACAATTTCTATTTTTGTTCATCAATTTAATTTTCCGAAAAATTATGTACAATTATATTTTATCCAGTTATATATTAATCATTATTTACAGTGATTTGCCGTCACTTATCAGGTAGCACTTCAATATTATCAGTGAAATTTCACAATTTTTTTATGAGAAAAAGTTTTCAACAAATTCTTGAATCTGGTTTTCATGATTTTCCCCATCAAAGCAACAACTGAAATAGGTAATATTCAGTTGGCTCAAAGCCACAAAGTGCAGAATCAAGCCTTTTGAAGGATGTTTGATGGTAAAAAAAATAAAAAATACAAACAAGGAAGTTGTGTGTGTCCAAACACCTACCATACGAGGGGAGAGACAGAATTTCTCACATTCTTGCAAAAAGAAGATTCAAAGATTCATAGAAAGACCCAAAACCACATACCTTCAATTCTACCAGTTTTAATATGACAGAGACTAAATGAGTATATTATGCATGGAAAATTTACTCATATTGTTACAAGATGTATATCAATCTGTATAACCTACAGGGAATTTTGAACTGAATTCTTTCTTTAATCTACAGGGTGAGTAGGGCATTCTCGTTACACTGCCTATGGACATCTGGTCTACTTCTTATTTTTAATAGTGCTCAGTTATTGCACACCTGTTTACACTGAGACTAAGCACAGACTGACCAACCCAGGGATTGAACTCACTATTACTATGGCATGTGGCCGAGTGGTTAGAATGTTTGCTTTCTGACCATGAGACCTGGGTTTGAATCTCACCATGGTCGATTTGTTAGCAAGGAGACTTTCTGATATTATCAGATTGGTGGGGTCAATCCCAGTGTATGGCATCTTTGGAAAGTGCCTGAAAACCATACCACAAGTTGACCAAGCCTTGTGAGTGAAATTGGGTAGACAGAACCCTTGGTGGCCATCAATAGCTCTTCTAGCACAAAGTCACATGTCATCGTGGCTGAGGGCTTGAGTATGCTGGCCTTATTCAAATTGTTGATCATGCTAGATAACACACTCTTTCCCAGAAGCTGTAACTAAGGTCTGCTCAGCATTGTTGCAGTATAAACCACAGGTTGGCTCTGTAGGTGTTGAATAAACACAAATGCGCCTGAGCAAGCGTCTGCAATAGGGATTGGATAGCTGCCCTAGTAGATGGATATCCTCGAATACGAGTGGCCAGCTATACCATCCTGTGGCACTAAATTCATGAACCAATGCTTTATTTCAATCAGCTATTGTCCTGTAAGTTACCCAGTTCAATATATGCATGATGAAGGCTGGAGAGTGCAACAGCTGAAATGTTGTAAAGCAACAACAAAGATGAGGACAATAGTTCTAATATAAATGGTGTAAATAAGAGTTAAACAGTTACACAATGGCTGATGTTCATTTCTCTACCATTTTTTTAGCATTTAAAATCAAAATTAAACTCTAAAGATACATTTCAGATTCTCCTAACATTTGAATAATAGATGGTAATGAAAACTGGGTGTGGTTATAGAGTCACTGCCTAACTGAGCACCTGACCAGTTCCTTCCTTCCATATAACCTGGTTAAAAACCAGACAAGTATTAGGTTGGTGCAAAAATAATTTTGTTTTCTAACATATGTTACTATGTGAGAAAACGAAATTATTTTTGCACCAACCTAATATTTATTCATATATATGGTGTACATAGTCTTTAGCAAGTAGACTTGGTGGAGTCCATCCCTTTCCAGTTTAAGCCACAGCTAATATCCTCCAACTTGTCTTGGTTATGATCATGTGACCACTGAATCCATTGGGGAAACCCTCAGCCCTCGCCATTGAAACCTTCTTCTCAGCAAATGCTGCGTTATCACTGCTGCATACAGATCTATAGAGCCCAGTCTACTCCATTGTGCTAAATGACCATTTACTCTAAAAAAAAGCCCTACAAGGCATCCTGCTGTGTTTTTAGCTACCCTTCTCACTATAAAAGCATGGTGGGGGAACAGGTTTAGTCACTTTAGACTAATAATTTTCTAAAAATTGTAAATTATATGCTACATTTGACTAGTTTAATTATGACATCAAAAACTGATAGTAATATTTAAGTAAATTTTATCTGAGATGAGGAGAGTTCATTATATACATTTAGATTAAATCAATGATTAAAAATGGTTTCAATGGAATGAAACCTGTTGGCCTTAGAACCATTTTTCTTTGAACCTTCTGAACTGTTGTTACAGAATCACAAACAAAAAAAATGTACCAAATTGAAGAAACCACATCACTTGAAAAATTACAACAGCAGCAACAACTAAAATGAATAGCACATGTAACTCAATAAGAAAATAATGACATAATCAAGATGTTTACATTCCACACTACTTTGAATAGAAACTTATTGATTAGTTTTCTATGCTTATCAGCTCTTTGCAGGTTATTTAAAGCCAGAGAATATTTTTAGATTTTAAGAAATTTTTTTTTAAATAATAATGATTTAATGATAGTCTTACTAATTAACCCACAGCTGGGGAGAGAAGAGGTGGATTCATACATTTCCCAAGGGTATTTGGATATAAATGAATATAATAAACCTAACAGGAATTGGAATGTAGCTCTTTGATTAACAATTCCAAGCCATTATCCATTATATGCACATCCAAGCTTACAGCTCCTGGTATTCCCAAGCAGTCACCTATCTACATACTGACCAGGCTCAACATTGCTTACCTTCATTAATCATATGAGAACCAGTATTTCATGATGTGGCCATAAGCCCAGCAAAAAGTTTAGGAACTACTCCTCTCTCCACAAGCCATCAATACTGGAAAGGACCATAATATTTAGCCGACTTGAGAAAGCTCTTTTCCTGAAAAATTGTTTTAATAGAAAGATGTTATAAATTTCAACCCAAAGTAACACTGGCTGTTTGGTCAATGAATTCCAAATGTTTCCTTATAAGGAAATGGCTAATATTATCCTCATCTTTGTTGTTATTATCACCAGTTATAGAAAATGTAAGGATATTAGTCTGAATCTAAATAATGTAAAATATCTGAATTATCTGGAGTTAGCTTTAATCACCATAGACAATCTAGGCAAGGAGCCTTATTAAAAGTACAACTGCTCATTAGAATTGGAGTAAATTTAGGGTCTTCTTGATGGTGATGAAATGTTAGTAGCTTGGTTTTTGAGGTATTCAATGATACAAACCAGTCTTTCTTCCATTGATCTGTGAGAGCTAGATCAGTGGAGAGATCAGCTGCCAAGTACTTGTCATTGAAATTTTTGGAGTTGCACCCATAAGCCATACATATGCATTTACTAATGATTTAACAATGTTCTTATGCCGATCATTAAAATAAAGCAGAAAACTGGTATAACCAAGAAGAGAGCCTTGGTTCCATGTGCTACTACTGGCCATTAACAATGATCTTCATGGACCTGTCTGATCAGAAAGATATGATAATCAAGGAAACTCTTCCAGATTCCATAGCTGGGAAGCTTCTGTAGCAACTCCCTATGAGACATGTTGTTAAAAGCCTTCCAGATATCTAAAGCAATCACTCTCATAGTGTTTTTATTATCAAGTACTTCACTGATTCTATGTGTAATGATAGTTAAGACATTAGCAGTGGCCTAGAGAAGTGAAAACCATATTGTTTGTCACTTAAGAAGTTCTCTATTGAACTGATAAATAGCTTTCTTGATGATAGCCTTAAAAAATTTGCTGATGGCCAAAGAGTGCAATATTATGACAGGAATGAGCACTCACCTACATTCTTGTAAACAATGCATACAGCTGACACTTTCTGTAGGGTTGGGAAACACTCTCTCTTCAGATAGTAGCTTGACCAAGGTTGTAGATAGACCTGGGTTAAGCTTCTTAAGAACAAGTATAACAATTTTTTCTGGAACAGCAGAACTGAGATAGGGATATCAGCAAAGCATATGTTCTATGAGGTGGGGAGTCAGGTACACAATGGTCCTTATAATCTTATATGAAGTTAGAGGCAAATAGAGATAATGTGAATATAACAACTAGGATGTCTATACTAATTCTGTTACGTAATATCAGTCTTCCTGTATAACAGTGAATGCTGAACAATCCCAGATGAAGAGGGGTGACTTGAAACAGCAGAAATGTGGTTCTACAGAACAATTCTAAGGATACTATAGTCTGAACATGTGAGCAAAGTTTTAGAGAAAATGAAAACAAAAAAGGAAAGCTATACATAATATTAGGTTGGTGCAAAAATAATGACATAATAATGTCGTTTTTTGACGTTAAAAATATGTCAAAAAATGACATTATTACATCATTATTTTTGCACCAACCTAATATTAAGAAGAGACAGTTGAAATTTCTTGGAAACTTAATAAGAAAAGAGGGCTTAGAAAATCTGATACTCACAGAACAGATTGAAGACAATGCATCAGTTACTTGTGTAAATGGATAGCAGAACAAGGTTTAGGAGATATAACAAAAGGACAAAATTTATTAAGAGCTATAAAGGACAGAAAACTGTAGAGAGTCATGATTGCCTATGTCATGAAAGGACACGACACATAGAAAAAGAAGATACTAGTTAGAATGTAGCCATAAATTTTGTGAAACAGGGAAAGTTACACTTTAAAAATCTTTTAAAGTGTAACTGAAATTGTTTTTGTTAAGCTGTACAATTAAAATGACTCAAATTATTTCCCCATCATGTCTCAACAACTTCTGTATAGAATCTCCAACACTGACAACTGAAAAAGAAACAGTGGATAATTTAATAAGATAGATTTTCATTTTCCTAATCTTCAAATCCAACACAAACATAAAAAAGATCTTTGTCATCACTGATGTTTTTAAAAGCATAAAAAAATCAAATGTCAATTTCAGCTGTCAATTTGGGGAAAATATAATTCTTTTGCTGACAAATGAATAAACCAATTTATTCCTTAATATAACATATTTTCAAAAGTTGTACATGCATGTGTGTATCTGTCTATCTATCTATCTATATATATATATATATATATATATATATATATATATATATATATATATATTTCTGAGATGAGTTATTGTAATTATTTACTTTATTTGAACTGTTGTCCTCATCTTTATTGCCATATTTATGACATTTCAGTTGTTGTATGCTCTAGCCTTCTTGAGGGGATTAGAATTTTGACTGGTGTAGATTGATCTAGTTCCACTTGGCATGCCTCTTTTGGATGTCTCAATTATCTCCTTTTAACTCCCCAATTTTTTGTTCACTGCTGCAGTAGCCAGATATTGAATTCACAACTCTTTGGGTCAAGTCACTGAATCTGACCAACACTTATCTGCTGGGCCATGGAGAGCTGAGTTAAAGGGAAATAACTCCTGGAAGAGGCATGGCACATGGAACTAGAACAATCTACTCAGGTGGATGAAATAAAGGGTTTAGTTCAAAATTCCAATCACCTGAAGAAGGGCGGAGTGTACAACAGCCAAAATGTCATGAATATGGCAATAAAGATGAAGACAATAGTCCGAACAATGTAAATAATATATATATATATATATATATATATATATATATAATATGGTAATATTAGCCATCTCCTTATAAGGAAACATTTGGCATTCATTGACCAATCAACCAGTACTGCCCTCAGTTGAAATTTATAAAACCTTACTCTTAAGACAATTTTTTAGGAAAGTAGGTTTCTTAAGTCCAGCAGCTGTTATCGAAGTTTCCAGTAATGATGACGGTTTCCTTCCTAAACTTCAATTTGTGGTGTCGGACATTAACATCTTGTACACTATTTATATTGCTCAGACTATCATCCTCATCTTTGGTATCATATTTATCAAACTTTTCATTCGTTGTATGCTCTGGCTGTCTTCAGGTGATTGGAATGTCAAACTGAACCCTTTTGTTTCGCTTGCTGGGATAGGCAACAAAGATGTGGAGTCTGAGCAATGTAACTAGTCTACATAATACCTCATCTCAGAAATATAGACAGATATTAACATCGTGATTATGTCATTATTTTCTTCTCAAGTTATATTTGCTATCCATTATACTTGTTGCCGCTGTTGGTAGTCCTCAATCAATTTTGTGGTTTCTGTTACACACACAATTGTTATTTTCTTTAGTGTTTTATAATTTTTCCTATAAATATTCTGTTTCGATATTAATGAAAATCTTTGTTTCCTTTGTTCATTCTTATTCTGTTATGACAACTGATGATGGCAGCCCATCAATATTTTATTGCAGGAAAGTGTTGCCAAGTAATCTTAAAAAAGAAACAAAGAAATACATTCAAGTGTTTTTTTTTTTTTTAAACAACTGGGATTATAATCTTAAATCCCTTATCTGATGATAAATAAGACCCCTCATTTATCCCCACAAAGTAGTTCTACAAATATTATATTTCGGTCTTTTGTGCAAGGTTGAGACAGCTGGTTGGCTGATGTTTACCAGATGCTGTAAACAAGTACTTGTATCTCGCATAACTCTACAGTACCATAATATTAAATGTAAATAGTAGTACCACATATGTGAAGTTGAGGTCTCTGGTAAGATGATGTTTACCAAGTTGTTGTAGATGACCAACTTTGTACCTTGCCTAACTCTATATACTGTATTATTAAATGTAAATGCAGGTGGGGATCTTATTTATCATCAAATATATATATTGTTGTTTTTATATGTGCAGTACTTAGTGGAAAGTGCTCAATATCCATGCTAGAGCTAACACACACACACACACACACACACACACACACATATATATATATATATATATATATATATATATATAATAATAATAATAATAGCTGGCCACTGATATTCAAGGATACCTGACTACAAGGAGGGCTAGCCAATCCCTATTGCAGATGCTCACTCAGGCACATTTGTGTTTGTTCAACACCCATGGAGCCAACCTGTGATCTGTACTGCAACTATGCAAAGCAGACCTTAGTTACAGTTTCTGGGAGAGAGCATGTTATCTAGAATGATCAACAACCTTAACCACATCAACACACTCAAACCCTCAGTCACAATGACTTGTGAATTTGTGCTAGCACAGCTACATATACACACACAGACACATTTTTAAAGATGTATTTAAGTATTTACAAAACTTATATTGCCTGCTGTTGATATATATATATATATATATATATATATATATATATATATATATATATATATATATATATATATATCAGTAGACAGCCGTAGTAGTGTTATACTCAAAGAAAAACAAACTAATTAGTTATGGCAGTAGGGTAGGCAGGTTGATTTTTTTGATTTTTTTTAGAAAATCAACATTGCACTTGGGGTAAAAGCTGGTTTGACATAATAAGTACAGAGACCAAAACTAGATTCATAGATTTCACCAATTTTTGAGCATTTAGTTTTAAATATTGTCTGGAAAAAAAAAATGTGCAGAAATATCTAATTTCTGCGGTTTTTTGCTTACAAACTGACTTCATATTTTACTATTTCAAAAATAAATCCAAATAAAGTTGATATCTTTTATATTAAATATATTAAATGGAAAATACATTCAAATTAGAATTCTGATTATGAATTGCAATAAGCAAAATATGTATTTATTTTTACTGTACTCAATAAATAACAACTGTGTAAAAAAAATTGTAATAGATAAAAAGTTACTCAATAAATAAGATTTGTTAGATCATAATTAATACAAACAAAAAATGTATAAAAGTGTGTACAGCTGGGCACAAATCATAAGACAAAATGTTTTAAATTTGCATTGTCTATTGAAAATTGCAGCTAAACTACTGCATTGTATAACATATTACATCATAATCTAGCTAAATTGTTCAGTATTACTTTCCCTTTTGAAGTAAATGAAGGTCTAATTTAATGGCACAATGGTTTAGTAATAATGTGTGTGTACCTTGCATCTTGTCCATATACAATTTATTAAACATCAGTAAATTTATTCATTTTGTAAGGCTGTGTGTTATAAGGCTTTCATTGACCACCAAAATGAAATTCCAACACTACAATTTTGAACCGAAACATAATTTTGAAGTTGTTTCCACAAAAAACACTAACAATTTGATAAAAAATATTGTGTGTTGTTAATTATCATGTGAAACACCAAATTTCAGATTGAGTGGAATACCACAGTTTAAAAATCAACATGTCCAGGGAGAGGAACTTGATAATTTGCAATAATATATATATATATATATAATGTCTGTGGGTGTATGTATAGTTTAAAGTATTGGCTTTGTCTAATGTATGTTACATTATCTATGTTGTATATAGTGTATATATTTGCATTTTTCACAGCAGTATTTTACAAGTTATAAACATTCTTTACTCATACTATATACATTAAAAGCACAATGCTTTCTAAACATATATGTGAAAATTAAAACAAAAAAAAAATTACACAAAAAATATCATGGAAAACAGCCTCAGATTGCAACAATATATATATGTATATATATATATATATATATATATATATATATATACTACAGTTCAAAATTAGTATGGGATGAACATGACAGAAGAGTGAAAAAAAAATGAAAAAAAGCTCTGAGAGTCATTGGAAAAAGAATGGAATCTATTATCAAAATTATACATTGAGAAACTTTTGCAACAAATGCAAAAAAAGTTATGCTGCAGTAATCAAGGCTAAAGGGAGGTTATTTTGATGAGAGCAAAATTTAATCATAAGATGCTTTTTTTTTTCTTTTTTGTCATCATGAAATTTATAATAAAAAATCATGTCTCACTATTTTTTAAACATGAATAATAATTTTCTCTTATTTAAAGTACAAAACAACTACTTTTGAGGCCAATTTAAAAAATTAATCGTAGGTGGCCTCAAACTTTCGAACTGTAGTGTATATATAAAGCCAAGAAAATGATCTGAAATATATATACTTACCAGAGACTAATAATTAAAAAAATTTGACATTGTTAATGTTAACATTCTCCTTTGTCGTTAACACTTCTGCTGCTGCTGTTGACATGCTTATACATCTTTATATTTTATCTCCTGCTGTTGATATATGCACATTTTCAAGATACTGTGAAATTTCAGTTCTTGGCATTTGTATTATAAACTAACTAGTGCTGTTTTCAAACCAGTCTAGACCTTATAATAGCATATGATCTGACTGGTTTTGTGATGTATTTTTATTTTGTTAATTAACTTAGTTTGTACTGAAGAGTATTCACACCAATGAGAAATCTCTGTCAGCCTCTTTATCATCAATTATTTCCAGTAAATGGCAATTTTATATTTTTTCTGAAAATGGGCCAGTAGAGTCAGGCAACAATGCTATAACAATGCAGCAGTGAAAATTATTGTAATCATATTTTCATTTGTTACTTATTTCTATCTTATTAATTTTTATGAACAAAGAAAAAAATAAAGCAAGTGAGGATGATGCTGCATAGGTTTCCTTAATTCTCATCTAACATTCACAAGATTTAATTCCCCACCCAAATGAAAATGTAACTTTTGGTAACAATTTGTACCAGGAATGATGATATCACTTTATTTTCTATTTTGACAGCAGTCATTGTTTATTTTGTAAATCATGAATTGTTTGTTTTGTTAAAATTTACACATTCGCTTTAGTTTTTCTTGTAGCTGAATCAATTCTATTAAGAATTTGTATTCAGCTTTTATTACATATATATATATATATATATATATATATATATATATATATATATATATATATATATAATAGAGAGAAAGAGAGAGTTGAAATTTACACATTCAGTTTGGTTTTGGGCAAATATTATGGCTGCATCAATTCTACAAAGAAGTTATATTACTTTTTCTTGGATAATTTTTAAAATGTTTTATTTTAAATGGCACTTTATTCCCATTGGATATTTCTAAGAGAAGCTACTGAAGTATTTGCCATAAAAAAAGCAAATGACATTATCACATTTCAACAGAAAATATTCAGGAAATCCTCCTAATAAAGATTAAATATCAGTTTATTTAAAAGTTTTAACTTTACACAACAGAGTTTTTATTTTTCTTCTTCAATGATTTTTGTTTAGCAAGAGAAAGTTCTGTATGCAAACACAATCTCTCTCTCTACAAGTGTTTCTGACAGCAAAAATTGATCACTTTTTTTAAATATGTTCACACACACACATGTGTGCAAATAAATGACAATAGAAAAATAAGAAGTCACATGTTCGATTCTCATAAAGAACTAAGGATCTTTATTGCTGATATCTCCTGACGATTGGACGGAGGGTACATCTATGAAACTCTAGAGTAGGGATACTGAGTATAATATCAGTCAGCTAAATGTCAATTTTTTTTTATATTCATATTAATTATTTATATATACACACAATATTTATCTAAAAATTATAATGTAAGTATGTTATAACATCTCAACAAAAATAGCCATTTTGTTTCAACACTTCTAGTGTCTTGTCAAGTGATGGTGTAAAAGGTTTTATTAGGTTGGTGCAAAAATAATGCCATTTTTTGACGTTAAAAATACGTCAAAACCCGACATCATTTTTCCACCAACCTAATACAATCAACACCATCACTTGACAAGACACCAGAAGTGTTGAAACAAAATGGCTATTTTTGTAGGGATGTTATAACATACTTATGTTACAATTTTTAAATAAATATTATTCGCTCTAATTTATATTATGCCCTTTTTTTTTAAGATAGTGCTTTTGGTTACTGGAATTTTATTCCATCAATACCAACCTTATGTATGTATGTATATATATATATATATATATATATATATATATATATATATATATAGCGAAAAACCAAAAATTACCTCAACAGAGATACTCTATTTCAAGTCATTCTGTACACAGCTACCATCAGCCCCTAAGAGTAATGTTGAGGTAATTTTTGTTTTTTTTGCTGTAAAAAATATATATGCTCTGTTAAAATAAAAACATCAAGCTCTCTGTGGGTCAGTTTAATAATTAATATTACTAGGATCCACCCAGATTATATACCAATGGATCGATTACCTGTTATATATATATATATATATATATATATATATATATATATATATATATATATAATCAATCATAGCAGTAACCTGCATACAAGTCTACATATCTGTTTATGTGTGTGTGTGTGTGTGTGTGTATATATATATATATATATATATATATATATATATAGTACTAATTGTTTTAATACTAATAGTAATTTGTACTAATTTTTAATAAGTTTTAATACTTATTTCTTAAAAAAACTCTCGGCAACACCGTGACTTATTTACCTCCCCTGAGGTGTTACTCAGGCCAATCTACTGTACTTAATTCAGTGTTCTTCACTTCACAAGTAAAAAAAAAAATTAACTTTCAGATGAATATGGCTATTTTATCTTTGAAACTAATGAACACTTCAATATTTGTCTTGAAATAAACAACCCCCCCCCCGATGGCATTATGCTATATTGAAAGTACTTAGAATAAAATATCCATCAACACAGTAATTTTCTGTCTTCTTTCAATAGTGACACCAAAAAGTTTGTCTGTGAATATGAAAGGATCCAATTGAAAATAAGTAGACAAAACTTGTCTAAATTATTTAATGAAACATGTTTCAATATAGATACATACATATGTACCTACATACACATACATATATATATATATATATATATATATATATATGGGCAGCAATCCTTCTCTGATAAAACATGGTATGTTTTTATTTTCTTTGTGACCTACAATTTTTTAATTTTGATGGCTAAGTATATGGAAAAATAATCCATAAATGTCCTCCAGAACATTATGGGTAATATGTTAGCCCACTATATATATATATATATATATATATATATATATATATATATATATAAAGCATAAAGAAAACTGAAGTAGTGCACCAACCTTGTCCTACTCTGAAGCAATTCTGTGGTGAGAAACAAAAACCATCAGTCTACAAATTTCCAGAGAGACCATTGAAAGTAGAAGACAAACCCCCTGAACTATGTAAAGTCTTTCACTTATCTTGGTAGCAAAGTCGATTACAGTGGAACTTTAGATGATGAAATCATGCTTCAGATTGCTAAGGCTACCAGTGCTTTCGGCAAACTTTGTCATCGCTTGTGGAATGAGTTGGGTATTTGACTGGATATGAACATTCGGGTTTACAGAGCTGTTGTACTTGCCATTCTTTTGTACGGCTCAGTCATGGGTTCCATACAGGTACCATATATGCCAGCTGGATGTTTTCCATAAGAGCTGTCTGTGTACCATCAGTAGAGTTAGCCTTCAAGATAGGACATCTAATATAGACCTGTTTTTACATGTGTAATATTGGAGGAATCGAGACTTTCCTCATACAGTCTCAGTTACGGTGGACTGGTCATGTTTTGAGAATGTCTGATGACAGAATACCCAAGATCTTAATGTACAGCCAGTTAGATCAGGGCTACAGGAATGTAGAACACCCATGGCTAAGATACAAAGACAAGCTGAAAAGCAGCTTGTCAGCTGTCAATATACTATATAACACCCTTGAACGCTTAGCCTTGGAGCAGGTAGAATGGAGATCAACATGTTTTAGTGGACTCAGCAGTTTTCAATCTGCTTGTCTGAATCATCTTCAAGGAGTGAGAGCAAGATCTAAAAGGTCAGCCAAACTAACAGAGATCTCATCTCAAAATCCTCACACTTGCTCCATATGTGGCTTCCTTTGTAAATCACTAGCGGGTCTTAAATGCCACTTAAGATTATCGCACAAAATTTCATAACTGAATCAATTAAGCTGTCAGATCCTCATACGTTGAAACCGATGGGAGCGTCCATTATTATTATTATTATATATATATTTGAGTGTGTGTGTGTGTGTGTGTAATTGGCATATAAATGTAAATATAGTTTCTTTCACAAATTGACATATTTCTGAACAACCAAATAATTGAAAGAAAATGATTAATTTACCGCAGTTATATAATAATAGTAATAATAATTGACACTTACCAACCTAAGAAAACTTACATCACTTAGTATCCACCATAATTTCCTTTCCTTTCCATAATGTCATAAGTTTTCAAATATTTTCAGATTCAAATTTGAATATCTTATATCATGTTTCTCAACAATGCCATGTTTACAAATACAGCTTTTTCTTAATAAATATCTACATTTTGATTTTGATGAAATTCCTGGAGGAATACATACATATATATATATATATATATATATATATATATATATATAGAGAGAGAGAGAGAGAGAAAGCAGTTTTAGGAAAATTTATAACAAAGTGGAAAAAAACATTCTGTGTAACACATTTCATCAATTTAGTTCAAACAAACCCTAAAAGACGAAATGCATCACAAAAATTTTTTCCACTTTGTCATACATTTTAATAATATATATATATATATATATATATATATATATATATATATATATATATATATATAGGATTAATACAAAGATAAAATTTTAAATTCGTCACTTAGCTGATTGATATTGTATTCAGCACCACGACTTCAGCATTTATAAACAAACCTTTTTGTAATCATTTGGTCCACTCATCACGAGGTTTCAGCAATTATAGACAGACTCAACTATGAAGGCCCTCGCTGATCAAGCAAAGCCTAATGGTGCCTTATAAGTGCAAATCCTTCTCATATTCTTGAAAGTTCCTATCTGCTCAGTTTTTTATCGAAACTTAAACAAAGCCATTTCTTAAGAAATAATGGATTATTTTTTTTTATTTATTAACCTGACAAATCTTATCACTTTAAACATTATTATTAGTGGATACGTATATTTGAGTAGATGCTTCATTTGTTTATTAAACAGCATATTTATTTATTTTTGTCTACTAGATAAATACTCAAGAAATCTTATTAAAGAAAGAAAACCTGTCAGATTAATAAATAAAAAAATCCATTACTTCTTTAGAAATTGCTTTGTTTACAAAACTGAGCAGATGAGAACTTTCATGAATCTGGGAAGGATTTGCACTTATTCAGCTTTGCTTGTTCAGTGAGACTCTTTGTGGGTGAGTCTGTCTAAAGCACATCAGATCTAATAAATCTACATACATACACGCACACACCATTCAGTTGTGGATTATAGTAGTTTCCATACAATCACCGCAGTTAAGCAGTGTTGAGACTGTTCAAGACCTAGATTGGTGACTGCATGGTAATACCAGGTGGTGTAATGGATAATGGCTTGGAATTGTTAACCAGAAAGCCAAGTTCCAATTCCAGTTGGGTTCATTATATTGACTTATCAATCTACGTCCTCTTCTCCTATGGGTTAATTAGTAAGACTTGTATCACTAAATCCTTAGTATCTCTCCCCCCTCCAAAAAAAATATTCTTAAATTTTAATGCTGTTTTCTGGCTTTAATCAGCAATAGATTGATAAACTGTAGAAAATGAATCAAATAATCATTAAAAAAAAAAATGGTTCAAAATATAAGGTTAAAATAAATGAGCTTCTAAAAAGTAAGCATAAAAAATCAGATGGAGTGTCATGAACTCAAGACAGGCTGAACATTTGGGGGGGAAAAAAGGCTTATATTGTCCTCTTTAGAATGTAGTTAATATAATAGACAATTTTTATGAAAAGTGCTTTGCCTGAAAGTAAAGACATCCTCCAGTTTGGAATAAAAAGATGCCTATGTAAAGTCAGCAGAGAATTCATTACAGTATGGCTGCCTTTACTGTGTAAAGGAACAAAGATAATGAAGAATTTTCACAACTGAAAATAATTGTATTACTGAGAAGATAAGCATCTGTACTGATCTACATTACAAAAGATTTTATTCACTCTTATAAATTACTAGTGAAACTATAACAGGAAAGCCTCCAACATTATAGGATTTAATAAGGATTAAGATTAGGATAAACCAGCAAACGGAAGGATATTAGGCCAAATAACTTCTGGAAGAATGTCTTTCTTTGTTTTTGCTTTCATTCTCTCACTTTTGTTCTTTTTATTTAGTTTTTCTTTTTCTTATTTGTTAGTTGCTTTTCTGTTTTATTTGTTTGTTTGTTTCTTTCTTACTTTCTTTCTCTATCGCACTTCTCACTTTTCTGCCTTTTGTTTCTCTTTAACTGTCTCATTTGTTTCTCTTTTGCTTGTTTCTCTCTCTTTTGTTCCTCTTTCTCGCTCCGATTTGTTGCTTCTTCCTCTCTTTCTCTCACTTTTGTTCTCTTTACTTAGTTTTTCTTTTTTTACTCTCTCTTTCTCTAATTTGTTAGTTGGTTTTCTGTTTTATTTGTTTCTCACTTTGTTTCTTTTTTTCTGTCTATTGTTTGTTTCTCTCTCGTTCCTCTTTTCTCTCTCTCGCTCATCTTTTCTCTCTCACTCTCGCTCATCTTTTCTCTCTCACTCTCGCTCCTCTTTTCTCTCTCACTCTCGCTCCTCTTTTCTCTCTCACTCTCGCTCCTCTTTTCTCTCTCACTCTCGCTCCTCTTTTCTCTCTCACTCTCGTTCCTCTTTTCTCTCTCTCGTTCCTCCTCTCTCTCTCTCTTGTTCCTCTTCTCTCTCTCTTCTTTTCTCTCTCTCTCTCTTCTTTTCTCTCTCTCTCTCTCGTTCCTCTTTTCTCTCTCTCTCTCTCGTTCCTCTTTTCTCTCTCTCTCTCTTGTTCTTCTTTTCTCTCTCGTTCCTCTTTTCTCTCTCTCTCTCGTTCCTCTTTTCTCTCTCTCTCTCTCGTTCCTCTTTTCTCTCTCTCTCTCTCGTTCCTCTTTTCTCTCTCTCTCTCTTGTTCCTCTTTTCTCTCTCTCTCTCTCTTGTTCCTCTTTTCTCTCTCTCTCTCTCTTGTTCCTCTTTTCTCTCTCTCTCTCTCTTGTTCCTCTTTTCTCTCTCTCTCTCTCTTGTTCCTCTTTTCTCTCTCTCTTGTTCCTCTTTTCTCTCTCTCTCTCTCTTGTTCCTCTTTTCTCTCTCTCTTGTTCCTCTTTTCTCTCTCTCTCTCTCTTGTTTGTTGTTTCTTCTCTCTCTCTCTCTCTGATTTGTTGTTTCTTCTCTTTCTTTCTCTCTTGTTTTTGTTCTTCTCTCTCTCTGTTTATTTTCTCTCTTTTGTTTCTCCCTCTCTGATTTGTTGTTTCTGCCTCTCTTTTGTTTCTTCTTTTTCTTTCTTTCCTCTTTCTGTTCAGTTTTTCTCTTGTCTTTTTCATTATCTTTTAGTTCCCTTCTCTCTCTCATATTTGTTTCTAATCTTTTCTATTGTTTCTTATTTTTGTCTCTCTTTAGTTTCTTTCTCTCTCTCCCTTCTTTTTTCCTTCTCTTCTCTATTTGTCCGTCTTTAGATCTTGAATCGGATTAAAAAGAATTTAATCAGTTTGCTTTCAACAACTGATTGTTATCATTACGTTTTTTTCTCTCATGGCTTACAACTCTTTTTTTTTTCTGTCTTCACTTTTTTTTATGCCTCACCTTCTCATTCTTCTGACTATTTTGTATCCTTTGATCTTCAACCTAATAATTATTATTATTGTTGTTTTATTGACTTTCACTCAATTATTGTCTGACTTTAATATTTTAGACCTTCTCAAAACTTTGCAAAAAAAGTAAGTACAAAGTATATTTTACTTGTGTTTCTGGTCAATAGCTGAATTCCAGATTCACAAAATTCTTGAACTTTCACATTCTGAACATTTTATTCGCTCTCATTTTCAATATATTGTTGCTGAACAGTTTCCAGTGAATGTTTACCAATTATCATTCTTATCTTAAAATTCTCTGACACCTGACATTAATATAAGACTCATTGTTAAAACAAACAGGAATAAATATATATATATATATATATATATATATATATATATATATATAAGGAAGAGGTTATATTAGTTCCAACGAGAGAAAAGTGTGTATATTAAAAAGAAGAGAGGTACCGCAAACGTTTTTGGTTGTAATGTGGATTTTTAAAAAAATATTATGCTTTATTTTCCATAATTTTACTACACATGTTTCCGGTCTCATGACCATCATCAGGCAAAGGTTGGAGATTTCCACATATTATTAAAAATAATTAATTTTTTTCTTTGTTTTTCGATGTTAAATATTCTCAATATGAGACATTCTCTTTTTTGTGCTATTGATCCAAATGTCTTTCTTGAACTGGCAGTGAAAACTTCTGCATGAAGGGTTATAAAAGAAATGATGAAGTAGTTATCGGCATGCTCATCTTTTAATGACCACTGTGTGTTCTTAGATCTATTTTCAATTTTGTGTGCTTTTGTCAGCATGCGTGTATATATGTGTATATCCCCTCTCCATACATACACACTGTCTCACTCCGAGGAATCAGTGAACACATCTGTACATACACATACATACCATTACAAGGAATCAGTACATACACACATTCACACACATGTACATACACATATTTCCTAATATATATAAGTTTTTTATGGTACAAAATTTAACGATAGCTAGGAATAAGCAAAATTTATATGGCATTTTTAAAAAGCTAAAGAACAACTGGTTTCGTCCCAGGACTTATCAAGTTTATTTTCTGGGATATAAAAAATATATAAGCATGTAAATTTAATTAATATAACAAATGGAAGGGGAAAAAAAAATGAATTTCAAGAAACTAGAGTCCAATAACATTCAGACTCAGTAAGCATTCCCTCTGTTTACAAAGGGAAGGCCCATGGGATCTGATATACAAGGACTCTAGAATCTTGAGGTGATATGAGGAGTGGGACCTAGATAAAATCGAAAAACGGTCCACACTAAAATCAAACACACAATTCCTGCTATTTATTACATGCTCTGCAGTAGCAGAGCCAGAATCATTGGTTTGTTGGCTTTTCCTGGCATCCAGATTCAAAATCTTGGTGGATAAGTGTTGTTTTATTCACAGATCAGATATATATATATATATATATATATATATTTAATGTACAATGTAAGATATAAAATAATATATTGTAAAAAAAAAAGGCTGAAAACAGCCACGATTAAAAGATGTAATAACACAAACTACTCCACTACCTAGGTTTCAACCATTAGGTCTCCTCTAAGATGAATGGATAGTGATTTATTTATCTGTATCTCAATTATTTAAACCATTATTTAACTTCTCCTTTTAAAATTTTATTCCCCACCCTCACCTTAAGGCCTTTCCTGTTCTTTTTTCTGTTATACCTCACTCTAAAGCTTTCATAGATTTCCCTCTCACCTTTGTTTCTCAATCCCACACATACACTCTCACTGAAATTTTGTTTTTATACCTGAGATGTTTTCTGTTTTCTTTTTGAATTTGTTGGTCTGATGAATTGGATAGTGATTACGATTCCAATGTAATAAATTATAACAATCGAATGTTAGTGTTTGAACCTTTTATATTATATTCTTGCTCTGTACTGTGCATTGAGCTCTACCTAGATTTTATCATCTTGGAAATATATATATATATATATATAAAACGTAAATGTTATTTTTTAGTGGATACTCGTATTTGAGTAGAAGCTCTGTTTATTTATTTATTAAACAGTTTATTAATTTCATCTACCAGCCTGAATATTCATTAAATGCTATTAGAGAAAAATATGTGCTCTCCTGCATGATTCAAGCCTGCATTCCCCTCAGGGAAACCATAAGTGGAGAGTCTACATACAAGTATCCGCTAAAAATAATGTTTATGTAATAAATGGATCTGTTGGATTAATAAATAAAAATCTATCCTCTTTCTTATATATATATATATGAATATATAATATCACATGTTCATGTTATGAAGATGAACACACCTCTCCAGAAGAGGACTTCGACTCATCCAAATACATATAAACTGACACCAAGAATTGTCAGGAGAAGGAGTAAATAAGTAGAGAGTTAGAGATCTAGCTTATCTGCTTACTACCTATTTCAGCAAGACTATGTCAACTCCAAATGACATTCTACTTCTTGATTGTGTTATCTTCATTCAATGCAATGAAGACATAACAGTGGTGAAATTAATTTTTATTGGAAAAATCACGTGTAACATCATTCTTGCAGGTAAAACTAAAAAAGCAAATGTTTACGTATTAAAAAATTCCAACTCAAATTTACTAGGTACCAGATGTCTAGAATTATTTAAACGACGGATATGGCCAATTAATTCAGTCTGTGGAAAAATTGATTGTTTGTCAGCGAAAAAGATTACAGCTAAAGAAACATTGAGTAAACTAAAAATAAATTCATGACTATTTTCTCAGAGGAGGTGAGGAAATGTACAAAGTCAAAGACATTTTTTTAAATTCAAAGAAAATGTGATACCAGTGTTTAAACCTAAAATAAATATGCCTTTTGCTATGTCGGAGTCTATTAACACTGAATTGGACAGGTTAGAAAACTATGGAATTATTCAAAAAATAGATTTTTCAGAATGGGCCACATGGTTTATATTAGAAAGAAAAATAATAAGATTCATTTATGTGCAGATTTTTTGACTGGGTTGAATGATTGCCTCCTCCCACATGTATATTCCCTACCAACTCCAGAGGATAATTTACCAAATTAAATAGTGGTAATTTTTTTTCAAAATGAAATGTATGAGGAATGCCAGAAGTCTTTGACTATTAATATGCATAAAGGACTCTACAAGTTTAAAAGATTACCATTTGGTGTAAAAGTAGCCCCAGGTATTTTCCAGCAAATAATGGATCCAATGTTGGCTGGACTAGATGGTGTTGTCGCTTACATAGATGATTAAGAGTACTAAAACTGATTCAGGAAATATTTCAGTTTTAAAATCAGTGGACAGAAATATCAATTCTTTCTGGACAAAATTAAATATTTAGGTCAGATAACTGACGAAAACGGAAGACCACATCCTGCTCGAGCAAGTGCCATTAAAGACATGCCTCTCCCAACAAATTTTATAACCCTGTAAAGTGCAGAAGACGTCTGCTGGACATGCTTCTGAGCAATACTGAAAAAGCAAATGGCTGCCTCCTTCTCACTTGTATTTATACACTCCAAGGGCAGATAACTCCGTTAACATCTATACAAACCCTACAATCATTTCTCAGATTAGTGAATTATTATAATATTTATGTGATAGATATGTACAAAATGCGAGCACCTCTGAATAATTTATTTACAAAGGATACAAAATGGAATTGGTCGGTGGAATGTCAAAAAGTTTTTGAAGGAATTAAAAAACTACTAACTTCAGAGTTTATCACTGACACATTACAACCCCCACCACTCCACCCACATATAGTAGTAGCATCGGATGTGAACAAATACGACATAGGATCAGTAATAGGCCATAAATTTGAAGACAGTACAGTGAAAGCAGTCACTCACGCTTCAAGAAGTTTGACAAATACAGAAATATGCTACAGTCAAATTGAAAAGGAAGTGTTTGATATAATTTTTGCTGTAAAGAAATTTCACAGGATGATATTAGGAAGAAAATTCCTGCTGCAAACTGATCATCGTCCATTAAGTATATTCAGTTCTAAGAAAGGGATTCCCGTGCATACTGCAAACAGACGACAGCATTTGGATACGATTTTGTTGAACAATGATTTCAAGATGGAATTTCTGTAGTCAAAGAACTTGTGCCACATTGATTGTTTGTTCAGATTGATATCTGTTATAACATGTATTGTAGCATTTATAATATAAGTAATGCTTCAGCAATTTCCATGATGCCCACATTACTTAGTCTGAAGACTGACTCCAAATGTCTTCTTTTTTCTTACCTCTGACCTGAACCCTTTATTTATTTTGTACTAGTTCATATAGTCACCTGAGATGTACTATTTATTCCCCACACACTTTTGAGATTAATACTTATAAATATTTTATTTTTTATTAGTATCTCTATCTCCGCTTTCTGGAGAGTTCAGCGACGTACTTGATTTTGTAGGTTTTCTGTTTGGGATCCAATTCCAGTTCTCCAGTATGCTTTCTCTTTCTGGAACTTGTCCTTGTAGGTCCTATGACTTGTTGTGGTGCTGGCACATCAAAATCATCATATAGCATTTTTATCATTTCTTCCAGTGTTTCAGATCTTTCATTGATGAAACTTTTTTTTTTTTTTTTTTCAGCTGATTATGCCTTTTATATTCAAATCTTTACCCTTTTACCATGTAAATCATTTTCCCGATTATTGCTGATATTATATCATCTTCCCATGTTTCTTTGCCATTCCTTAAATGCTCTAAAGAACACTTTATTGTCAACCTTGACACTTTTGGTGTCATTCTTGTTATCTGCTCATGTTTTTTGATTTGGTAATAACATGTTAAACACTGATTTTTACTTTTCTAGCAAATATTAATTCTGACAGCAACATGCCTGATGCTGTATTGGGGTTAAGGTGTTACCCAGTAAACTCTTTGAAAATTCTGAAATGCTTCTTCATTTACTTTCTCAAGACTTGCTTTCTTCAATGCTCTTTTAAATGTTCTCGTGAACTGTTCTGTGTTTCTGTTTAACCAAGAAATTCACTGTCACTGAAGATGTTGGATTTTTGCACTTACAAATTTATGGCCATTTAGGGAAACTATCAATTACCACAAGATAGTGTAATCCATTGATAGGACCTGCAAAATCTATATGTAATCTTGACCACAGCATGTCTGTCTTTGGCCAAGTTTCTACTTTTGTGATAGGTAGTTTTGCTGCCAGAGTACAAACCTTTGCAAGATTTCACTCTTTTTCAACATCTTGGTCCATTCTGCTCCAATATACAAAACTTCTCATTAGAGATTTCATTCTTGAAATACCAGGATGTCTGCAATGAAAATCCTTCAATATTCAATAAGCATTTAAGTCTGGATTTTGTTCTATGTTACTTTCTTTCAATTTCTTTTTTACTTTCACAATAAAGACATCATTTTCCACTGTTTTTTTTGTTTTTTTTTTTTTATATTTCTTCCAGGGTAACTGGTAATTCTCGCACTATGTTGTAGAAAATGTTTTTTTATTTACATTTCACTTTTTTAGTGCTGCAATGATCATGTCCTCAAATGGTTCCTCATTTTTAGACATTAATCTTGATAATCCATCCACAAGTCATAATTCTTAGAGGATTGGTACTCCATTGTAGAATCATAGTTTAATAAAGATGGTACCCCAGCATTGTCATCTATTAGCTGTATACATAGGTATTCCTTTCTTTGAACCATATATTGTTAATAGAGGATAGTGGTCTGTTTGCAACCTAAAATTTCTTCCATGAATAAATTTATGAAATTTCTTCACAGCAAATATAATTGCTAGAGCCTCTTTTTCTATCTGGCTGTAATTTTTCTCTACTGGTAAAAGTGAGTGTGAAGCATGAACAAAGGCTTTCATTTTATCACCATCATATTTGTGTAAAATCACTGCTCCAATACGTTACTCGTTAGCATTTGATGCTACTACAATTTCTGCTTTTGGATTGTACTGTACTAAAGATAAATCTGACGTAAGTCTTTTTTTTTATTTCAGCAAAAACATCCTTTGATAGTTATCATGCCAGTTCCACTTTACTCCTTTTTTAAGTAAATCATTCAGTGGAGTTCTCTAATTATGCATATTATCTACATATATTTAATAGTAATTAGCCAGTCATAGAAAAACTTGTAATGTCGTCACATTTGTTAGTAGAGGCATATTTTTAATTGCACTTTCCACCAATGGTGACCATTTTTTATCAATAATTTGACCAAGGTATTTATTTTTTGGCAAAAACAATTTGCATTTTTCTTCACTGAGTTTGAATTTTTTTTTTCCCAAAATTGTTTTCCAATGCCCAACATGTTGTTCTTTAGGTACACTTTTGATTAAAATGTTGTCCAGATACGCCACTCCTTGTTGAAAAATAATTGGTGTCATCTTTATACCAAAAGGAAATCGGTTAAACTTATATGATCTTCTGTGCGTATTTATGCTCATTAATTCTGAACATTCATTTTCATTCTGAATTTGTAAACATGCTTCAGAGAGATCCAGCTTTGAAAATATTCTTCTGCCATTCAACTTTGAAAAAATTTCTTCTGGACTTGGTAATGTGTTTCTAAACAACTGTTTAATCTTATCGGGAAATCTGCACAAATAAGCATTCTATTAATCTTTTTCTTTACATACACCAGCTGGTGCAGCCCTTGTTGAATGGTCAATTTTTTTTTTTTATTACACCAATTCTTTTGAATCTGTCCAACTCTTCATTAACTATGATGCAAATGGTACGCTTCATTTCTACTTAAATACTGGCATCAAACCCTTTTTACTTGAAAATCCATCTTGAATTTTGAAGAAACAACCCAGTTCATTTGGCAGAACATCTGGAAAACATTTTTTTTAATTCTTCCTTAAGATTTTTATCCTGACTTTTTTAAATTGGTTGCTTGTCCACTTAGGTTTTTACAATAAACTTTTATTGATAAATCTCAAAGTTCAAATAGTTCCATACAGTCAGCACTGAATAAATCCATAGCATTTTTTAATACATAAACTTTAGTTTTTACATGCTTATTATGAAATGAGACATTACAAGTCATTTCTCAAAAAAAAAAAAAAAAAATTTCACACCAGAAACTGAAATCATGACTTTAGAAGTCCTTTTTAATAAAGGTTTTCCAATTTCCTTTTATGTGGTTTCACTAATTATTGAAATATTACTACCAGTGTCCAGTTGCATTTTCACACCCACATTATTTATTTTTACATTCACAAATTTTCTTTTGTTTTCTGAGATCATTTTTTCCGTCAGTACTGTGTACAAATTTCTTCCTATGAGAATTTTTTCTTCGTTTGGTTTTGCAGTGTGACTTTATATGTTCTCATTTACCAGACTTGTAACATTCTCCATTTTCAAATGGACAGTCTTCTCCAAGATGCAATTTACCACGGAAACAAGGATCTATTGCCTTTTTTGTACATTTCTCATTTGCACATTCTTTTTTTTGGGGTGGGGGGGGGATTTTTTCAGCATCATGTTTCAGACTGTCTGACAATTGTCCACTATTTCTTGCAGTGTAATATTACTGTTCTTTTCAATTTTCGGTAAAACTTTTGCTCACATTTTAGCATCTTTTTTAGCTGTTAAATGAAAATTGTTTCAACGAAAATTAACCCTTTGAACATATCTGGAATCATTTCCTTTATTGTAAACTTTTCAAATTCTTTGTTGAAAATATCAGCATACATGACAAAATTTTCATCCTCTTTTTTTGGTTAGATTCATGCACCTATAACAAGCATTTAACAGAAAGCTTTTGTTACTAAAGATTTTCCTCACGGTGTGTACCATATCTTCAAACCCAATTTCACCTGTGTTTTTCAGTAATATGTAGTTGCAGTATTTTTCATATTCTCTCATAGTTATTTTCCTCAACAAAACTCTCTTTATTTTTTTTGGCCTCATCTTCCCAGCTGCTGTATTCCTGACTGAATATTTGTTCATACCTACAAAAATAAACAGAAAAAGTCAGTCCCTCATCAGGATTGTATATAAATTATATGAGGTTTTGGACAGCATTTGGCATAAGAGGCATTTTTTTTGTTTTTTCTTAAGAATTATATCTGACAACATTTTTGTTGCTGTTTTTGTAGTTCCAGCAACTGTTGTTGAATTTCAACTGTCAAAGCCAAATTTGGTCAATATTCGCAAGAATATTTTTTTTCCTTCATCCAAGAGAAAAAATTTATTTTTTTAAACCAGCATGGTTAAAACTCTTGTTGTCACCTGTTCCTAAAGCAACAAATATATTTTTTTCTCATACTTGTTGACTCAGTATGAGTTTCCAAAATTCTTGTAACTCTAGAATCCACGTTACTGTTATGTCCTAAAAATTCTGAATCCTCATCACTATGGTGATAAATCACCTGACTTTTGAACCCCTCATTGCCACTGTTATCACACACCTCATTGCACTTATAATATAAATAATGATTTGGCAACTTGCTGTGAGGTTTTTTTTATTCTAGGAATAGTAATGATCTCAAAAAGGACCTCCAATCTGTGGTTGACTGGGGCAGGAAATAGTTTGTAAACTTTAATGCCTCCAAAATGAAACTGCTCTCTTTTACCCACCACAGAGAACAACTTCCTGCCTCCCATCAGAATGGCTGGTTCCCAACTCCTCGAGAGCACCTCATTACACCTGCTTGGTCTCGCACTGTCCACTGACATTAGGTGGAATAAATACATTTAATCAATAACATCATCTACCACAAGGAAAGTTGGCTCTCTGTGTCATGCCAGAAAGTTTTTCTCGTCTGAGTTCATCCTTCAAATTTATAAATCAACCATCCGTCCTTGCATGGAATATTGCTCTCAAATATGGTGTAGTGCTCCCGCTGTATGTCTTGAGGTCCTTGAGAGACAATGATAAGTCCAAATCTGGCATCTAGTCTACAATTGCTATCCTACAGACATGTTGTAGCCTCCCTCTGTGCCTTCTACAAATATTTTCACGGCAACTGTTCTGACAAGCTACTGTAACTGGTTCCCAGACTATGTGAATTTAAACGTGCTATGAGGCTGGCATCTCGGTCTCACCCTTTCACTGTCAAAACGGCTAAATGTAACAGGTTGTTCTCAAACAGCTTTTTCTCCTGCACTTCCTGTCTGTGGAATTCCTTTCCCCTTACTTGCTTCACCAATGACTATAATCTTCAAATATTCGAGTGCAATGTCAATCAACGTCTGATACCCTGAGCGTGTTCTCCGTCTTCCTCTGTATCCCTTCCTCAAACATGTCTCTTTATTCTTGTTCTCAATCTTCTTTAACCCCCCCCCTTGCGTTCTAGTGGCACTCCCACCTTGCTTGGGGTGAATTGCCTTTAAAAAAAAAAAAAAATGGAGTCCTTGATGAGAAGCTACATATATTGACCAAAGTTGGACAAAAATATCCAAAATACAGCGAGATATCATGTAATGATTGTAATTCTGCAGCAAAATCCCCTATAAATTATCAGGCATGGCCAAGTATTGATTAACTGTGGACAAGACTACTATAGACTTTGCTGGACCACTAAATGGCTTGTACTATTTAATTATGGTCAACAGTTTCACAAAATGACTTGATATATTAAAGCATAAATGACTGACTACTGAAATAATGATTAAATTCTTGCATGAACTTTTTGCAAGGCTTGGAGTACCTGACAATTTACTTCTAGTGAGTTTTAAAACCCAGAAATCCCTGAAATTTGAAGGTGCTGCAGAAGTACCTCCCACTTAATGGTAAGACATTAGTAGCAATGGTGTCTTCATCTAGCTAACGTCTCACCATTATGTAGGCGGTATTTCTGAGAGGTATATGTGAGCCATTTCTGTCACACCCTGGTTATAGATTTAAAAATTGTTCCCATCAGCCTGTCAAATATAACTGATTTAAAGAAAGCAACCTTTTAGAAGCATTCCTGATCAGGTAAATCTCTAAGTTTCAATGTGAAATAGATGAAAGGTCTCGATAGATTTCATTTCCAAATTCACTTGATAACTATTCATTTTCTGGTTACAAATAAAAAAAATAAACTTTTACCTATCAGAACCGTTTATAAATAAAGTATTAATAACAAATTCTGACTGCAGCCAGCGGCCCCCCCATTTTTTTTTTTTTTTTTTTTTTGGTGTTGGGGAGTGAGATTTATTTGTCTTTTTTAGATATTTTCTTTAAATCTTACAATTTTAATATGATGTATACATCCAAACAAAACATGACTGCTGTAATTTTTTTTGTGCATAGTCCTTTGTTGTTACATGATAATAATGTTTTAACATTTTTGTTCTTCTTCCTGAATGTTTTTTTTCTCTTTTAAGAACACATTGAATCTAAAAAGCAGTGTTAAATTGAAGGTTTCATGAACTTATTTATATGAAAGAAATACTTTGAATACTTTGAAAACTTTGTATAAATATCAGATCAGAAAGTTTAAATACCTTATTTGAAAACTTTCCATTAAAAAAAGGTTTATAATAAAAAAGCATTTAACAGAAATAAAAAGCCCTTATTAAAAATGAAGAATTCTCATATGCTACAATTTTAATGATCTTCCCCCACTAAAATTAACGACATTTTTCTTCCTCCTGATATTTTAGAAATTGACCCCTTATCTCTCATGATGATAACAAATCTTCACCATAATCTTATTAAACTTAATTTTTTATTGTAAACAATAATTGCTTCTCATAGAAAAGAAGATATACACCTGTCTTTGCCATTTGTTAATCAAATCTCTCTGAAGATTGTCTCCAAAGACAGAAAACATTAACATCAGCAAGAAACAGTTGAAACTTCTAAGGTACATAATGAGAAAAGAGGGCTTGGAAAATTTGATACTCACTGGATATATATTGAGGGCAAGTGGGACAGAGGAAAAATTGAGTAAATGGATGGTGGAACAAGGTTTAGGAGAGATAACAAAAAGACAATTAATTAAGGGATACAAAGGACAGGAAATTATGGAGAGCCATGATCACAAAGAGCATGAAGGGGCACAGCATATAGAAGAAGACAATACCTATAAAATAAGCCAGTAAGGAACAAATCATGAAGCCTTTTATCCATTGACTTTTTCATATTTCCCCAATTGCATATGATCTATTGCCGTTTACATTCAGCAGTCACTTTTAGGATTGGCAATCTACCTTGATGGTGTCCTGAATCGGTAATCACTTAAATCTGACATTTGAATATGCAAACAAATATTTTTAAGGAAATATAACAACAGAAGAAAGTTATTTCACCTTCAGTGGATAAATTATCTGTGACTGCAACTTACCAAGTGAAAAAAATTTTGTAATACTCTTTTGTGTATTTTTTTCAGTAAAAAGATTGTTTTTTTTGGGGAGGTTTTGTATGCAAGAATATTAATCTGAAATAGAAAATTTTTAAAATGATTCTTTTGAAAGATTTTTTTTTTTTTTTTTTTAAAGAATAAAGAAAGAAAGAAAAAAGGGTGAAAACAAAAAAGTTTCTGTATGAATTTCTGGGATGAGGAGTTATCATTATTTACACTATTTACATTTGGACTGTTGTCCTCATCTTTGTTGTTATCACTAGATTTCTGGGATGAGGAATTATCATTATTCACACTATTTACATTTGGATTATTGTCCTCATCTTTGTTGTTGTTATCACAGAATTTCTGGGATGAGGAGTTATCATTATTTACACTATTTACATTCAGACTATTGTCCTCATCTTTGTTGTTTTTATCACTAAATTTCTGGGATGAGGAATTATCATTATTTACACTATTTACATTTGGACTATTGTCCTCATCTTTGTTGTTGTTATCACTGAATTTCTGGGATGAGGAGTTATCATTATTTACACTATTTACATTTGGACTATTGTCCTCATCTTTGTTGTTGTTATCACTGAATTTCTGGGATGAGGAGTTATCATTATTTACACTATTTACATTTGGACTATTGTCCTCATCTTTGTTGTTGTTATCACTGAATTTCTGGGATGAGAAGTTATCATTATTTACACTATTTACATTCGGACTATTGTTCTCATCTTTAAATCCACTTTAGCAGGAAGGGAGACAAGCTAAGTTAAGCTAATATCTTCAGGAAAACTGCCACTGCTATTGAACGAACAAGGAAATTGTCTCATCTTTACTCCTATGACATCTTTCTGGAAGTGTCTTCTCATGAAAATTGACTTGTCCAGGCACCATAGCTTGGGACTCAGGGTTGGACATTGGGTAGCTGGGGACAGCAATACAGGACCAAACAGTGTGGAACAGGATTGTCAGTAGAGTTCCGACCAACCATAAGGAGGTCAAAAGTTGATGATGATGACAAATATCTTCAGAAATTTTTTTAGCCAAGTATGGTGAGTTCAATCCTAGGTAAGGCCACAAGAGTCAGCACAGTTAACTGCTCTCCCCATTTTCACCTTTCATGTAGACCATAGTGGCAGCTTATCACAGCCTTTTAGCCATTGTGCCCACTACATTTCTTCAGGTGTATATCAATCTGGGTAACCTACAGGGAATTTCAAACTGAACCCTTTATTTAATCTACAAGGGTAGACTGTTCTCATTCCACTGCCCATATCTAGGGATATCTTGTTTAGTTCTTATTTTTAGTAAAGCTCAGTTATATCTCCCATTTCCCTACAGGACAAAGGCCTAGTAGATTAAAATGTTGGTTCATAAATTTGGTGACATAGAGGTTGTGAGTTCAGTCCCTGGGTCAGTAAGCAATAACTGAGTGGTACTATAATTAAGAAGTAGACAATATCTCTAGACATAGCCAAGTGGAATGAAAACAGTCTACCCTCATAGATTGAATAAAAGGTTCAGTTCTGAATTCATTGCAGGTTATCCAGATCAATATATACCTGATGAAAGCCAGAAGTCCCAATGGTTGAAACATTGTGATAACAACAACAACAAATGAAGACAATAGTTGGAATATAAATAAATAGGATAAATAAGAGAAAAAGTTACATAAAACATGAAGTAAATTTTACTTTCTTTTTCTTAAAAAAGTTAAATGATTTATTTTTCAGTAGTTTTGGTTTCATTTTATTGATAAACTAAGAAGCAGAAAACAGAAATAAACTGTTTCTGGTGTAATTTGATTTTATTTCCCTTATCTTTAGGAAACTATCTTACCATGACATCACTGTACCAATTAGACTACAAAAACCCAACCAGCAGATATCTTGCAAATTAACGATATCGCTATCATCTTTTCTTCTCCACTATATGATGATTGTTTTGTAGAAAATTTAATAATCTTTACTTTTTCATAAGATTTACTGAGATGAAATAAGATGAAAAATTAGTCAAAAATTAATAATGACTACTGTAAAATATATGAAGTCTCTTATGATTTAAGATTTTATTAGAGTTGCAAAATTTGATTAATGAAAAAAAAAAACAAACATAATTAAGAGAGACAAGAGGCTAACCTCGGCTATAGTCGTTAGCAATATGAAAAGAAAAATCCTATAAAATGAACTAGCCCGTTATCATTCCTCACTTGTCAGAAAAAAACAAGGAAATTAAAACATTGTGCACACTGAGTAAAAAAAAAAAAGAAAAATATGAGAACAGAAAATACATATCAATAATACAGTGTGCAGTAAAAGTAACACACTTGTTTTTTTTTTCTACAATAGGATTACGTGGAGCAATTGGGTGGCCATCACAAGATCTAACACCATCAGGCTTTTTCCTTGTGGGGATGAGATATTGTTTATAGGCTCAACCTGAAAATGGTTACTGAATTAAAAGAAGCAATTTCTGGTAATCTTTCTCAAATTAATATAGAAATGTGTTGAATGGTTTGTAAAAGTGTTACTAATAGGATTCGGCATTGTATTGAACATGAAAGGGAGCATTTTGAACATTTTAATTAGTTTGTCAATCAAAACAAATCATGTTGTTTTGATGTGACAATACTTTTATAAATTTTCTTAAACAACTGTAATTTATTTCTGTCCAATAAAAGTTAATAAATAAAAAAGGGCATTACTTTTGCAACACTCTGTATATCGAGATGGATATATTAGGTCGGTGCAAAAATAATGTCGTTTTCTCACATATGTTACTATGTGAGAAAACGACATTGTTTTTGCACCAACCTATCTGTAAACAGATTACACTAAATCCTAACAGCCAATCTTTTTGTTTGCATAATGATGATTGTCTTGATTTAATATAAATTGTCTAAAGAACTTTTAAGTAAGTCAGAATGTGATCTGTTTCAAACTGAGAAAAAAATCCTCATGAAAAGATGATGCACATTTTTAATATTTTAATTTCTTTGATCAACTTCTGATGAGAGACGCACAGTAACCAGTTAGTTTCATTCTATAGGATTTTTTTTCCTACTGCCAACTACTGTAGTCAAAGTTTTCTTCTTGTCCAATTTAATTATGTCAATTTTTATTGCATTAACTGCTGTGACTATTATTAATAATAATATAAATGAAATAAAAAAATGAAGACAAAAAGATGAAATAATAGTACAAATTGAATCTATTGAGAAAAATTATAAAAATCAATTTTAAAAAAAAAATGGAGGTGAAAGGGAAATTGTTAAAAAAAAGACATTTTATCATTTTTTTTAACCGAATAAAAAAAATTAAAAAAATTAAAATGAAGGCAGCAAAGGTATGACATTTAATATCTGAATAAAAAAAATAAAAATTATATTAAATAAAGAACATTCATGAAAAATGAAAGATTCTAAAAAAAAAAATAAAATCAGTGTAAATTTATTTACATTTAGAGTAATGTCCTTAGAAACTGAAGCACAATGTAAATTCCTACTTTTCTTTATTAAGAAAAATTGTCAGAGGAATGAAAAATCTGAATATTTGCTGTAAAAGAAGAAAATAATTTAGAAAAATGGAAATTTTCTCTACAAAAAAGACAAAACTGAAATCATAGAAAAGCCGGTAGGCAGAGAAGCAATATTTGGAGAAACATTTTGTTATATACAAATCATATTGAATGAAAACTAAATAGAAAGTGAAGAGAAGAAAAATGAAAGGTTGCTGGTTGGAGAAAAGACTGAAGAAAATGAACAAAAATGGAGATATTTGTTAGATAAAGTCATATGTGGCAGAAGATTAATTTTGTTGGACACTGGGTAAGAATCAAACTTGCTATGAAAGGTTTGCATCGTGAACATTTCTCTACAGTTGGATACGGAAATAAGAAAAAGTATGGCTGTAAAGTTTTAATTTTATTTTTTCCAATTAAAATCTTCAAATTTATTTTAAAGGATCTTTACGTTCATGGCTAAGGAGCTTTTTATTTTCTTTTGAAGTTTTATTTCTGAATAATAAAAATATAATTTTACATTTCCTATTTTATCTTTTATAGCACCCCCAGAAATATTCTCCACACGGTTGGTATGTAGAAGATCAAATTTATTTTTGTTTGTAGGCATCCTCTCTCTGTCTCTCTTTTCTCTCTCTCACTCTCTACCATTTGCAGGTATTTCTTTTTCTTTCACCCAGCCATCTTAGCTGATGGCTGATTAAACAATATCTGAGGGAGATATATGGTGATTTTATTTTTTCTTCAAACTGATTATTCAAAAAACTTATCCATTGTGGGATCATTTCTTCTTGCTTGCATTCCAGAATAAACATTTTAGCAAACAAGCAATTACTCTGTCAAAATCCAGTTTCTCAGATAATGTTTCAGATTTCACGGTTGAATATAATTTTAATATCCTTATCTTTGTTGTTATTATTACATCATAGCCACTGGTTTTCTTCAGCTGAAGTGTAATTAATAACAACACAGATGAAGTCATTTTTTTTTAATGTTCACCCTATGCAAGGCAGAAGGGCCACTCAAGGCAGAGGGTTACTTAGTTACTTCATGAATTGCTAGCTTCCACTTATTTCAATCACAAGCAACAGTTTATGGCAGGCTGTAAGGGATTTTTTTTTATACAGTCCTTGAAGCACTTTCTTGGTTTAAGCTGGAGTCAAGTGTTCCAGGGCATTTTCTTTAGTGTTCTGCTTTCTTCACGGCAAATAATGGCTTGTCCAATAAACCCTACGGAAATGAATGTGCACTTTGACACTAACTGCATTAGCCCTTTCAAGGATCCATGTCCAGTGGAAGCCAACAATCAATTTTAAATAGCATTGGTGGAATCTCCCAAGAAGATCTAAATGTCTTCAGTACACAACTTATATCTCAAAGGAGTATAGCAGGCACATCAGCATTCAGGCATACATGCACACACTGAGATATATATATATATATATATATATATACAGGGTGCAATGGGTAAATTGTTGCCATTTTATATTTTTAATTTTGCATTGTTCTTGATTTTATCAACTGCACAGTATAGTAAGGTCAGTTAGGCACTGTCTATGAGAAAAAGAGCACACTGACACAATTCACTCTGCCAGAAATTTGAGAACTGCATGCTGTAATGCTTGGCATTCACACCAGAAGCTCCAATGCAATCATTTCAGAGTGTTGTGTTTCTGAGGATAGTGCAGATGATTCTGAAAGAGTTGGATGAGTCTAATGGTGATTAGGAAGGTACAGCAGCTCATTCTGATAAAAGAACTCCCAAAATTGTTGTTGAAGGCCTCAAGCTCAACACAGAGGCCTACATCAAGCGCCTTGAAGTAGTTCTGCACTGGCTCAAGCGGGTTGCTGCTAGAAGACCCTATGTCTGGCAACAGGAGTCTCCGCCATGTCACACAAGCAAGAGAACCCAGTCATGACTGTCAGACAATTTCTGCAACCACATCATCACCCCTTCCATCTGGTCACCTAACTCCCCAGACTATAACACCCTTGATTATAATGGATGGGGTTCAGTTGTGTGACAGACCAACAAAACTCTTTGTAGCCCTGAAGACAAGGATTATGGCAGCATTCACCAGCTCAACCAAGGAGACCATCCAGAAGAGATGCAGGAGATTCCAAAATCATCTGGAGGCCATGATTGAAACCAATAGTGATTTTATTGAATAAATTTACTCTATAGTATTTTAGATATATTTGTGTAATTTTGGTAAATATATGTTAAAATGAGATGTCAGTGTTATTCAGATGACAACTTATCCATCGCATCCTGCATAATGTAAATAATGACAACTTCTAGAAATTCAGACAGAATATAATTGTAAAAAATGTTGTTGACCAATATTTTTGTTCCAAATTATTCTGAAGATGATTTATAAAAACCTTTCATCATGGTTTTCCTTTGTACCTGAAGAAAACTTCATCAGTAGATCCTGTATGGTAAGAATTTATAACGGGGGGGGGGGGGGATCAATTGAACTGCGGTAATCCCGCTCATTTATCTGGGTGAATCTTTGAGGAATTGATGAAAACTTAAAGCCTACAGTAGATGACCAGGACTTTTACATGTCATATCTATGCTCTGGTGCACTCCACAGTATTTTTGACAGCATTTTCACAGCTGTTGGATCTGTACATCTCCAATGCCTACTCCATAAGGAATCAGTCTTCACATGCAATAGTGCTGGCAGGCCCCAAATTATCAAGAGTTTTGGCCTCTAGACTATCCTTATCTGGTTTAGTTGAAAACTTTAAATATTCACAAAACTACATTCCTCATTTTTGTTAATGAAGGCATGTTTTTCAGAGTTATTTTCATCTTATTCTATAATCATCATTGTTAACATTTGTAATTTTTAGTTAAATAGATTTAACCCAAAGATAAGGTAACTCTGAATTCAAAACCAGTTAGGCATGTTGCACAATTCCTCCTCATAAAACTTTCACTGAACAGTAAGGCTGTGGCCATATACTCCACTTGGGAGATCGTATTATATGATTAAATAATACAAATTCAACTTTTGAAGGCTGTCAAGAAATTACTCGGTACACAAATTTTTGTAAGTTTCCATACCCACCAAAAGATTTGCTTTACATTTTCCTCCAATTTTCATTAACAAGCCATTCTGATGATATAGTTAGTAGGTCTAACGTCCAATAGACCAAGCCATCTTGGTGTCAATAAAACTATGACTACTTCCTAAATCTACTAGCACAGTAAGGTTCTTTTTCTTGGATGAAAGCTTTCTTTAGAATGTTAATAATTTCTTCAAAGTCTGTACATTCGCTGAACAGTTCGTATACATCAGACGACACAATAATTTATAAGAATAATCAACTCTTCTCACTCAATATGTTTGCAGAAGTTTAAATGTGTTCTGTACCAATGATTCTATATTTTGAATATCTTAAGAACTAGTTGTCCATCCTTGCTACAATTTGACAACCAAACAGACACTTTCACATGTGGCTTACTCAGTTGATGCCACTGAGGTTGCATATTTTGTAAGCATCATAATCTTCACAGTAAATATATACATCAAGTTTTAAATGAAACTAGAACATTTGTTCGCAAAAACTATTCACATGAAGAACACTTTTGGGAAATGATTCAGTGAGTGAAGTCCAAATAAAATTTTGCTATAAAAGCTTCCAACCAAACTATTATTATCTCTTGTAAGCAGTTCACATTCTGGAATAAGTTGACCACTGGAGAATGTTGAATATGTGTGAACAGCAATCAGAGGAAATTGACAGTGCACAAATTGGTGTGTGGAATCCCCAAACCTTCTCTCTGGAAAGCATGCTGCCAAATAGAATATCTTTGCTTTCTTCAAATCTCAGACAGGGTTTTCTGACAAAACCTTACTTATGTCTGTTGACCTTCATTACAGGCCAGATTTAGCTGCATGTGAATTCCAATGCTAAAAATCACTTTGGAAAGAGAGATTTCAGACTGTGGATGAGATTAAGGAGAACATTGCAGATTGTTTTGAAGAGTGGTTCATTCTTAAGTACTTTGAAGATATTAAAGCACCATTGGTAGCCTATTTTTTTTTTGTTATTATTAAATAACCATAGTATTTTGTGGATTTAATATTACTGTATTCAAAATAATCTGTTTGCATTTCAAATTCCTCCATCTTCTTGATGTCTGAAAAAACTTTGTAAATAAATAAAGTTTTCATTCTTACTGATCATACACCAACCAAAAGCCAAAGAAGGAATTTATACACCTTGGCCCTCGGCATGGCAAAAGTGGTAGTTTGCGATATCTTAATGAAAATAATAGTTCTCGTAATTCAACTATTTTAAAACATAAAGAATGTGTAATGTTTTGTCTTTTTAAAGGTGTCAGTAAAATTGTGCAAGTATCTTGTTAAGTAAGATTTAAAAATTTAAAAACTTTTTTTCATTTTGAAGCTCTTTATATTTTTCTGCTTGTGCCTTTTAAAAATATTCTGTTGTCAGCCAAATATCTCTTCTGTCGGCTTACTTCTCTCCCTGGCTCTGTTCCTCAAACTTTCAATTATGTTTTGGTTTGGGTTTCCAGCCTAATGCAAGGATACAATTCTTACGTCTAAAAACCTTTCGTACACCTCTCTTTGGAATATTATCAAGGTACTATGCAGCAAACTCAACTCTGCAAATGTTTCTTTCTTAAGCCTTTCTTTTTATTCTTTTACTGTGTGTTGGAAACAAGTGAATATATTGAAATCTGCATGATTCCTTTTATATCAAACTTCATAATGAATTTGTGTTTGGGCTTCTTTCCCAATACCACAGGAATGATCTCAACCAAACTTTGTACATTATCCTGATTTCTGCAAAACATATTTTAAAAAACATTGCATTTCTTGTGAAAGCATATGTATTTCAGCTTTTAAGCATAAAAGATAAAAGCCTTATTTTGAATGTATGTATCTCTAACATACTTAGTGGACAAAAGTAAATTAAATGCATTAGTCTCCCTTTATCTGGAGTTACCCACAATCGACCCAAGAAATAAATAATCAGTTTTGCTTAAGAATGGTCCAAGAATGCAAGAGTTGTGGTGCTGGCAATTTAGAGAAGTCATAAAGTGCTTCATTCAAGTGAATAGGGAAAAGTTCTTGGCTTAACAAGAAAAGTTAAAAAAAAAAACAAAAAAAAAAAAACACATATACTGGGATTGCTAACATCTACAGTAAGAAACCTATTTGTCACATGATTTCGATTACATCATATTACTGCATTCAATAATAACTTTGATCTAAAAAAATGCTGTACTTATTAAAGGAAAAAATAACTTAGACAAAAAGTACTTGAAAGTGCAATTATTGTTTCTTGCCAAAATATGAATTTCTACCTGGATTTTTTCAAATATCTCCTTTCTTAAAAGAAATGTCTTTTCTCAAGCCAACACACATGACCATAAAAGCTTTAAAAACTTAAAAGAAAATGGTAAACTCATGACCTATTAGAAATAAACCAGTTAATAAATAACTAAACAAAGTAAAATACATAGAAATAATTAATAATTACATATAAAAAAAATAAACAGCAATGACAACATTAACTCACTTTTATTTATAAGGTCATAAATAATATCACTTAACATCATCCATAGTTTACCTTTCTTTACACAGCAAGTTTTAAAAATATAGTACAGCATTCTCTAATTCAGAATTTGAAAACTTAACATTATTTTCCACATTTGCCTTTTGATAAAATTCTAGGAAAAAAAAAACATTGCTATAGAAAAGTTTTCCTTTTCTTTTTTCTTTCATTTAAATTGTTTCATTTTATTATGCTTTATTAATTTATGCCATATTTTATTGTGCAACTAAATGTCTTACAATAAAATTCATATCAACCAAGTCATGTTGGTAAAATTGTCAGGATATATTTACAGTAAATATTAATATAAGTTTTTAATTTACATCAAGTGAGGGGATCGTTTTCTATCATTTTCAAGTAATAAACTGATCCCTCAAGGATTAATATACCTTACTGTTGTAACCAAGGAAGGTTACTTAATAGAATAATCACACGAAGGTTGGTAATGAACGATAATACTTAGGACAAGAACAACACACATAAGATTCACCAGTTGTACGTAGAAGTAGTAGTCAACTGCTAGAAATGAGACAGATGAATTCCACAATGAATCTCCTACTGCAGACCAACATACAGTATTAACTACTGTATTTATGTGAATGGGAACATACCCATTATTGTCTGTAGGTATGCTACAACACTTACAGTGGACATAAACAGAGGGATTGGTTTTCTGTTGTCATCTATTAATAAACTGATCCACACTAGAATTACTCTATACTGTCAGATTTTATTATGCAAGTCAAAATTTTCACAATAAAATTAGTTTGGAAAAAAACATTAAGATATATTTACATTAAATTTTAATAGAAGTTTCTAGTGGACATAATGTGGGGGATCGGTTTTATGTTGTTATTAAGTAATAAATTGATCCCACCATGAATTATGACACTATGTCAAGATTTATCATTCAAATGTTCTTATAATAAAATTGGTATCCAACAACTTATGCAGGTAAAATTGTCCAAATATATTTTATATGATAAAATATATCATACAAATTTCAGTTTCAAATATGTTTTAATTAGAAATATTTGCACAAAGGTATTTGGGAGTATGAGATTTTATGCAACTCAAGAATTCTCCATCATATTATAAATGAATATATTTAACAGTATAGTTATTGATATTGTTTAAATTTCAGACATATAAAGACTGCGATGAGTCATAAGATATAAGCTCAAATGAGAAAGAATATATTATAAATTTATTGAGTGATGGGGACAGGCATGTAAATATTGCCATGGGTCAAAAGAGAAACATGATATTTTAAAGTTATTCAGTGAATGGTACCCAATGTTAGATAAAAGAAAAAAAAAATTGTAAACATTAGCAAAATAGAAGCAATAAAGAAAAATTTGATTTGAGAAAAGAATAAAAGGATAAAAATTTGGAAAATTATTGCAATCTGATGTTGCAGATGTAAACAGAAAAGATTCAGAATATTAAGAATATTGATTAAAATAATGAAATCAATTAAACAATAGCAGGACAATTTGGATCCTTTTGCCTTGGGTGGTAACTAGTCTAGGAGAAAGAAAAACTCTGAATTCAAAGCCAGCCTGGAGAGGGTTGGCTCCCATCAGGATGTCTTGCCCAAGACACACCACTCCTGCTACAGCTGTAGTACATGTGGTGGCCCTAATAGGTTACAGGTCTCATGATTGTGAAAAGAATAAGATTAATTTAATCATTGCTTTAAAGAAAATCACTATTATAATGATGGAGTCCCAAATCTTACAAATAGCAAAAAAAATCCCTATATCTTTGATTAACCTATTGGACAGATAGAGTTCAGACTTCAGGGTCAAATAGATTAAAGGCAAAAGCTAATGTAGATAGTACAGTAATCTGTATAGATTCATAGGAAAATAACAGTGACTTTCTCATAAGAATCAACTCTCAGTGACCCTCACTGAAGGCATTTACTTTTAAATATCATACATTAAAATCTGTAAATCTTCTATTTCTTCTTTTTTTTTTTTTTTTAATGTAAAGTTTGCTTTTATGGATCTGTAAAACAATTTGTTGTCGTGAACATGAATAGAAAATGTCATACTAAATACTATTGAATAACGACCAGGCAGAAACTTCAATGTTTCTCATTGTCTCCTGTTATATCATTGACTGATAAGGACATCATATTGTCCTCTGTTGAATGATTGACTCCAATAAGTCAACCTTTTCCACTGAACATCCCAGTTGTATATGGATAAAATTATTTTATACATTAAGTATTGTATACTAAGAGGACTACAATCAGTAGCAGGACATAAGGTGATATAATTGTCTAAAATTTAATTAAGAAGATAACAAAACTATCTCACCTGACTTAATGATGTAACAATTATTGTTTTGCTTATTTTTGTGAATGAAAAGGTAAGTTAACAATAATACACACACACACACACACACACACAGATATATATATATATATATACTTTCTGGATTTCAAAGAATTGCATAGAAATTGAATGTTGTATACCTTTTTCAAAACTAAAACTACTGTCTTCTTGATTCCTCCTCTTTTATTTTTCTCTCTATTTTATAATCTTTTTCTTTTTCTTATTTTTTCACACTCAGTAACACCTGTGTGTCATGGTGGCTTTACTACCTTGCATGCGGTGATATGATTAAAAAAAAAAAATTATTATAATGGATGTTATCCATAATTTATTTGATTATTGGAGTGTATTGCCAATAAATTCCCTTTTATGATATCTCTCTGAGCAATTCTCATCTTTACAAATAATATGCAACAAGTTGTTTGGGCCTATTATTGATCATCCATGATGAACTGCTTCAAGGGTAATAACTGCTCTCAAATTTGATCTCCTTTCCCAGCATATCAGTGACAGTATAAGTATATTTCTTCTTTTAGAGTTACTTTATAAAATATAAAATCTTTATAAATAATACATGTAACTAGTGGAGCTACCAGTGACTGAATGGTTAATGGCAGAGAGAATGAAACCAGCAAAGTAAGCTCTACCTGGGGCAGTTTTCATTTCATTTAACACTAATGATCTTGGGAAAGGTATCACACTAGTTTTTGTTTTTTTCTCGGGTGCTTTATCCTCTGCAGGAAAGAAAATCCCCAAAAAATGAAACCTATGATTTTTTTTGTCTTTTTTCAGTGATGTTCTATGCTTATGAAGACATTGGAGGCCTTCACCCAGATGATCCAGTACGGTAAGTTGAAAACGGTCTTCTTTTTTTTATGTCACTGTCTTCAAAGGTTAATGTTTGTCCTGTCATTGTCTTTGAATTGGTAGAAACTGTGTAGCTTTGGATATGTCGCTTTTACTTGAATTGCTTTGATTATCATAAACTATAATACAATACAACTATATTTCTGTTACCACTCAGTTAAAAAATATATACTGCTATATAGCACAGTATAGAAATATGACCACGATAATGGTAATATTAACTGTTTCCTTACAAGGAAACAGTTGGCATTCATTGACCAAGCAGTTAGTGCTGCCTTTGCTTGAAATTTCTAAAATCTTTCTTTTAAAATAATTTTTCAGTAAAATAGGTTTCTCAAATCCAGTAGCTGTGATGACCCTTTCAATTATTAATGAGAGTTTCCTTGCTTGCTTTTTGTTTGGGGTAATGTGGAACATCAGCATCTTAGCTATTTTTAATTGATACATGCACAACTAAAGGTGATATGCATCACAAAATGACTGATGGCTAAAGAAGTTGTGTGAATGTGTGGATAGAATGCAAATGGAAATATATTATAGTTTTTTACATGTTTGCATTATTGATATCCCACTGAAAATATAATACCAGAAATCATCTCTTCTATAATATAAAATACAAGGTGATATCATATATTAATTGGGCAGATATCCTTATCTCCCCTATTTGAGTTAACGAGATAATCTATCATTATAGTAACGGAAAGTGTTTTATATATATATATATATATAACACTATACTGTTACTTCCTGTTACTTATATATATATATATATATATATATATAACACTATACTGTTACTTCCTGTTACTATATATATATATATATATATAACACTATGCTGTTACTTCCTGTTACTATATATATATATATATATATATATATATATATAACACTATACTGTTACTTCCTGTTACTATATATATATATATATATAACACTATACTGTTACTTCCTGTTACTATATATATATATATATATATATATATATATATATATAAACACTATACTGTTACTTCCTGTTACTATATATATATATATATAGTATCACTTTCTGTTACTATAATGATAGATTATCTCGTTAACTCAAATAGGAGAGATAAGGATATATATATATTCACCCGAAATTAAAGCAAACATACAAACATTAGAACAGCTCATGATCAGACATAATAGACATTCATTGTCTGTTATATTTAACAATATATGTTTATATATATATATATATATATATATATATATAGAGTACACTATAAAATCCAAAATTACCTGAAATGGGGAATAGCCCTATTTCAACCAACAAAAAATTTGTCAGTCTTATTCAAACCAGGTAATTTTGGATTTTATTGTATACCGATTTATTTGCTCTGTAATAATAAATACATTGAGCTCTTTTGGTTGATCAGTTTTAATATTTTATATTACTAGGATCTACTTGGATTATATATCAATGGATTACCTTTACTATATATATATATATATATATATATATATATATATATATATAAATATAAAAGTGAACATAGAAGTCAACACTTAGAGGCGACAGTCTGTTTCATGCTATATGCAATCGTCAGGCCACGTGTGCTGTTATTTTTCTCGGCTATTTATATATATACGGGTTAGTGGTGCATTGTGGGTATTCTGTTATGGCGGTTATTTCACCGGAAGTCGTTTGTTTATCTATTTAGGTCAAATTATATTGCTTGTTTTTATTTTTATCACTTATTTAACAGTTTTATTTTGGTTTGGGAATTTAATTAAAGCTATTTGTTCAGTTTTGGGGTTGATTGTTGTAGTTCATTCTAAGTATTATTTTGGCGGGAACAGTTTTTAATTGATTATCTTTATTTGGGATTGGTGTGTTTATTTATTTACTTGGATGAATTTAGGTTAATTTATTTTACTTGTATATTTTCTCTTTTTGGTTTTCGATTTTTTAAGTAACATAGTATTTTTTTATGTTTTATTTCTATTTTTTTTTTTTTTTTTGCTTATTAGTATATTTATTTGTTTTTATTTTATTTTTTTTTTTTTCCATTTTTAATTTTTTAGGTTACGTAGTAAAAATTTATTTTCATGTCTGCATTTTGAGATGAGTTCGGATCTTTTGTTTAATAATTTATTTTGGTCGGGAAAAGTGATGATAGCTATTTTTTCCTCCGAGCAAAGTTTGCAAGTTTTTGATTGGTTATTGTAGGCTGATGATTATTTCCTTATCTTCCAAGATATTTTTGGTGTGATGTTCATTTTATTTTTAATTTCCCAGATATACTTAGAAAGCATTGTACTGTTTGCATATTTACTATTTGTGAAAGATGTTTTGTGTGTATAATTTCTTTGTTTCCAGGGTCCTTCAGTTACTCCTATGTATACTTTTTCTTCATTATCTGGTGATTTTATCGTGGCTTGGTATATTACGTTGTTTTGTAAACAATTTCCGTTTAAGGGACATTCGTTCTTTATTCTGCAGTTGTACGTGGGTTTAATTTGTTCGTGTGGTTTGTTGATAATTTTCCTATTGTGCTTTTTTATTATTTGTGCCATGGTCTCGGTGCAGCTGTAGCTGATTTTTACAGTGTTTTTGTTGAATATCTTGTGTAAGGTGCTTGATTCTGGGAAGTGTTTGTGTAAGAGTTTGAAGAATATTTTCCCTACGTTTGTTTTTACGTTCTTGCTGTACAGTGGGTTGAACCATATGATATTTCTTCTTCTGTTGACCTTTTTTGTATTCTGTGGTGAGTATGTGAGTATTTCTGGGAATCCGCTATCTTTTAGGGCTGTTTCATAGTCTTTCTTAGCTTTGTTAAATAGGGATTCATTGGAGGAATTGTCAGAGAGTCTGCGGTTAATCGATTTTGGTATCTGTTTGATTATAGAAGGTGGATGGTTGGAAGATGTGTGTATGTAGAGTGGTTTGTCATTAGGTTTTCTATATGGTTTATGTGTGCCTTCTCTTAGGTTGAAGGTAACATCTAGAAAATCTACTTCGTTTAGATTAGTTTTTATATCTATGTCGAATCCGTTATTTTTAAAAATCTTTATTATTGCTTTTCTAGTTTTGTCTGTGTTTTGTTTGTTACAGTTTCTTAAGATTATGAGACCATCGTCCCTGTAGAGTCCTGTGTCATTTCTATCTATTATTTTGCTCAGTTCGTTTAGTAAGTAAATGCCTATGATTTCGCATGCTTCTGCACCGTCAAAGCTTCCCATTGTAGTGTCAAATATCCCATCTCTCTTTATATATATATATATATATATATATATATATATATATATATATATATATATATGGGCGGGGTTACACAGTGTAACATTTTGAATACATGGGTACATTAATTTATTTGTCAAGTGACAACAAAGACTTCAAACAGCTAACACTTTCCTCAAAATATGCATAGTGCCCCAAACAGTTGCTATTTGGATCACTCTTACTTGGCATGGTATACCCTGCTGGTCTAGGAAATCACAGTTTCAATGGGATTGATCCCAATGCAGTAATCACCATCCGAGTTTCCCTTACCCATAGGACTGTGCCTCTATGAGCCACGATTGCTAGCTATATCGAGTCTAATTCACTACATCTTTGTCACCAAGGCCCGTTGGTACAGTTGGTATGACGTTTGCCTGATAACATAACTGTTCGGGTTTCTATTCTCAGTAGTGGATGTACACTGCTGATGAGTCCCAAATATAGGACGAAACGGCCGTCCAGTGCTTTCTGCATTACTGTTTAAGTTTCTTCTAGACTCGATGAATTACTTAATTATAATTATCTCAAATCCTCTTAATAATTTCTATCACATATATATATATATATATATATATACATATACGTGTGTGTCCATGTGTGTGTGTTATTTTTAGTGGATACCCATATTAGAGTAGACCTATTTTAAACAGTATTTTATTTTGTCTACTTCCCTGAATACTTGAGAAAAGTTATCAAAGAAAATGTCTGCTGTCTTTCTTTAATAAGTTTTCTCAGGTATTCAGGGCAATAGTCAAAATAAAATAAACAAATCACCTACTCAAATATGGAAATCTATTAAAAATAACGTGTAAAGGAATATAAATGACAGATTAAAAAATAAAATCCATTAATCCTTTAGAGATCTATATTATTCTACCAATAAAAGCCCTAAGTGCCACTCAAGATAGAGGAGCACCAAATGGGCATGTTGTAAGAGCGTATAGAGAAGGAGCAAACATTGTATATTATGAGGATATATCGAATAGTTAAACGGTTGACTCTTGACTTAAAGTGCTTAAGATTATAGTGATCAGCAAAGCGTCTGCTCAGGATCTCGTTCTACATTGCTACAGTTCTGAAGGAGATGCTGCCCGAGTGGAACTTCTTCCTTACCAATGGAATATGAAGAGAATGAGGATGAGCTGACTGTGTATACAGCTTAGTGGGTCCAAGCTGTGAAAGTTTGGACTTGTGATTGTCAATATATACCATTAGATGCTCAAATGTGCATAATCTCATCTGTTTATAAGTTAAGTGAAGTATTATCTAAGGAATGCTTTGGACTAATATCCCTATTTTTATTGTTTTGTCACTCTTTCATTTGGTTGGACTTCATGTTTTCTCCAAGAGCACATGACATCTGGCCATCTTCAGATTTTTTTCTTTAATCTTTATTGACTCACAAATTAGACACCCTAATTACTCTATACATTAATTTTGTCAATTTTTCTTGAATGGGATTTTTGTTGTTATTGTTTTATATATTATATATAAATTCACGGAGGGGTCAATTACTGGTACGCATGTGAATGAAATATCAGCAACAAATTTTGGAGAGCTCATCATCTGTATGAAATACCAACAGTAAGAACTCTAGTCAGAATAATTTCATATTATAAATATTAGGTTGGTGCAAAAATAATGACGTAATAATGTCGTTTTTTGACGTATTTGTTAACGTCAAAAAACGACATTATTACGTCATTATTTTTGCACCAACCTAATACTTTCATGGTAATTGTTCAAATGAGCTCTTTGCTATGGTACCTAGACTTTATTAATTTAAGCACAGTACTAGACTGGTGATGAAATCTCACCAATTTACAGTTGGTTAGATGTAAGTTCTATGCTAACAGTTTGTTTTCTCACTAGTGGAACTCTCTTCCAGCTCCATGCTTTCCAGTAAACTTTAATCTTCAAATATATATATTCAGTATTGTTATAGTTATTTTCTAAGTGTAGCTTAGATTTGGCACAAGGCCAAAAGTATGGGGCACCTAGTGAGGATTGAACTCACTTTTCAGTTGTAATTGATCTAGCGAGACAAGCTTGCTAACCATTACACCATGCTGAGGTGCCCAATTCAGTATTGTTATATAGGAATAAAGTGTTGCTGCCGACACTGGAGTTTGAACACAGATCACCAGAGAGCAAACACAGGCAATCCCATTTTGAATTAGTAGATCACATGATGATAAAGGAAATGTATATGTGGGAATTAGTGTGATGTCTAAGTGATCAATATACGGATTACTATTCAGATTATTATTCAGTGGTTACTTTTCGAGTGACTATTATCGAGCAAGTACTATTAGTGTGAATGTAATTCGAAGGCGTCTGACACCAGTATTGTTCAACAGCATTACTATAGTTGTAAAGTCTCTACTACAACGAGCATTATGAAAGTGACAAGTATTCATTGACATTACAAAAGTGGCAACAAGTGTTCGTTGGTATCACAAAAAGTATGAGGAACATCGCTCTAGTTGCATAATAAAATCTCTTTGTACCAAATAAATTATTGTAAATATTTCTAATCAAAGAATAACTATCACCAATCACAATGGAATTTTAATAAAAACCAAAATATATGAAAGTGGATTTATACATTTTTAAGTAAATTATACATTGTGGAAAATTAACAACAATGTAAATATTTTTTTTCAAAATCATTGGCATTTCTGTATATCATAGATTCCTTTTGTTTATTGATCTCATGAAATATTCTAATATTTAATATTTTCAAATTGTGGATTTTTTATTTTATAAAATTGTAAGCCATAATAAAAAAAAACAAACTTAAAACAGAAAAATGGATGTGTAATGAATGTAGAATATATTTAAGAAAAAGAATTAACCGATAATTGGTGGAGTTTCAAACCTAAGATTTCTATTGATCACAGGTATACAAAAAATATTCTAAAAATTGTTTTTTTTTATTTACTTATTGTTTTGATTTTACAAGAATTCAATTTGGAATTTTGTAAATTTCCCAATGAACTTAGAATAATATTAGTTTCTTTTCATTTTTATAAATTACTTTAATGTTTATTAATTATTAATTAATTATTAATTATTAATAGTTCTGATGAATCATTCCCCAATGTATTTTGTTTCATTTTTTTACACCCTCCTGCCAATGACGCACTAACTGTTCAATGCCTCGAGGTTTTGACACAAAAAATTCATCAAGCCATATTTTAAGCTCCATATCGTTGTTGAATAAAACACCCCTCAAATTGTTAGAAAATAAGCAAAAAAGTTGGTATTCTGAAGGGGGCTAAATCAGGAGTATGGTGGGTGTGACAGAATTTCTCAACCAATCTCTTTCTTTGTATCCACAAGTAACCTGGTGTCAAGCACATAAACTGGAAGCAATGAAGGAGCACTGTAGTTTATTTTTCTGTCAGTTAATGTGTGTGGCATCCATGTGCTGTCTTTTTGGAACTTACACATTGAGTGAATATGACAAGCAACAGTACTATGAGAGCTTGCCATCTTCTGAGTGAATACCCTAGGGGTCTGACACAAGTAATTGTTTGTCATCACACTGAATAGTTCAGCTAGAACACAGAGGATCTGAGTTCAAATTTTGCTTGCTTGAAATGGAGAAAGCATTTCTGCCATTCTGTCAGTAGTGAAGTCATCTCCATACACAGCACAAATGTCTCAAATAAAGTTTTTGTTAGGTTTGTGACCTTGATTAAAATAAAAAAGGGAAGATGATGTTGAAGAGGCTCATTGTTGTCTACTTGGCATTCCATCTCAAAGGAGTGGGGCAAGGTTAATCAGAAATAAGATTTCAATAACATTAGACGACAGATTCACAGGATGACCAGAGTTACTGGGAAACAAAGAATGTCATGAAAGATTATTCTTTGAGATCATCCACAGAAAAAAACAAATAAATATATGTAATAACCTAATAGATCAGGCACTTGGAAAATTAAAACAATAAATTATCTGAAATATTGTTCCGACATTTTTATGAATTCACGAATAAATAAAATTGTTTTCATAGTTATTTTTTAATAATATGGTAAATAATAAATATTGCATTGTCATTGGTTCATATATCTTTATAAGCTTGTAGATATAAAATTATTCCTGTAAATAAACAATCTAATAAAATAAATAGTGTTTAATATTTTTCTCGTCAATACTCAAGAAAAAGTTTCATATGTTTGAGTTTTACTGTTAAAATCCATGTAATTTACGCACCTGTGTAATTCATGCAGGTGATTTTCAGAATAAAATTTGATAAAAAAAAAAAGCTTCTACTCGTGTAAAATTCACACCCAAAAATTTTCAGAATTGCCAATATAGCCAGGGGGAAGAGGTTTTCAATTTAGTTTTATTGAGCATAATTTCACTTACTTACGATTATGCTGTATGTCTTCTCAAATCACGATCACAGGAAATGTTTATAATTTACATCCTCTTCCTTACCATCCTCAACAAAACAAGAAAAATAGATAAGAATAAAATCATACACTCAAGATTATCCATATCCTTACATTTTTTTTCTATTCAAAAATATCCATATCACTACATATGTCAATGGTGCTCCATTGTGATAGGTAGAAACTCCAAGCAATGTAAAATACAGTCCGGATCATGTAACAGGGATTGGCTATCCAACATAGTGGACAGGCATACTCAGATATTATCAGCCATTATGAATAAGATACAAGAATTTTTAGTTCTATTTTGGTTCATTTAGCAATACACAGAGAAATATCATGGTAAGTTATCACCTCATTTCATATCTATTTCTTTTTCTCCGGGTTAAAAATTTTTGGTCTCACAGGTTCATAAAATATTAATGACGTATAAATAAAAAATTTGTAATATTTAAAGAGGCATATTCAAAAACTAAGAAAATTTATCTTTTCATTTTTACTAATTTTAACCCAATACAAGGCTCAAGAGCCACTCAAGGTAGAAGATTACTGAATGTGGATGTTTTAATTAAGTGTAAGGGGAAAGAGGTAAGAAGTGCAGTTTATGGAGATATGGAAGAAAGATAACCGTTAACCCTAGATTTGAAGAGGTTAAACTGTAGTGTCCGAGAAGTTTAATTTCAGGGGTCAGTTCCTCATAAGCTTCACTTCTTGCCATTGCCTCACAAACCTCATTTAATAATCGACTAACTTGAGTGTCTCTCGAACCTTGTATCAGGTAAAATTTAGTATTAAAAAATATTAAAGGTCAAGTTATTTAATCCAAATGGCTATTACCAATGAAATCAATGCTTGAGAGAAAAAGAAAAACACAAGGAGAAGTGATTCTTTTAGGATTTAATATAAAATTGAAATTACTATTTTGATATTTAAAAAAAAAAAAAGGATTTTAAATCCATGATCTCATTATAGCATTTGTTGTGGGTGAAAAGGAAGGAAGGCTGTTCATGTGGCTAACTCAATATTGAAAAGACTAAATTTGAAGCACTTCTCATCTACCCACAAATTGAAGGTGATTACACTTAGCCTCGTCATTGGAAATGTCTTCCAAAATAGATCAAGGGATTTGAATTGATTTGGTTATATTTGACAATTCGGTATTGGATTGTTTGTTTCCATTTGGCACATTGTTCTTCCAGCTTTTGAAAACTCAATTCTTTTTAAAGTTATTAATACATTGATTTTATAGCCTAATTCTTGGATAGTTTTCCTATGACATTGAATGATCTTCGTTTTCTGCATGTATGTGTCTATATACGTAGTATGTCTGTGTGCATATAGGTAATGTATACTTATCTATATGTACACATATAGAGAGTATGTGCTTTTCTGCACATACACACATGCTGACTGAATCAAAATCTCTGCAGACCAGAAGAAAAATGTGGACCCAAGAGAAAAAAAAATTAATGTCCACCAAAACTTAGCAATTTTATTTATCTCATTTTCTTATATTCATAGAATAATTCTTCTTTCATAAGTTTTCATCTCTCTTTTTCTGTATTTTCTCCACAGACAGAAAATGTTTCCTACAGCATTTTATACTTTCATTTTTTAATAAAAAGACAAGTTTTCTTTCTGATATTATATATTTTCCTGATTAAAGTTTAGCTAAGCCAAACTTCTATAACCAAGTAATCTTCAACCTGACCATTAGCAGGCCATATGAAATGCCTGAAAACCCAAATTAAGTTTTGTCTTTTTAGCTACAAGAATTTTTTGCAACACGCTGATGCATGTTGAAATCCTCATTGTATTTAATATTGTCAAAGTTATTGCTAACATATTACAAAGATTTACAAACTCTGCATTTCATTCAATTTCACAAACCAATTGATAAAATTTGGACATGCTGATTTTTTTTTTAAAAAAAACGGTTTAAAAAAAACTCTAATTCACTTTTTCATAATTTCTTAAATTTTATAGGACTTCATGGTAAACAATATTTTTTAAGAAAATTTCTTTTTTTCATTTTTAGCAGCGATGAATAAATTCTTAGGATTTCTTACTCTTGAGCATGCAGCGTACAAATGACCATGCATAAATATTCCTTTCTGAAGCCAAATTCTAACTGTTTGAAGCATTTAGCCTTGTGATGTTTTTATAGTTCTCATAAATGCAGGGCAAACTGGAAACTGAATTCTTGTGTGTGTGTGTGTGTGTGTGTGTATATATATATATATATACTGAAAGAAAAATGTGCAAAGAACAATATTGCATTTTTATTAAGGAAGTAGTTGTTATTTTAATCATTAAATTGTTTTTAAAATAGTGGTAGTATTTTGTATATTAAATAACAAAACTTTAAATTTCCCTCCCCAAAGAATGAATGAAAATTTATTGTACTAAGCTATGCACCCTAGTAAAACCAACTGTACTTTGTATCCCCTTACCTGTTTGCACTTCTCTTCCAAAATTTGATTTTGATTGGTCAATGTATGACTATTTTAGGGGATGTAACAAACAGGTGGACTGATGGCGGTCACAGAATTTTATATAGTTAGAAAAGGTATGAATCCATCTCTTCTCATCATCCCCCCAGTTATGGGTTAAATTGTAAGGCAGATTGTAATGTAGTATTAAGTAAAGCTATCTTGCTAAAATAGCAGATTAGCTCCCCTTTTTTGTCATCTTTCATTGCAATGTAATTCTTTTTATTAAAAATTATTCCAAAAATAAAATATACTTCTCTGAAATTTTATTTGAGAAATATTAACTGATTTAAAATATAATTAATTTGATTTGAAACAAATATTATTTACTTTAAGTTTAAAATAACACAGAAATGCATTTTTAAAATGAACAGTAGCTGTGTTTTTAACCAACAGTAGCCATCATTACATGCTTGACAAGTGTTGAAAAGGTTTATTCTTGTTCTACAAGACTTTATCTGTTAAAACATAATTTAAGAAAATGATGTGAGTGCCTTTTTTATATAATTTTTAAGTACTCTTTAATCTTAAAATTGTTGGAAAATATTCCCTGTAATCTAATTTTATGAATGTTGACTTTAAATTTACTATAGTTATTGCTTTTATTTTCTGATAATGTTGTATACTTTCAAAAATGGACACAGTTATATGCATAAAAAAATTTCAAAATTCTTTTAAAAAACTTGGTGTTGAATGACAGGTATAAAGCATTATGATTTGTAAATATAATTTTCATTTAACAATATAATCTAAATGGCTGAAATTAATACAGAATTTTAAAAGATTTAAAACTTAATAAATTTTTCTAATTAAAATTTTTAAAAAAATGAAAAAAACATTCTTGTAAAAATTCATTATTCACCAAAAAATATTTTTTCTAAGGCAATATTGTCCTTATTATATCTTATTTATAAAAGCAATTAAAAGCTTTCTTAATTAAATAATGTGAGGCATGGTGGAGTAATGGATAGTGGCTCGGGTTAAGGAATCAAAGAGCTGAGTTCGAATTCCAGTCGAATCCATTACATTCACTTACATGCTAGTACCCTTGGGAAAGGTAAGAACCCTCTTCTTCTCCTCCCAGCTATGGGTAAATAGCAGGACAGACCAGGTTTTATAGCCTTGGATAGCAACTGCAGAAAGAAATGGCAACCTACTGCAGGAAAAAATCCTCCTCGTCAGTCATGTATCAAAAGATACATGATCACCCATGCATGTATAACACATGGGGCATAACTGACTGACTGATAATTCTATTGCATTTTTTATTTTACAATTCAGAACAGATTTTTGGTAAATAGTATTTCTGTTTGATAAAAGCAAATTGATGATTTAAATTCTCCAACGAGTTCTGCTTTTAACTAATATAAATATGAAGTAGCTGAAATTTTAGTTTCTCAAAATTTCATAAAATTAAGTGGGGGTATCAGATGTTTAAAAAAAAATATATTTTACCAAGATTTTCTAAAAAAAAAAAAAAAAAATTTAAAAAAAAAATAATTTCATTCATTTGCAATTAAAGTCCTAAAAGTTTCATTAAAATCCGACAATTGATTTTTACAAGAATTTCCAAATCAATGTTTTTATTTTTTACCGGAAAGGCACTAAACTCTCATTGTAATCTTTGGCTGACTGATGAGGCAAAAAAAAAAAATTTTAACTAAAATTTCAAACATGTTAGAAAGGATTAAAAATATAAGAAAATAATAATTCCTCTTAATAATAACATAAACATTTTGACAGTAAAACTTTGTTTTTATTCAACCTTTTTCATCATGCTATGCTGTTTTTTCAGCAAATTAGTGGGGGTACCTATAAAGGTTCTTCAGCCTTTGTTGACAACCGATTTGAGAAGGACAACTCTGAATTCTCAAATCTCGGTATATGGAATGCATTAGAGTGAGAACATCTAAGGGAAGAAAAATCCCAAGAGAAAATCAACCTTTCCTCAGGCTATAGAGGTAGGGCATCAATTACTAAATCCTCACCAGAGGTTTTATGTTCCCTGAGGCAAGAGGCAGGTAGATATTCATACCAGATAATAAAAATCAATATCAAGAGAATTATTTCTTTCATCCTGTCATATGCTTGGATTCTAAGAAGCAGTAGCAGGAATGATGTCACAGGAATGCATGTCACACATTACCTGAACATCCCTCAAGTGGTATTTGCCACTCGCAAACCTGTGTGTGGGAGGCATATCAACATTTCAGAATTCTTGAGATCTTCTGTTGAATTCTTGCCATTTTGGACTTATATTGAAAACCCAGATAAAGGCAATCCATCACTGTCAGAATACCCTGCCCATGAGGTACTCCAGCCAATCTGGCCCTGGCCTTTCCATTGTGAAAGGAAATGTCTAATTTTATGCTAAAATAATCCTTGCAAGTTGTCAAATTTAATGTTCTTTAATTCTGATTTTAACCAGTTAAGTTTCTTTTTTTTTTTTACATATTCAATTTAACAAGTCAGTTTATAAATTGTGAAATCACCAAAAGATTCTGATTCTATTGGGTATGATGATAAACAGCATCTGGTAGCAAGGTCTCTGACACAGAGTGACAGATGAGAGAGAGAGAAACAACTTTTCTTTGAAGATATAACTGTAATTGGAAGATAGTAACAGAACAGACCCACCAAAATATAGCAGTGATATTTCTTTGTGATATTTTCTAAGCTAAGTATGACACAAGGCCAGAATCCCATTAGGACAACTCACTATATGAACAGTCTACCAGACAAGCTTGCTCATCTTTCCTCTTCAGTTGGGAAAGTAAGAGCTATAGAATTTATGGCAATCTCATCATTACTTAAAATGTCTGTTCTCTTCAGTTAATACTCAACAAAAAAAAAAATTCTTGTTAAAATTAATAAATCTTTTTAATCTTTTTCATTTAAACGATTGTCCCTGTAATATCTGTTAACATTTTGGTTATTTCAATCTTGGGAGAAAAAAGGGGATTACCTGCCCTTTCTGTGAGTTTGACCTTGGATAAGAGATGGATGCTATGTCCTGAATGAATCACTCCATTCTCTTTCCAAAGGATGCATATCTATGGGCTACCAAAAGCTCTGATAATTCTTTCTGATGGACAAATGGCTTGACTTTTTCAAAAATAGTTTGTATGATTTTTTTTAAAGGATTTTTTTCTTTATCTAACTTTATACTTTGGCAGACTTTCAACTGATATAATTATTTAAAAAAATATATAAAAGGGTTCCCTTTGGTAGATAATATGAAAGCAGTGCCAACTTTGAATCGTGTATACTCAGAAGTGACCACCTTTCTGAATCAGAGAGACTGCACTGAATTTCAAAGAAAGCACCCCCCACACACAGACATAAATATATATATATATATATATATATATATATATATATATAATTTATTGTCAGAATACATCTTTAATTCTTTAATAATGACTTGTCAGAAGTATTGGATGAAAAGGAAGCTACTTGAAATACCTTAACAAAATTTCACTTTTCATCTCCCTATTTCCTTCACTAAAAATGGATGTTACATACAGAAAACAAATGACACAAAACTTTGTTTATATAAATATAAAACAAAATACTCTCATCTTTTATAAATATAACTTCTAAAAATATTTATCAACTTTTGCAGCTTCTTGTCTCTGTCTTGGCTTCTTATATTAGACTTACAAAGAAAGCATTGCTTGGATTATTAATGTTTAAAAATAAATTTCAGTTAAATTAGTAAAGTACTTGGTATTTTCATTTTTGTTCTTATTTAAAAGATACTTCCCCCCCCTATACACAAACACACACACACATATATTTATTGGACTGGGATCAAAGAGGAGTATCTGTTCTCCTCATCTCTAATAAAAAAGTAATAGACATTTCCTTATCAGGAAACATTTGGTATTCATTCACCGAGGAGCCAATGCTACTCGAGTTAGGCTTTACTTTACTCTCTGGACATTGGGCTATGTAGTATCTGTTCTCTTTATCTCAAAGGATAATGGTAATATTAACTATTTCCTTATAATGAAACATTTGGTATTCATTCACCGAGCAGCCAATGTTATTCGAGGTATGCTTTTCATTACTATCTGGTTGTAATACTCATGTCAAAGTGTAATATCTGTTATCATCTCTAATGGAAATGGTAATATTATCTGTTTCCTTATCAAGAAACATTCAGCATTCATTAACCAAACAGCCAGTGCTACTTGAGTTTTCTTCACTTCCTGGACATCAGGCTAGAATCAAAGAGTAGTATTTGTTCTCCTTGTCTCAAAAGGAAATGGTAATATCTGTTTACTTATAAGGAAACATTTGGTATTTATTGACCAATCAACCACTACTGCTTTTGTTTGAAATTTATAAAATCTTTCTCTTAAAACAATTTTTCAGGAAAATCGGTTTCTCAAATGCACTAGCTGGTTTTCACTTTTACCAGTATTGATGGGGGGGGGTTCCTTCCTAACCTTTTGTTTGAAGTAGTGTTGAACGTCAACATCTTGATTATGTCACTATTTTCCTTTCCAGTTACATGTGATATTCATTTTCATTGTTGGTGTTGTTGAGAGTCCTCAAGGGATGTGATTTCTGTTCGAAGATGGGGCTTTTGCCAGCACTCTCATGCTTCACTCATCTGAAGCCATTTTTAACCATTGATCTAAGAAAGCATTTGTATACAGCTTAAAGTCTAGATATTTCTGAATTGGGTTTGAACATCATTAGGAAAGTCTCAATCTGATAAGGTTATTTAAGAACATGACTAGAATTTTCAGCTTCTCAAATGTTAAGATATTTTAATTTATTTGAAATATTAGTCTCCTTTTTGGTTGTTGTTGTTAGAGAAACATTTTAACCAAGTACCCTCTGGACATCTTCAAGTATCCATTATTTTTAGCTGATAGGCAATGTCTTATCTGAGCTGATTACATTTTTTTTTTGTCCCTCAGATGCTGTTTTTTGTTCCTTGCTACTGAATCATAATGTACAGATTTCACAACCTGATCCAGAGATTGAATTAGCAACCCCAAGCTGACTGCAACACTGTCTATGCCTACTATGCCACTGTTCTGAAGGACATCAAGTTGTGTATTTTTGGAGTCTTATAAATTCATTGTTAGATAGAAAGAAAAGAAATAGCATTACAAGTGCAAAAGTAAAACAATGTTCACTTTATACAAGCTATCCCTTATCAGACAAAAATAATCAATATTTTTGTTTGAGTGTAGCAATTTTTATGCCTACTACATAAAAATGGCCAAGCTGTTGCAGACATTATTCTTTTCATGATGGAGAAATAATCCTTCTTCAGATACGGCATTTGTTTAATTTTTAAGAATTATTCCACATAAACAAAAAGGAGAAAAATATAATTTTTGTTAATATTTCATAAATGCAATGTTATTATAAAACTACTCAAATTTTGTCAACATTTTTTGACAGTGAACATTTTTTTTTATTTTAGTTCATTCAATACAATGACCAATGGCCACTCAAAGTAGAGGGTTCTTGAGTGAGATTACTGTAAGGAAGGAGGTGGTAAGAATAAGAAGTACATTTCAGTCAACCCTAGACTTGAAAAGGTTAAGATTGTAGTGGCTAGGGAAGCATCCACTTAGGAGTCAGTTCCATAAAGTAATAGTTCTGGAGAAGAAGCCTTCTGAGTGGAGCTTACTCCTTACTGAAGAAACACAAAAGGAATGATGGTAATTTGCCACCAGGAACATGGTATATGGTGAGGAATCCTAGCTGTGAAAGTCTGAGAACTAAGGAATGTAACTAGTTTAAACATTTGCTATAGTAATCGTGATAGAGTAGTGAGAGGCTAAAAATGTTTTGTCTGTTGTATAAGGGTTACAGGTTGGAGAATAATTCATCATCTACATGGCTCTGTAATTGCTTCTGAACTCTGTCAAGGCTGAACAGTGAGGATTGGGCATCAACAGCCCAGATATGGCAGCAATAATTCATCTTGGTCTGATCTGACTCTAGTAAAAGACAAAGTATAACAGCAGGAGTTAGGTATTTTCTGGAGCAATACAAATAACCAACCATTTTTCCAGCATAATTTGTGATAACATGAATATATAAATTCCATTTGAAGTTGGGCATAAACTTTAAACCCAATAGGTGTTCCAAGGCTACAAGCATTTTTGAGGCTGTGACTGTTCATTGGGATTGGGGTGAATTTAGTCTGCTCATTGATGTTGAAACATAACTAGCTTTGTTTTGGATGTACTGAATGATACAAGCAAGTCTCTTCACTATTGTGCTCTGAGAGTTAGGTCAGAGGAAAGATATTTGTAGGTGCACCCATGCACTGTGGTATCACCTGCAAATATATTTACTAAGGATCTGAGAATCATGATCATTATTAAAAAGCAAAAAGAGGGTAGGACTGATGAGAGTCTTGGGGAACATCAGAATTGAATACAAAGTTGGTGAGTTTGTGTTGTAATTTTCAATGCCACACATTTTCAAAGGCCGTTGAGATATCTAAGGCAATTGCACTAAAGATGTCTTTATTATCAAATGCTTTACTAAGTCTATGCATGATAATAAGTCATCAGTAGTGGACTTTGAAGAGAAAAAACTATACTGTTTGTCACTCAGAAGGCTCTTTTTATTGTGGCAAGCCACAACTTTTCTATTGATGATAACTTCAAAATATTTGTTTAGAAGGCTAATGGGGTAATAATTTGATGAGGACGTTGTGGGAGGGGGACCTGCATCCTTCTATATAGGACAGTCACGAGATACTTTCCATTGGCTTTGGAAACATTTCTTTCTAACTTATCCACTTTCCTTGAATCCAATGCCCATTAGTGTCAATAACATTCTGGATAATTACTCTCGAATGGGAATATCGATCGTTGTTGAAGTTGTCAAGTTTTTGTTTTACAGACCTAGTATCTGAACAACCATCATTGTAGTTTCAAGTGGGTGAATTTTGAATTCAGAGTTATCTTTCTCCTATAGTTGTATCCAACCACAGCTAGAATGCCCAGTTTTTCTTGCTTATTTAACCCATAGCTGGGATCAAAAACAGTGGATTTATACCTTTCCCAAGGATATTTGTGTGAAAGGGAACATTGTGAACTTGGCTGGAATTTGAATTCAGTTCACCGACTTCTTTTTCAAAACCACTAACCATTACACTGTATGTGTGTATATATATATATAATATATATATATATATATATATATATATATATATATATATATAAGTTAATTTACCTGTCTATAATGGATAAGCAGTCAAAACATGGCTTGCAGCTGGTTATAATGTCAAGATAGCAATTCTTTGGTGCAGTAATGGGGAGCTGGCAAAACTATTGAAATCAAGTTATTCAAAAATGCTATATATATATATATATATATATATATATATATATATGAAAAAGAAATTGAAAATGCAACTAGAGTTTTTAAGAATATTTAGTGTAGCTTTATCAGTTTCACAGTTCTATGATTTTCAAAAGTGAAATTGAAATGGGTTCCGATATGTGGCTAGATCATGATATATCTTGCATCTGAATGCAGTTGGAGAATTCTTTCTGTTTTATGCAAAATGTGGCTCAGATTTCTGTGTTTAAAATTTAGTCTGGTTGGTTGATTATGATCATGTGATCAGACAGAGTAACTTTTATGCCACAAATTGGGATGGCCATGGTTCAGTGAATAATGTCAACAGTGTGTTAAATAGTTAGTGTCAGGAATTCTATTTTATTGGACGTTCGTGGCAATCCCAAAAAGTTTAGTGTACAAGAATTTAATTTCTGTGTAGGAATAGTTTTAGTGTTTCCTACTGTCGGAATTTGGAGCATGTGATAACAAATAATAATAATAATAGTAATAATATGATGATGATGAAGGCAAAATAAAGTAGAATTGTACACATGTTACTATGTGTATATAGATGTGTTAAGATTCAATAAGTAGACAGATACACAAGAATTTTTATTTGTGTGTTTGTAGGGATAGTGGTTTATCCCCTTAATAATAATAATAATAATAATAATAATGATTTTATGAGTAAAATGTTACTTGTACATGGTTAGTCCTTAGTAAATGTACCTTGTTCAGACTTGGTTTGTATTTCTGAATAAATATATTTTCTTTATTTATTCATGTTTGGCCTGTGGTATTGTCTGGGGAAAGATAAAGTGGGAAGACTTGGAATTTGGGGGACTTGTTTGTTGTACATAAGTTTATATATACTTGACCATATAGGGGCCACATAGGACATCTTGATCAAACAAAACTGTATAGGGCTTTTGAACACATATCTTTCCCTCATTCTTAAAATATACATATTTGCTCTGTTTCATATCTTCACATAAACAAAGACATTTTTTTAGGAAATGGATTAAATCAGTTATATTTTAAATTTATTTGTTTAAATGTTATTTTTTTTAATGGGTACTCATATTTGAGTGGATGCTCTGTTTTTATGTATTAAACAGTATATTTATTTATTTGCATCTACTGGCCTTGAATATTCAAGAAATCTTGTGAGAAAAATATGCACCCTCCTGCAGGATTCAAACCTGCATCCCCTGAGGGAAACTATTAGATCTGAAGTCCCTTAGACTATCTTGGCCACGTAGCACCTCCTGTTCAAACAAAGCTCAAAATAGTGCTTTTGAACACATATCTTTCCCCCCATTCTCGAAGTATACATATCTGCTCTGTTTCATATCCTAACATAAACAGACAATTTTTTAGAAAATGGATATTTTTAATTTATTTCTTTAAATGTTATTTTTAATGGATACTCATATTTGAGTAGATGATTTCCCTTAGGGAATGCATGTTTGAATCCTGCTAGCGGACACATATTTTTCTAATAAGATTTCTCGATTATTAAGGTAGGTAGATGTAAATAAATAAATATACTGTTTAATAATAAAAACAGAGCCTCTACTCAAAGTGTGAAAATGAATGTAACAGTTTTGGTCAGAATTGTAAGATGGCTCATCAGTTTCTCTTTCTGTGCTGTTGGCCATTACATTTCCTGTACATTCTACCTGCCATAGAGCAATGGTTAACAAGCTTGTTTTGTCAATCTTCATTAGTGCACTAGTCTTGTGTCAGACTTTTGCTAAATTTAGTAAATATCTGGATCACCAGCTTTAGAATAAATTATCAGTCTAGTTTCTCATACCTTTATGACAGTCGTGATTCTAATCATCATTGAGTGACTTTGATGGCCTTGTGTCTGACTATTCTATGTAATAAATACCTACTCAGTAGAATCAATTTTTAGAACATATTTACAAAGAAAAAAGATTTTATCAGTGCAATTACAGAAGAAAGGGATTATTACAATTAAACCCAAAGAGATTAAATGTTTTGACTTTACTGAAAATTGAAACTACAAGTTTTTTGGGTTTTCTTTAAATAAAATTAAAGGGGAACAAGTAAAATGCAAAAAGTTGTGCAAAGTGAATCCGAACAATGTCTTTAAAAAAATAGAAGCAATCAGTGAAAAATTGTCTCAAATTTAAAACTTTTCAGACTTAGAAATCTATTTTAAAACTATTGATTATATGGTCGTCAGATACAAAATAAAATGCAAGACCTGGTTAGCTTGATGCATCAGCTTCCATGAATGATTTATTTAAATGGTATAGTTTCTCTATTTAAAATAGTTTTCCCATAAAGTATTTTAATAAAATGGTTTGAATTTGTTGTAACCTAGGGAAGGTTACTGAATAGAATAATCAAACGAAGATTAGTAATGAACAATAATAATTTGGACAAGAACGCACATAAGATTCGCCAGCTGTGCATAGAAGTAGTAGTCAACTGCTAGAAGTGAGTCAAGTGAATTCTACAATGAACCTCCAGCTGCAGACCGACATACAGTATTTACTACTGTATTTATGTGAATGGGGACATACCCATTATCGTCCATAGGTATGCTACAACAGAATTCATCTATAAATTCCATTTTTTAAATAATTTTACCTCAAGCAAGGCAACAAAGCTACTAAGATGCAAGTGGTTATTGAGAGTGAAAGAATCTAAGAAAAACATTATTGATAAAAAAGGACAATAAAAGAACAACATTCAAAAAGACAAGCTAATGATTGACGTTGCATTTAAAGTTTTTGAAGATCATAGTTGACAGGAAAGCAAGAAGCTAGAATAGTTTCACAGGTGAGAAGTGTGAAAAAAAATAAACAAATATTCACAATTTACACTATTTACATTCAGAATATTGTCCTCATTTTTTTGTTATCATGTTTTGGCCATTGTATTCTCTGGCCTTTATCAGGTGTATATTGAACCAAGTAACCTACAGGGAATTCCAAATTGAACCTCTTATTTAATCTATAAGGGTAGACTATTCTTGTTTCACTACCCATGTCTAGGGATATCTCTTCCAGTTCTTATCTTTAGTACTGCTCAGTTATAGTTCACTTTATTTCCACTTCATCCAAGTACATACTGCCATGTCCAATGATTGAACTCACAATTATTATATCACCAAATTTGCAAACACTTTAATTCACTAGGTTATTGACCCATAGGAAAATTCTCTGTGGATAACTTGGAGGCTTAAACCTAACCTGGCTGCTGACAAGTGCTGCTGCCGTGTTTCATGCTTGATTGCTGTTTGAAGCTTTTTTTCTTTGTTACTGTTGCTGCTGTTGAAAACTTGCTGTCATCTGTCTTTCTTTCTTTCTTAGTGGCTCCTATATCATATTTATTTCTATGCTAGGCCTACTAAGGAAGCTATCATAACCTAGCATATATGATGATTCTTTCACACATCTAACTCTGCAGTGTTTTTCCTTGTCCAATATTTATACTTCATAACACAAGTGCTGCTGACTACTATTTTCCATTCTTATATGTTCAGCCATGCCCAATTTCATTGTCACACTCCTCACTATAGTTTTTCAATTTTTCCAGCCTTAGTTTTAGGAGGTGACTTGTTTCACCTTTATATTCTTTGCCACAACTGATCATGTTAGACTTTACTCAGCAGAGATTTCTACATAGAGTGGATCTGCTGCTGAATATTGTCCTGTGAACTGCAGATCTTCTGAACCTTTTCTAAGCCTTTGATGTAAGGTAGACAGACCACGGCAGACTGTAGTAGTTATTATTCTGAAGGGTATGTTTGATTCTGACCATTTCCTGTTGTTATGTGTCTGAGTCACCACTTAATATTATTACTCAGTGTTGTAGGTATTGGACAATCCCTATCTTCACACTGTATGGATGGTGGGGACTGAAGTTGACGTATTGTTTGGTGAAGGTTGGCTTGTGATATACAAATGTTCTGAACCCATTATCTGTGCAAATTATTAGTACATCCAAGAAGTTTAACTATTATTTTCTTATTACATTGTGAACTGCATTGAAGGTTTTAATTGAGTTCACACAGTCCAACAGTGTTTGTAAAGCTTCCTGGTGTGGCCAGAGTATGAAGGTGTCATCTATGTATCATGGTACCATTCTCTGGTGGTACCAATTCTATATCCATATCCTTAAAGTATTCCATGTATGTTTGCCATCACTGGTGACATACCTAGATATCCCTTGACATGGGCAGTGGAATGAGAACTGTCTACTTTGTAAAATAAATAAAAGGTTCAATTCAGAATTCCCTCTAGGTTACTTAGATTGACATACACCTAATGAAGTGCAGAGAGCACAGTAGCTGAAATTCAGTGATAACAACAACAAAGATGAGGACAATAGTCCAAATGTAAATAGTGTAAATAATGATAACTCCTCATCCCAGAAATTCATTGATAACAACCACAAAGTTGAGGACAATAGTCCAAATGTAAATAATGTAAATAATGATAACTCCTCATCCCAGAAATTCAGTGATAAAAACAACAAAGATGAGGACAATAGTCTGAATGTAAATAATGAAAATAATGATAACTCCTTCAAAATTTCAGACAGAAAAAATTCAGAAATATGAACAAATACTTTTTTTCTTTTACAGGGTGTGGCAGAAATAACTCTTACTGCCTTAACATTATGTAGGAGGTATACACGTCAAGTATTTCTGCCACACCCTGTATTGTATTCTTCAACAAAATACATTTTACCAAAATATAGTCCATCTTAAATTCAAAATGTTAGTCCTATTTGTAAAGTCCATTTTTACAGCTCAACTATATAGCTTCTGTCATTGATCATGGGCATTGACAAAATATTTTTTTCTTTATAAGGCAAATTTCATGCAAATATATATTCATCAAGAATAAGTCATGGAATGACAGGCATTATTTCTTTGTTTCCTTTTAATAAACTTGGAAATTTAATGAAGACTTTTTATCCAGGCAAAATGAATATTCCTTGCACTCAAATTGAACTCATTCTTTCTCATGTCATTGCATCAGCAATCAAATCACTTCTTCAGCTTTGAATATTTGATAATGGCCCTTGTAAATTCAATCACAAAAATCAATATGTTGCCTTGACCTCAAAATATATCCGCAAATTTAGGCAACTCTGTAAGAGTAGATGCTATGTGAAGTGCTTTTCTCAAACATTTTTTTCTTTAAATTATAAATATCTGAAGGTACATTGAAAGCTGGATATTTCAACAGTAAATTTAGTTTAATACAGAAAGAATAACAATAAATTTGTATATCAAGACAATAACAACACTGTAATTAGTTATTCAGAATATATATCAATATATACTCACAAGGTTAAATAAATTTGAGTAGAAATATTGAATATTGAAATACAGTTGTTATGGTCAAGAGCATTTCATCATTATTGTATTGGGACACTATAGATGGCTCTCTCTTTCACTCTTTGTTTTAAGACTTGCTCACTATCTCCCTCAACTTCATGTTTGTTCATTTTGGCTTATTGTCCTTCTCACTCTTTCTTAATGTCAAGCCGAGTCAATACCTAGATCGGTAACTGCGTAGTAATACCAGGTGCTGTAAGCGATAATGGCTTGGAATTGTTAATTGGAGAGCCAAGTTCCATTTCCAGTTGAATTTGTTATATTCACTTATGTGCAAATACCCTTGGGAAATGTATGCATTTACCTCTTGTCCCCCAAGCTATGGGTTAATTAGTAAGACTTGTATCACTAAACTATTAGGTTGGTGCAAAAATAATTTCGTTTTCTCACATAGTAACATATGTTAAAAAACGAAATTATTTTTGCACGAACCTAATATAATGTACAAAAAAAAATTCTTGCAATTTAAAAATATGTTCTGGCTTTAAAAACCTGCAAAGGGTTGATAAGCCATAGAAAATAAATCAATCAATTGATTATATTTTTCTTTAACCTATTTCTTCATCTGTTTAGATATGTCAAGTTAGTCCTGTCTCTATTTTAATGTTCCATGTCATTTTAATGTTTCATGTTCCCTTCAGGGTTTGGGGAATCATGTATCTCCACAGCTTCCTAACATTTGTTGCCCTCAACAATACACATTCCCTTATTATTCTTTTTTGTCTTTATAGTATTTGCTCTTCTGTTTGCTTAAACTATTCCGGTAGGTTCTATGTCTTTCTTATGTGCTGTCATGATATGGGTGATCATTGATCTCCACAGCATCCTCTCAGTAATACTTGCTCATTATTTCTTATTGCTTTCCTCTTCTTTTCTAACCTTTATAAATAACTTTGTCAGTGATTCATAGCTAAATATGAACTGGTATGCACCATGATAAATACTAAATTTGAATTTTTAAATTTGCTTCCCTGAGTTTGTTTTAAAACAATTAGCGTTACTTTCCATGTTTTGTTCCCACATGTTAAAGTCGACATTATACATTGATTGCACTTTAAGCCTAGTGGAAAAATGTTTTTCATGGTGCATTTATTTTGATTAAACACTTTTCAAACAATCAATATACATTTTCATTCTCAGGATTTTTCTTTATATTTTTTACAATGATGTTCACCCTGTAGATGTCCCAAGAACCACTCAAGGGAGAGGGTTACAAATTAAGAGGCATAGTTTATGGCAATATGTGAGGAAGACAACAGTCAACCCTAAACTTGAATAGGTTAAGATTGTAGCAATCAGGAAAGCATACTCTTGGGAGTCCATTCCACATTGCAGCATTTTGTAGGAAGAAGCTGCTCGAGTGGAATATATTAACATATACATGAAAAATAAAATATATAGATATGTTTCGTTAAATAATATAGACAAATTTTGTCTATTTATTTTAAGTAAATTTCTTTCATGTTGTTGAATAAGCTTTTTTTTTTATTATCAGTGATAATACTAAATGCTTATTCGACAATATGAAAGGAATTTACTTAAAATAGATAAAACTTGTCTATATTATTTAACAAAACATGCATTAATGAAAAAATGCTGCCTAAATACACATAATTTAATATATATATATATATATATATATATATATATATATATATATATATATATATATATATATATAATAAAGATATAAATATAAACATATGGAGACAGCTTTTTGGTTTCATGCACATCATGATGATGATCCCAGAACCTATTAGGGTCATAGGGGCACCATATGTACCTCAGCTGCAGTAGCAGTGGTGTTTCCTGGAACCCAGACTGAGTTTTTTTTTTCTCTTCTTAGACTGGTTGGCAATCAAGGCTATAGAACACAGTCTGCCCTGCTATTAACCCATATTGGGAGGGGAGGCAGGGGAGATGGATTCATACCTTTCCCAAGGGTATTAGCATGTAAGTGAATGTAATGTACTCAACTGGAATTCAAACTCTGCTTTCCAATTCCTCAATCCGAGCCACTATCCATTACTCCACTGTGCCTGCATTATTAGTAGAACCTATTTTTGTTTAATCTGAAGCAAAAATCAATAAGATTTCATTTTTAACAATTCACCCTCATTGTGCCTTTTACATTGGATTGAAGCAAACATGTCCTTATTTTCCTGTCAGACTTGAAAGCAAAGATGCCATTTGGAAAAAGAAAAAGGGTTTCTTTCCATCAAGGAAAAAAAAGACCTAAGATTTTACTACTTTTACAAGCAAATAGGAATGCTTGCAAAGCTAGCAGAGAATTTCTTTCTACCAAAAAGGTTCTTCTAGTAAGACGTGGATTCCAGTCGTGTGTCTTTGAGTCATTCCCAAAATGTTCATCTTGCAGATATGACCATTTTATAAACTCTTTTTGAATTTCTTGTATGTTCATTATTTCTGGGTTTTTTTTAATATCAATATCAAGTTTTAGTTTCCATCAGCATAACTAATATTCATTATAAGAGCCTAATGAAAGCCTAAATTTAGTCTGGTACTACACAATATGAACAGGGCACCCAGTGAGGGTCAAACTCATTTCTGTAATAAGTGGTTTGCTATCCATTATTCTCCAAGGAGGAACCCAAGTTGATATTTACTAAGCTTAGCATAATTGACCACAAGGATTCCTCAACTTTTTACAGTTTTCACATCCTGGAAATTTTTTAGTTTATGCTAGCCCTGTTGCAAATGTTTAAAGTTCTGAAATGGATGAAGAAGTAAGAATTTGCACACTAAAATTAATTCACATCATTTTCAAAGAATGTTGTAGGTTGGAGCAATTTCTTGGGAAGGGTGAACTGGACTGTGCTTTTTTCCAAATTCTGTGTACAGGAAACCTACACTTTGTAGACTCATCTCCTTTGCCTTCATATTCTCTTGGTAAGGAGGATGTTTCCCTTGAATAGCTTCTTCACCAGAACTGTTGCAGTGTGGAACGGACTCCAATCTTAACCTCTTTAATTCAATCGTCAACCATTATCTATCCTATATATCATAATAATATGCACCTCTTGCTCCTTTCTTGTATGTCCTTACAACAACCTCATTTAGAAAACCTCTACTTTGAGTGACTCTTTGGCCTTCTATTGAGTGAAAAAAAACAGCTTGATATAGGTGGGAATATTTAGCTCCCAGGTTATATCCCACATCTTTCTTGATATTAGATTTACTGCAAATAAAAAAAAAAACTCTAAATGTAAGACTGAACACTGAAATGTGTCATTATTTTCTTTTTATGTGCCATGTCCTTTCAGGATGTAAGCAATCATGGCTCGCCACCTCCCTCTATACCTTGCAGTTATCAACAAGTTCCTTCCCTCTGCTACCTCCCCAAGTCCACGTTCTGTCCTCCACTTGCTTAAGCCCGCTAGGTATGTCATGCGTTGTTCTCCCTTGTCTCTCTTTCGTTCTATTTGACCTTTATGTGCCATGTCCCTTCAGGATGTAGGTGATCATGGCTCTCCACTTCCTCCCTATCCCTTGTAGCTCTCAATAAGTTTCGTCCCTCTACCACCTCCCCCAGACCACGTTCTGTCATCGACATTTTTAAGGCCGCTAGGTATATCATATGTCGTTTTCCCTTGTCTCTCTTTCCCTCTATTCGACCCACATGTATCAGATTCTCCAGGCCCTCCTTCCTCATTATGTGTCCCAGAAGCTTCAGCTGTATCTTCCTGATATTAAATATATGCCTTCTCCTTGTTTGCATCCTCTACAAAACCTCATCATTGCTCACACGCTCGCTCCATGATATCCTTAGCATCCTTCTATAGAACCACATCTCCATCACCTTGAGTCTCTTCTTCATGTTTGAGGAAATCATCCAATATTTGCTGCCATAAAGGACAGATGTCACGTAATAGCTCAATATTCTTTTCTTTGTTACCAAAAAAAATACTCTGCCCAGTATCTGGAATGCATCCTTGGTCATCTCAATATGTCTATGGATCTCAGTCGCACTTACCATCCTCTGTCAAAATGCTTCCTGGATATTTAAACTTCCATGTCTGCTTGATTCTAGTGTTCCTGACCTGCAAGTCGCATTCCGGGCACATCTTCTTACTGATGACCATGCACTCCATCTTCTTGTAGTTTATGCTTAGTCCCTTCTTCTCACTCTCCATCCCTACCTTCTGTAGGAGATTTTGTAATTTCATTTCCGTATCTGCTATCAGTACTGTGTCATCTGCATATCTTATGTTGTTAAGATTGTGGCTACCAACGCTAAATCCCGGTATGGTTTCCAATTCACTCAGAGTTGCCTTGCTGTACAGGTTGAACAGGTCAGGTGAGAAGATGCACCCTTGCCTTACGCTCCTTTCTATTTTTGTGTATTCACTGAACTCATTCTCTATACGTATGCATGCCGTTTGCTGCCAGCATAGGTTCTTGATTATTCTAATATCTTTCCTGAATATATCAAGGTTGCTGAGCAGTTTTATCAGATCCTTGTGTTGTACTTTGTCAAACATATTTGCATAGTCTATGAAACATAGGTACACATCCTTCTGCATTTGTATTGCTCTTTCTGATAACATTCTGAGCATGAATATCGTGTTCCTTGTTCCATTCTCTTTAATGAACCCACACTGTTCTTGTCCTATCTCTGACCTGATTTTGCTGTATGCTCTATTCATCAGAATATGGATGAAGAGTTTTGTCACATGGCTCATTAGGCTGATTGTTTGGTGGAGTTTGTATTACCTACCTTATTTCCTTATGCACAATAAAATAAATTTTAAACAAAAATTCAAGAGAAAAAGTGGAGATTTAATTATACATAACTACACGTTTTCAGAAATTTCTACTCAGCTTAAAAAACCTCTTATTTGAAACAATATTGCAAATTGTTATCTAGAAATAAAATGTCACTGTCAACACTTGAGTTTGAACATAGATCACCAGTGAGCAAACACAAGCAATCTCATTATTGAATGACTATAGAGGAAACATATATAGGAAGTCTAGATTGATCGTCATTTCTAGTCTAACCTTTATTACTATTCGAATCTGTATTTCTACTCTATTACTGTATGGACTGCTATTCTCTCTGCCGTTTCTCTATACTATTTCACTATATGGACTACTATTTGAGCAAGTATTATTGTTGTGGCCTGTTAGGAGCCAGGAAGAAAGACACAGAAAGAAGGTAGGTTGAACAAATGTATTGAAATAACAGAACACACACATATATATATATATATATATATATATATATATATATATATATATATATATACAAAATAAGTGTTATTAGTCAGCAGATAGAAATGTCCATCCAAACAGGTTACACTGCATCCCAACTGCCTCCTTAGGAAGTCTTGCAGGTTAGTATTTAGGATGACACCAGTATTGTTCAACAGCATTACTATAGTTGTATCTGCAATTACAAAGTCTCTACTACAACAAGCATTATGAAAGTGACAACAAGTATTCCTTGGCATCACAAAAGTGTCAAACGAGTGTTCGTTGACATCACAAAACAAATACACTCAGCAGTATAGATAATAAAACACAAAGTAAGCAGCTCTGTTGATAACAATTGTTTACAAAAAGTATTTTATATTTCCCTGTAATATTTGATCTTTGGGAATCGGCATAATTGAACATCTTTTGTTTCAGTTTAGCTCACATCATAAAGTTTGTTTATATTTTGATTTCATTGTTTCTGTTATAGAGTTTTCTATCTTCATCCTGAATGAAAGATGATATTTTGTTTTATTTTCATAGTTTATAAATGTATAGAAATATAATAAAGTCATATCAGAAAACAGAAAAGAATTAACTAAATGCCTAGTGCCTAGTTAGCAATTTTCCTAGAAAATTCAAAAATAAGTTTTGAAATGGAAATTAGAAAAACAAGCATTGGCTAAGCATCTGGTTCATTTCTATTCTTTAATATCATGAAAAATTAAATATTTTAGAGAAATATATGTACAACACTGAGTTTTTAATGGATAATATGGTACAACTTTTCAGAAATAATTTTACACAGGAATGGCAGTACTATGGGGTCATATTTAATTTATTCCCGGTTTTTAGCTTCAGAAACCTGGTGTCAAATTATACTCAAGTTGTATTATACAAAAGAGTGTATAAGAATGTCCATAGCTTCTACTGTCTGATCTGATTGGCACATGTCTAGATCTAAATCCCATTATAAAAATATTTGGACCAAGGATGTATCTTAAATGACCCAACTTTGATCCACCCCACTCCACTATACATTTTGTTTCTTCACTTCCACTCATATTTTTTTTGTTTTCTTCCCTTGCTATATTCTCTCTCTCTCTCTCTCTCTCCACACACACACACAAAATTCTTGTTAAAATCTACAGACAGGAGTTTGGATAAACTCATCTTGTAACAAATCAGCATTATTGTGCCTTTTATAAACTCATTTTTTTTTTTATTATTTCACCCTAAACGAGGTGATAATGTCACTAAGATGCAAAGGTTTCCTTGGAAGGAGAATGAGAAAACTTTAGTAAGGAGAAAGGACAATAAAAGAAGAGGATTCAGGAAAACAATATGGCAATTGGCAAAATCTAATTAACCATTTAACAAGATAACTCATTTAAGCCTTGACCCTTTCAGTCCTAATTTTGTTTTCTCATAATGATATCCTTTATAGTACACATAGCATTTGTTTCCCTAATCTGTGATGTGTTAAACTTTGATATCCCTACTTTAACCAATTTAAGCTAAATATTTTTCTGTTTTCCCTTAGATTTTATTCCCCTTTAACTTTTATCACTCTTTATTATTAATATTACTTCCTTTTCCGCTACATTCTTTTCAAAGCAAAGTTGTTTTCTGTTGCCATAGCAGGATATGAAAACACAACTATGGATTTCAAACACAGGGATCAGAGTCACCTTCAGTGGCAGGTGAAACTTTTTGTGCATCAAATGAAGTCACATACAGAATGATAAAGGTTAATTTTGCCTTTGAGTTTTCTCTCTGGAAAAAAGTGGGGAGAATAGTCAGCTCCTGCTTCAGACTTTTAAATCTAATTTCAGACCACAAAAATAAAATAAAACTATGGTTTCATGTAAAAGTGTGAATTTTATTCTTTGTAAAACTTAAGTCTTTGTGATATTTTTTTCTAATATCGAATTCAAAAAAAATTCTTACTTAGTTCTGATGGCACTCTGAATAAATTGGTTCTATAAATCCTTAATTTTTTTCTGTAGTAAAAAATACAGAAAAAAATTAAGGAATTATTTTTATTCTATTTCCTTATTTTATATTTAAGTATTCTGATAAAAAAAGGTCACAGATAGGCATTTAGTATTTTGGCAGTGTCATCTTTTAAGAGTATGAGGGTCTAGTGTTTGAGTCATCAAGAATTTCATTTAAACTACCTTTTCCTTGAACTCTATCCAGAATCTCTTGAACCATTTTGAATATCTCAAGTACAATTTGTGTAACCTTGATGTAACTTAGCAACCAATCAAAGGAGACCATATTCCCTATATGGGAACAGAAACTCTCTTGTTGGGTTACTCAGTTGGCAGTGAAATGCCATTGAGTAAACTGATATACTGTATGACCATCTGATGTTCCCAATGACCAAGTCAGTAGATTCTTCACGTCTTATATAGTTACTTTTTAAAAAAATATTGCATCATCCAGATTTGTCAGTTTCTGTAAAATCCAGTTCTGGCTCTGTTCAACTTCTGACTTTTCCCAATGCCAATTGCCATTAAAACACAATGGTTGAGATTAAAGTGAAAATGTTGAGGAAATGGAGAGCCATCCAGGAAAAGGATTTTGCAAACAGTTTTGAAAATGGATAAGTGTGAAGCCTTACAGGTTTTTCTAAGGTACCATTACCCTACGTCTGCTTTCTGGGCATACATTTCCTCATGAAGAATCTTATCAATATATTTAGTAATTTTCTTTCTTTATAGTAATATTAACCCAGGAGACTCTCTACATAACATGTTGCTGCTACAGTTTCCATAGCAACTAGGTTCTTTTAACAGTGTGAAGTTTCTAGCCCCACCAGTTTTGAATTCAGAGTTGTACTTCTCCTTGACTGTTCACAAACCAAAGGTGGACAGCACGGCCTGCCCTGCCTTTTCTACAAAAGCAAATGCCTTAGCTTGGCACTTAAACATGGTAAACCAATTCCGTTATTCACATCAATAATACATACATCCTTTTTTTAAACTGTAGCTATACATAAAATCAAAGACAAATAAAATTTGAAGAGCACAAAATGAGAAAAGAGGGCATGGATAATTTGACAATCACAATTGAAGGCAAAAGAAACAGAGAAAGTAACCTAACAAGCTTGTGTGAATGGATGGCAGAACATAAGGTGGATGAGATGGTAAAAAGACAGCTCTTACTAAGAGCTACAAAAATAGGAAGTTGTAGAGAGCCATGATCACACACATCCTGAAGGGATACAGCACATGAGAGTGAGAATTATTGGGGAATAGTGAATCATAATCAAGCCTGGATGAAACTTGTTTGATAAGAAAATCAGTTTACCATGTTTGTTCAATCTTGTTGATCTTTTTCAATCAACCTTCGTTTGCTACAAACAAAATGATCTATTTTTAATGTAAGAATATAACACACATAAGCTCTTATGAATTCTGAACACCTGAAGTTTCTTGGTAGGCTTACTTTGAAGGTGACTTCTTTGTGATAAAAACGAAGAACAAGCATTGTGGTGTAAGAGAAATTTACATGCATCTGATAACTTACCTATAAATAACAGAGGCTCATAAGGGAAAATACAAAGACTGTATCATTCCAATATTCTGAGAGGGGAGGGCCTACTTAGGAAACCAATGACCAGAATCTCAGCTTTTTCCTGGAACTCTGACAATTGTGAAAAAAATACAGGGTGCAGCAGAAATAACTCCCACACATACCACCCACATAATGCTAAGACATTAGGTAAATGAAGACACCATTGCCACTAATGTCTTACCATTATGTGGGAGGTATTTCTGACACACACACTGTATATTTATTTTAATCACAAGACAGCCCAGGACTAGCACTAGCACAAGGTCATAAATCTGGGAGCCCCCAATGCAGATTTCATCAATATTTTTAAGCTTATTAACATTATTCTCTAGCTTTTATCCATTGTGGTATAATTTACAATCTATAATGTGGAGACGCAATGGAGTAATGTTTAACAACTCAGATTGAGGAAACAGAAATCCGAGTTTGAATTCCAGTTGAGTTCATTACATTCACTTAGGTGTAACTACCTTTGGAAAAGGTATGAATCCAACTCTTCTCTTACCAAGCTATGGATAACTAAACGGACAGACTTGGTCCTATAGCCTTGGGTGCCAACCAGTCTAGGAGAAGGACAACTCTGAATTTAAATCCTGAGTGTTTGGTGGCTAAAGCAGTTTCTCAACCAGACTCTGATATGATGAGAAGAGTAAGTTGAACTCCAGCAGCACAAAACAAGAACTGCTAAAGGATAGAAGAACTTTTCAGAGTCAATGGGCATCCAATCTAGCCTTAGGTTAAATAGCCTCACCAACCTGGAATTGGCCAAGCATGGTTAGTATGGCTTCATCCCAAAAGATGTGGTAAATCAAGAAGGGGTTCCTCTAACAGGACTGAGAAGGTCCTTGATTTGGATTTCAATTTGGATAATGTAAATTCTTGCTTCAGATTTTAGATTGTCATTATTCTGTTTTCTATTAATTAAATCTTCTAAAGTTTTTTAAATAATAGTAGCAAATTCTATATTAAGCTTAGATAAATTTTGAATTTTTGGTCAATATTGAATTGAGTTGGTAGATAGTTTTAATTATATATATATATATATTTAACTATATTATTTTTTTAATTCTATGAATTCACTGAGCTTTACAAGATGAATTATATATGAAACAATTACATTGTTAATATTAAACTAAATAAATTAGGATATCAGAATTTGTTCCAACTTCAAAAACAATAAGAGATTTAATTAATACAAAGCCAAATAACGACCTAAAATCTGAAGCAAATCTGTCAAAAGATGTTGTAAGTGAAACATCTAGGAATTTAAATAAAAGAATAAATGGACCCCAAAGGGATGTTTTATGAAACAACAGACTCAAAGCAGTCATTCATTGTAATAAGTTTGATCATAATTTCAACTTAAAGAATGCACTTTTAATTAAAAAGGAAAGTAATTTATTAAGATGAAACTATACAGAAAGTAGACTAATTTCTGAATCTTCCCTGGTAAATATACATCTTGGATCATTGTTAAGGTCTATTCTATGGATAATATTTGTTACCCCGCATAGGGATTGAACATCTTCCAGGTGATAAAAACTAATGCTTTGTTGGATTAACCTGTCTCCTCTGCTGGTTCAGATGGCTTCAGCCCAAGTAGCTTAATTTAAGCTAGTTGTTTTTCTCTAGAGAGACGGGGGACTTTCAGTTGCCAGGTGGATTTTTATCAGAATAATTCAGGACTGAACAGACTTTCTGGATAATATCCCTAAAATAATTTAATAAAATTGTATGTTTATATATGCAACATAAAAAAGTAAAGAAATAGAATTTGACCAAATAAAGATTACAAGGTTTGGTTTGGGTTTGTTTTCTTTTACAACATATCAACCTCAATGGGTTATTTAATGCCGACAGGGTTTTTATTGCTGGTTATATATTTTTTTCAAAAATGTATTGCTGGTAATAATGTTTTCTTCAAAAATTCATTGCTGGTATTAAAACCTATTTATACTTTCATAGTGTTTTAACCCCAGTTTTGGGGTTAACTATTGTGGACCTGGGAATACCAGCAATTAAGAGGTGGTTCCATGCTCTTCAATAAGAGGCCTTGCTGTTGGATGTACTTTATTGTCTTACCCAAGACACAAACATTACAAGATTGTGTTTTTTAAAAACTGACTAAATGATGTACTAAACTGATGTGGACTCCGACTAATGTTTTTTTTTTTTTTTTGTCTTTCATTTGACTTCATTGTATTTCTATCCATCATTTTATTATTGCCTTTAGTTCATTCTATTCAATTTATTTCTCATTTTATAGGGAAATACTTTTTTTATAAAAAGTTGGAGAAAAATATTAGAAAATTTTGATTGGTTTGCTTTGCTTTTTACAGCTTATCAACCCTTTGCAGGTTATTTAAAGCCAGAAAATACTAGATCATAAGAATTTTTTTATTTTTTTTTTAGATAATAATTGTTTAATGATACAAGTCTTACTAACCAGTCTCAACGTTGCTTAACTTTGATGATCATACAGGAACCAGTGTTGCTAAAAATATTTTCTGCTTTTAAATAATGTGCAAAAGTAAAAAAAAACAAAAACTAATCAATCAAAATGACTTAAATAAGACTGTCATATTTTCATTGGCATTGGTAAATAAAATACTATGAGATTGATGTTTTATAAATGCTATTATTTATATACAACATGACTAAAAGTGATCCTTTCCAATTGAGTAATTTACATTATTACATATTATAATGTGGATAATATAGACCAGCACTTAAACTTTTTTTCATTCATGACCACATTTTTCATCACAAGATTTTTGATGACCCCAGGTATTAACCAACTACACTGAAAATATATATATGTTGTTACTGCACTAGTCGCAACATTGCTGCACATGCATTTTATTACTGCAGTGCTTGAGTGGTGCATCATATTTAAATATTGTGCATTTTTTAAATTACATATTAACTAAAATTCAAGTGTTTGAGTTTAATTTTAATGACCCCAGCATTTCACTTTGTGACCCCATTTGGGGTCACAACCCATAGTTTAAGAAGCACTAATATAGACAACTATAAATAAAGGTTAAGCCAGTTGCTTAAATTATTTACATTCTTTACAGGTGATCTATTGTCCTTATCTGAGTTGTTGTTGCTATCATAACATTTCAACCATTGTGCCATTCAACCTTAATCAAGATAACCTTCAAGGAATTTTAAGCTGAACCATTTATTTAATCTATGGGTATAGATTGGTCAGTGGAATGAGAAAAATCTACCCCTGTAGATTAAGTAAAGGGTTCAGTTTAAAATTCTTTGAAGGTTACCTGTGCTGGATGAAGGCTGGAGGGCACAATGGCTGAAACAATGTGTTATCAACAACAAAGATAAGGACAACAGTCCATGTGTAAATAATGTAACTCTTCCTTATTCCAGAAATTCAGATATACACTGTTGCATAAATATTCTTTACTTTTACAACAGTTCAATTAATTTTATAAAGAAAGAATTACATTGAGTAAAGTTATTGCTCTTTCTTCTTGGCAAGAAGCAACCAAGCCTGTCTACTGGCTCTGAGGCCAGGAATGGTTGAAGTCAGGGATGGACGATCTAATAGGCCTAAAGTGTCATTCATATTAAGAAGCTTTTAGAAAGATGAATACCTCAAATAATATTTCTATGGACCCCACTGTTGAAACCATTTCATAACATTAAATCCTGAAATATGTTCATGTCCTGCAGTGTTGCATGCAATGAAATTTGTCACATGATTGATGAAGTGAAGACAGAATGTGTACCCAAGCAAAAGAGAGATTTCCATTTAACATAACCCCTACATGATATTGGGTGTGTTTTTGTAAATATATACATACAAGGATGTGTAATATATATGTACTAAAATGCATGCATACATGCTTAGTCACATTCACACACATGCACGCACACACACACATAAATATATATATATATATACACCAGGTGTAACAACAAAATTTTCCAATTGTTATATTAAGCTTTGAAACATTGTATCTTAGAAATGATTAAAGATATCTTACTGGAATTCTCCAAGGTTTTTATAACACTACTGGACTCTACTTTGAGCAACAAGGATGTATAATTACTCTCCAAACTTAACAGAAGAATCATGATGAAATTGATCATAAATGAAAATGACATATCATCATTAATTAATCACAGCTAAGAATCAGAAGATCATAAAGAATTGATATAAAGTATATATATATATATATATATATATATATATATATATATATATATATATATATATATATATTATCCAGGATCATTTTCCAACTCATTCAAGATGACCTACACCCTCTAATCTTCTGTCTTTGAGTAACACAATGCCTTAGAATTTTCACATACAATTTCATTTGAGTCTTTTTTTTTGCACTGCTCTCTGGACTATCATAACTGAAACTCCTCTCTCATGTGATAAACATCTTATGGAATGAGTTGGATCTTTTCTAATTGATCTCTTTAGCTCTAAGTTGTTCCTGTTGTGACCTCTTGGTTCAGTTTACCTCTCTACCCTTCCCTCTTTTTTAAACTTATTCTTTGTTCCTTTGATGGTTCTTGAATGGACTTTGAAGATGGAAGCCAGAGTATGAATGTTGGTACCATTACTGAAGATCTGAATGATATTTTTCATCTCACCATTACTCAGTTGGGAAGACATTGGGGTTGACACAAAATGATTTTAATTTGTTCTCTTTCTAGTTGAATAACTCAAATAGTTTTTTAGTGATTCTTACAACGAATGGTGTCAAGATAGCTAAATGTGTTATCTGAAAACCTGGAAAAAAGAAACTCAATTAGTTTAGTGGGCTTTTTTTTAGATATTAAGCATTTTGTGAGATAGACAATTATCCCAATGCTGTTAAATGATTTGGACAATTTTGAACAGGTTTACATACATACATACATATATATATATATATATATATATATATATATATATATATATTGTTGAATATTAGCTAGTTTGCCAGTGGTTTAGCACACAAGTAGGCAAATGTAGCCAAAGCCAAACTGACTTGAGTCATTTATGGAGAAATATATGGGTGAATAAAGACCCCTCATGCAAATGTATTGGGAAGGTCCATTCTAGCAAAATGGACCAACCTAACTGGTGTATTAGGCACTCTCCTGTAAAATAAAGTAAAATTAGCTGGCTTGCTTTACAAGGAAACAGAAGGTTTTTTCTTCTTTTTTCTTGTCCGACCGTGTTAGACATATTTCTGTCTGTCACTGGATTATTTACCTTGTACTTTTTGACTGCCTAAATTTAGTTAAGTTTTTGATTTATTTTACCGTTTTTTTAACGTTATTTTTTTGACTTTTTGTTAAATTTTTCAGTTTTCTAAACGTTCCTTTTTTCTTGACATTTTTGTTTAAATTTTTGATTTTTTCCGTTTCAGTTCCATACCCTCTTTTATTTACAGTTACTGCATTTTTTTTGCTTTTATTTATTCCTTTTTTATTTAACGTTTTCATTTTCTTGTACGTTTTATTTTTCATTTTTTAAATCTATTTTCTTTCCGTGCCCTCACCTCGGAGTTTATCTGTTTATTTTTCGTTTTTACGTTTCTCGTTCGACCTTTTTTTTCTTTGTTTATTTATTACGTGTTAATTATTTCTGTGTTTTTCTTTTAAATATCCGTTATAGTTTTGCGTGTTATCGTTTAAATACGTGTGTATAATATTTGTTTGTAAATTTTGAGTTTAATTTGTAAATTTCTGTGCTTTTATTTACTTATTTAACGTTTTTGTTTTTGGGTTGACCGTTTTTTATCGGCAGCCATATTGTAAATTGTCACGTTTTTAGTTTCGTATTTTATTTTGTATAGCGTTTTAATTTTACGTTTATAATTTTTCTTTATTTATTGTGTAATTTGTTGCTTTCTTGTCTGTAGTTCTTTTAATTTTTTTGTTCTTTCTTCGTTTTTTGTGAACGTTGTTGACGTTTTCTCGTCTATTTGTTTTGCTTTTTTGTTTAATTGTTTAAATTTGTTAGGCGGAATTTCTTTTCGTCTTTTTTATTTTTTTATACGTCCTTTTGTTCCTTTTTTTTCTTTGTCTATTTAAGTTGTTGTTTCGCTGATAAACGAAACTTTATTTACTTTTTACCCTCCCCCCTTTTTTTTTTTTTTTTTTTTTTCTCTTTCCTCCCTCCCCCCTCCCCCGTGAACTTTAAACTTCCTTTTCGCCTATGGGTCACATTTATTACCCCTCACCCTACTTGTAAAAATGGATAAAAAAGGAAAAAAAAGAATTCCGTCTTTCGTAATGAAAAAGAAGAAAGCGGTAATGGCCAATTTTAAAAAATCGGTCCGAAAACATGTGTTCTTAATGAAAAAGGACCCACCTGATAAAGATAGCTTGGAAGAATACCCAGAGTTATCAAAGATTCCAACAAACGAAGAAATGATAGAGGCATTAAAAAAAGCTTCTAATTCTTCTTCGGTGGCCGAAAAGAGCCACAATGAAGAAGCTGGAAACAGCACAAGTGAAGATGCAGAGGCCGGGGAATCGCCCTCTTGTTGGAAGTCCCCCCCGAAAGTTGTGATCAATATAGCGGAGTTCATGGAGCGATCCAGGAGTTACGCTCACCTTGTCGTAGAAGGTGGACTCTTGGAGGACCCCACTGAACTGAAGAAGATTGACAAAAGAATAGTGTCGGTCTTTGTCGTCGACAAGCGCACGCGCAAAATTTGTCGCTCGACTAAAGACACAGTGGTGAAATCCCTGCAGTCCCTGGGGTTTAGCCCTCTAAGAATCGTAAAGGGAGCTAAATTCTTCATGTGGGACGTATTGCTGCCCACCGCGGAAGATTGTGTAAGGGCCACAACAAGAGACCTTATAACGAAGGACCTCATCTTGAGGACGGAATACGAAGGCAAGAGAAGGACCAGGGTGGCGATATACGAGGTCCCTCCTCAGGTTATCGGGGAACACCTGGCGGCATTCTTGTCGCAGTATGGCGACATACTGGGTGCCACCTGCGATAGCTTGACCGGGGGATGGAGTTTCGAGATTATGTTGAATGAAAAGGCCTTCCGCTCCATCCCCAACTGTCTGGACGTTGGACGCCTGAAGCTGCCGGTCATTGTGACTGGTCGCAAGCCAGTATGTTGGAAGTGCGGAGAGACTGGTCACCTCTCCTCTTCCTGCCCAGAGAAGAAGGCCTCTGGAAATCAGGCTCCGGTTGACCAAAATACCCCTCTGACCGCGTCTTTAGATTCCGCCACGCCTGTAATGGGCATGCCAGCTTCCAGGACCGATGGGGTAAAACCTCCGGTTGGGTCTACTTCAAAGCCCCCATTCTCCAAAGAGCTTTTTCCTGCTGCTGATAGTGCAGTTGTGGAGAGGGGAGAGGGGGAATGGCAGGTTGCTGGTAGGGTTAGAGGGAAGCGCCAGACAGCGGGTCCTCAGTCTCCTGAAGCCCACGGGACGAATGGCACTAACAGTCCCACTCCCTCTGTCAACAGTAAGGGCGATGCCTCGGTCTCTGGACCATCCCTAAGAGATCAACAGAGGAAGTATGATCCGGGGTTTGAAAAAACAGAAAAAATAAAAATACTGAAAGAGAAACTTGACAAACAAAAATCTGCCCCACAGCCGTCAACCCCTCACAATAGAGATCCCAGCCCTAAAAAGACCTCGCCTTTGAAAAAAGCATCACCTTCTACCAGTGAATCCCCACTCCCTTCAACCCCTCTCAGTAGAGAACCCAGCCCCAAGAAATCCTCCCCTTCGAAAAAGGCAACTCCCTCTACATCTTCTGCCCATCAATCCCCACGCCCTTCAAATACTCCCAGTAAGAAATCAAGTCCTAAAAAAAAGACCTCCCCAGCGAAAAAGGACATTCCCTCCACAACTTCCGCCCTAAATTCTCAGCCCTCATCCCCTCTTAGTAGGGATCCTAGCCCTTCAAGGCAAATTTCACAGCAAACTTCCCCTTCTAAAACTACTGACGTTCCCCCACCCACCAATAAAAGGCAAAGGAGTCCCACTCAAGATGCAAAGGACAAAAAAAAGAAACATAAAAATATGTTCAACACAGGAGAGGAGGTGTGTTACATTTCTCCAGCCCAAGCGGAAAAAGCTAGAGACTATGGGAACCGCATCACCAATTTAAAATACCTCCTCTCAATTAAACAATTTGCGGATAAAGACATTGAGGACCCAAAGAACTTCCCAGATGCCCAAAGAGTCTTAACAGTAATAAGAATTGGGACCGGGGCTAGACTCATTTGGGCTATGTTGGACGAGGCAATTGCCTCCTTCAAAATGTCCCCGCCAATTGCTATCGTCGAAAATGACAAATTGAAGAAATTGAAACAATTTTGTGCCGGGAGGGTCCCTGTTTTTGTTCACCCCTCCCTATATAGAGCACTAAAGTTGACCTTCCCATGGGATATAGGCGGTCTCTCGCAAGACGGCTCCGTCAACAATGAGATGGGCCACGGGTCGATGGGAGAGGCTGTCGGTATCCTCACCCCGACAATGTTCAAATCAGCGTCTCAACCCTAATTAGGCATTTCAATGGCTCTCTGGTTAGCAAGTCTAAATGTCCGGGGCCTGAGGTCGGAGTCTCGAAGGGCGAGGCTCGATCGCGATCTTCAGCGCCTCGGGGTGGATGTATGTTGCGTGCAGGAGACCCGTTTCTTATCTCGCGATTATGAAGACATTCTGTCTAAGAGGTTCGTCCTCTATTCAGCATGTTTTGATGGACGCTCGAGGGGTGTTTCCTGGCTGGTGAGCAAGTCTCTGGATGCGGTTTGTGCTCTTGTCTTCGCGGATCCGGCGGGCAGGCTTTGCGTGCTGGATATTACCATAAAGGAGAAAGCTCTTCGTCTCATTGGGGTTTATGCGCCCAATGACCACACTCAGCAGCCTGGTTTGTTTCGGCAGATCGAGCCGTTTTTGAGGACTTCTCGTTCGGTAGTTTTAGCGGGTGATTGGAACGCCGTCCTTGATCCCGATATAGATCGCATAGGGCAAAAAGCGGGTACTAACAATCCGGAAGTGAAATCGTTTCGGGCCTTCATCGACGGGTTTGATCTCGTCGATAAGTATCGAAATGAGCACCCCCGGGAGGTAGCGTGGACTTGGACTAGGGGCGGCAGCTCGGATACGGTGGTCAGCGCAAGCTACATCGACCGAGTTCTAGTTAAGAGAGTCGAAGTAGGGCTCTTAGAATGTCCAAGTTTCCATTATATAGTTTACTCGGATCATAGGCTTGTCCGGGTTCGGGTAAACTTAGCTAAGCCTAGGGTTAGGATGGCTGGTTATTGGAAATTAAACTCATCATTATTTGGTGAGCAAGATTTCCGGGACCAGCTTTTACTAATGTTACAGCGGGAATTGTCGGGGGCTGTGGTTGGGAATAAGTGGTGGGGTGTTCTGAAATCCAAACTTAGGTCTTTTGCTGCTGATTATAGTCGACGACTCAACCTAGCTAGGCTAGCAGCGCAAAAGTCTCTAGAAGCCAAAGTTGATCGGGCGATCAAATCCCGTGATAGTGGGGAAGTAGCCGTAGCTAGGGCGGAGCTGGCCTCCTTGCTTATCAAGAAGGATCAAGCTCTAGTAGTTAGGGCTAGGATAAAAAGGATGTCTTGCGAGGCGACGAATATGGCCGCTTCATTGCGTTCAGAGGAAGCTTGTAGGGCAACTAGTCGGCATATCGATCGCATCACATTGCCGGACAAGCGGACTGTGACTACAGACGCGGGCTTTTGTGAGGCTTTTCGTGATTACTTTCAGGAACTTTTTACCAGGGAGCCCGGTCTGAGCCCTGCTCGGTTCGATGCCTATTTAGCCGACTTTCCCCGCCTTAAGGCGGCTGAAGCGGCTAGGTGCGAGGGGCCCATAACAGAGTCTGAGATCTGGGATGCGCTGAAGCAGGTTGGCCTGGACAAGACTCCGGGATTAGATGGTCTTCCCTACGAAATGTACTTGAGGCAGTCGCCCGTCTTTGTCCCTCTGCTGGCACTGATTTTCAACAACTGGATGAGGCAGGGGTCTATTCCTCAACGCTTCACCAGGGGTGTGATCAAGTTGCTTCGCAAGAAGAAAGACGGTGGGGATGGGGTAGATAATTATCGGCCTTTGACGATGTTAAATACAGAGTTGAAGATTTTAGCCAAGGTCTTAGCTGACCGTTTGCAGGTTGTCCTCTCTAGTCTGATTGGCCCCGAGCAGACTTGTGCTGTGAAGGGCAGGACTATTCAGGACAACCTTCATTTGGTACGCTTGATCATCGAGAAAGTCGACGGTGATGCCGCGCTGATCAATTTAGATCAGTCCAAGGCTTTCGATAGGGTTGACCATCGATTTCTGGAGGCTGTCCTTTCGGTCGCCGGTTTCGGGCCGCCGGTTTCGGGCCGCACTTTCGCACTTGGATCCGACTGCTGTATGCGTCCCCCGGTGCGCTGGTGGAAGTGAATGGGGTAAGATCGAAGCCTTTCATTTTGTCTCGCTCCATTCGTCAGGGTTGTCCGCTGTCTCCATTGCTTTACGTTCTTGCGCTGGAGCCTTTCCTGCGTAAGTTGAAGACGAATCCGGTCCTTCGCGGAATTTCCTTACCTGGTGCTACCACCTCGGCCAGGTACTCCACCTATGCTGATGACGTTTCGGTTCTGGTGTCGAGTAGGGCCGAAATTAACGAAGTCGGCAAAGAAATCAGGGGTTATGAGATGGTGACGGGGGCCAGGATCAACCGCGATAAGTCTGTTGGCTTGCGGTTGGGTTCGTGGAGGGGAGTTTCTCTTCCCGGACCTTTCCTCTGGACGGACGGGCCGGTCAAGATACTCGGCGTCTGGTTCGGTCCCGACCTCTTGTTGGAAATGAATTGGTCGGAGGTGCAAGAGAAGGCCGGGCTCGCAGTTCGTCTGTGGACTCGGAGGAATCTTTCCTTGAAGGGGAGGGCGGAAGTATGTGGCTCGCACATCTACCCGATTCTCCTTTACCGACTCTCCGTGCTTCCACTCCCGTCTAACACTTTATTGGCGTTAGTAAGGCTCCTGTTCTCCTTCTTGTGGGGAGGCAGGGCCGCCATGGTTAGTCGCGAGATCTGTTACCTCCATCCCTCTGATGGCGGTCTAGGGGTGCCTTGCGTTGAGACTCGTCGACATACGCTTCGCATTACTTATCTAGACCGGATGTGTATGCAACTGGATGAGAACGGCGAATTCTGGAAGGAAGACGCCCATAAACATTTTCCATCCTTGAGAAATGTGCGCTCGTGTGAGGAGGAGGTCGGCCGTAATCCTCGAGGCGAGGGCTCTTTCTATCACGAATGTCGGTTGGCCCTCAAGCGTCTCTTACGGGCGAAGGATGGCCTCTCCGACGTCCAGCCGTTGTCCCGTAAGGCATTATATCAGGTGTTAGTGAGGGGGAACGTTCAAGATGATCTGATTGACGAGCTCGGGCTGACGAAGCGGGAGGCTCGCTGCATATGGCCTTGGGCGCCCGGGTTGAAATGTCTCACCAACCCCGAGGCATCACTCACCTGGCTGGTGATTCGAGGGGCCCTCTGGTTCGCCAAAAGACTTCGCGCAGCGGGTTTGGCAAAGTCGCCAAACTGCGTGCGCTGCAGTGGGGAGGTGGAGACCATTGGTCACGCCTTCTTTCAATGTAGTGTCGTAGTTCCGTTGTGCAAGTTCGTTGAAGATCTCATGGTTCGCATGCTGCGCGGAAAGTTCTTTGTCCTCGAGGCCAGTTCCGTCTGTAGCAATATAGTACCGCCGTTGACTAAGGCTGAGCACTACGTGTTCCTTTGCTTACTGGGTGTTATGCGAGTCGTGATATGGACGACGCGACAGAAGGAATTTCATGGGGACGAGAAGTTTACCTCTTCCCAACTGATCTTGTTCTTTAAGCATCAGCTTAAAGTCAAGATCAGGACGGAAAGGAAGCGACTCCATCCATTGGAATTTAGCGAAAGGTGGGTGACTCTTGCGCGTCTCTGCAGAGTGAAAGGTGCTGACTTGGAGTGGCCGTTTGATGCCGGTTAGGCTTTAAGGATTTTGGGATTACTGGGGTGAACATTGGTAACCCCTCCCTTGTATAGGTTAGTTTAGCTCGGTCTTGTTTTAGTTACCTTTTTCTTTTTTCTTTCCAGTTTAACTTAGCTAGGGTATGTATGCTCATTGGACCCCCCTTTTATTTCTGACCCGATTTTTTTTATCTTTTGTTTAATTCCCCATCCCTCCCATCGTTAGGTGGTTAGTGATATCAGTTCTCTGGTGGGTGCGGGGCGCTTTTCGTTTCGAGTGTGTCTTTCGTATTTGTCGTTGTGTCTGATTGAGTGTGTGTTTGTAGCGAGTGCATGGATTGTATGAATGTTTTATATATTTTTTTCAAGTCCCGCATTGATTTCGTCCAGTTAACTGATGTTTCTACCACAGTTAGGACTGTGGGGGGTTTTACTACTAACAAAAAAAAAAAAGTTTTGTTTAGTTTTTTGTATATAGTTTTGTATTCATTGTAAATTTTCATTGGGGTTTTTTAGTTGTTATTTTATTCCCCTCCCCCCACAGACAATGATTTGTATATATGGGGACTAGTTAGAATATCATAGAGTCTCTGAGGAATTTTGGTGGATGTAGTAAGAATGGTATGTAATGGATGTGTCGTTTTGGTGAAAGGAACATTGTTTGTATGTTTGGGTCAGTGATTGCGGCTAGCTAAGTTTAAAAGTTAAGACAGAAGATGACCATCCTTGCCCCCTTTCCCCAATTTTTGGCCTTGTGCCACATTTGTACTTTTTGTATAATAAATAATTACAAGGAAACAGAAGGAGGCAGCCATGTTGGCAGGTAAGTCACTTGACTTCTACATCTCCCTCCTCTCCACATTGCGGAAGCATATTGGCCGTTGGGGAGGAATTAATTCCCTATTGCCTGGCTGATTGTACGGGAGTAGTCGGGACAGCGCCCTGGGAATCCTGGTTCTTGATGGCTGTGATTGAGTAGGGACCTGGGATGCTGGTTTATTTTGTAATGTAATGTCACCATTTCCCGAGTCTTTGGCAGATTGATGTGGTCTGCATGTATCTGTAATTGTCGGCTCAGGTGACACAGGCATGGCGCTTGGTATGGGGGTCTTGATTATGGGTGTTTCAAGTTTCCTTAGAAACCTACGGCTTCGCAGGGTTATTCTGCCTGATCCTGCAACTCTAATTCTATATTGACGGTTGGGAAGCGTCTCTACTATTCGCCCAGCTATGTCCCATCAACGGCTATTTGGGTTTTGAATGGAGACTGTGTCACCCTTATAAAGTGGGGATAGTGCATGTGCAGTATGGTTGTACTTCTCGATGAGGTCTGCATTGCGTTTGGATAATTTCTGTTCACGTTTTTGCGCTGCGGCTATCCATTCAGGGTGTGGTTTATATAACTGTGGATGCGATGGGATAAAATCTCGAAGACGTCTATGAAGCAGGAGTTGCACTGGTGATAAGCCAATGCCTTGGATAGGGGTGTTTCTATATTGCAAGATTGCTTGTGCTGCCATGTTATTGTCCAAGGAACCCTGGTGTCCTGTGCAGTCTTTTATGAGTCTTTTTGCAGTCTTGACTGCCAATTCTGCATGTCCGTTAGACTGGGGATAGGCCACTGATGAAATTCTTTGTTTAACAGCCCAGGTTTTTAGGAATTGTTGAAATGAGTAAGCTGAGAATGGCGGTCCACCATCTGTACTAAGTTCCTCAGGTGCACCATATGTTTGGAATATTTCTCTGCAGATGGATATCAACCTGGAAGCAACCGCTTGCCCTGGCTTGATGAGGTACAGAATGAGCCATCCAGTGAGCCTGTCTGCACAAGCAAGATATGTGAAGGATTTAACATAGAACAAATCCATTACAATCTGTTGAAATGGCCATTCAGGTGTAGGTGTCCTTTGGATTGGTTCATGTGGTAGACTTGGGGCATTCCTTGAACATGTAATGCAATTATACCTGTAATTGCGAATTGAGGCATTCATTCCAGGCCAGTAAACTGAGTCATTGGCACGCGCTTTCATGCCAACTACTCCTTGATGAGCCGAATGTAGGCATTTTAATATGTTCTTGCGCTGGGAGGTTGGTATCACTACTCTCCTGTCAAGTAATATTAGGCCATTTTCATTGCTTAGGCGGTTACGAACTTCCCAGTATTCCCGGATTGTAGGTGGTGTTGCTTGACGACTGTTTGGAAAACCATTGTCTATGGTTTTCCGTAATAGGGTGTATTGTGTGTCTTCTTGACCAGCAAAACGAATGTGGTCAGGGGAAGTTATGGCAGGATTATCATCTAATTGAGATATTGATGTGAGGGCTGTCAATCTCATTGTTGCACAAGTCTCATCTGATTCATCAATTTCTATAAGGGAGGGTTCTATGGAGAATGTATCAAGTAGGCTTTGTACTGTAGTGACTGGATTGCGGGAAATAGCATCAGAGGCTCTGTGCCATTTTCCAGAGCAGTGTTGCATGGTGAAACGATATCTCAAGCTTTTCTCTTTGAGTCGGAATAGGCGAGGGTTGTGAATTTTGCTGAGATCTCGATCACCAAAAAGTCCTTTGAGTGGTTCATGGTCGGTCACGACTATAACGTTTGGGCAACCTAGTATGAACATGCGGCACTTTTCAAGTGCCCAGCTGATAGCTGCTGCTTCACCTTCTATGGGTGCATATCTTTGCTCAACGTCAGTACAGAATCTGTTTCCAGCAAACACAAGATGCCAGCCTTCAGGGCAACAGACAGGGGCTCGTTCGATTGCACATGTGCAGTGTTTCTGAAGAAGTAAAAATCCCATGCCGTCTTTACTCCAGTCAGGAGCTAAGCAGGTAATTCTGTAGATGTCAAATGTTGAGACGCCCCGCTTTACTAGTTCAACAATGACCTGCTTTGATTCCTGAAATGCTTTCTCAAGGGTCTGGTTCCAGGTGAATTTTGAGTTTTTTTTGACAAGGTCCCGAAAAGGTAGCATAATGGGACTTAATGAATATGCCCAGGCAAGTTGGTTTACCAGTCCAAACCAAGACCTTGCATCGGTGATGGTTTTCAGAACAGGGAAATTTAAAATAGCATTAAGCATAGATTCAGAAGGAGATACTCCCGATGAAGTTATTTGAAGTCCACCAAACTGAACAGTGTCCTTACAAAACTGGAATTTGTCTTTGCTGAGTACAATCCCATTTTGTGCACATCGCATTAGAAAATCAAAGGTATGATAGAATGCCTCTTTGATGCCAGTGTCGTAGAACAAAGTATCATCAACCAATTTGATTTTCCTGGGAATATCTTTTATGACTTCATCATATCTACGGGTGTATGCATCACCAGATGCTAAGTAGCCTTGAGGCATCCTAAGGTACATAAACCTCCCCCACTCTGTGATAAAAGTTGTGAGTGGTTGGGACTCCTCATCTAATATAATAGAGTGGTAGCCATCAACAGCATCCAATACTGTTTTCTTGGTATTGGGTGGCACCTGCATTGCCAGCTGGAAAGGTGAGGCAGTGTGGTGGGTTTCTCGCTTGCATTGCGAATTTAAATATTGATAATCGATGGTACACCTCAGTCGACCATCCTTTTTTGTTGTAATGACCATCGTGCTACACCAATCTGTTGGAGTACCAATGGGCACTTGTTCTAATATGCCTCTTTCTATATCTTGCATAAGGGATTGCCTCACTGGTTCTTTTAAATGGTATGGCACTGGTATTGGTCTGTGTCTTGCCTTAGGGATTGCCCCCTCCTTCAGGTGGATATGTGCTGGTTTACCAGACATGGCTGGGAATTGCCCATCAGTATTAAATGCTGAATCAGCAAATTGTTTCAGTAACCATTTTTTGAGGTTCTCCACATTTCCTGGAAAGGGGGTTTCTTCAGGGCAATCTGGTAGCTGAAATCTTCTGAGTTGCTTTTGCTCGACAGCTGCTGTGTGATCGTTGGTCGTCCAATCTAATTTGCTGTGGGTTGTCATAGTCATAGGCGTGGGGAAGTGAGGAGACAGTATGCCAACATCAATAGGATTTCTGGGGTCTGGCCTTGGAGAGAATGGGACCAGTGTTGCTTCTATCTCAACAACACTATTTTTGTTAGAGGACACATATGAGCCTGTCTCCTGGTCAAACTCTACATGTGCAAATAATTGTGCATTTGGGCAGCAATTCCTCTTTTATACAAGTTTCATTAAAGACAAGGTACTGTGTTTAAGCTTTATATTTAATTTTTCTTGTGTGTAGAAATTGTCCAAATATTGTTCGGGCTTACAAAACATTCTGACAACATTTACATAACTCATATCCAAATTAAATAAAAAGCTTAAACAAAGTAACTTGTTTAATGAAACTTATATATATATATATATATATATATATATATATATATATATATATATATTTATTATAGTGAGGTTTACCCTGTACAAAGCCTGGTGGGGTCACTTGAAGTAGAGGGTCACAGTAAGAGGCAGATTATGTGGACAGGACGGGCAGATAAGTCAAACCTAGACTTGAACAGATTAAGATTTTAGTGATTGGAGAAACAGCCTCTTAATAGTCAGTTTCACAGAGTAGTGATTCACAGGAAAAAGCTGCCATGTAGTGTGTATTAATATATTTTTGTATTTGTGTGTATCATCTATTCTATGATTCTAGACAGAAGGACAATGCCAAATTGATACACAAATTATCTTGTCATTTTTGACAGGTACTATGCTATTATGACGTAATGGTTATTGACAAGGAAAGTGGATTGGATTATTTTGTTTTATGGCATATCAACAGCAGTGTGTTATTTAATGCTGACAAGATTTTTAGGATAGGTTCATATGAATAGAATGTATTCTTTGTAAGAAATCAGTTTGTAGATCAGGTTTCACTGGCATATTTTTTTTTCCAGGATTTTCAGATAAGACAAGATGTTTAACCATCTTGACACCATTTATCATAAGAATAACTTAAAACCCTCTGAGTTATTCAGTTAGAAAGAGAACAGGTTAAAATTGTTTTGTGTCAGACCCATTGTCTTTCCAACTGAGCAATGGTGAGAGGAAAAAGATCATTCAGGCCTTCAGTAATGGTACTAACATTGGTACTCTGAGGCACCTTGTTATGGTTAGAAGGTTAAAGAGAGCGAAGATCATTTTGAATAAATTGGAAAATGATCCTAGAATAATATATATATTGAGAATTCTTCTAGACTCAATGAATTACTATAATGATTTGCCTAAATTCCCCAAAGTCTATTACTTGTATATCTTTGCTTGACCCAGCTAATGCTCTGCGATGGAGCAGTTTGGTGGGGGAAAGGAAAGACATGGATTTTGAAGTACAATCCGTTGGGTTATGAATACTTGGATGAGTATCATCACGGAATTTGTGAGTAGCAACACTATATCAAGTCTATTCATTTTCTTCTTCATCACCAAGGCCCGTTGGTACAGTTGGTATGTTGCAGCATTGTATCAAAACGGTATGGGTTCAAATCTTGGTAGTGGAAGCGCACTGCTGATGGCTTCCAAAAATAGGACAAAACGGACGTCCAGTGCTTTCTGCATTCTGTAGAGGATTCTTCTAGGCTCGATAAATTACTATAATGATATATATGAACTTAATTTCAATCCTTCATGAGCTTCCAATCCTTAGCTATGATTAATTAATGATGAACATGGCATTTTTGTTTGATTGATTTCATCACAATTATTTTGTTAAGCTTGGAGAGTAATTATGTATTCTTATTGCTCAAAGCAGAGTTCAAGTGTTATGCAAACCTCATAGAATTCCAGTAAGATATCTTTAATCATTTTTACAATACAACAGTTCAAAGTTTAATAATTGGACAATTTTGCTGTTACACCCGGTGTGTGTGTGTGTGTGTATGTATATATATATATATATGTATATATATACATCCATATATATCCAACTAAAAATATATTATTCAAATGATTTCCATTGTCTCTTATCATTATATATATATATAATGAGAGACAATGGAAATTATTTGAATAAAAAATGAATAAAACATAAACCTTGGACAGTTTCTCAACAATTTTGATCATAATGTACAACATTGTATTTGGAAAATTGGAAAAATACAAAAATGAATCGGTCCTTGTCAGATGAATTTTGCAGAACTCATTAGTATATGTCTCTCTCTCTCTCTCTCTCTCTCTATATATATATATATATATATATATATATATATTAGGTTGGTGCAAAAATAATGTCGTTTTTTGACATATTTTTTAACGTCAAAAACGACATTATTTTTGCACCAACCTAATAAATATATATATACACACCTGTATCTATCCAACTAAAAATAAATGCTACAAAGAGGCATATATAAATGTATATTGATGAGTGTAGAAATATAAAGATTATATAACGAGTTAAAGTTTAATAACAGAAGTAACAGCTCTTTGCTGTTATTTTCTGAGCAAGTAAGACAGATAACAGATTTTTGCCCACTCATTCTTTTTCTTCTCCATTAACCCCTGTCATTATTAACTGAACAATAGGTCTCACTAAAACTTGAAATCATTTTTGTGGCTCCATGTTGTTGCTTGCTTAACTTAAGCTTAAAGCTTTCATTGCATGTCATGACAATAGCAATATATTATGTTCAGATAGTTGGCAATGAAACAAAGCACAGGGAGCAATGTATTCATGGCTTTTTTTCAAGTATATTGGCATAAAGTCACATAAAATTTAAACTTGTTTATGATTTCATTTTATCTTCTGATAGCAGTCACTTCATCCCACACTTTTTGAAATAATATGACTAAAGTTTGAAATCTATACATGACCCATTCGATCTACATTTTAGTGTAAAATGTTTATATTTTACTGATCACCAGATTACCATAGTGAAGCTATTGCCAATTTTAAGTTTTTGCTCTGAATTTAATAAACTTCACTTGTTGTTCTTAACTCAACAGCTAAATGTGATTAGCATATTATTACAGTTGTTCGGTCTATAAAGACCAAAGCATCAATGAGATGTTTCTGCTTCAAGTCATCAATCTCCCCTTCAGTGCATCTCATATTAGCATCAAAGATGCTGAAAAAAAAATACTGACGCTGATGACATGTTGCATAGATTTAAAACTTTTGCACAAACGCGCGTCATGTTTCACTACTTCCAACATTCGAGATGAAAAAATGGATAGAAACAGGCAGATAGATGGAAAGGAAGATAGATGAAAGATTTTGTTAGATATAATTTGATATACTGTTTACATTATTCAGACTATTGTCCTCATCTTTGTCGCCATATTTATTACAACGTTTCAGCCGTTGTACGCTCCGGCCTTCTTCAGGTGGTTGGAATGTTGAACTGAACCCTTTATTTCGCTCACTGGGGCAGACTGTTCTAGTTCTACATGCCATGTTTAATGGATGTCAGTTATCAGTTATCTCCTTTTAATTTCCCTCTCCAAGTTCTCCACTGCCTTAACTGAGTATTGAACTCACACTCTTTGGGTCCTGTCACTGGATCTAACTAATGCCTTTATCCACTGTGCCATGTGACCTTGAGAACATCATATTTTTACCAGTGCTCATATTGCAATTTTTTGCTGTTATCATTCCATGTTTTTACCAGAGCTCATATTGCAATTTTTGTTGTTATTATCACTTTTCTCTGGCACTCCTTATTACTGGTTCCGATATTGTATTCATTTCTATGCTTGGTCAGCTCAGGAGATTTTTGTGGCTTAGCATATGTGCTAATTCCTTAAGTTTATGAATTTTCCAGTGCTGTTCTTTGTCTATGATCTCAACCTGATCCCACATTTCATATTGATCAAAACAATATATGTATTTCTATCAAATTTCAGTCAAGTTTTAGATCAGAATGGTGAAGCTTGGATTGTTGCTTTAGATATCTCAGAAGTGTTTGACAGGGTTTAGCATGCTGGTCTTTACAAGTTGAAAGGTTATAGTATTTCTAGATTAATTTTTGATCTGCTTCAATCTTATCAAATCACAAATTCAAAGTTATCTTGAATGGCCACTCTTCTAGATCTTTTTGCATTAATATCAGTGTCCCCCAGGGTTCTATCCTTGGACCTATATTGTTCCTAATTTTTCATCAATGGCCTTCTTCATATCATCAGTTCTCAACTAACTCTCTATGCTGATGACAACTTTTTTTCTCCTATCTTAATGGTAAATCTGATCAGTTTGATAAGGTATAAGTGATATTCATAAGCCAGCCATTCATCCATGCATTGAATTTTGCCATTACATCTGGTCTGGTGCTTCTACTATATATTTAGCATTTCTTGATAAAATGCAAAGAAGAATCTGCAATGTTATATGTCCTGACCTGGCATCTTGGCTCCAGTTACTTTCCCACCACTATAATATAGCTTCCTGTGCCTCTTTTATAAAAATTTTTTATGGTAATTGTTCTGATGAGCTTTCCTCTTTGGTACCTTGACTATGAATTGAAAGCGAGTTCTCATCATTTTACAGTTGAAATGGCTAAATATAACAATAAGTTCTATGGTAACAGTTTCTCTTTTCACACTTCTTACTTGTGGAACTTGCTTTCATCTTGTTTTCCAGTAAACATTGATCTTTAAAAATTTAAATGTAATGTCAGTCATTAATTTTTGTTTTTTTCATTGTTTTGTCTCATTAATAATGTTTTTCTTATGTGTTTCTCATATTCTTCCATATTCAGTAACCCTTTACATCTTAGTGACTTTATTGCCTTACTTGGGGGTGAAATGATAAAAAAAATTTGTTATATTAACTAAAGTGCAAATACCCATGGGAAAGGTATAATTCAATCTCTTCTTTCACCAGTTAGGTGTTAAATAGCTGTGCTCACTAGCTGTGATTGGCAACCAGTCTAGAAGGAGCCCAACTCTGAATCCCAAACTCTAATGACCAAATCACTGGTTACTCTTTGGCAAGGCATAGCATCCAGAATCTACTCCTGCTTGGAATGGCTTTGGCATCAGGATGTTGGGTGTGGTCAATGGCAATATCAAAAAGACTAGATTTGTAGCACTGAACTGCAATGGAGTAATTCATGCAAAAAGATCCTTCATACTGGACAATGGATAAGATCAAATTATTCCTAGTTGGATGGAAACTGCAGCAACACATAGAGTAGCACCTTGTGTCTCCTAATATATCCTGAAATCATTATGATGATGTATGTAACTTATACCAGGAAGAAGCATATATCCCATTGAATTAGTCATATTTCTCTCGGGATATTTTGTGTGTATGTTTATCTACACACACACACAGATTTATGAAAAGTTCTAAACTATGAATAGATGTGTATAGTCATCACTTTATTCTTATAAATCTGTATCAATGTTTCACATAGATCTAATAATGGTGTTTTTGCATTGTTATTAGTAAATTTAGTATGTAAATAGCTGAAATAGTTATGTTTTTCTTAGTGACACCACAAGTTTTAAGAAAAACAAAGAACCATCCATACTGCTGACATATCTGGCTTGGTCTGGTGCTCCTGCTGTTCATCTTGTGGTTCTTGACAAAATCCAAAGAAGGATCTGCAATATAATCAGTCTTGACTTGGCATCTCAACTTCAGTCACTTTCTCACTATGACATGGCTTCTCACTGTCTTTTCTACAAATATTTTCATGCAGCTGCTCTCAGGAGCTTTTTTCCTCAGGTGCCCTGACTACATGAATTTAAGTATGCTACTAGATTTGCATCTACATCCCACTCTTTTACTGTTGAAATAGTTAAATGCAACCGCCACTTCTACTCCAACAGTTTCTTGTGCTTCCCACCTGTCAAACTCCCTTTGGTTTACTTGCTTCCCTGATAACTACAATCTTCAAATATTTAAATGGAATATTAATCACCATCTTCTATCTTTTTGAATCCTGTTCATCTTTTGTCCTTTCCTCACTCAGTCTTTTCTCTTACTTTCACTCTCTGCAACCCCCTGCATAATAGTGACATTCCTGCTTTGCTTGAAGTGAAATAAAATTTAAAAAAAAAGGATTTCAATTAATTTTCCTAGATAGGCAAGGTGTATCCATTTTCAAAAGTAGTGTAGCACAATCTAATTCTATTTCCCACACATTTGGCTTCGTACCATACTAAGCTTAATAAATATCAATATGTAATTCTACGATATTAAAAATTTAGAAATTTAGCTGGCAAATTTATGAAGATACAGAGAATATCTATAAAATATGCAAATATTTTATTTAACTTGTTGGATAGCTATAATATTAAAAGGTTGACAGTAAAACAGATAGCAAATCGCGCATGTAAAATATGGAATCACCTGTGTTACACACACATTTGCTGTGAGTTGGTCCGATCAGTAGATCTGCAGACATTTTTTTTCTGCTTTATCCCAAGACAACTTTAGTCTCAATTTCAGGATTCTACAATGATAATTAAAATAATTATTTATATCACTATAAAGAATGTCACATTTCAGCTGATCAAAAGTAAGTCAAACTTAAAATTACAAAAGTTAGTTTGTATTCTTGCCTTTTTAAGAAAATGAAATAACTTTTCAATTTTGGAAGCTTTCATCCAACCAGATTAGAGGAGTTTACAGAGATACAAATATAAAGTGTCTGTCATAAACATGATGTGGATTTGACAGAGTAATATGCACATTGTTTCATTTTATCTCTGTCTGATTTATTGATTGAATAATGTTGCCTACCTGTTATGATTACAATTTCTAATCTTCACATGAACAGAACAGAGGAATAGGATTTGAAGAGAGATGTGAGCAATTGAATTAAGTTTTAACAAAGAGAAAAGTATTTGGAGAATTCAGCTGTACAAAGAGAAATCATATACATGGTATGTCCAACACATATATATATATATATATATATATATATATATATATATATATACATACATATATATGCAGCTTTTTAAGATTCATACAAAAAATAGACTACCTAGGGCAAAATACTTCCCTTGGAACATCATATACTTATCCTAGCATCTCCCCCACTTTTCAGAACAGTCTGCAAAGTCCTCATCATTAGTTAACACAATCTAAACTGCAGGCAGTTGAACTTGTTGAATTAATTTCCCTTGACAAAACAACAGTTTGAGATAGGTAGATATACACAGGTGGCACTGCTAAGTTATTTGCATAGGAATAGTTATAAGATTATTATTGACCAATTATTGAGCTGGCTTTTTACATATATATATATATATATATATATAAAAGACAATAGGAAAACTGTGCCAACATGTTTCAACCAATGTAAACTTTTTTTAAGGCAAAAACGAAATTAATTTATTAAAAACAAGGTAACTATTAACAACAAAACAAAATGTCCTTAGCAACCAGAAGAATTTAGAAAACACTATTGTATTCATATTGTCAACTGAAAATTACGTCAAGTACTATCCCGTGTGAAAATATTGTTTTTATTGTTGTGTTGATGGATTCAACTATTTTATTTTGATTTCTTGATACAGTTGTGTTAGTTTGCTTGAGAGAGTAGTAATTCAGTTAGGAAAGGTGATATTGAGAAAAAGCCAGGGGATAGAGAATATTTGGATAATATTCAATGGTGGCACACTTGAAGATTTTCTTTCTGAGTAAGTTATTTTCTTTTTTTATGAGTTAGTATTTTTAAAATCAAAATTGTGGTTGAATTTATTTCTATGTATGACTAGTGCATTAGTTAAGTTGTTTATTATGAGGTCTTTTTTGTGCTCATAGATGCATTTTTTTTTTAATTTCTGCTTGTTTCTCCAATATATTGGGAGAAACAGTTTTGGCAATTTATTTTATAAATGCCTACTTCAGAAATATTATTGTTATTAGTGTTTGAGGATCTGAGTATATCCATAATGGTTTTAGAAGTATTTGGGATTATTTTAAGATTGTTCCGATTGGATAGATTGTTCTGGATAGTGGACGTGACAAAGGTAGTCAGTAGTATTATGCATCTGTTTTTATGTAATTTGTTATTGCGGATTGTGTTATTTTTCTTTTTCAGTTGTATATTTTATATGTGTTTCTTCTTGCATTGTGGATGAAATGATATCGGTATTGTAGGTTTTTGAATGTGTTTTCTATGTATATTTCTTCTTTAGGTAAATACTGGAGGCTGCAGATTCTTAATGGTCTCAGATAGAAACCTATAATAATTCCAGATTTAATTTTAGAAGTGTGGTTTGAGTAGAAACTGATCAGGTCATTTTTGTTTGTAGCTTTTCTGTAAATGTCAGAATAGAGTTTGTTATTATTTTTCTGTAACATGATATCTAGGAAGGGAAGAGTGTATTTGGTTTCAGTTTCAAAAGTGGAATCTGTTGTAGGTTCAACATTATCAAGTTGGTTGAAAAGATCTGTTAAATTAGTATTTTGTAGATATATCAATAGTGAGTTGTCTCTGTATCTGAAATAGTAAGAGTTTGGAGAGAGAATGTTTTTGAATGGTTCACTTTGTAGAAAATCTAAAAATAAACAAGCAAGAACACCACTGAGAGGAGATCCCATTGATAAACCAAGTTTTTGTCTGTAAAGTTAGTTATCAAATGTAATGAAATATTGTTTGGTGATTAGCTGACATATTTTTATGCTTTTATGTGTAGGTAGAGGTAATTTAATTTTTGCTTTTGTTAGGTGTTTTTTAGTAGAATTAAGCATTTCTCTATGGGGACATTTGTGTATAGAAATTTTATATCTAAACTAGCCATGTATTTGTTTTTAATGTCTATGTTTTTTAATTTGTTTAGGAAGTCACCTGAATTTTTTTTATGTGTGATGGACTAATAGTGCCAAGTAGTGGGGTAAAAATTCTGCTTAGTTTGGGGGCTAGTTTATGGGGGCACTACCTGTCTTTGATATGATAGGTCTCATTGGTATGTTTGGTTTATGCATTTTTGGTAATCCGTATAATGTGGGTGTTTTTAAATTTTATCAAAAAGTCTTCATTTTTTAGTAGCTTTTTGATGTCGCTTGTGAATTTTTATGTTTCTTTTATAACTTTGCTTTCCTTTACTTTTTCATAGATGTTCTCTCATATGTTGGTAAATGTGTTTATCCATGATTACGTATATATATATATATATATATATATATATATATATATATATAGTCATCCATAGACAAATTGTCTTGCTGTATCACAGCTCTTCAGTGTGGCTAGATGTCCAATTGCTTTGAGCCAGGATCGAAACCTGACCAATTTGACATCAGTCAGAGATCCTACCCCTAGGCTATCATCACACAGCAGAGAGAGAGGGAAATTTTAATGTTTTCTATATGAAATATGCCAGTGGTCCGAACAACTCTATTCGTAGTTTAAGAGTAATTCATTAATAGCAATAGGAGCCACTGGTTTTAAAACACCCATTCTCACAAGCACTCAACCGGATTTCTCCGGGAGCATATATATATATATAAAGAAAGAACAGTAAGGTATATAATCTGGTGTTCTTATTGATATTTTTTATTTTTACAAAATAGTGCTCAATGTAAATTTACAGAGCATAAATATTACCAAAATTCGTTTGAAGATGAAATAGAACTAATGCTTTTAATTTAATTATATAATTAAATTTGAAGTTTTTAGCTTCAGTTTTTGAAACATGGTTATTACTGTGTAGCAGAAAAACCATATTTTAAATCAGTTAATTTATCTGGGAGTGAAAAAAAGGTTAATCCAGCAGGAGTTTCACAGTGTTGACGACTGCAATGTTTTGCGAATAAAACTCAACATTAGACATAAAGAAATCCTACACTTAGTAATTGAAAATGCTGCAGTTACAGAGTTACACAAGGTCACTGATTGGTGTCTTATTAATGAATAACCCAATAGGAGAGTGTTAGTTTACATATGTGTGGTAAATCCACATCAAAATCAAATCCATGCAACTGAGATCCTCAAGATGTTCAAAATGGTTGAATACAATCCAAACTTCACAAGTATAAAACATTTTTAAGAAATAGTTTCCTATGTCTTGTGTTTCAGAAACTTGTTGATTCAGTGACTTGTGGATGAATTGTTCTTATTGTTCAGCATCTTATCATTGTTGGTTATCAAATTAATGGATAACGAGGTCCTCCAGTTGTGACACACCTCTCTTTTGGTTATATTCTCATCTGTGTAAATGATGATGGTTATCACCAAGAATCATTATGGTTGTTTTAGCATCAATGCAAAGACACAAAATATTGACTGACTGTTGTTGTAATAATAAAAGCATTAATGAGAAAATCGCATGCAAACTTAAATAATCAGAGAGAAAATGGTCAAGAGTTCTAACCATTTCTTTGGTTTTAATGTCTTTAAGATACATTTCTGATTTTGAGACACTGATGGAGAGAGAGAGACAGAGAGAAAAGCAAGGATTTTTATGTGCCTTAACTAACATAAAAATAACTGCAGCTGCTAGGAAATATTGTTTGGTTCTAATAGGAATATCTTTGAATGCGGACCAAATATAACTTGATACCCACAGGCATTTGAAGGTAATGGGGCTGGAATTGATTAATTCTCTTAACAATTGGCCATTTATTGAAAATCAAAACAAAAGGTATAAATCATTTGTTATTTTACCTCTTTTTTTTAACTGCTTTATTCAATTTCCTTTTTTTTTTTTTTTTTTTTTTTTTTTTTTTGACACCTATTTTCAACGATCTTAATTTTAAATATCAGTCTGTTCATTTGTTCTAAAATCCATTTTTTTAAACAGTTGATCTTGAAACTGTAATTTTGGATCAGAATATTCTATTGTTCTTGAAGTTCTAACTTTGAAAGAACTTTTTAGAAAATGCCGGATTTCTTTTATCCTAATGCTACCTTTATTTCCTTTTTTTTTTTTTTTAACACACCTGGCTTTTATCTTGCTCTATAAATCTCTCTTAGATAACTTTATGCACTGAATTAAATATTAAACCAGTCAGAACAGTTTATTCTATAGAAACTCTATAACATAATTTATCAACCAGGAGTGACATCAAGTAAGAATATGAAAAGAAAACCAGATTAAACTCTGAACTTTGACAAATGTATTAACTGTGTTTTCATTTCCATTGTCTTCCACATGGTTAATGACATTTTCTTTTCACTGTTTTTTTTTTTTTTTTTTTTTTTAATAGCATTTGAAAAATTTCCTATTGCTTTTAGTCATTTCACCTCAAGCAAAGCAATAAAGCCATTAAGATACAAGGAGAAGTGAAAGAATATGAAAAAAGAAAATATTAAGGAGAGACAACAATAAAAGAACAAGAATTAAGACATTGCATTTAATTATTTGAAGATCAAAGTTGACTAGAAGCAAGTAGCTGAAAGAAAGTTCCTCTAGTGAAAAGTGAACGAGAAGAAACTGTTAGCATAGAACTTACGGCTACATCTAGCCAATTCAACTATAAGATGATGAAATCTTGCGACCAATCTTGTACTGTACTTAAATTCAGAAATGTAGAATCTAAAGAGGAAAGCCCATCATAATACTTACCATGAAAATATCTGTAGAAAAGGCACAGGGAAGTTACATTATGATAGTGGGAAAATGACTGATGCTGAGATGCCAAGTCAGAACCAATAACATTGCATGTTATCAAAAATATCTAAATACGTAGTAGAAGCACAAGACCAGATGTAACAGAAATATTCTCTGCATGAACAAATGTATAAGATAGATTCTGGTGAGAAAAATTGTCTCGCACAACACAGTGAATCAACGTTCCCAGCAGCGGACCTAGCAAGTAATTCAATAAAATGTTTGAACTCCATGTCAGCAGAAGATGTTAGCCCAAAAAGTGCAAAGTGTCACTCACCTGGAGGTTAGCGTCAACCATACTGATGGAAGGTAAAAAAAAGTTCTCTGAAACAATTAAAAGAGAGCAGTTTTATTTTGGAGGTGTTAAAATTAACAAGCCATTTCTTGTCCCAGTTAACAACAGATTATAGATCATTTTTCAGATCAGTTGCCAATTTGACCTTATTGAAACAATCAGACTTACCTTTAAGACAGGAGTAAATAGTTGTGTCATCAGCATAGATACCCAGCTGAGAACTGATGACAGCAGGTAGGTCTTTTTATAAACTACAAATAACATTCCTCAAGAGATTTTACACAAAAATGCATTAATCTCCTTGTTATTTCTATTAACACCAGCAGTTAAGTTTCTTTTATCTCATTCATTACATACATAAAAAAATATATGAATATGCATAAATGAATATTACAAAACCTGTCTGGAATTGGAACTCATTTCTCTAATTTCTAGTTCCAAGCTATCATTCCTCACACAACCCATACATTCAAGATTACACCACTTGGTATTGAGGAGATTCCATGTTGCTTAATTTCAGTGATCATATGAGAACTAGTGTTTCAATGTGATGTGGGCCATAAGCCACTGAGCCATAGAAATACAGTGGCTAAAATTTCTCTCACCCACAATGGATTCATGGATTTTCCTCTTTCATACCATTAGAATGTCCCTGTGGTGTAGAGAGCCACAGCCTCATCATGCTAAGTAGGCCAGTTCCCATATGATAACTGAAGTTAAGCAGCATTGAGCCTGGTCAGTATGTTGATAGGTGACTACTTGGTAATACCAGGTCCTGTAAGCTTGGATGTGCAGGTGGTGCAATGGATAATGGCTCAGAATTGTGAATCAAAGAGCAGAATTCCAATTCCTAATGGATTCACTTACGTGCAAATACCTTTGAAAATGTATGAATTCACTTCTTCTCTCTTCAGCTATGGATTAGTCAGACTTGTGTCACTAAATCTTTATTATCTGCAAAGGGATGATAAGCTGTAGAAAATAAATCAATTAATCAATGAAATACTGATTAGCTACACAGGCATGTCTTTTTTTTATTTATTTACATTCTCTTGAATATAAATGTATGGAAACTAATGTTGGCCACAAAGTGAGGGATCATTTTATATACTGTTGGTAATATAAAATTGATCCCTCATTTTATATCCACATTATAATTTCTTGTTTGTTTATCAAAAACTGATGAAGTATGAATCTGTTTCTGTAGCAAATAGTTTTTTTTACAGGGTAGAGTTGCTAGTCTCATGCCCAACTAGTTTTGAATTCAGAGTTTTCCTTCTCCTAGGCTGGTTGCCAACCAAGGCTAGAGAGTCCAGTTAACCCTACTATTTAACTTAAAGCTGTGGATGAATTCATACTTTTCCTCAGGGTATTTGTGTGAAAGCAAACAAAAGTGAACTCAACATGTCAGTTCCACTTTCCATGCCAAATGTTTCGCTACACACACACCACACACACACCACACACATACACACAGATTTTAGCAATACAGAATTTAAAAATCAATATTTGAGTAAGCGTAGTCCTTTAAATGTTACAATAACTGAACATATAAGATAAATCAATTTTGATGTTAAATTTTATGTAAAATACACTTCTTTCATATAGATTTTTCAAGCACCTGGAAAATATTGAACGTTGTATTGTCTGAACATTTGACTAACCATAATATGTAACCCCTTGTGTTTTTAGTGGCTTTATTGCCTTGCTTGGGGTGAAATGACTAAAAATAACAATAAGCAGATTAGATATTGTCAAATCCCGACTTAAATCTCTTTTTCTCTCTCTCTCTCTCTTGTTCCTTCTTTACTGATATAGATAATCTATTTTTTTACTTTCCCTTTTTCTTATTCACTACCTCTGGCTGATTTGTTTCTTAACTCGTAGAATACCAAATTTTAATGAAATAAGAAAATCCTATTTTAGAAATACCCTTTGATAAGTGGATTCTCTGTCAGTTTTGCATATCAAAATAAAAAGGCAATCCATTAATTTTTTGAAAAATATATTTTGTTTCATCTCCAGCTGTTGCTTTCAAACATGCACAATCTTTTTTTTATTCTAATCATTTCACCCCAAGCAAGGTAATAAAGTCACTAGGATGCAAGAGGTTACTGAGTGTTAGAGAATATGAGAAAAAACTACTATTAAGGAGAGCGGACAATAAAAGAATAAGAATTAAGAAGACAGATGATAACAATTGACATTCCATTTAAATTTTTGAAGATCAAAGGCAATAAAGCCACTAGGATGCAAGAGGTTACTGTGTGTTAGAGAATATGAGAAAAACTACTATTAAGGAGAGAGGACAATAAAAGAATAAGAATTAAGAAGACAGAAGTTAACGATTGACATTGATATTCAAAAATTTAAATGCAAAGTTGACTGGAAAGTCTAGGTACCATTTCAAAACGTTCATCAGAACAATTACCATAAAAGTATTTATAGAAAAGGCGCAGGAAAGCTACATTATAGCAGTGAGAAAGTGGTTGTAGCTGAGCTGTCAGGATTTTATCAAAAATTTTTAAATATATAGCAGATGATGACCCCAGTTTAAATATAAATTTGAGAGGAACACATCAAAATTCAGTGAAGTCATATGCCGTAGAGAAGCTCGGTGGAAGTGTCATTGGCATGAGGAGCATTACACATTCAGCTCGCTTCAGGTGAGTTTCAATTACTTTCCAGTAATTTCCTTCTTCAGGAGCACCAGACCAGATGTGGCAGCAATATTCAGATTTAGATTGGCAAGATTGTCTAGCATGACACAATGAACCAACTTTCTTAGCTGCAGACTTAGCAATTTATTCAATATAATCTTTCCACTTTATAACATAAACAGCATTATATAGTAATCCTTATCTTGATGTATACGTCTTCTTATATTTGTGTCCTTGCTCTTGAAATCAAGATCCTATAAACTTTTGGTGGGATTTGTACTTGCATCATTTTTGCCTTAAGTTTAGTAAATTCTCAACTATTTTAACCACAAAGCTACAAAAACTTGACAGCTTTGCAGAAGACCAGAGCTAACCTACATGTCATTTCCGTTATCTTTTTCAGTACCATATTTGTTTTTTTATTTCTACACTAGTAGAATTAGTAGCACTAGTATTCATATTAATATTAGATGAAGTATTGTTCATTATTAATACTTTTAAGTAGAATTTAATTTTAATTTTTAGTTACATTTTTCTACTGAGGCCATCAAGATAAAAGTAAATAATAGTTGATAAAAATGCCTCACCATATGATAATAGGTAACAAAATCATCTAGCAGATCATCACTACTAGTCTAGGGAATTGAATTCTTACAGAACGCCCTGTGCCAAAGTATATTAAAATTAAGGTTGCTTTACTATGGCGTAATGACACTCTCCTGTGTAATAAATGTTGGGTTGCTTTACCATAGGATATGTCTAACAAGTTAGTCTAACAAACATTTACACTCATGTAGAGAGTTCAACTGACATGCCCTACACTGTGGCTTTGTAAAAGATTAGGCAACATTTGGCATCTTCCAGTCTTGGGTGACTATGGAGTTATACTCTGGACAATGTGTTAGGTTCAGTGTCCATTGTGTCTTGATAAGAATGGCAGTTTCTCCCACATTTTTGCACGGACCAGGTTTGATGCTTTAAGCCAGTGGTTCCCAAGGTGGGCGATACCACCAATGAAAAGATTTGGGTTTGGCAGCCTAAGGGTGACATTGGCATATCTAAACCATAACATACGGCACACACCCATTGTACCTGAAGTGTATCCTGCCTTCACTAGAGTGTATCCCATTTATATAACAATTATTCTAAGAAATACTAAGATACTCATTTGACATTCAATACTAGCATCAAGAAAATCCAATCAAAGATGTAGTTTACATGGGAGGGTGTTATGGTTGTGTTTTGCCATGCAAGTGGGTAGCAACACCCAAAAGTTTGGAAACCACTGCCGTAGGCTTTCCTTGCCTGCCTTTTCACGTTTGATTATTTGACAAATGTTGAAGTAGCTTTTCTGTACTGCTTGCTTCCAGAATCATTCAAAGGCTCCAGACTAAGCTGCTGCTGCTTCTTCTATGTGTCATGTCCCTTCAGGATGTGGCCAATAATGGCTCATGACAACTTTGTTGCTATTAATAAGATCTGTCTTTTCACCAACCTCCCATTCCTTATTCTGCCATCTTCCAGCTTGTCAGGTAGCTTACTCACTGTTACCCTATGTCCCTCTTGCCTTCAATGTCCTGTGATTGTCTAATTCTCCAAGCCCTCTTTCCTCAGTATGTGTCCAAGAAATTTCAACTCTTTCTGATTCGAAGTATAACATACTTTTTGTTTTTATTTTCCTTAAAGGTCTTTCATTACTCAAATGTTCCCATCATGGTTTTTCAGCATCCTTCAGTAGAACCAGATTTCTTTTGCCTCAAGTCTCTTCTTCCTCCGTGAGGAGATTGTCCTGCATTTACTGTCATAGTGGAGGACCAATATTACATAACAGTTCAGCACTCTTTTCTTTGTTTCTAACAAAATTTTCCCCTTTCTGAATCCTTTGCTAAGCTTTTGAAAGGCAACTTTTGCTATTCCGATATGCCTTTGGATTAGTCAATATATAAAAAACCCTGGAGGTTTCTGTAGGATAATATTTAATAGAAAGCTTAAGTGCCACTTAAGGTAGAGGGTTACGAAATGGGAATGTTGTAAGGATGTATAGAGAGGGAGTAAGGATTGCATATTATGAGAATATATAGGACAGATTATGATTCACCCTCAACTTGAAGTGGTTAAAATTTTAGTATTAACGGAAGTATCCCTTCAGTAGTTTACTCCTTACCAATGGAATATGAAGGTAATTAGGATAAGTTGACTTAGTGCAACTATAAGGACAATAATTAATTTTTTTAAACATTTCACCCCAAGCAAGGTAATAAAGCTACTAAGACACTTAGTGTCAAAGAATAAGTAAAAGAAAAAACATTCTTCTAAATTAGTTTCCGACAGGCCAAAGTAGTTCAGCAATTCATTTGAAACCAGATATCTTGACCATCTATTTTGTATTTACATTATTTACATTGTTCAGACTGTTGTCCTCATCTTTATTGTCATATTCACAACATTTCAGCTGTTGTATGCCCTGGCCTTCTTCAGGATCTGTCTATATTTCTGAGATGAGGTATTGTAACTACTTACAGTGTTCTGACTGTTGTCTTCAGCTTCATATTGACAGCGTTTCAGCTGTTGTATGCACTGGCCTTCTTCAGGTGATATATGTTGAAATTTCAAACCGAACCCTTTATTTCATCCACTAGAGTAGATTGTTCTAGTTCCACGTGCCATGCCGTTTCTGGATATGCCAGTCTCGTTTATTTCCCTTTAGTAACTCAACTCTCCAGGTTTTTATTCACTTTTGCATATTGAATTCACAACTCTTTAGGTCAAGTCACTGGATTACTTCAACCAACACTTTTTATCCACTGGGTCATTTCTTCTCTATTTTGTATTTAACAATTGAGCTAACTTTAATTCTTTTCACTTTTCAAAAGATTCAAATAATTATCAGTTAATAGGCAACACTATTCTCATACTTCATTTTAAAAAAAAAAAAAAAGACATTTTGCAAAGATAAAATCAATACAACCTGCAAAATAAATTAAAAAAATAATTCAAGCATAATCAGCAAATTAACAAATCTGAGACAAAAACAACCAATTGTGCAAATAATGATTTAATGAATAATTAAACTTTGTCCATTGGTCAAGAGATTAATTATGCAATTAACATCTGTCTCAACAAGTCTCAAGAAAAAGTATGCAGCTTTTGAAAATTAATTTTAAAAATAATTATTAATTTTGACTAGGATTTACTTTCATCTTAATATTTTTAATTGTTTTCTATTACAGCTTAATTCAAATTATGTTGGTTTCAGTCCTGCTAGGAATGATTGCAAAATACTTTCCCCTCCCCAATTTATAGGCAAAAGCACACAAATGCATGCTGGGATTTCCTCCTAGCCAATAAAATAGGCCAGTTCTTGGTTTCCTCTGCCTCAGTCCTGGTCTGTCTTGTCTTGAAGTCTGAACGCAATGTACACTTATCCAAATTTGCTCTTGTGTGTCAACCCCAATTCTTAGTTTATGAACTTTTTGCCTTATTACTGTTGCTTTTCCTTGCATATATCATTTGCTTGCTTTATATTATTTTTTGTCCTGTGCTTTTCTTGCTATTGCTTATTGCAAGCTTTGTCAAATCTGTCGGACAGTTCTGCCATTTATTTAATTGTATTTAACAATGGACACTCAAACTACGCAATCTCACTCATTCTATGATGGCCGCTCCCACTACACAATCTCACTCATTCTATGATGGCCGCTCCCACTACACAATCTCACTCATTCTATGATGGCCGCTCCCACTACACAATCTCACTCAGTCTATGATGACCACTCACGCTACACAATCTCACACTCTATGATGACCACTCACACAACACAATCTTACTCAGTCTACGGCAGTCACTAAGTAGTGCAGATTGAAAATAAAGAACCTTTTATTGGGATTCAAACTCACATCACTCTTTTCTCAAGAAAATTTAGTAAATTCTCAGCTAAAACTTCACAGCTTTGCAGAAGACCAAATCTGAGTTATATATCATTCCATGATCTTTGTCCAAGCCATATTTGTTTTTGGTTTCACACTAGTAATATTAGAAGTAGAACTATTTTTATCTTATTAGATAAAGCATAATTAACCATTATTAATAATTTTAGTTTTAATTTTTTAGTTGTTATTGATTGCAATTTTTTTGCAGACAATCAAGGTAAAAGTAAATAATAGTTAACAAAAATTATTCATTTAATGAAACAAATTAATACAGTTACTATTAATTTTTGAAATCATTTACAAGTTTCTGTCCAGATTTGTATTAAAGGCCAAAGAGCTTTAAGTAAAATTCAATGACTTATTGACTGTTTATGTCAAAATTGTAAATGTTACCATTATTGTATTTGCTAACCAATCAGATACATGTTTTGACTTAGTTTACTGGGATTTATTTGCTTCCTCTTCATAGTAGAATGTGATACATGGTCATGTTTTAATTTTAAGTGAGAACTTTTATACCTACATTATATGGCATGCAACCCAAGGTCAAAATTTATGATCCGCAGAAATGAGGCTTCAATTAATTTGATTTCAGAAGTCAAAAGACTCTCACACCTATAGTTAGGACTTAGCCTGCCATCTATAAATCCAGTATATCGGTATTTTTTCAGTCTAATGACTGAAAAAAATATCATTATAGTAACTCAACAAAGTATAAATCTTAAGAAACAATATGTCTAAAGAATGGAGGTGCAATTCTAACACCAACTGGGATAGTTTACATTCACAAATATCCTTGAGTATTATGATTTTCTAAGCCTAAGCGTAGCTTTGATGTTACACAAAGCCGAAAGTATGGTTTACCAGTGAGGATCAAACTTACTACTCAATTGTAATTGTTCTAGCAAGACAAGCTTGCTAATCATTATCCCACACTGAGGTGTAATACCTTTGAGTATAAATCCACTTCCGCATGCACCAGCTAGGTTTAAATAACAGAATAGCTGGAGTCCTTTTGCCTTCTAAAGACAATCCATCTTGAGTGTTCAATAACAGATCAGGTCGGGGACTGTTTCTGGTTGTGCTACCATGTAACTTAGTACAACCTGTCACATGTTACTTGCACAGGAAATAAGCACCATGAAGTAACCTCATTGTCTTGAGAGATGTCATAAAAGAGAATTATAAAAAATGGCACTCTGACAATCTAATGGGTCATGGGACTCGTATCTATATATCAATAGAATAAAAATAATTAAAAACAAAATAGTGTGATTCTAAATGTTCTGTTGGTTGAATTATGGATCTTTCCCACCTTAACTCTACAAATGAATATTTACCAATTTAGCCTTTTTTTTATGACTGAACTGGGTTTTGCTGGCTTGGAATCTTTTTTCAGTATTGCCAGAGGAATCCATATTAGTCGTTGACCTAACATTGGGAGCTTGCATTCACCATCTACTCAATAGATAGGTGTAAATAAGAGGTCAGTTGAAGACCTTGTAAAGACAATCCATCTTGTGTTCAATAATAGGTCAGGTTAGGGATCGTTCCTTGCTCTGCTACCATGTAACCCAGTACAATCTGTTATATGTTACTTGGAAAAAAAATGGGCACTATGAAATAACCTCACTGGCATGGGAGTGGTCCCATGAAAGATAATTACTAAGGATGGCACTGGGAATCATGCATGTTTATATATAAATAGAATAATTCTGCTTGTCCCTCCCTTAAGTTCTTTAGTTAGCACATACGTAAGTTATACCCTCTGCCAATATCTCATAAATAATGGACAGCTCTGTTTTGAATGCATGGAAAGACAGAAAAAACATATCAAAGACACTATTTGATTTCAGTGAGTAAATGAAAGAAAGGAAGGGAAGATGGAAGTGTTTAATGTCTGTTTTAGTGAAATGGAAAAAGTTATCAGTTTCATATCTTTTCATTTGTACCCCCTTACTTCTTAAAATGACAACCAGCATTCATAATTATGATTGTTATTGCAATATTTTGTTCAAGTTGTTAAACCCAAATATATAACAATGTGATAGGGGATTTCTTAACTTAAGAATTAAGATTCATCTGAAAATTCACATAGGTAACCCATGAAATTTTCACAGGTATTTCTAGTAAATAGAATAAAATCAAAGAATGATCAAATGACTTATCTGACAGACCAGCTCAAGAGTTTTGTATCAAAACATCAACCAAGGCCAGATATTCGATAAATTTCAACTTTCAAAATTTTTACCACACCAGAGTTAAATGTCACATTTAAATTTAGTATCAGTTAATTTTTTTTATTTTTTTAGTTACTGTAATTTTCATATAATTTTTTAGTTTTATCATTATTATTATTATTCCAACTGCTAAGAAAGTTGGTTCACTGTATAGTGCTAGACAATTTTTCTCTTCAGAATCTATCTTACATATCTATCAATCTACCATTCGTCCATGCTTAGAGTATTGCTGCCACATATGGTCAGATGCTCCTGCTATATATTTAGAGATTCTTGATAAAATTCAAAGAATTAGCAATATTTTTGGTCCTGTCCTGGCATCTCAGCTTCAATCACTTTCCCATCACAGTAAAGATGCTTCCATGTGTCTTTTCTATAAATACTTTCATGGCAATTGTTTGGATGAACTCTTCACTAAAGTATCTCAAATTTAAACACAGTAATAGACTGGCAACAAAGTCTTATCATTTTACAGTTGAAATGGTTAGATGTAACCATAAGTTCTATGCTAACAGTTATTATTATTACAACTACAAGAGCATTGTTTGTTATATGACAATATCTTAATTTTAGGGATATACTTTTGTTATTGTGGATAATAACTTCTGTCCTTCCTTGTCATTCATGAGCTATCCCATGAGATGCTTGGAAATTTAAGCAGATTTTCATCATATTTTACGAAACTGAATGAAAACCCATGTGACATTTGAACTGAGTTGACAGGTAACAGACATCTACAAGATATGTTTTACACTTTACAAAGGCATAGACAATGGCTTTTATTGTTAGTTGCTTCATTTACACAAGAGATTTCTTGTAATTTCTGAGAAGCAATTATTGACACATTTCTTCACATCTCCAGCATCTTTATTTTCTACTAACTACTAATAATTTCTCACACTTCTCACTTGTGGAACTCTCTTCTGGCTCCATGCTTTGCAGTCAATTTTGATCTTCAAAAACTTAAATGCAATGTTGATCGTTATCTTCTGTCTTCCTGATTACTCTTCTATTGTTCTTGCTCCTTAGTAATGTTTCTGTTTTCAAATTCCTTTACACCCAGTAACCCATTGTGTCTGTGGTTTTACTGTCTTGCTTGCAGTGAATTCAGTTCAAAAACAATACAGGATAATAAAAATAATAAAACTTTTAGATATACCAGCTGAAACTAGATGTGGTTTAATTTTTATTTTTTTTCCAATATACTTAACAATTTTGGTTTTAATTATTTTGTATACATAGAGCTAGTTGCATTTAAGTACTATAATCTATTAATTATAGTTTCTTCTGAGTCAGGTGAAAATATAGCAGTACTTCTTACCTTTGGTACCATTGTTTTGTACTGTTGAATTTATAAAAAATTCAACAGTACCATTAGAAAGAACAAGAGAATATTTAATACAATTAATGTCTTAGACAATTAAAACAAATAATAGAAAATCTTCATATGCTTTTTTTTTTTTAACATTAAATTTCTTAACATTTTTCCAAATAATTATTTGCTTATTATCAGGGCTTTTTTTAAATTTTAATATTATTACTATTTTGAAATTTTCATTGGTAAAAATCATATTTTCATCTATGTTAGCATAAAATATTAGAAAATGAACAGTGACACATAAGTTCTCAATAGAAAAATAATGACAAATACCATATTTATTTGTGTGCAATGCAATCTCATGCATAATGCAATTCTTAATTTTTATGTGAAAAATGTAGATTTCTCACGAGATCTTTACTCATGTTGTGAAACAGATTAGTAATGGCAATGCATCACGTTATTGCTAAGCTGATTTTAAAAGACATTGTAAGCTAAAGATTTGGATAAATCTGGCACCTTAATAGGAAATAACAATGAGGTTTTCCGGCTGTAATCTGTTAGATATTCACAAGCAGTGGCCGTTAACGAGAAGTAAATTAACATGACAAGGTGTTATAAGCCAAGCAAAAATGGCTATATAAACATGCTGGCTATTTTTGAGAGCAAAATGGTTAATGAAATAAATACAATTACGAAGCTACAGAATTTATTGGACAAGGAAACAGTATTTTTTGTTTGAATTTTTGAAACTACAGTGGATTTGCAAGCAAACATTTGTCATTTTTGGAATATTTTCCAAGCAGTATGTGTTATATCTACTTTGAAAGTAGACAGTCTCAGGATTTCAGAACTGGTCTAAGTTTGTCCTAACTCCAAGGATTTATCAAGTTATGAACTTTTCCTAAGTGATATGTTCTATATCTATTCTGAAAGTAGACAGTGTATCATTTTCTTTTCAAAATATCAATTCTACAAGATACACACAGGTATAGCCTACTTTTGAAACTTTACTTTAAATCTCTTCATATGATAGTGTGCTCGTACTGGTTTCTTTAGTTATCCAAACCAATAAATTAATTGTATGAAAAAAACAAAAAAAACATGCCTAAGTAAATATAAACATAAGTAAGATTTTTAGTTTATTTTTTTTAAATGCTTCAAATTTATCATCACAGTAAAAAGTTTATGAAAATCCTAACTTTATAAACCTATTGATGGCAATAGTTTTGGCCAAATTCCCTAAGTTTTTAAATTAGCTCTTGGAAGTATGTTGTTGAGAAAAAAAACCCTTGAAAAAAAGGGGGAAATTTAATTTAAAGAAATCAATGTGAGCACTAAAGAAAATCAGACTAATATAATACCAATTGATGATCAGATATTTCTCTCCTCAAAATATAATGCTGAGAACAAAAATCTTTTAACTGAATTAGTGACTGAAGATAATTTCTTAATTTCATTTGATTGGCAAAATATCATGTGTGACGCATCCATAGTGAACAATTTTATTGGCTAAACTTCACAAAGATTTTATAATGAGAAAAACATGCCGTATTTAAAAAGAAACACCACAACTGGAAGAAGTTAAAGAAAGACACACTATTTGCATTTCTTTTTCTATTAGCCAATTCCAATAATCAGAAACAATATAAGTGAAATTACATCTACAATATATGGAAAAAAAAAAATGAATAAAACCTGAAACAAAATCAAGGATTATATAAGTTTTAAATTTCATGTTTCATAAGTGATTATAACTTTATACAGATTCCTTTTCTTTATTGCCTATGAATTCCCATGCATTTTTGAGGAAAATAGTGAACTGCCATTGCCTTACAATTACAGTATTTCCTATTCTTAGACTGGTTAAAACCCAAGTCTAAAACACCCAATCTGTTCTTTTATTTAACCCATAGCTGTGGGTAGAAGTGATGAATTCCTGCCTTACACGAAAACTTACCATTTCTACTTTCCATACTATTACATAACCAAAACATCTTCCATGCATATATATATATATATATCATTTTTTTTTCTTATAAAAAGAAATTTTGTGTCTATTAAATTTATTGATTATTTTTTTTCTAAAAATCTTTTGCAAATGTGGCTGTTATAGATGTAAAATTAGCCAACATTTGTATATGGTCCAAGTTTTCAACACATATCAGTCACTGCGAAAGATGTGAGAAAGTAAAGAGAAGGAAAGAAAATCAAGCATTTTTTAAACAGCACTTTAAGTGTTCATTATATTCTGTTTAAAAGTTAAATCCAATACAGTAGAATACAGGGAGTAAAATAATTACATGTTGATGACATCAGCGACATGTAATGATGTGTAATTAATTCTTATATTTATTCAAGAATATAGCATTTCACACTGTACTTATATTTATTAATTGTTTTTGTTTTTTTTTGTACAAAGTCAATGGCTTCATTTGTTAGAAAAAAAGCTGTCTAATATTATTATAGTTCTTGTGATTATTGTTTATGTTGTCTAATTACACTTTGTTCATATAAATGGCATGTGAACCTGCATGAAAGAGTCATTGTTGTGTAATCTATATATCCTATTTTGTTTATTATTTACATAGATGCAATTTCTAAAGAAAGAGATGGGTTTTTTATTTAAGTAATAAAAATCTGTAAGATTAATGAACATTATTTTTAGTTGATACTCATATTTGAGTAGATGCTCTGTTTATTTATTGAACAGTATATCTATTTATGCTTGAAATAATTTGAAGCAAACTTTGTATTATCAACATGTTACTTAAATTCCTGAATGTGTGTGTGTGTGTATGTATATATATATATATATATATATATATATATATATATACATACACACACACATATATATATATGAGAAATTGCTGTCCAAATATAGTTGATATATATATATATATATATATATACACACACACACACACACACACATATATCTATCTATATATATATATATATATATATAATGGAGATTATCATCAGCCATTGTACCATCCAACCTTCCTCAGGTATATATTGATCTGGGTAGACTGTTCTCGTTCCACTGCCCATGTCTAGAGATATCATCTAGTTCTTATTCATAATATATTGCTCAGTTATTGCCCTTTCCCATTGATTTCAAGTACTCACAACTACTATGCTACCAAATTCATGGACCAACACTTTAATCCACTAGGCCATTGTCCCATAGGACAATTTGGTGTAGTGAACTTGTAGCCTTAAAACTATCCTGCTGCTGATTACTGCTGTCTGTCATGTTTTGATTGCTGATGCTGTTACTGTTAAAGACTTGTTATCATTTGTCTTTCTTTCTTTCCTTCTTAGCAGCTCCTGTATTGCATTTATTTTTACGCTAGGCCTACTAAGGAGATCCTCATAGTCTAGCATATATGCTGATTCTTTCAGGCGTCTAACTCTCCAGTGTTCTTCCTTGCCCAGTATTTTCACTTCATTCCACAGGGTCTGATGACTACCCTTTCTCTCTATATGTGATCAGCCATGCCCAATTTCAGTGGAAACTGGCAAACAATAACTGGGCAGTACTATAAATAAGAAGTAGACAATAACCAGATCATTTCTTCCTGAACATTTACAGTTTGTCGAGTGTTGAGAGATTTATCAGTAGTCAAAATGCCAAGTAGTGAATGTCTGTTATGGTTTAAGCCAGTATCTGGCATTGACAGATATTTGTAATTTTATGTCTGTTTGGACATCCCTACTATGGTATGGGGGTAACTTCATCTTCATAGGTCTTCACAGATATCCACAAAAAGCTTGTAAGAATATCTTTTATAGTTATTTTTAAAAAATTGGTTTTTGTTATTTTTTACATTTATGAGAAGAGTTTAATAAAAAAAGACTATATGAAAGAAAACACTGAGCAGAGAAATCAGTGAAGCCTCCTCCCCCCCCTCTAAAGGCTAAAGTACCAACAAACTTGTTTATCGGTGCAAAAGTCTGAGTTATTGAATTCAAATAAAACACAAGTCTATTAAAAATAGGCCACTCTCATCTAATCAGACAAAATGTAACTTGAAACTCCATTTATTTTAGAATCAACTTTACAGTCAATAAATGAAATGGTTTCCTATTGTACTTTTTATTGACTTATCTGAATTTGGTAAAAGTAGATAACAATTTACAATTATTTAGTTTTCAATGTTCATTCATTGTTTTAACATTCTTTTTCTTTGATTTTTGTTAAATGATGGGGAATCTAAAATTGATATTTTTTTTATGAAGCATGATTATTTTTAAATTTCATCCTTGTTTGAGTTCCACATTGTTTTAAGAATATTCTAGGATAATATCTATATATATAATCAGAACTCTGCTTTTTGAAAATTAATCAAGGTGTAAATAACTTCCTGAAAATGCTTGAAATAATTTGAAGCAAACTTTGTATTATCAACATGTTACTTAAATTCCTGAATGTGTGTATATATATATATATATATATATATATATATATATATATATGTGTGTGTGTGTTTTAACTGAATATGTAGGTTTTATATGTGTATCTGTAAAAAAAAAATCTTATCACTATCGACACACATATATAAAAATATATGCATTCATTTAAAACTTAAAAAAAACATTGATAATAGCTAACAGAATGACCAAAAACACAAGAAAAAATTAAATAAAATGCTTAATTGCAGTACCTTATTGTCTTTAGTCAAACACATATATTACGATAAAGTGTTATTTTTTTTGTGTGTGTGTATATATATATATATATATACATACACAAAAAATAAGCTTATTAATATTATACAGCTCTGTCTTAGTTTGGTTTCAGATTTCAGATTCTATTATGAGATAGAGTTTTTTAGATTTTGATAAGGTAGGTTACAGTTTCTCTTTTTTTTTTGTCAGGATTTGTACAGGTTAGTCTTTATTTTTGTTCTTCCTCTATACCTTTCACTTGGTGTATTCTAATTTTATACATATACATATATATATATATATATATAAATAAAATGTAAATTTGAAAAAAAAAAAAAAAACTTCTTAACAAACAACAGTTCATTCTCTAACCACAACCATCACTTTGTTTGGTATAATTTTGTAAGTATAAATATTATCACAACAGTAATATCCCCAACAAGCCAGCACTATCCTTAGCTAAAGTATTCTTAAAAGTGACATTTTTCCCCTTCATAAACTCAAATTATCCTCTCATCATTAAAACTTAAATACATTTTACTTTATTCTTGCTTTAGCATAGATATTTACTTAATCTGACACAAGACAACCAAGTCATTGTGCCTGAAAAACTAACTTACTAACAGATCAACTTACTAACCATTACTTGACAACAAGGTTCCCAAGTACTCAGCATATATATGTATTGTTGTACACACAAATGCATATTTTAGTTAGTACTAGATATATATGGTTGATATATAAGAATTTATCATACAATCCAATTTTGATATAAGTTGTATTTGGACAGAGGTGCAATAACTCCAAAGGCTCCACAATTATTGATCTCTACCTGAAGGAAGAGTTAAAACTTGGTCTTCCCTCTGATCGTCTTTATTCAAAGCCAAGGGGGTGCTTTTCCACCTACACGTTCATCACTGATACTTAATTTTATTGATTAATGGATAACACTGAGAAAATTCTGAACTCGGTAATTTCAAAGCAAGGTAAAATTCTCAATTGGGATACCACCTGCCAAAACCAGAATACACACATTTATTTATATATATATATATATATAATCTTATTGTACAAATAAGAAGCATTCTTTGCAAACTCATGCTATTCAATAAGGTGATCCTTACTTTGACAGAACCATTAATAAAACAAGGATAAATATATATATATATATATATATATATATATATTGATCGGTTGTATATTCACTAAATACACAGGTGATATGAATTTTAGAAGCACTATACTGATTGCTTACAAAAACAATAAATTTGGTTTTGGTTGAAATAAATTTTTCCTCCATGAGTCTTTAATTATAAACAACTAATTTACCAGTCTGCTATCTAAACTAGTTTAATAATGTTTTCTGCATGATATAAAGGCAATGCAAAAGTTCTAATGTTAGGAAAATCTTAGAAGCTCTATTTCAGATTTATTCAGCAATTTATTGATTGTGCATCAGTTTACTGTTTTATGTCATTGACAAACCTTAGAAAAATACTGGCATTTTCATTGATTGACAAACTTTAGAAAAACATTCAAATATGAAGAAAATGGATTTGAAATAAATTTATTGAAAGAATCTTTAGTCAGTATTTAATCATTTGTCATTGTCATCTTAACACAGAAAAAAATCATTTAGGGGCAAGATTGCAACTAATTATGAAATACAGATTAATTAAAATGAAGAACTGACATTGACTTTGCTGTATTAATTCAGTTCCATTTACCAGTGTAAATATCTGAAAAGGAACTCTGAGAAAGACAAGGTTAATAACAATTGGTTTAGTTTATACTCTGATATCATTGGTTATATAAACAACTACAATTAGTATTTACACAGCTATTCATTTATCTTGGGTTCATGCAGTTTTATAGATTTTACAAGTATACAGTGGGGAAAATAAGTATTTCATCCCCTGCTGATTTTCTGAGTTTGCCACCTTACATAAATGGGAAAGGTCTAGGACTGTATTGAAAGTGAAAGATAGAATATAAAAAATTCTAAAAATTATAGACCATTCCTATTTTTGTAAGGTGTCAAACCCAGAAAATCAGCAGGAGATGAAATACTTATTTTCCTCACTGAAGATATATTGTATAAAATACTTCCATAAAGCTGTGTATTCCCTTAAGAAATCCAAGATAGCTAGTTAAAGAATCAATGCTTTTATCATAAGAACTATAATACTCATGTTTCTGAATACCAAAGTTTTTTTATCCGAAGCTCTTAACTCTATCTTGTTGGAAAACACCCAAAGCATTAGCACTCAATTCAATGTCGACTGAAAAATGTTTACTGAATTTTTCATATTGTTTCTCTCATCTTTGTCACACTCTAAAATCACTCATTTTATCCATTTCTGTGTCCTATTCTAAGGCTCTGTAGATTATGTTTTTTTATAAAACAGTTTGAAACAATTTTTATATTTCACAGCAGGGTATAATATATTTGATGTCTTAACATAAAGAAAAAAAAATGTATATTGCTTCTTAGATTTCTTGACATATAAAGCACACTTTTAAAAGAAAAAAAAAAATCTCTCTAAATTTTATACCTTAATAGTTGTGTTACTGGTACTAGAGTAACACCAAAACACTAATATGACTCAAGAATAAAATATATATGATAATAAATTTCTCTCATAGAACAATAGCTAGTGGATTAAAGTGCTTAATCATAAATTTGATGACATAGTAATTATTAGTTCAATCCTTAGACTGGATAGTTTTGAATTAAACTCAACAGAAACAGGGTTAACAATAACTGAGCAGTACTAAATAAGAGTAAAACAATATATCCATCGGTAATGGAATGAGGACAATAGATTAAATAAAAGATTTAAAATGGCTTTGAATTAATAAACCATGTAGGACTTGAGAAACCTATTATCCTGAAAGATTTTATAAATTTTAACTGTTTAGCACTAGCTTTTCGGTTAAGGAAGGCCAAATGTTTCCATATAAGTGCTAATATGAGCATTCATTTGAAATTTCCTCAAGGTTACTTGAAGATGGTTGGAAGACACAATGGTCAAATGTTGTGATCATAACAACAAAGATGAAGATGTAAATAATGATCATAATCACAAATCAAAATATTAAAACATGTGTGATTGATTTTCTTTTTTACTGCTTATCAACCTTATGCAGGTTATTTAAAGCCAGAAAATGTTTCTAGAATGTAAGAATTTTGGAGAAGCAATATTATTTATTTTTTAAACAGTATTTATTTCATGTCCCAGCCTGCATACTCAAATATGGGTATCAACTAAAAATAATGTCACTTGGATTAAAAGATGCAATCCATTCTATAGAAACTGCTTTAAGATTTAGATATGAAACTGAGCAATATCATTTCAAGAAAATCTGAACCAATGATTGTTCTTTAAAAGCAAAATTGAATCTTGGTTTATTATGAAGCTCTTTGTAGCTGAATGGTTAAGGCATGCCAGATCAGATGATGGTTTCTCCTGCAAAGGGAGACACATGTTTGAATCCTGCCAGATAGCACATTTCTTTAATAAGTTTTCCCAAGTATACAGACTGGTAGACAAAATACTGTTTAAAATAATAAAAAAAATTGGAGCATCTACTCAAATACAGTTATCCACTAAGAATAATGTTTGCAGTAATAAAAATATAGAAACATAATGCAACCTATTTTGTGACAGATTTTTTATTATAGTGTGTCGTTAAGCTTCATCTAAACTCTGATCAAAACCAAAATAGTGGCACTATTGCTGTTAGCATTTTTATAGTCATTTCTTTCTAGTAAATGGCAATTTTGTATATTTCTCAAAATGGGCCAGCAACAGCCAGGTAACATTTCTATAATAATGCTGCAGGGAATGGATTAATAACAGCTATGACAGTACATGTGTTGTTCCTTTGTACTGAGGCAACAGTTTTACCCAAAATAAATGTTGTATACTTATTCTCTACCTTAAAGGTCAAAGGTTGCATTACCTTCAAACATAAACCCTAATCTTTGATAATTTTTTTCTTTTTAACTTTTTCCTAAACTTTATCAAATTAAAAATGAACTTGGCTTCCAGATCTGAGAAGTACAGTATTTCTGAGACTTGTACATTTTTTTTTATTCTCAGTATCTTATGAGCTTATCTTTGATGACGTATTTTTATAGATATAAACAACACACAGTAAATAAATACACAAAATTAAATAAGTCAGTCCAACTGTCCTCAAGTTGTTTTTGTAAACATGTGGTTTGAGTAGAATTAAAAACCAAAGAGTCAAAAATAAATTAATCTCGTTGTGTCACACTGTGGCTAGGTACCATTGGCAACTTATTCTTAAGCTATTTTTAATCTTCAGATTTGGGAAAGCCATTATCGAGTGCAGTAGTTTCTATAATATTGGATTTAACAGTGAAGGAACTATTGGATATCATGTTCTGACATATGACAATATTCATCATTATAAAATCTAACAACGTGTATAACTAATTCATGGACCTCAAGTATCTTCTCAATCATTTCTATATAATTATATTTGTTTTAGTACAGCTGCCCTCTCTTACAACACATTGAGCTTAACTTCTTATCAAGTTTTCCATTAACCTCTTCAGGGCAATGGTTCCTACGTAACAATAATGAATATGGATTCTTCTCAGACTACAAAATTGCTTACTCGTAATCAAACACTTATTACTAATGCATTTTTAATATGATCTTATACAAGTTGAGAATTCTTTATCCAAAATTCTTGGGACCAGAAGTGCTTTGGTTTTCAGATGTTTTTTGGATTTTTGAATACTGGTTATTTAATTTGTATATAACATCCTATAAAATGAGGTAGCTTGGGAACGGAACCCAAGCATTAAAAATAACCCTTTACATTTTGTAGCACAGCTTAATACATATAAAATTTAATCAATTTTGTGTACATCCAGATAATGACACTCATCATCTAATGCTCACATGGATTTTTAAGTGGTGAAATTAAGATTTCACGTAAAAATAATGTTTAGTACTTTCTGTATGTGTACAAAAAAACATGATCACTACTTACAAAAAAATAAAAAAATAAATGTATATATATATATATATATATATATATATATACAGAACTTTTTGACATTTTGAATATCTTTACTGAGCATGTAAAACCTGGTAAGTAATCCATGAACAAAAGTGTTGCTGTGATGATGGCTAACAAAAAACTGGTGCCAATGTAGACTAGATAGCTGGGCTGGGGAATCCCTAAGTCACCACATCTGCCCTGGCAGATGTGGTCACTTACAAAAAGCTGTGCATCACCTAGGAACCTTCACAGTGCTTTCTGAAATTTTCCATTTGTGACCATGGTAACACCTGAAAAACATTCAGATTTTGGAATTACAGATAAAGGATACTCAAGGGAAAAGGCTCTGGATTTTGTTATCCATTACAGATATGTTGATAATTAAATTTAATTCTTTCAAAAAATAGCTATCCTAAGAAATAAGAATAAATGGAAATTTATTACTTAATGAATACTTTAAAGGATTTAAAAAAAAATATATATATATATATATATATATATATATATATACACACACACTTTCTGTTTACTTTGTATGTGAAAAATATATACATTTGTTTACAGTAGTTGTTTGTTATTGTATTGAGATGAAAGCAAACATACTTTGTAAATGTTTTCCCGTCAACTACAATCTTCAAAAATTTAAATGCAATATCAATTGTCATCTTGTTTTTTGAATTCTGTTCTTTTATTGTCCTTTCTCCTTACTAACATTTTCTTAGTTTCTTTCACTTTCAGTAACCCTTTGCATCTTAGTGGCTTTATCACCTTGCTTGAGGTGAAATGATTTTTTTTTTTTTAATCTAAAAATAAATGCTCAAATATTTTATTTATTTACGACTTATTAAACTTTTCTTTACATTTTCTAGTTCACATATATCGTCTGCATTTTTGACAGTATGCCATTAAATTAATTTAATTATTGCTGGCAAATTCTTGAATAACCATGCTTGTCAAAATTGAGTCTCACCAGTATACTAGTGAATAAGCCTGGAAAAAAAAATTGATAATCCACACACCAAATTAAGCCCATTAATAATATTAACATTAATTTAGATTGGCACAAGGTCACAAATATAAGGAACCTTGTGAAGATCAAACTTGCTACAATAGAAATAGTCTTCAAAAATATCTTGTTGGGTTTCTTTCAATGTACAGCTTTTGTATTTCCATAAGAAATTTCATTTTCATTTTAAAGTGTATATTTCAGTCCAAAAATCAAGAAATTATGAAAATTAGAAAAACTACAGTGCCCAAAAAGGGTGCAGGACAACTTAACTTTTTTGAATATTGAATAAAAGTAATTTATTAAAGATTAAAACCTTAATTAGTGAATATTTTTCTTCAAATAAGGCATTTGAAAAGGCATTATGTGAAATATGAACTAGTTTTTTGATTTAATTATTTTTTAATAAAGTAAATAAAGAAATTTATTTTTTAATAAAATCAATTGACATTAGAAATAATTCAATAAAGCACACTTGTTTTAATTACTTTTTAATAAAGTAAATTGAAAAATGCAAAACAAAATGAAATAATTTTTTCATTTTTAATAAAGTAAATCGTAATGTAATTTATTTTTTAATAAAGTAAACCTAAATTATATCAATGTCTTTGACTACTGTTCTGATACTGATATTCTGAATTCTTCCCAACACACGACAGTTTGTTATTGTCGTCCACCTGTCCCCCTTTGCTTGTGGAAGGGAAATACACACCTAATTCCAAGCAGTATGCACACCTGGATCATTATTTATAAATTTTGTTCAATGTTGTAAAATTGAACCACCATTTAATTACAGACATTAGTTTTAAAGGTGCTCCAAAATTCAATGACCAAGTGTCATAGAGGAAAATGACCTAGTAGATATATTATGGTTTGATTGCACAAAAATTTGCACATATCCTTTACAGGTTCTCAGGCCATCTCCTTGCTAACCATTTGTCAGTTGGTGGAGGTACCAACCTTATGGAGCTGGGTTTTTTTTTTTTGGTTTTTTTTCTTCTGCTCTATTTTTCAGCAGGATTTAGCAAGGAAGGTACCATCATAGATCTTGTGCCTCAATGTCATATAAATGTTGGTTAAGTGTATTCTGTTTACCTAATGGTCATGAATTAGACAGTGAAATTCATATCCTCTGATTCAGTGGACCCAATGGAAGTGGCATCACAAGTATGAATTAAGAATTTACTCGCCTAACAACTCAGTTCAAACATTAAATTGGTATTAAGTCAGATTTCATTATCTATATGCAATGAAATCCTACTTAAATTTACAAGTCTCATGGGACAGCCAAATACGAATGACCAAAAATGACACAACTTGATATTACCCATTGGCAGAAGTATATTCCCACCAACATTAAAACATATATTCTCTCACACTCAGTAACCTTTTGCATCTTAGTGACTTTATTGCCTTGTTTGTAGAGGGTGAAATAATGAAAAAAACATCATGTGATAGGCAGCACTCTAATAATAATAACAGAGAAAAGAGGGCAAACTGCAACATAACTTTTAACCTGTTTTCTGTCATAGATAAGATAACTCATATTAATACACTGATTCTTCCTTATTGAACAATTAACAAGGTCTCATGAATTGTCTAAATGTGTCCCCAAAAGTTAAAAAAAAAACAAAACAAAAAAACCTTATCTTGGTATTGTATATAAGCATCAAATTATCCTAATGTGTCAGATGATTAGTGGGAGAGATGGTTGCCACATGGTATCCCTATGTTAAAAATACAGGCAGGATGACGGTTAAGAAAATTTGTTAATAATTTGAGACAAATGAATGCAACAACAAAATGCACAAAAGGCTAGTTTTGTTTCTTTTCCTCATTCATAATCTAAAGCTTTCTTTATTAATTATATCAGATCTGTTTATTGCTGGATAGTTTGTTTTTTGTTTTGTTTTTAAAAAAATAACCTCAATAGAAAGTGTTTTTTGGATTTAGTATTTCTGAACAAAATATCACTTATGATAGGCAGCTTGTTTGTAAGTAACTAATAAACTATTAGTCAGTTATGTGCCATGCGTGATACACACTTAGGCAATCATGTATCTTTCGATACATGACTGACGAGGCAGATTTTTTTCCACAAAGGTTGCCATTTTTTTTTTCTGCGGTAGACCAGTTGCCATCCAAGGCTATAGAACCCAGTCTGTCTTGCTATTTACCCATAACTGGTGGGGAGAAGAGGATTCATACCTTTCCCAAGGGTATTAGCACATAAGCGAATGTAATGGATCTGAGTGAAATTCAAATTCAACTCTCCAATTTCTCAATCCGAGCTGCTATCTCATTAAACTATGTTCTTTATATATTTATTGATTTTTGTTTTTCAATAATATTACTCCCTCCTGTTTAGTCTAGTGCTATGAGCTGTGTCTTGTAAGAATCACCCTTATCCATTCTATATTCCATTTGTAGAAAAGAAGTTCCACCCAGCTCCTTCCCAAGAACTGTTACTTTGCATGGATGTTTCCCTGACCATTATGCTTCTTCAAGTCTAGCATTAATTGTTATCTATATGCCACATTTTCATGATCTTCTCTTCTGTTCATATCATACACACACACACACTCTATTCAGTAACATGCTCTTGAGTTTTCTATTAGATGAAAGAAAAAAAAAATATATTTTCCCAAAATGTGTTCATTATTTTATCCCTGCAGCTGGAAAAAAAAATGTTCTTTTTTACATTTTAAAATGAGAATATGCTTATTTCCATGATGCCATTTCTATCAGCCACTTCTTTACATTGCTACATATAATGACCACCGTGTTGACGTGTTTCTTCTTTATATGTGGTTCCAAAAAGACTTCGATTTGGCATTGCGTTGTTATTGCTTAACTTTAATTTCTGAAGAATATTTTTCAGACTATAATATTGATTTAGATACATAGTTTGGGAGAATCTAAGTGCTGACTTGTATAAACGCTGATTTCTGGATAACCTGATTTTTTTCTTTTTTTAAATTGTTCCAATTGCAGTTACATCTGCAATTCCGCTTTGTGGCTTTAACCAATATTTATTTTTATGCAAAACAAACAGAAAAAAAATGGAAATGCCACCTCCAAAGAAATACTATTTTTTTGACATTTTCATTGGTGTTTTTTTTTTTTTTTTTTTGTTTTTAAATCTATTGCAGACATAATCGTCTCCAACAAACTCAGTTGACTTCCCCTGAGGTAAGAAAAGCTACAAGCTATGGATGTAAAGAAGATGTACCTATCATAAAAACTCAAGTAAGTCGCATATTTATCAACATGTTCTCTTTTCTTTTTTTATAAATTTGCAGTGATAACAGTTGGAAGGATAAAGTATACAAGTTTTCAAAATTACTAGGTTCAAGAAGTACTTTTGATATACTAAGCAAGCTGATTTAGAGGTAGCTACCAATCCTCAAAGAAATAGTACCTTGTTTTTTTTGTTTTTTTTTCAAGTTTACAATAACATTTTATTTTTTTAAAAAGGTCCAATTTTTATAAAATACTTCTTAAAATAATGAACAATAAATAATTTTTCACCATGTACATTTTTTATTGGTATATTTGACTAAATAAATCAGAAACGGTTTAATCTAGTATTCTGTATTATTATTATTTTGTTTTTAGGACAACAATTCTGATGGTCCTTCAACAGACCGTGATATGCAAAAAATTGAACCAAACCAAGACAAAGTAGTTTCACCAGGATTTGTACACCCAACATTTTGGCCAAAAGAATTGAAGTCTTCTTTTGGTGTTAAACATATTGGTAAGTTTATTGTTTGTTAATAATGACATCAGTATTTAAAAACAGATTCAAGAAAAATACAGAGGAGCCACACTCTTTTTATCAACAGCTAAGACAGGAAGTGGGTTTAATTCTTGGCTTTCCTTTCCTTTCTCAAGAGTATCAGTACAAAATGATTATAAACTGTCTCAGTCAGAATTTGAACTTAGCAGCATGGAAATTAGAATTCATGAGCTAACCACTTGACATCTTTCTTTCAATGAGAATTTTAGAGGTGTGAGTGGTCAGTCTTTGGCTAAATAGATTATAAAACACATTTACTTGTGAATTCTTTCATTGTCCTCTTTCAATGATGTTTTTTAGTGGCTTTATCACTATGCTTGGAGTGAATTGTTTCATTGTCCTCTTTCAATGATGTTTTTTAGTGGCTTTATCACTATGCTTGGAGTGAATTGCATTATCATAATTTTTTTTTTTTATTTTTAAATGCATCACCTTAATATGTATTTTTATTCCATTATTTTTTTTCCAGGTATTCAAAATCTGGGATTCGAAGAAGATTCTTCTGGGTCAATTACTTTTGGTCCACCCTCACCAGAAGACAGTCCCCGTCTGACAGCAGAAGAGGTGTACTCAAGGGTATTTATCATTCAAACATAGCAGATATATATGTATAAAAATATTTTCTCATTACACACCTTATAATAATATTTTTTTTTTTTTTTTCTATTTGATTCTTTGTAATAAAAGAGTGAGTGATACTCTTCCATTATCAGCTTAAAAAAATAGTTTTATGCAATCAGATGAAAAAGCAAGAGCTGTAAGAAAAATTGAGAAAATAAAAGTTGCTTTTGATGTTTCACTTAAAAAAAAAAAAAAATACTTTTTCCAAATTGAAGTTATAAGAAATATATCAAGATATGCACTTGACTGAGACGTTTTGTGTTTGATTTTCTTTCAGGTGGATATCAAGAAGAAGAACCGTATGAGGAATGAAAGTGCAGCAGCAATTGCTGTGATGAAAAATAATGCCCTACCACAGCGCCTACCACGCTACTCCAATGACACAGACTGTCTCATCCATAACGAGTCTGAAGTAGTGTATGACGAGCGGACTGCATTGTAGTGGCTGGCCACTGACACACAATTGCAACACTGCAGTCCTCACTGGCAATAAAGTATAACCAGAAACCCTATATGCATACATGTGTGTACTATGCATACATCTAGGCATATAAGCCATGCCTGTACACATACACACACTTTCATATATGGTCATTGTGTGCTTGTATAGAGGACCATTATTAGAAAAGATATAATAATGGTCTCCTCTTTTTGGTTCGGATTTTATACAAAACATTTTAATAATTATTTACAGTATTGAAAAAAAAAAAAAAAACGTGTGATAAGGAAAGAGATACATCAAAGAAACATTAAAAAAAAATCTATCATTTCCAATATTTTAAATTCATTTAAAGCTTTTTTTTTTTTATGATATCAATTTGATGTATTGAGTTTATGTAAGAAGTATTATTATATGCATACAAAGAAAATATTTGTAAGTTAGATAACATTTAATATAAAATTCATCATTTCTTTTTCTCAAAGTATTATGATTTTGCCTTGAAAGATCTCATTCAGTAAAATGTTAAAGAGTAATCATAACATTCCATTTAATCTCTTTGACATGAAATACATTTTTTACTAAGTCATTGGCTGTTTTTTTTAATCATTATTTATTTTCTGTGTAAATAACTGCTAACATCTTTCCTATAGATACCATAAAAGAACCTTTTTTGCTTCATGGATTGGAAATTAATCTCTTTCTAGACAAAATATATTACAAATCTAATTAGTTTTTAACAGTTACTTGCATAAATGTGCTGAAAATTATTTACTAGACTTGAGTAAGAATAATAGAAAAAAAAAAAACATTAAATTCAACAATCTTATCTAAAATAGTCATCTGGAAGCCATTGTTAATGATTCATGCATCCTTTGCTTTGTATAAGTAAAAATCTTTATAAAACAATGCTACATGTGCATTAATGGATATTTATGTTCAACAACCTCTGCATCAACCAATATGATATGTTTTGAGATTGAATCCAAGTTTAAATTATCTGCTCTGCCAAATTCTATGAAGAGAAAAAAAAAACTGTAAAGAAATCTCTGCAAAAAAAAAAAATAAATAAATAAATAAATTCAGTTTATATCATTTTAGTGTCAATCAGGAACATGAATAAAAAAAAAAGTCATTTTTCATCTTCCTATATATGTGTTGTAAAACTTTTCTACTATTTTGGTTTACTTTTATTTAGTAAAGTGATAAAAATATCTTTGATCTACTTTTTTATCTTTTTGTTGTTTAATCTGGAAGATGAAATGGTTAACTTTGAAGCAAAACAAAAATTCACTCCTGTAGCAATAGAGAAATGCAAATTTCTGTACAGACTGGATGGTAAGATGTTAAGCAGTGGCAATGATATTTTTTTTTTGTTAAAGTAACTGTTCTCTTGAGAAAATTCTAAAATATTTTTGTTTCATTATTGTGAAGTGATGATTCAAAGTGGAGCCATTTTGTTTGTTTTAAACTAGCATCATATTTATTCATGTTTGTTGATTTGCATACTTTTGGTCTGATCTACATGTTGCAGCACATCTGTCAGTACTCACATTTAACAATATATACATATATATGTGCATGTGTCAATTACACAACAATTCAATAAATCACTCATGTTTTTTTTTATAAACCTGTCGTCATTATTTATGTAAGTCTTAATGTATTTAACCAAAGATGGGACAGTTATGGTTCTGCTAATTATACCATTCCATTTCTCCATTCCTGAAACAAAAGCAGAAGGCCAAAATTCTTTTGTATCTTTCACAAACCAAGGTAATATGGTTTAGGTTGAGAGCAGGTAGAACTCTCACCAGCAATAAATATATATATGCCAACAACCCTGCTTGTCAAAAGAAGAGAATGAACAGCCAGTAGAAATATACATACACTTTGACCCTATGACCTGTAGAAAAAACATTGCCAAATATGACAAAAACCTGTAATAAGTTATCAATCTCGTTTTCACAGCAAACTATACACCCTCATAATCCATTTATCATTCTCGTGAATTAATAAAAAAAAACTGTTTGAAAAAGATGTATGTCCTTAAATATATCTTGTCATTGTTTTTATTTTTTTCTTCATGAAACAAATAGGAATTGATAGGTTTCATTTGACTATTTATCTACATTCTATTCAATATGTATACATTGGATACTGTCCTAAACAGAGCTTTGCCATAAAATATTTATTTTTCCTGCGAAAAGTGCAAATCAGTTGTGTGTAGTTTAGAGTCTTCCAGTTAATCAATATGGGCTGGCAACATCTTATTGGTGCTAAATAATTAATTCTAAATAGATTAGATAAGAGACAACATGTAATATACATATTTTAATAAACTTTCAAAAAAATGGTTTCTCAAGTTACTATTTACTTTAAGTTGGAGCTGAAATATATTACAAAGGCCTGTAACTTTACTGATTGTAATGTTATCAATGTCTTGTTTATAATTTGTCTTCCCTACTTCTATTTCATTAGAGTTGGTTAAGATTTTCTTTTTTTTTTTTTTAAAATGTACATTAAATACAAGAACCATTCAAAGTAGAGAGTTATTGAATGAAGTTTTTGTCTGGACATAAAAGGAGAAAGGAAATACAGATAATGAGAATATGTAGGATAGCTAACGGTTGGCCCTAGACTTTAAAAAAAGTTAAGACTGTTATGACTGTGGAAGTATCGTCTTGGGTGTCTGTTCCACAGAGTACCAGGAACAGCCTTTTCATAATATAAATACCCATTGAAGTTAATTAATATATCTACAACAGAAGTGGGGAGTGCATTTGCTTTAAATAGACATAAATTTTCAGCAATTCCTCATTATAGAGCTAGTTTTCATTTGCAAGCTCAATATTTAAGTTAGTCTTCCTAATATACAAAGCAAATATCGCAGAACAATTTGTCAAAGTCCCATTGGCCATGCAATTCTATGCCAAGGTTCTGTGAACAAGAAATAAATATCTTAACCAGGAAGCCATTCGGGAACATGGGTGGCCTTAAAAATATAGTCCCCGTTGAGCAGAGGAATCCTAAATGCCATGTTACAATACAAAACCTGATGTATTTGACTGTACACAATGATATACATTAAATATTTGGACAGCCACTTTTAATCTCAGACTTTGCTTGCTACTTTTACTGTCTCTCATCATGAAGAATTCTCTGGGGTCAGCAGAGAATTTTTCCATTAATCATTTCAGATTTTTTGGTATGTATATTTAAAAAAATTAAACTCTGCAAATTTATAAAAACATGGACTCAAAATCACATGATTGGAAAAAAAAAAAAAAGATAGGGTTAATAATTGATTTATACCACATTATCTAAATGTCTTAAAATGTGTGACAACATTAATGGTCTTTAAAAAGATAAAGTAAAAAATGTTGTAGAACAATTTACTTTAAACAACAATGTAATTTTCAACATTTGTCATCTATAGAAATGTACTGAAAAATAAAACTGAAATTATTATAAAACTCTTATACAAGTTTTATAAAAAAAAAAAAAAAAAAAAATGTTAAAATACTTTTTCTTTGATTGCAAAGAAATCATAAATGTAGTCATTTCATAAAAGAAAAAAAAAAAAGGGTGTTTTTCTGATATGGTATAATTTAAATATTATCCAAAATTAGTTATACTGTAATTTCTTTTTTTAATTGACTGGATAAAAATTGCTCTTCAAAAATGTGCTATTTTTCTTAAAATAGTTCAAATGACTCTAAATTCGTTTGAACTATTCTTTTTCACACAAATGGTTTGCTTTAATTGTTTTTTTCTTTTAGGATCTTTTTTTTTTCTTTTAAAAAAATAAAAAGATAAAAACTTTTTCTTACCTTTTTCTAAAAGATATTTCCTTGGTCCCATTTCTTGTCCTCTTTTTTTCTGCCAAATTGGTCTAGTGAAATTCCACTTCAGCCACAGAATGGTTTATGTTCAAATCTGTATATGTCCAACAGCAGCTAGCAACTCACACTTCACTATCTTATATAACCGTCTTGAAATTTAAAAAGGAAAAAATGTTTAAATGCATTTTTAAACAAAAAATACATCATTTTACAACATCCCAGTACAGGAAGAGATATACGAGGAGCCACTAAAAAGTCATTGGTCTGATCTTTAGTCACTAATTTGGGAAGTGGGTCAAACCAAGGACTTTTCAGCACCCCCTCATCTTTCACTGAGCACAATTTCTGATATCCACCATGCAGATACATGCAAATTCACAAGACTGCAGATCAGAGACAAAATGGAGGCTAGAATATAAACAAAAAAAAAAAAAAGCATTTTTTTTAATATGATGCTACAATTTCCAAAATGTAACCAAAAAAATACTATTTAAAAATAATAAAACAAAATTTATTGATGAGTAATTCTGTGGCAGAAAGTATTTAATGCTGTATAATTTGGTTTTTGTCAATAAAAATTAACAGTTTATATGATTTTGTTTGTTGTATTGCATTTTGTTCTTGAAATTAAATTCAATTTCATTTTCACAGGTAAAATTCTAAATATTGATAGCATATTGTGATGGTTATCTTAAGGGAGATATATAAGCACATTTTTAATAAACTTACAAAAATAAAATAAAATAAAAAATCCTTACCTTCTAATCTGGATTTAGCTGACTCGTGTTCTGCTTTGGAACCTGTTTAAATAGATTTGTTAGCACAAATAATAGACAAATAAGGTTAGAACTGAAATAGCTCCAGGTGTGTGTGTGTGTGTGTTTTTTTTTTTTTTTTAAGATTTAATTTTCACTCAATCTATAATGCTTGCATGCATAAACACCTGCATTTTCTTTTTGAATTTAAAAAAGTTCAAAAAACCAACAATCCTATTTATCTAATGATATCAATTACAACACTGTATAACTTATTATAATTTAGTATAATAGTATTTATTAACATTATATATGATAAAAGTTTTTATGTACAAATATTTTTGAAAACATTATGTAGTGGAGAGTTAATAACAGAGCATACAGAAAACAACCATTTATATATAAATGAAAATGGTAGTAACAATAAAGTAATCTCTGTTTTAATTAGCAGCAGTCAGTTGTATCAATATTTTAATCCAGTGTAAAGTTCACTTGACTAATTTTCCCTTTTGATTCTTCCCAGTGTGAAAAACACCAGCAATTGGTGTATGGTTTGGTTCAAGGACAAAATCTGGAGAATAAAGAAAAGAAACTTTGAGACAATTAAAATATTTGCTATAATTCTTTCCTGATTAGATACAAATTGGGAATTCTAAATTTTTACAAATGGTCACCAAAATGCAAATTTACTTTCTCTTGTCTGAATTTTTTTTTTTCTTAAAGGGGTACGATTATTAGTAATAGGGCCACATACACTTCAGTTTTCTAGTAATAAATACACTTAAATTTCACAAACTAATTTTCTTTATACTTTCATCTTGTTCATGAAAAATTACAAATATGAAATACAAAGTGAAATAAATCAATTAAAATCTTCATAAGATAATATTGCATCAAATTTTATACATATATATATATATATATATATATATATATATATATATATATATACACACACACACACACAGAAACCATAAGATCTTTTTATTCATTTTTAAGACTTTTTCTTTAGCACAATTTTGTGATTTTTACTTCATTTAACATTGCAATGAACAGAAAAATGAATTCAAAGGCAACACATAAAGCCATGAAGTTGAAATAAAAATGTATTCTTTGAAAAATAGAATTAAAATTGTTTAATATTTTTAAAGATTATTTTTGATAGTTTGGCTAGAAATGCATTTGTCTGATTCATGCTATTAAAAGTATTTTTGGAGTTTTTGGGCCATGAAATCACATTATTCTATTGCTAGGCATGTTTATTTGTTTTCTTTGTGTAACATTCTTATGAACACTTTCAGCAAAATTTATTTAAGTCAACATTTTAGACTATGAAGTTAAAACAATTTGAGATTGATCTCACGACTTTGTGTACAATTGAAATCATGGATGAATGATGTATGTTGAGAGTTTTTTGTTGCTATAAAACAAATACCCTTGGCTGTTGGACTACTGGGAAGCAGTCTGACTAACTCAAACCTTGAAGTCACCACTGATATTCACTAACTGCCCCACACAGTTGGATGTGGCACAAGGCTGAGTTTATTGTGGGGTATCCGAGCCCGTAAGCTCAGACAAAAATATCCCCTAAACCCTGTAAAAACAGGTCGGGTTGTTGTCTACCACCTCAGACAAGACACTGCTCTTTGGCATAGCCTCGTCTGGGTTCCTCTCTACACAGAGGCAGAGAGTTTGACAAGCACACCTCCGAAGTAATTCAGAGAGTGATATATGATAAAAATATAGTTTAAGGTATGCTATATTTATAGGTTAAAGTACTCAAAATTATGGACAAAGCATATGTAAATATAAAAGTGCATATTGAGGTCAACACCCAGCAGTGACAGCCTGTTCACTATATATATATATATATATATATATATTAGGATCAAAAATACTTTTACCAACTTTGGAGGGTGTTTCCTGACACCAAAACAAGGTAAGATGTCCATATAAACATATGTCGTTCAAAAGGCCATCATTGTAAATCAACACAGCAACTCATAACAAATGTTCAAAATTGGATCATTGACTGACAGACCCTTTCAAATACCCCCCACATGGTGCTGAATGGTTTCGCAGACACCCATGACATGTTGATGAAGTGCCTTAGCATTATTAATGTCTTCTGCATAAACAAATTGTTTTAGGTGGTCCCACAGATAAAATGTGCTTTCTATGGAACCAGTCCTCCTCTACCTAGCCATCTTTCATGGTAGATGTCAGCCAGTTCATTGAAAACAATGTGACTAAAATGTGCTAAGCCCCACCATCAACGAACCACATGCATGTTCATACTAGCAAGTCTGGAATGTGTTCAAAAAGTCCTTATAGACAGCTCCTGTAAGACATGCTGAGAGAACATATGGACCTACCAGACAGTCACCTACAATTCCAGCCCATGCATTTATCATAAACTGATGCTGATGTCTAGGCTGTATTGTACCATGAGGATTCTGATCTGCCATGTTGATTGTGTAAATTTGTTATTCCATCTCTTCCAAATGTTGCCTCATCAGTAAACAAGATCAAAGAGAGACAAACAACAGATCAACAGCTTGTGCAATAAACCATTGGCAAAAGCTCTCCCATGGTGAGTGATCAGAGGGTGAAAGACCCTTCACATGTTACAAATGATACGGATACAGGAGCTGCTCTTGAAGTACCTTCAATGGAGTACTATGTTATGTGCAACATGCTAGGGCCACTTGATGTGTGCTGATACCTCAGTCTATCTCAATCCATAGTTTCTGGTGCCACAGATCTTGTCTCATCAACATGACGATAAACATCAGCAAAGGTTGGGTGACTCTTCTGCATTTGGTCTGGAAACACAATACGTAAAAAAAAAAAAAAAATCATATGCACTTGCTCACCATATGAATATCCTATCATTGTTAAACAGAACACTTCTCAGTTAACTCACTACTGCACACGTTAAACATTAAAGACAGACTAGACACAAATGTACATGAATAACAAATGTAATCTAGTCTACAGGGCAACACCGCACCATCTACCATAAACTTTCTTTAAACTTAATACCTCAAAAGCAAAGGATTTGCAGACATACATTTATATGGACTTTCTTTGTTTTAGTGTGATGAACCTGCCCCCAAAGTCTGATACACCATATATATATATATATATATATATATATATATATATATATTTCCAACAAAGTTTAGCCTTTGTGCCCACAAAAAAAACTGTTTCTGTTGATACCCCTATTACTTTAATCTATCATGACTCACTCATCGTGTTTATTTACAAGATTATAAAAATATGTAAATCAAGTACAATGCAATATTTATTATTTACCATTTTATAAAGATTTATTATTTATCATTTTATAAACATATTAAGTGAAAAGAAATCTTTTCAAAAGTTTATAAAATCCTACAAAATTTTCATCAAATCGCCAATCAATTCGAACTTTATAAAATGGTAAATGATAGACACTTATCATTGTTGACATATTTTTAGGATTTAGTAAATTTTTATAAATTTATGAATAAAGAAACTGTTTTCATATTTATTTTTTTTATAAATTGGAAAATGATAAATGTTGGATTGTATTAGTTGGTTCATATTTTTAGAATGTTGTAAATATAAAATTATTCTTGTAAATGAATAGTGTTCAATATTTTTGTCATAAATTATCAAAGATAAGGAAAATGTATAAATTCACTTTCATCTGCTTGGGTTTTATTCAAATTCTAATCATTTCTTTTTAAAACCGTAGACATTGCCAAGAGTGTGAAGATACTACAAAATAACAGTACTATAAAGGGAAAAACTGTTCTTTTTCACACACTGTTTTATTACTAGCACAAAGTTTAAACTTTGCCAAATTTCCTTTATATTATAGTACCTTAATGAACAGAAAAAATACTCAAGTACTTATTTAAATATCTAACAAGTAAAATGTTAGTGGAAGTACTTCAGAAACCTGTTAATAAACTAAATTTTTTTACCTAATATATGTATGTGATTTTCTTCTTGTAGCCAAAAATGCTAAGTTTTAGTAATATTGAAAAATTCATCAAAGTTCAAATTTCTCTGGAGGAAAGAAGGAAAAAGTTTTATATTGAAAAATTCTTAAATAGCAAAAAAAAACCATGTTTATGTTTTGTTTTTTGTTTTTTAAATATTTGAAGAACTTATACAGAAAATATAACATAATCAATCTGCCTAATGTTACTTCTGAATTAAGAATGAATGAAAGTGCAATAATTCTTACTTTCTGCATAAGAAACATCATTGATAACTGCATCTGGTGAAGTATGTGACTTTCGTAGAATGGCTACAAGAGAAAAAGAATAAAAGGAAAATTTCTGTCAATGTTAAAAATAGGTGTGAATGCACCAACTACATAAGTTAAACAACCATTAGTTACCAATGTTTCAAATTAAAAAATATATTCTTCATGAGTTCATTAAGTTTACTTTGATTTAAATGAAATTGATGCTTTAACAACAGACATTTTAAAAATACATATACTCAAGGATGAGTGCAGTCAGGCTCATAGAGTCATTGTAAGCTCTACAAACCTTTCGTTAACTACATAGTATGTGTTTTGAATTCATAGTTGTCCTTCTCCTAGACAGGCTGCCAACCAAGGCTGAAGATCCCAATCTGCCCTATTATTTAACCCATAACTAGGGGAAGGAAAGATGGATTAATACCTTTCCCAAGAGTATTTGTATGAAAGTGAATGTAATGAAATTCAACTGGAAATCAAATCCTCATTCCAAGCTGGCAGAAGAGAAAGGTTAATAAGACAAAAAAATTACATATCATAAAAAACGGTACATTAAAAAGTATAACAAAAAAGAAACATCAAAAAAGGGTTAACCAGTTATCTCTCCTCACAGCCAATTGAGGACAAAGCATATAAATATGTGCATAACAACTAAAAAAAGGAGAGAAAAAAAATAAAGAGAATCAGCAGTATAAATTACAAACAATGGAGATTTAACAAAATTTCCATTAAAATGTTCATTTCTAAAAACATAATAAAATTCTGTATCCCCCCCACCATAGATTAAATGAAGCATAAATGTATATTCAAAACACAAAAAGAATGAGCAATAAAAAGCAACATTAACCATTCTTTCTTTTTATGTTCCATGTTCTTTCAGGACATAGGTGATCATGGCTCTCCACTTCCCCCTATCCCTTGTAGCTCTCAATAAGTTTTGTACCTCTGCCAACTCCCCAGACCACGTTCTGCCATCCACTTGCTTAAGGCCACCAGGTATGTCATGCATTGCTTTCCTTTGTCTCTTTTCCCTCTATTTGACCTGTGAGTATCATATTCTCCAGGCCCTCCTTTCTCATTACACGTCCCAGAAACATCAGCTGCCTCTTCCTGATGTTAAGTATAAGCTTCTTCCTTGTTTGCATCCTCTCCAAGACCTCATCATTGCTCACATGCTTGCTCCATGATATCTTTAGCATCCTTCTGTAGAACCACATCTCTGCTGCCTCGAATCTCTTCTTCATTTTTGAGGAGACTGTCCAACATTCACTGCCGTAAAGAAGGAGGACAGATGTCCCGTAGCAGCCCAATATTCTTTTCTTTGTCACCAAAACAATCCTCCTGTCTTGCAGTATGCTGTCTAGCTTTTGGAATGCATTCTTGGCCATCCAAATCCATCTTTGGATCTCAGCTACTGGACCTATTTAATGAGGAATTTCTATTTTTTTTTTAATGAGGAATTTCTTTTTTTTTTTAAACTTTTTTCCTAACCATTGATTTCATAATTTCTTTACAAAGCTGGCCTCATAACTGAACATAATTTAAACCAGAGCTTGAAACATCAAAAGAATTAGAACACACTAGGTTAATTATAAGAAATAAGTGAATATCACTGACTATAGGCTAAAAAGTAAAGGTAAGTTTTTCAATTATTTACATAGATTAATAATTAGTAGTTCTGTTTGAACTAACGAAATATTTGTCATATCCTATTATATACAAGATGGTGTTAAAAAGTTCTCAGTCTAACTTACTTGTTTCAAAATTAGTATTCTGATGATCGGTCATTGAAATTATTTTGTTACATTTTATAAGTAGGATGTATTGAGTTGAAACTTATTTCTAGGATTAAATATGTAAGAATAATGGAAGCATCAAATAGAAAACATTAAATTCAACAACTTCACATAAAATTGTGATAAAGTAGTTTTGAAAAGTATCATTAATGATTTGTACATCCAAGTAAAATCTTCATATAAACAATGCAACATGCACATAAATTAACATTTCTCTTCAGCAACCTCTACATTAACCCAACAACATATTTCATAGAATTTTATAGAATTTGGTAGATAATTTAAATGTGGATTCAAAACAAAGAACTTGAATATTCACAGCTAATAAAAATTATAGCAAAAATTGTAACTTCTATAAAAAAAAAAAAAAAGGGGGGGGGAGTCAAATTCAGTTTTTTTTTTTTTATTCCCAAGCAAGGCAATAAAGCCACTAAGACACAAGAGTTTACCAAGTGTGAAAAAAAGAAAACATTATTCAAGAGAAAGAACAATAAAAAGACAGGAATTAAGAAGACACAAGATAACAATTGACATTGCATTTAAATCTTTGAAGATGAAAGTTGAGTGGAAGATAAGCCAAAAGAGAGTTCTACAGGTGAAAAGTGCAAGAAGAGAAACTGTTAGCAAAGAACATTACGGTCACATCTAATCAATTCACCTGTAAGTTGATGAGACCTTGTTGCCAATCTAGTACTGCACTTAAATTCATAAAGTCTAGGTACCATACAAGTATTTATAGAAAAGGCATAAGGAAGCTACATTGCAGTAGTGGAAAAGTGACTGAAATCAAGATGCCAGGTCAGGTCAAATAATATGGCAGGTTCTTCTTTTAAAAAAAATCTCTAAATATGAGCATGTGCACAAAACTATATGTGGCAGCAATATTTGAAATAAGGATGAATGGTAGACTTATAAAAATAATTTTAATATCAATTAGTAACATTATAATTAAGGAAGATATTTTCATCTCTCTGTGTTGTAAAAATTTGATATAAGCAAACTTTTGGTTTACTTTTAGGAATTAGTTCAGGTATTTTAACACACCTGTTGCATATAAAATAATTTCCAAACATATTGAATAAATAACACAATAAAATAACATTGTCATTGCAATGAACATACAAATGTAATGATAATGCAATAGACTCCATAACAGGACTAAAAGAAATAATACGTATTGTAAATTGATATATTCATAAAATCAAAAGAATGATATACAAATTCCTAATGCTATAGTCAATTAACTTCTTTAAAATCTAAGCGAGTCTTCTTGCATTAAATAAATGCATCCAATTATAGGGTCTTTGAGATAATTATATGCATAGCAGCAGTAGCATCAATGGGAAAACCTACAGCAAGGAAGCACAAGACTTATTTCTATTCAAGGATGCATTCCATGAGCTGAGCAGAGTATTAAGAAACAGAAAAAATTATCTGCCTCTGGGCAGTGAGGATCCCCAGATAAGGCTATGTCAAAGGGCAGAGTCTCGTCTTGGGAAACAGCTACCCGACCCCATTTTATATGGGGTCTATGAGGAACTTTTGGCCGAGCCAACGGTCTTGGATACCCCACATTAAATTCGGCCTTGTGCCACATCTGACCACATGGGGTGGTTGGTAGATATCCTGCAGTTGGAAATTTATTGTGGGATTCACTTGGCTCACTTCTAGCAGTTGGCTACTACTTCCACTGGTGAATCTTATATGTGTTGTTCTTGTCCTAAGTATTATCGTTCATTACCAACCTTCATGTAATTATTCTATTCAGTAACCTTCCCTAGGTTACAACAATTACCCATCCATATTTTTTTTCTCCAGAGATTAAAAATAAATTACATTTTAGAAATGTATATTCTGAATTATTTCTAGAGGTTATTGATTACTTTACTTTCACTTTGCAAAATAAGGCACAGAAAACAAATTAAAGAAAACACTAAAACAAGTGTATTTTTCATGGCTCACCTTTGCCATAATTTATCAACTATTTTTAATATAAACTGCACAAATGCTTCTCTTGATATTAACCATAATTAGATACTGTCAAGTTTAAAGATTAGTGAGAAGAAAATCAAAATTATAAATTACCTTTGGCCGCAGATAATATTTTGAGAATAAATTGCATTTTTCAAACAGAGGGGAAAGTGTGTCTTATAAATGTCACAAAATATTGCTTAGTCATTGTATATCGATAAATGATTCCGTTTTTAATCTACTTATGGCTACTGTGATCAAATGTCTAAGTTTGTACAAATAGATAATGGTGATTTAATTTCTATGGGTAGTTATAAAAATAACTTTCTCTTATACATAATCAATTTTAACTGATATTTTCAGTTACAAAGATAAGTTTAGTAATACGAAATTGGATTTTGTAGAGAAAATATTCCAGTATATTTTTTGTGTAAATATGAAATCATCCACACTAATATGAAAAAGAAACTGTGCTGAGCTGCAAATGTCATCACTAGTTCCAGTATAGAATTAAATGTTTGTTTATGAATTCATTTAATCTTTTCCTATAACAATTACAATAAACTAGCAAAACCCATGTAAATTACACGGATTTACTAAAATCTTTTAATGCTGTACTCTGTACTTTTCTACACATGACCATTCCCAGATAATATTTTTTAATCAATTCACCCCAAGCAGGGAATAATGCCACTAAGACACAAGGAGCTGCTGGAAGTGAAAGCAAATAAAAAGATTTTAGAAGGAACTGAAACCCAATCCTAAACAGGAAACAAGAGATAAACCTCTCCTGTTCAAAAAACCTGGAAAGAGTATAAACCAAAATAGTCTCTCTTAAAAATATTGAAATGTCCTCAACAGATTGTTAGGTCACGAAACATGATTTAACCTCTCACTACAAACAACTAACTTCATCTAAGATGACCCTGCCTCCAATCCCACTCTGTATTTTTCTATGTCCCTCTCTCTCTTTTACTCTGTCCCACTTTGTTTTCCTCTTGAACACACAAGTTTGACACCATACATAGATTGGTAAAAATGAATTAATATATAGATATTCTGATGAGTGACATTCCCTACTTCTACCAGTTCAGACCTTTACAACTCAGACCTGCCATGCTATATATATACAAGGATGCACCATCCGCATTCTCTTCATATTTCACGGATAAGAAAGAAGTTCCATTTAGACAGCTTCTTCCCAAAAGCCACTCCCAAGAGGATGCTTCCACAAACACTACTACTTTAAACTTAAGTCTAGGGTCAAGTGTTACATATACTCAAAATCTGCAATTATTTACCCCATCCCTCTCTTATGTCTATATAAAAATCCTCATTTAATAACTCTTTTTAGTGAGTGGCTTTTGGGCCTTGTATTGGGGGAACATTTAGTAATCCCCACTGCCAAAAAAATTTATATTTGTAATCAGTCTATTTTCTTTCTGTTTATAATTCTTACCATTTAAAGTACAAATACATTATTCACATTTAAACTAACATCTTCATTCTTATTGTTATCACAATGTTTTGGCAGCTGTAATCTCTGGCCTTCTTTGACTGATAGCTGAAGAAGGCTAGAGAGCTCAACAGCCAAAATTTTATAACAACATGGATGAGGACATTAATCCAAATACAAATAATAACTCATGACAGAAATTCAGATAGAAATACACTATTAATTGATTTTGTATGTTTTGGAAGTTAGTAAAATATATGAGCATATTTATTATATTAGTAAATAAGTTTATAATGTTAACTAGTGACTTTAATAGTTAATGCAAATGTGACTTAATTTTAAAAGTTTGTAAGCATAAAAAAACTTTGCAAAGACTGCTTTAGACCTTAGGAAATTTTCATAAAAGTTGCAAAATATGACAACAGACAAATTTAATTTGAAGGTAAAAACATTACAAAGATCTACCTAGTATAAAAAAAAATCTACAATTCTTTTGAATGCCAATAATTTGAAGTTAAAGCCAGCTGCCAAACAATATATTCAATGAAAGAAAATAAAATAAATACTGCTCAGAAATGTTGATGTGAGATTGACAAAGAAATATCCTTGGGAGAATTGCTGTCAAACTAAGTAGCAATGATGCTAGCATTTACTCAATCTATTTTGACATCTACAAGTAGCCAAAGACAGCTGTACAAGATTGGTAGACTCATTTTCTGACATTAATCTAGCTCATTGATGTAGAAAGTGCAGTGAACAATGTCAGCTACTTAAGAGACAGGACCAGAACATACCAGCTACATGTTGACTTGTTAAAGAATACAATGTATTATAACATTTTCTTATGAAACCAAAGATTTATTACTTTCATTTAGTTTGTCAAGACAAACTAAATCAAAGTCCTGAAGTTATTTCTTAAAGAATGTCAGAAATAGTATTTCAAATTTTGCTGGTAGACTTCATTTTTTTTTCTTTTATATATTTACAGTGCTTCTTGCAATTTCTGTATACTAAAAAAAAAAGTTATTTTGACTTGTTTACCACATATTAATTTCAAGAACATGAACATGAATTTTTTCAATTCTTTTCTATATCACTGATGAATGTGGCTTTTTCTAAACATATTTGCACATTACAGATTTTATTAGTACTAAACTAACAACCAAGTTTTGTTTGTTTTATTTAAACCGGTACAGATTGGAGATAACAAAATCAAACTGGTGCAAGAATTTATAGATCTGGGAAGCATGTTAACAGAGGATGGAAAGTGCAGCACAGAAATCTGAAGATGCATTGGGATAGTAAAAGACGCCTTCCAAAAGCTAAACAAAGTATTAAGAAACAGAAAAAAGTATACTGAACTGTTATGTAACATCAGTCCTCCGATATATCAGTGATTGCTGGACAATCTCATCGTAGATGAAGAAGAGACTTGAGGCAACAAAAATGTGGTTCTACAGAACGTTGCTGAGAATATCATGGATCAAACATGTGAGTAATGACCAAATTCTAGAGACAATGGCAACAAAAAGAATGCTTATACTTAACATCACAAATAGACAGTTGAAATTTCTGGGGTATATAATGAGGAAAGAGGGCTTGGAAAGGTTGATTCTCACAGGACAGATTGAAGCAACACAACCTACCTGGTGAGCTTGAGTGAATTGATGGAAGAGCAGGGTTTGGAAGAGATAGCAAAAAGACAAAAGTTATCAAGCGGTACAAAGAACAGAAAATTGTGGAGAACCACGATCGCCAACATCTCAAAGGGACACGGTACATAGAATATCCTTCTCCTGAAAAAGTATGATAAATAAGTCTAACAGAGCATTTTACAGAAACTTTTAACCATTATATTGAGGTTATTATTTTCTTTTGTTTTAATAAGCCCCATTTTTTCTTAATAAAGAAATGTATGATTGCATAAGCACACACTGTTTGCTTTTTTCTTTAACTCTTTGGTATTGATTTTTGTAATGCAAATAGCAAAACAATAATCAGGGTTTTATTGAAAAGGAAATACAAATACAAATATTTCCAACAAAATAGTTTGCTAAGGACTGAAAATAAAATATGTCAGTATTATTTATTACAAATGCAATGTGCACATTGATCAAGCTTTCCATTACTTCCTTGCATAGGAAGAAAAAGAAGCAGAGAAGAATTATAATAGAAACATGTCTAAAAACATTTTATCTCTTAGATCAACAAATAAAAAGACATAATAGAAGAAAGCAATTCATATGAGCAATTATAAAGTATGCAGCTTCTTCCCAAACTTTCAAAATACATTAAATTTTTTTTTTTTTTTAAAACACACATAAGTGAATAATATTCTGCTGTGTAGACATAATCACAGCAATCTAATAAAAAAAAAATAATTAATATAAAAAAAATTTTGGTTAGATATAATTACTGAAATTGAAATATGAAGATTATTTTTTGAAGATTGTTAATGACTCTGACTAAAGATATTCTCTTCATTATAAATGTTATTTTATTTATCTTAATTATTTTGGACTTTTTTGCGATTGATAATGTTTGATGTTAGAGTAACAAATCAATACCTAAATCAAGAGCAAAGACATTATTAAATGCCAACATTAAATAATGAGGCTGCATTATCAAATCAACATTAATTCCAACAATTTAATAAATGTCACATTTTTCTAACTATGTTTTTTTAAGCAAAATTTATATTTAACAATTTTCAATGGTAACAGGAATCCACATAAAACATTATATTATATATTAGGTTGGTGCAAAAATAATGACGGTTTTTGACGCATTTTTAACGCCAAAAACCGTCATTATTTTTGCACCAACCTAATATATTAGAATATATAAAGTTAGAATAGTGAATCTATTTACAACCAAAAAAAGCAACCATGCATTAATAAAAAATAACTAGTCTCCAACCATGTATTCTTCAATGCATATAACCAAAGGAAAAAGAAATGTCTTTGCATGTGACTGATATATGTTACTACTGCATGTTGTTTATGTGATTTTCTACATTTCAATTTATAATGACACTTTGAAAAAAAATGAGCTACTTAAAACGATTTCTTTTTTGCTTCATTTTACTTTTTCTCACCTCTCTGAGGATGATTTATGAGAGTCAAAAGCTTGGACACAGCCTTGAATTCAATTCTGATAGTTTTGCATCTGCTGCAGCTAGGTTTGTGGAAATTTATTCACAATTTAGGAAAGATGACAGATAAATCGAGTAGACATAGAATGTTTATCCTTTTCCATAAAACTTGTTTAAAAGGACAATTGCTGCCAAAGTATACTAAATAAAATATTTTCAACATTTACAAGAGGAAGGGTACTGAAAGGTTTCAGCCTGACCCACTCTCTAAAATCAGTATTTCTATGATGAAACATTAACACCCTCTCATGTGTATAAGACATTAACAATGTACATGAAATTTGAAAGAAAAATGTTGATATTTCAGAATAAAAAGACAAGTGAATTGACACTATACTTGTCTTCATAGTTGATAAAATGATATCTGTATTTACAATTTCTTTTCCCCTAAATTGTAAATACAGATATCACAATCACTTCCAAGAACATGGAAATTATTACATTTTGAAAAGTGTATATCAGTCAATCCAAAGGTAGAATGAGGCAATACCAATGCATTAAATTGGGAAATCCTCTTTCAACTGTAAACAATTTACAAACAGAAAAACCGTTTCTCATTCTGATCAAACTGAACTATCAGAAAGATGTCTCTGTGAAATGAGATGGAAAATTAAAAAGAAATCCAGATGTGGCAGAGTGTGTCTAAATCATAGTAGGATGCAACCTTCATCAATTGGGTTTTATAACAAAGCTTATTTCTAAATCATTCAACATTCAATGGAGAGAGCAGTGGCAATTCAGTTGTGAACAGGAACAAGGTAATGGGCAATCTTCATTACACAGGTTATAATGACAAAGCAATCAGTAGAAAGCATCTTTAATCAGCCAGCATTCAACAGAGAAAATATTGAGCAATTGAAATGAGTGTGGATCTACTACAGTATGGTATTTCATATGGTTTATTATGGCAGAGCAGTCAGAAAAAAGCCACTACATTCAGCATAGAAAACAGTGGGCAATTGAGACCTTTAAATTAGCACATTTGTAGAGTCTTAATTTGTTGAATTATTGAATATGCAAACAACATCCTACAGAATAGACTTATTAAAGAAGCCCATTATTAAATGTGATCATAATGTAGCAATCTATCGGAACTCTTGTAATCCAAATATTTTTTCAATATTCATTGACATTTGGACAACAATGATGACACTTTTTTTCATGAGGGATGGAGCACTGTGCTAGATTTTAGAATAATTCCAAAAAGTATTAAGTGATTTTTATGGTATTCCTCCAAGGAAACATTTGACATTCATTGACTGAGTAGCCAGTATTGCTCTTGATTGAAATTTACAAAATCTTTCTCTTAATTATTTTCCTGGAAAATTGTTCAAGTCCAGTAGCTGTTATCACCCTTTTTAATAGTGATTGGGAAGGGTTCCTGCCTAATCTTTTATTTGAAGTGGGAAAAAATTGTCTGGTCACATTCAATGCCACAAAGACCAAACTAGTGACATTCCATCATCACCAAGCAGACCCAGAACTCTTACTAATCACAATGAACAGGTGTTCTCTCTGGGAGGCCCCATGCATTGAGTACCTATTATAACTTAAACTCAACCCAGACCTCAAGTGGAACTTGCATATATGACCCACTACTAAAGATACTGGAAAAATGGTCAAATCCTTATACTGCTCCAATAAGTACCTAAGTCCTCCTCCTCCTCTGAGATCAAGGTTGAAAATTGAGTACTGCTGCCATTTTAACTGTGAATTGATGATACCTTGCTGCCAATCTAGTACTGTGCTTAAAGTCATGAACTGCAAAGAGCTTACCTGAACAATTACCATGAAAGTATTTATAAAAAAAGCACAAGGACTCTACGTTACAGCAATAGGAAAGGGACTAAAGTTAAGATGCCAGGTCAGGACCAAGAACCTTGCAGATTTTTATCAAAAATCTCTAAATACATAGCATGAACACCAAACCAGATGTGGCATCAATATTCAAAGCAAGGGCCAATGGTAGACTAGTGGCTCATTCTGCCATCTTATTTTGCTTCTTCAAAAACAGATCCATTAATGCTCATTGTGTTCACAAAACACAGAATGGTATAATTATTATAAAGCATTTTTTTATGAAACATAAAACACAGTACTACACTACAAATCTCCCAGCATATTCCAAGATTTACTTAATCTAAAAGAAAGGTTAAAAAGACAAGTATATTAATATCAATACCAACAAAAATCAAAAGCAGTTCATCAAGACAAGAAAAAAGTTTTGAAAGTTTCAATTTGCAAATATTTTCTATCAAGAAAATTATTTCCAAAATTAGATAAAGAAAAACAAAGTTTGGCTTGCAAACATCAAAATTAACAAAAATTAAAATTCATATAAGAGAATTTAGACAAAATTGGAACAAACTAAGTTTGAAAGAATTTGATTTACTCCATTTTTGAATATAACAAGAATATTAAAGAATAGTTAAGCACTTAGTGGTTAAGTTTGATTGGTTTTGTTTAGTGGCATTTCAACTTTTATCAGTTATTTAATGCTAAAATTTAAATATTTTCAACAATTTTATGGCTTCAATATATTTTGAATACTAATATAAGCTTTCAGCTACCAACAAAATGTATTTTTGGTTATTTTAATGTAAAATGTATTGTTGATAATTTTAGTATATGTATTGTTGGTAATTTTTCTATAAAAATGTATTGCTGGTATTTTTTCTATAAAAATGTATTTTTATACTTTCATTTATACTTATATTTTATACTTTTTTTTTTATTTGGGGTTTCACTATTTGCCTATAGCTTGAACCCTAACAGGTGCTACTATCTTGGGTCAGGGTGGACCTAGGAACATTAGTAATTAAGAGATGAAGCACTTAATGAAAAAACCAAACATTTTATGAAATATGAAGAAGATAGATTTAGTATAGATAGAAAAACCCATTCCCACTTTATACAAATGTAAACATACAATGCAACCCTCGCCCAAGCTGTCCCACGTTGCAAAAACACACACAACAGACAAAAACAAATGCACACATCATTGAACAAAGAAAAGTAATAACATTTAAAACACAATGAAAATTGTCAGTATGCAGCAGAATTCATTTTACACAGGACTGAAGGATGAAAGCTGTCCCTCAAGTGCTTTGTTCTAGAAGTAATAGAACCAAAATAATCACAATGAGGATAACAGATCAAACAAGTGATACCTGGGATGTGTGCTGTCTTTCATTGTTTTCTGCTCTGCTGCAACAAGATTTAAAAATGTCTTCCAAGAAGGACAGCAAACAGCCAACTACTTTAATTAGTAGAGATTACAAAACATTTTACAAAAATAATTACCTTGCTACATTATTGCAAACTGAATTTGTTCTGCTTTAAATTCTTTTTATTGATAAAAAAAGTCAATTTTGCTAATATCCTCATCTTTCACTGCATTTTCATATAAATCTTTTCAAAACATTTACTAAATGTCAGATTTTTAGGAACTTTTAAAATCTGTAGTCAGATTACCACTTTAGGGAAAACTATCATTGCATGGTACATTATAAGACTAAATTTACTATTTCAGCAATAAAAGGGTTGACTATAGTCTGGATCATAGAGTCAATGCAATCCTTTCCTTAGCTGCAAAGTATGTGCTTCACCAGGGCTACATACAGTTTGGAATTCAGTTTTCCTTCTCCTAGACCAGTTGCCACTCAAGGCTATAGAGCCCAGTCTGTCCTACTATTTACCCATAACTAGGGGGAGAAGAATTGGATTCATACTTTCCCAAGGGTATTAGCATGTAAGTAAATGTAATAAACTCAAGTGGAATTCAAACTCAACTCTCTGATTCCTCAATCCTAGTCACAATCCATTACACTCTACTGTGCCTCTCTAATCCAATTATATTTATTATTACTAAGACTTTGTTTCCATCAATTTTCTTATTGTTGGGTAGATTTCAGCTATACAATTCCAAATGCATTATGGGTATTAACAGAAACCTCTCCTTTTCCTCCTTAGCTTCATGTTATTGTTTATCTTATTTCAACAGTTTATACAAAGGAACATGCCACAAAAAGTTCTTGAAAGTTTTATTTGTAAATTTGAAAGCTTTATATGCATTTTGTTAGGCAAATAACATAGTGGAAAAAAATTGCATGACACATTTCACCCTTTAGTACTTCATGAAACTAAAGTAATGATTTTGTTAATGGAATTATATATGTATAGGAAGTGGGGGTGAATATAAAAAATGCAAGCATTGGTTATAATTATGCACAGACAGACAACACTTGGAATGCTGAAATTTTAAACTTTAAACCTTTTTTTTATGTATATATCTATGTATGTAGTCTAGATATTTTCATTCAGTTTCCTTATGCTTTTGTTACTTTTATTATTAAGTATCCCACATTGAGAAATTAAAAAATCTGCCAGGAAAGGTTTAATGTCGTAACATGGATGCAATTTTACTGTGGATGATCTAGAAATTACCTTTCTTGGTAGATCATTTATTACAATGTGGGATTCTTTTTCTACCCCTTCTATGTATCATTTCCCTTCATGATGTTGACAATCATGCCTCTCCACAATTTCCTATCCTTTGTATCTTTTAGAAAAAAAAAAAAGACAAAATTTACTATCTCTCCTAAGCCCCTGTTTTGCCATCCATTTACATAACCTCGTTAGGAAGATTATTTGCTGTTTTCCTATGTCCTTCTTGCCTTCAATATGTCCTGTCAGTGTCAAATTTTCTGAGCCCTCTATACATGATAATAAAAGAAATAACAAAAACATATTTATAATAAAATTATGTAAGTGACTAACAAATTTGACAGGAATTCAAACTCTGTTCTCTAAGTACTTATTGCAAGCCACTTTCCATTACACCACCCGACCATCTGCCCTGAAGGCAGAAAAAAAGCTTTTAAAATTTAGTGTTTTTCAAATTTGGCAAACTATTTTTTTTTTTTTTTACTGTTTTTATATCTAACAAAAGAAAATGAACCATGAACTCACAGTCAGCTGATGATAGAGGTAGAATAAAATTTTCTCTTCTAAGACCATTGTTGTTGTTATCAAGCCTTTCATTTGATTCTTTTTCATAGGTGACTGGAGTGATCAACTTCCTCCTCAATGCATCATACATAGCCTAAAAAAAAAATAACAAAGAAATGGTATAATAAAAATAAGAATTTAAAAATCTTGAAGTGCAGATATTGGTTTCAAATCAATTCTCAACTCTGTATCTATGCTATTGACTAAACCTTTTATTCCTGTCTTAATAAGTCTGAGTGGTTTGATAAGGTTAAAATAGCAGCTAATCTAAAAAATTACCTACATTTTGTTGTTAAATGGGGCAAGGAATGGCTTGTTAATTTTAACACCTTCAAAACAAAACTGCTCTCTTTTAAGCATCTGAGAGAACTCTTTTTACCTTCCATCAGCATGGCTGATGCTAACCTCCAGGAACGTGACTTGTTGCATCTTTTCGGACTAACGTTTTCTGCTGACATGAAGGGGAAAGATTACATTGGATCAATTGCTAGGTCTGCTGCTAGGAAAGTTGGTTCCCTGTATAGCACTAGACAATTTTTCTCAACAGAATTTATTTTACATATTTATAAGTTTACCATTCATCCTTGCTTCAAATATTGCTGTCACATCTGATCTGATACTTCTGCTATATATTTTGAGATTCTTCATAAAATCCAAAGAAGAATCTATCTTACATATTTATAAGTCTACCATTCATCCTTGCTTCAAATATTGCTGTCACATCTGATGCTTCTGCTATATATTTAGAGATTCTTGATAAAATCCGAAGAAGAATCTGCAATGTTATTGATCTTGACATGTGATCTTGACTTCAGTCTCTTTCCCACTGCCGTAATATAGCTTCCCTGTGCCTTTTCAGTAAATATTTTCATGGTAATTGTTCTGATAAGCTTTCCTTTATGGTACCTTGACTTTATGAATTTAAGCATAGTACTAGATTGGCAGTAATGTCTCATCAATTTACACTTGAAATGGCTGCTAGATGTAACTGTAAGTTCTATGCTAACAGTTTCTTCTATTGCACTTTTTGCTTGTAGAAGTCTTTTCCAGCTTCTTGCCTCACAGTCAACTTTGATCTTCAAAAATTTTAATGCAATGTCAATCATTATTTTCTGCCTTCTTAATTCTTGTTCTTTTATTGTTCTCTCTCCTTAATAGTATTTTTTTTCCTCATATTCTCTAACGCTCAATAACCCCTTGCATCTTGGTAGCTTTATTGCTTTGCTTCGAATGAAATGATTAAAAAAAAATAACTATTGTTTTCCAGGAACAATGAACTGTAAACTTCAACTTTGTTAAACTTTTATACAAATAAAAAAACAGTTCTACAAGTTTCCTCTCAAATATTAACAACATATCTTTACTACTATTTGAAATTAAAAAGATGACAACAAAGAATTATTTTAAACCTGTAATTTTTGACATTGTCTGGATTTTTCCATGAGCTTTTCAGTAACTTCACTGTATTTTTTCTTTGTAGTTTCCAATTCTTTTCTGGTGGCTATACAAAAGAAAGAACATTAATTTGAGTACAATATTTAACAAATTCAGTTCCAATTAGACTATAGTGAATTATACAGATTTCAAATTCAGTATTACCACCAGAAACTGTTTTTTTTTAAGTAAATCCTAGTATGTTATCACTTTAACTGATAAGAGCTTAACAAAGAAAAACTTTATTTTAAACAATGATTTTTTGCCATTCATAGCTGCTTCTTGGATCCACTTTACAATTATAAAAAGGATTCTGAACTCATCATTCAAATGAATGAATGTGTTCTGCCAGCCCTTTTTCGTCTTTGCAAGAAATTTTATTACAATTTCTCTCATACAAGTCACAACTCCCATACATAACTAGATAAACCAACCTAGTTTTGCCAAACCACAATTACTAAACTATTATGTGATGACTTACTGTTATAGTGGAACACACCTATTCTATAGTTAATAGACTCTCCCACCTATAATAAGTAGTAGTAAGAGTAAGGTGGGAGTCACTCAGTGGGTCGGTCAGTCGATGCCGGACGACCATTAGTCAGATACTAAAGTATCAGCAACCACGACTAGATTTCTCTGTGTCATTACCTATTATATCAAGTTCGTAACTTTTTGTATGTCGAACCTATTTTAGGACCGACTTAGTACAAATACACGCCTCCACTGTGAAACCACTCCATAACACTTATGCACAAACTCTTCAAAGTATCACTGCCCAGATTTACAGGTAAATCTTACCACAAACTCTAGCCAAGTTGTCACAAAAATCCAGTCAAAGAGACTCTTCATTTAAATGTTGGTAATAAACTTATTTGTTTTTATTTCAACTTTTCCTTTTTTTTCAATTACAACTGTTTCCATCTCATCACTTCTGCATTGATAACCTTATATCCTTTCCAAAACAAACTAAAAATTACATGGTTACATAATTATAGCAAATAGAAACTACATGGCTACATAATTATGACTAGTGATTTCTGTGAGAATATGCTATAGAAAATATTTAGTTTCAGACAACGAGTCATCATCTTATATATTTTAATCTTAATAATAATAATTGCTGATCACATGACACAAATCACAAGATTAATTTGGCCAGGAAACGTATATAAAGCAACCAGTAAGCACTGATGAATAAAGTTGTCTTTGATGGATATTCACAGAACATTCATCTATCCCTGTCATTTGAGTGCCAAGTATTTCAGCACATGAGGTTGGGCACTGCATCCACAAAGTTGGCAGTGATCACACCAAAATGACCAAAATGATGTGAAATATCCGTTGTTTATTACAGACAGGATGACTATTCTTTCCAAATTTAAGTTAAAAAAAATATTAATAATTTTCTTATGTAAGACCAAAAAAATTACCAAGTTTATTAATGTAAACTTCAGAAGTAAACTATCATCATCATCTTTATTGTTATTACAGCATTTTCACCTTCATTTGACTTTCATCAGGTGCTTGTCAATCCCGGTAATGTTCTGGCCAAGCAATAACTGAACAGTAGTAAATAAGAAGTAGACAAGATGTCACTAGATATAATCAATGAAACAAGAATAATTTATCCTTATAGATTAAATAAATGGTTCAGTTCAAAGTTCCTTGGAGGTTATCAAGAAGCTGATGAAGGCTAGAGGGCACAAAGGCTGAAATGTTGTGATAATAACAACAAAGATGAGGACAATAGTCTGCATGCAAATAATGATAACTCAGCATCCCAGGAATTCAAAAAGCAAAGTCCAAATAAATTCTTTATCCAATGTTTTTCCTCCAGTAACTATTATAACTTTTCAAACAAAAGAAAAAAAAATTGCATGTAAAAGACACTTACTTGTATGCTGTAATTTCAAGGCTTGGTAGATAAGGAACAACATTCATATTTATGATTGTATGATAGGAAGACTAAAAGTCTTCAAGTTTTCTTTGTTATAATAAAAACTTACAATGAATGTCAATGAAAAACAAAAAAACTTAGAACCATATAAAATTTAAAGAATATAATCTCTATGGTATGAATACCATGAACAGAACATGTGAGCAACAGTGAAGTTCTAGAGACAATGGGACAAAAAGGACACTGAGGCTTAACATCAGAAAAAGACAATTGAGATTTCTGGGGCACGTCATGAGGAAAGAGAGTTTGGAAAATGTGATACTTACAGAATAGATTGAAGGTAAGAGGGCCAGAGGAAAATAACACACAATCTACTTGGTGAGCTTGAGTGAATGGATGGCAGAAAAGAGTTTGGGAGAGATGGCACAAAGATAAAATGTAATAAAAGCTACAAAGGACAGAAAATTGTGGAGAGCTATGTTCCCCCAACATACTGAAGGAACACAGCACATAGAAGAATCTGTACTGAAGAATCTGTGTGTGTGTTTAAAACAAAACCAAATAATAACAGGTTCTAACAAAACTAAGCAGGTTTTTCATAGAGTGGATATATATGAATACAATATTGTATTTCCCAATTTTCTCTATTTTGCAGACTGATTTGTTTTCTATGGCTTATCAACCCTTTGCAACCCTTTTTAAAACCAGAAAATATTTTTAGATTGTAAGATTTTTGTTTTTGTAGATAATGTTTTAGTGATACAAATCTTAATAATTAACCCATAGATGGAGAGAGAAGAGATGGATTCATACCTTTCCACAACTATTTGCACACAAGTGAATATAAAAAAACCCAATGGGAATTGGAACTTGACTGTATGATTAACAATTCCAAGCCATTATATATTAAACCACCTGCACATCCAGTCTTACAACACCTGTTATTCCCAAGTGGTCACCTATCTAAGTACTGACTAGGCTTAACTTTGGTGATCATATGGGAACCAGTGTTTCAATGTGTGTGGCCATAAGCCTTATCTTTTCAGATGTGTAGTTAATATCAGAAATAAGCAAGCAATAACAATTTTAAGAATGTTATTAAGAATCTGTTTAAATAATTCAGCAAAGATTTTCTGAATTTGTACAGATTCTTAATAGCTTTCATAAATTTTTTATTGCTTGTCAATTCTGATATTAGCTACAATACAAGCCTGCAGAGACATAAATGGTCTAGCTGGCAAAGAATAGGAACTTGTCAGTCTGAGGAAGAGCCTAGATGAAACATCTTCCAAATATAACATGGAGATTAATGAAAGAAAAAAAAAGCTAATAGCAAACAATGAAATAATCCTTTCAAGCAAGATAAAAACTGGTGGTTTGGAACTTAAAGTAGTAGTGAGTCAATTTGAATATCTTGGCATGATTATCTGCAAAATGGGCTCCAGAAGAGAAATAATTTGAAGAGTAGCAAAAATAATGGTAGTTGTCACAAAACTAAGAATCAACTGGAAAGAAATCAAAGATGAGATTATTGCATGCATTGGCCCTCTCAATAATTCTATGACTACGATTCTTTGACATTAACAGAAATTAAATGCTAGAGGACAATCCTAAGCATCTCCTAAGTAGACTGCAAAAAAATTGACACAATGAGAGACACAAGCAGACAAGAAATAGGCTCAGTCACAATCACAAATCTTGTACCCCTTTAGGTCTAAGGGGCACCAAATCTACAGCAGCCATAGCAGCAATGGTATGTCTTGAGAAAAACAGCCTGACAGAGCCCAAATCTCTAGATGACTAGCTTTATCAATCATTACTGTGAATGTGCATGAGAATTAACTAAAGAACATTTTATGCATAATGTAAAGATTTCCAATGAAAAATATAATGTATGTTTAATATTTATTCAAAAAGAACAAGAAAAAAAAATGAAGATTTTAAAGATTTCAAATCAGCAACTATGTTTGTCGAAACATCACAACTATAAATCAGAAGACAGACTATATCTTAGTTTTTACTTCTCCAATAGGGCTCAAGCTGTCCTACTATTTACCCATAGCTGGAGGGATGAGATGGATTCATACCTTTCCTATGGGTGTTAGCACATAAAAGTGAATGTAATGAACTCTGCTCTTAGATTCTTCAATCCGAGTTGCTATCCATCACTTCACTGTGCATACAGTGGAAAACCTCATAGCCACTGTCAAGAAGAGAAAGTTAAAATGATATGAACATGTCATTCTTTCCTTTGCCAAGTACCCCCCTTAGGTAAAATAAGAGGAAAACAAAGGAAAAAAATGGGTTGATAATATCACTGATTGGAAGAACATTCAGAAAGACTCAGATATTGGCATGCAACCAAGGCAAATGGAGGGAGCTGGTCAGGTGCTTAGTGACTCTATAACTACACCCAGTTATGAGACTAAAGATGATGATGATGATGAAGTAATTAAAACTTCTGTGATGAAAAATGTTTAAAATCAATAAGCAAAAGGATACAATTCAATTCAGACTGAATTCTTGAAATAACTTCTTCATAGTATTTTTCTAGCTGTGATGCTTTTTCTTTCACTTTGCTAGCAACATATTCCTGATATATTCTTTCTTGGTGGGACTGCAGCAGGAAAAGAAAGAATTCATGCCAAATAGGAAACATACAAGAGACAAGGAAAAAAGTAGTCAAGCTTAACAATCACAAGATAAAGCTTTGTCATTAGCATGTAAGTATATATTAGAAGTATATTGATGGTCAAAAGGTCACCCATCTAGATACTGACCAAGCTTGATGTTGCTTAACTTGGGTGATCATACAGAAACTGGGATTTCAACATGATGTGGCTGTAAGCTCTTTACACCACTCAAATATCCAAGCTTATACCACCTGGTATTCCCAAGTTGTCATCCATTTAGGTACTGACCAGGTTCAACATTGCTTAACTTAGGTCAGGGGTCGGCAACTCATTCAACCCCACAGGTTGGACGAAGGCCATTAATGAAAAATTAAGGAAAATTACATATGCAGACCCCTGTCAACCTAAATATTTAAAACCATAATGAAAATAAACATTGAGAAATCAGAAATACAAAAGAAAATCTAAAATAAAAAAACACCTAACAAAAATTACTTTTCCTCAAGGAACGTCAAAATACTTCAAAGTGAAAAAAATCAACCGAAGTGAAATGGATGAAATTATGACGTGTAGGTTTGAAACTGTTATTGAAAATTGTTCCACACACACATCAAACAAAAACGAAGCACATATACCCATAATATACGAGTACAAATAGTTGCAAACATATACACTTATGTATGTACACATGCGGAATCATCCACACATTCATGAGGCATGTATGTATAATGCGCGTATGTTTCAACTGTCTTTAGATTTCTGCTACCTTTCGCTTCTGTTACCTTTTAATCTAGCCAAGGGTCATAACAAATATGTATCCATTATTTGACATTAAACGTAGGCAATGCAACTTGGTAAAATAAGTCTCATGAAAGATAACTGGCAGATGGTCTAATATTTTTAGTGCACTGAGATGTGTAGACATTCTATGGAAAATAACATATAACAAATTTCATTTGAAGATCGTCTCTCATGTTAAAAATAGAGTCATTGGTAATCAGGCTCACAGGCTGGTCAAAATGCCTCCGCGGGCCAGATCCGGCCCGCAGGTTGCCACCCTTGACTTAGGTGATCATATGAGAACTGGTGTTTCAATATGATATAGCCATATGCCAATATATTGTAAAAATCCCATTCAGTTTACTTTTAGTATCTGAACAAGCATCAGTAAGAAATATAAAAATTTTCTCTAAGCTGTAGTTAGTTTCACTGTTAACCATAGTCTATTTCTCTTAAATACATCCAGTTGGATCAGTCCAAAGTAAATGGTTTTGTCTTAGAAAAAAAAAGGTACTATTTGTGCTGTTTGTTTTGTTATAAACTTCATGTGAATTTTAACAAATATCTACAATTTCAGAAGATTGCAATATCACAAAGAAGCTGTATCATATTGTTTTCAATAGATATAGGCTTATAGGTAAATCTTTATATCTGATACATACTGAAAGTCAAACTGTGAAAGAGAAAAAGATTATTAATGATGGATTAATTCAGTCATTTTCCATGGTTTATCAACACTTTATGTTATTTAAAACCAGAAAATATTTTTTTATATTGTAATAATTTTTTTGGAGATAATAATGATTTAGTGATACAAGTCTTACTAATCAACCCATAGCTGGGAGGAGAAGAGGTGGATTTGTACCTTAAGGGTATTTGTACGTAAGTGAATATAACGAACCAAAACTAGAATTGGAACCCAGCTTTCCAATTAACAATTTCAAGCCATTATGAATAACACCACCTGATATTCCCACGTGATCATCCAAGATGTTATCAAATACCTATCTATAAATCAATTTTAAAAGATAAATATTTAATCCTGCAATAACTTTCATGTGTATGAAGGAAATCAATGTATAAATTTTTAATTTAATTTTTATTCTCCCAGTAGTAAGATGGAAAAACTTATTTACAGGCTTACTTCTACAAAATATAACATTGCAATAAAATAGAAATTAATTTTGTTGCTAAATTGAAAAAATTATTTTATCTTCAAAATTTAAGTATCATCACTTTTTATGGTGTATTTTGAAATAAAAAAAATCATAACTGGTTTCTTGAAATAAAAATAAAGAAAATGTAAATTATTCTTACTAATTTGGTTAATTAATCTAATATTTTATATGCTTCTCAAATACTATATATATATATTCTCGAGTCTTAGTATAAAAATTTCAATTTTAGTGTGTGCATGTTATATAATCTTGTGGAAAAAATAACTTCAAATATTTATTCAAAATAGAAAAAGACAAATAGTAAGTATAGATATACAAAACTTAGTAATTTTGTTTTTAAATGACCAGTACTCAAAATGTGCAATAAGAAAACTGATGAGAAAATTTATACTAAAATATGACAAAGTAACAATTTGAGAGTTGATTGATTGATACATTTTTTTACAGCTTATCAACCCTTTACAGATTATTTCAAAGCCAGAAAACATTTTTAGATTGAAAAAAAATTTTTTTTTAGAGATAATGGTTTCATGATACAAGTCCTACTAATTAACCTATAGCTGAGGGTAGAAGAGGTGGATTCATACCTTTTACCAAGGATATTTGTGCATAAGTGAATATAACGAACCCAACGGGAATTGGAACTTGGCTTTCCGATTAACAATTCCGATTCATTACAGCACCTGGTATTCCTAAGAAGTTACCCATCTTGGTACTGACCAGGATCGACTTTGCTTAATTTTGTTGATCGTAAGAGAGACCCATGTTTCAACGTGATGTGACCATAAGCCGATTTGAGTGTCATTTGTAATACAAGGGAGACAACTTTTAATAATAATGTAGTATATTTTTGTTGCTTCCCTTCTGTTTTTACTGATAATTGTTTTAAAAAATTTTAGACACAATCTTCAACAAAAATCAGATAATTTATTTGCATTTAAACAAAAGTCCTCAAACACGGTCTCTTTCTGCGGGGAAACATTTTCATGATCTTTATTTTCATCAGATCAGTTTAATAAATTTGTCCCCTGCCTCTTCCATACTTTTGCGATTACAGTATTGAGCTTGACTATTTAATCAATTTTAACGTCAGCAAAGTTCTTCTCCAGACCACCACATATTCTTCATCCTAACAAGAGGGTACATATATACTTTGCAACAATGTCTTAATGTATTTTTTAATTTTATAATAAATTAATAAATCTGACAACTCATATTAGGGAAAGCTGACCCTGGTCTCAGAAAATTTCCCCACCCTCTAATCTGTGAATGTGATGCAAACTAATTTTAATGTGAGAAAATAAGAGCTCATTTTCTTTTTCATTAAAACTAGTTTGCATTATATTTACAGATGGGAGGATTTTCTGAGACAGGGGTCAGCTTTCTCTAATATGAGTTGTTAAATTTATTGATTTATTATAAAGAAGTCAACTATAGTCGGATTCATTGAGTCAATATGAACAATCCTTTCCTTAGCTGCATCGTATGTGCTTCGCCAGGACTACATACAGTTTTGAATTCAGAGTTTTTCTATCACCTAGACCAGTTGCCACCCAAGGCTATGGAACCCAGTCTGTCCTGCTATTAACCCATAGCTGGATGGAGAAGAGATGGATACATACCTTTCCCATGGATATTAGCATGTAAGTAAATGTAATGAATTCTACTGGAATTCAAGTTCATTACATTTATTATATACATTATCATAACATTTATTGAATTATCATTAAATCATAATACTGACCACGATCAATGTATTAAATCCAGTGATAGAGGATCAACTCCTCCAGACTTAATGTCCTCTACTACTGTATTTGATGCCCCACCCCATTGATAATATCTTGGTGACAGGCCTACTTTTGACCCACTGCACCTCTCCTTCAGCAAATAATAGCCCTTTTGTGTTGAGACCCATGATTTAAACTATTACACAAAGTTACTGAAAGAAGTGAAGATGCATATTACATACACCAATTGTGGTTAGTATTACAATGCATTGCTATCAGCAGAATAATAATATAAACACTGATTTCAAGCAAGTTTTCATTTTTCAGTTGTTTTATGTGATCCAAACAGTTATATTCTTATATTCTGAATGACAATGTCTGTCAGCTTACTTTAAAAAGACATTTATTTCAGGAAAACTAAACTGCTTTGGATATTGCAATCAAGGAAGAGGAACCAAATTCTAATCCAATGTTCATAATTCTCATCATGCTTAATATAAAGGACAATTAGACAAATGTTACATTTAAATAAAGATAGCAAAAATTGTTTACTTGATAGGTCCAAAATGAGAGAGCTCTTGTACATACTTCCATAATAATTTCTGGCTTTTGACCAGCAAGAACCATCTGTAACAAAATAAAAATAAAAACATTTAATCTCTACTTATATAAATTTGTCAGATTGATTTCTAATATATACAAAATGAAGTGAATATTTAACTAAAAAATGGAGGTGTGAGTGGTGTAATATATAGCAGCTCAGAATTAAAAATTGGAAAGACAAATTCAAATTCCAGTCAAGTTCATTGCATTTACTTACACACAAACTCCCTTGAGAAGGGTATGAAAATCCCTCTTCTACCCCTCCAAGTTATCAATTAAATAGCAAGACGGGACTCTGTAGCCATAATTGGCAACCAGTCTAGGAGAATGACAACTCTGAATTCAAAACTATGACAACCGAATCACAAGTTGCCCTTTGGCAAGGTATAGAGCCTGGAAGTCACTCCTGCCAGGGTTACAGTGAAGATATCAGTAGTAGGATGTTGGATGTAGTTAATGGCAAAATCTAATAAACGAGATTGTTGACATTGAACTGCAATGATGTCAAGCAAAAAAGATTTTCATACTAGACTATGGATGAAACTAAATTATTAAGAGTCAGATGGAAACTGTGAGAACACATGGCCTTGTGTCTGTGCAACTGAAAGCCCTTTGATCAGTGGCAACCCTCATTTTTGAGGCCCTGAAGCTTGAACAGATACAGAGGGCCCTTTCACAACCAACAACAATAGATTCAAAGATCCAAATACCAAAATGTAGGCTATGAATAGATTTTAGCGAGCTTAATGAGCCTTTACAGCTGGGGATTCAGGCACTGCATGTACCCAAGGAAATTTTGAAATTTGACCAATTGCAGGGAAATTTTGAAACCATATGAAATGAGTATTAGAGCATATTCTAAAGCCAACATTAACTACTTCAACCCATTGGCTCATGATTCTATCATTAAAATTGGCCTTCTTTTAATAAAAAAAAAAAACACTAACATTGATTTTGCTGAAAAAATTCCCTCATTAAAAAATGTTGCTTCAGTGGCCACTTTTGTATTACGATCCCTGAAACCTAAATTCATTAGTTTCATAGTAGATGCACCAGTGCCTATGATACACATAAACTAGTACCAGGAAGAACCATGTGCATACCATGTGATGTCCTACAGCTTAGTTAATTAAAAGAAAAAGTAATCAACAAATTTTATTATTTTGAACAGATTGCCACCTCTAATAACATTAACAGTATATTGGGAGATACTCTGAAAATAACAAAGTCATAAATATTTTTAGGATACAATTTCCCCCACCCCCTCAGAGAATTTCAAAATGAAAATCAATCAAACAAAAAAAAAATATTGATAAAGTTAAAAAGTGAAGAATGTTTTTAAAATAACAGATATAGAAGCACATCACTAATTATTCTTTGGCAAGTTTTACATATAACATCAAAAACAAATATAATCAAATAAATTTACTTTTATATTTCATTTTGTTAAGTAGAGAAATTTTAATAAATCTTTCACATTTATTTTTACGTTATTTAGAAAGAGCAAACTATTATTTCAGAGATTATGCAGATATCAACTGGTTTCAGACTTCCTTAGTAACATTCAGAAAATAGTCAACATTCTACCTATCTGAATTCTTAAAAAGAATAATATTTTTAATTTTTATATATGCCATCTTGAAAAATATGGTATGTTAACCAAAAAAAAAAAAAAACGTAGAAGAAAAATGACTAATACAATATCAGTACTGTTAAAAAGCAAAAGACTAAACTATTCACTGGATGTTATATCCTGATTAAGAATAAACCAATCAAAACATTATGTTCAAAATGAAAACAATAAATATCATAGACTATACCATTTTGACAGTAGACAATTGATATAAAAATGCCACCTATATATATTCTACATTTTGCAAAGGATTCCTGTCAAATGAACATTTTAATATAACTTTGGCACCAAATTTAGTCATCAACGCCATCATAAAGGAAATGATCAACAAAGAAGAAATTAAATTCATAGATACAAGATAAAGCTGACAACAATATTAAACAATTATTCAATTATATATATATATATATATATATATATATATATATATATATAAATAAACCCAGTAAATTTCAAAATAAGTTATTCCAGAAATCACTTGAAAATGTATCAGATAGATTTTAAATTTAATTCCATAATTAAATTTAAGGCTTGGCTTCTTTTTTGAAACATGATAATTCCTGTGTAGCGATGGAACCATATTTTTAAATTAGTAATTATGTGTGTGTGTATATATATATATTTGATTATATATATATATATATATATATTTGATTATATATATATTTGATTATATATATATATATATATATATATATTTGATTATATATATATATTTGATTATATATATATATTTGATTATATATATATATATATATATATATTTGATTATATATATATATATATATATATATTTGATTATATATATATATATATATATTTGATTATATATATATATATATATATATATTTGATTATATATATATATATATATATATATTTGATTATATATATATATATATATATATATTTGATTATATATATATATATATATATATATTTGATTATATATATATATATATATTTGATTATATATATATATATATATTTGATTATATATATATATATATATATATTTGATTATATATATATATATATTTGATTATATATATATATATTTGATTATATATATATATATATATATTTGATTATATATATATATATATATATATATTTGATTATATATATATATATATATATATATATATTTGATTATATATATATATATTTGATTATATATATATATATATATATTTGATTATATATATATATATATATATATATTTGATTATATATATATATATATATTTGATTATATATATATATATATATATATTTGATTATATATATATATTTGATTATATATATATATATATATTTGATTATATATATATATATATATTTGATTATATATATATATATATATTTGATTATATATATATATATATATTTGATTATATATATATATATATATATATATTTGATTATATATATATATATATATATATATTTGATTATATATATATATATATATATATTTGATTATATATATATATATATATATATATATATATATATATATTTGATTATATATATATATATATATTTGATTATATATATATATATAATTATTTGATTATATATATTGTTACGTTAACCCCATATTTGTACCCTTACCTCAGATTTTATAAGTACATTTTCAGTACCTTGTTTATTTGCAATGAAACATATGAATCTTAATCACTTCTTTATTTCTTGAATATGCAGATTGTGAGATATATATTGTTTTTATAACCAGATGAGTCAGGGCCAGTTCTCGGAAAAGAACCTTCCCTTCTACCCCCATTTCCTACCTGGTCCCCGACGCTAAACAAACGCTGTTTGACATGTGCGAATGATGTTAACCAGTTCCATAGTCACTGGCCAGAACGAACGCTGTTTGACAGATAAGTGTGGATGACATTAACAGGGTTCGTGAATGACGCATACCTTTTTTGGGGGCCAACACGTGACTCAACATATAGCAGTTTTCGTTTCGTACGTGTTGAGGTAACAACAACCACACATAGTTGCTGGCTGTCGGAGGGGTCAGACGTCACCAAAACCTGTCTTAGCTATTTGCCATTAGAAGAAGCAGTTGTCACCAGACCCAGACTTCATTGTTCGATGCCAGAATTAGATGCCACCAAAGGACTGACGCGAGAATCTAGATCAACATCGTCAACCTAAGTCGGCTATACTCCAGTGATTTTTCTGTGTTCTCCTCGCCATCAACCCGGATTGGACGTCGTCAGTCAAAAATTCATATTCGAACATTGTCAATCCCACCCTTTGCTTTCAGAGAGGTGTATGAATATTCTTTTTAACAAACTGTACCCCAATAATAGTCAATCGACATCGATTCCAACCTTATGTAAGTTTCTGCATGTTTTTCCATATCTTATAATCTGCTATCTCCATATTCATATGTTTTTCGCCGTATTAATATGTGTTTAATTGGTAACTTTTCTCCCCATCCCTTGTATTATTTAGTTTTCTTTTTCTTACATTCACACTTTGTATTATATATTCTCGTGTTGTCTTCTGTTGTTCTGTGTCTGCGTATAGTTCATTTTCTCTCTGCGTTTACCGATGTCCGGAACTGGAGAATTCCCCTCCCAACATTCTTTTCTTTATTTTTATATTGAACCTTGGGATGTCTTATTTATTTTTTATTTATTTTCTTGTTGCGTGCCGGCTATCGTAGTCCCAACGAAACCCCGGCATAACAGAATATATATATATATATATATATATATATGATTATAATTATTTATTTAAAAATATGATTCCAACTCGCTACATAAGAGGTCTCATGTTTCAAAACAAGAGCCGAAAACTTCAAAATAATATTTGAATTAACTTGAGTTAAAGTAGGCTCTGTTCCATCTTCAAGCGAAATTTTTTGGGAATGACTTATTTCTGAAATTTACGAGTTTTAATAGTATGGTCAGAATTGAAATCAAAAATTTCCATGGTAACATCAAGGGCGGATTGTTTAGAGTCGGCAGGGGTGGGGTGTTAATAATTTGTATCAGTATAGAGTTACTTTCATAGATGCCGGGTCACGGTAAGGTGGGGGTGGCTAAATTTACGATGGAGGAAGTTTTCGCATAGTCTGGCTGGAGCGTCTACGGAGATTTATTTATTTATTTTTATTTTATTCTTTTATTATATCTCTTTATGAAAGGGATTTGTGTATATGAAAGGCCGTAACGTTTGTTATTTGACGACTTCATAAAGGGTTATCAATTTTTGTAGGTTATTAAAATTATGTATATGGGCTATGGATTTTAAAATTTTAAAATTTATTTTTTTGTATGCGTGTTTTTAGCTAGTTATTCAGAGCGTAAGTTTGGTTGTGTTGGCAGAAGACCGTTAATTCTTGCCGGTTGTTTAATAGGTTTTTATTGTTTAGAAGCTTAATAATGTGTAGTTTCTCATGGAGGCACAAAGGGCATGGGTCATCCCAAGTTTTGCAAGTTCTAGTCCTGTTAATGATTTTCCATTTTACTATAGGTGTCCTATTTTTTTCTTTCAGGTGCCAAAAATATTTAGATAGAGAGGTCTGGTGTCTAAAGTTTATGTTGTTGAAGGAGCATTTATGCTGCCTCCATCTGGTTTTAAAGGCATTTTTCGTGGACCCAATGTATATCATATTATTGTTAGGGTTCTCCGTGGATGATATAGTGCATTGGTATATATATATAT
>OZ010598.1:12019829-12097329 GCA_963932145.1 Acanthosepion lycidas
ATACAGCATATTGTGGCTGTGTTCATAGTTAATGTCATTGGGTGTTGGTGTTTTTTTTTTCTTATTTAGGGTTTCCATTATCTTTAATCTTTTTTTTACATGTGTCTGAGGTCATTATGCTTGTATTATCTAACAGTATGTTTCAGAAGGTGTCTGGTAGGTTTTCATGTGTGTTTAAAAGAGTCCAAATGGAGTTTGGTCGGATTGGTGTAACGTAATTTGTCTGGACATGCACGTAGTACACTATTTACATTGTTTGAACTATCGTCCTCATCTTTGTTGCCATATTTATCACAACATTTTGACCGTTGTACACTCCAGCCTTCTTCAGTTGGTTGGAATATGGCAACAAAGATGAGGACAATAGTCCGAACAATGTAAATAGTGTACATAATACCTCATCTCAGAAATATAGACAGATGCTGAAGGCATGTAGTAGTGTGACTGATGTAATTATTTATGAATTTGGTTTGATCAAGAACAGTTTCTTAAGGGCCATTTGAACTTGTAAATAATGTTGGTTCTTTGTAGTCTTGATTTTGCAGGTATGCTGTTATTTTTTTAGGATAAGGTTAGCTGTTTTAATTTTTTTGTATAGATAATCTAATTTTCTTGTTCGGGTTGACTGGCGTTGTGTATTTCTTTGATATTTATAAGATTCATCTTGCTTATAGTTAACGTACATTTGGCCTTTATAGAAGATGTTAATGTTATTGTTTTTGTCTGTGTGTTCGGTATCATTATTAGTTGCTTTGGAAGGAAATAGTCTAATCTGGTGGTTGATGAGGTAGTTAGGAAAACCATTGTTAACTAATGTCTGTTTTGCATTGTAGAGTTCTCTAAGGAAAAGCAGACAAGAGGATGAATTCTTGTGTACTATCTTTAGGAATTTTTTTATAAATGATATTTTATATCTAAGTGGGCATTTACTCTTAAAATTAAGGTGGCAAGAGTTTCTGCTAGTGGGGTTTTTATATAATGAGGTAGTGAAAGTGTTGTTATTGTATTCTACAAGAATGTCTAAGAATGTTTGTTTATTCTTTTGACTTAATTTGTAGATAAAGTTCAGGACAGATTTTTATATTATTCAAGTTCTTTATGGAATTTCAATGAAGTCTCATGTAAGTAGGTTAGTATTTCCTTAAAAAAGTACAATGTTTTAAAATTTTATGCAATTCAAGTTCTACAAGTTTTAATAACAGTGTAATAATTAATAATATTGAGATAGTACCATTGCAGAACTGTGATAGTTTCACCTGGAAAAATTATTTGTCTTCTTTCATGTGCCATGTCCCTTCAGGACATAGGTGATCATGACTCTCCAAAACCTCCTATCCTGAGTAACTCTTAGTAACATTTTTTTTTTTTGACATCCCTCCTACTCATTCCATTCCACCATCCATTCACACAAGTTCAGGTAGGTGGTTGCTGTCTTCCCTTATCCTTTTTACCTTCAATATGTCCAGTGAGTGTCAAATTCTCCAAGCCCTCCTTTCTCATTATGTGTCCAAGAAATTTAATCTGTCTCTTTCTGATTCTGAGTATAAGTGTCTATTTAGTTTCTATTTTCTTTAAGATTTTCTTCATTGCTTACACATGCTACCCATGGTATTCTCAAGCACCCTTCTGTAGAACCACATTTCTGTTGCCTCCAGTCTTCTTTTTATCTGTGAGGTGCAGTATTCATTGCCATATTGGAGAATTGATATTACATAACAGTTCAGTATATTTTTTCTTTGTTTCCAACAAACTTTTCCCATTAATTAATACTTTGCTTAGTTTTTTAAATATATCTTTTGATATTCCAGTGCCTGTTTGGATTTCTATGTCACATTTCTATCCTCCGTTAAAACACTTGCCAGGTATTGAAATTTCTATACTTGTTTGATGTTGACATTTTTAATTGGCACTTCACATCTTGGGCTCTTTCTCTTTCCAACAACCATACATTTCCTGACAGATGATGGTTAGTTTTTTTTCTTTTCACTTTCCTATACTACTTTGTCTAAGAGGTCTTGCAGTTTTCCTTATGTGTTTGCCTTTCACACAAGTTCAAGTAGGCGGTTGCTATCTTCCCTTATCCTTTTTACCTGCAATATGTCCAGTGAGTGCGAATTGTAAATGTGACGTCGTCCCCTGGTCGCAGCGCCAACCGTGACGTTCTATCCTAGTCTACCACGGCACCAACTGTGACGTCCCTAAACAGCACCAATTGTGATGTCCTCGCCACGGCGCCAGCCGTTCGCTCCTCGCTGCTCCGTTCGGGTGTCGCCGCTCCAAATGTGACGTTCTAACCTTTTGGTGATTCGGGTGGGAATCTGGTTAGATTTGATATCAGCCTCATCGTTCCCAACTCGCTTCCAACGCCTGGTTACCAAGGTAACTGCACTGATCCCCCAGTCCGCCTACCCACGTTGTGAATTGATCTTAGGCAGACAAGATCAAACAGTGGTTGGGGCCGTACTGCAAACCGAGTTCAACGGGGGTGATACCACACAAATATGCATAAAAGACAATAAAATGAAAACTCAAAAGTTCAAAGTATCAAAGAAAAAGGTAACAAACTTTATGTCTAGTTGTTTGATACATAGGACTGCATCTATCTCCCGACCCGTTCTATGGATTGTGACACGTCGTTTTCCGCTAGGCAAGTTTTAACACTTCAAGTCGTCTGCTCTCTAAGGAATTGGTGTTTCGGTTTTTTTTGGACGAAAGTCAAAAAAAAAAAAACTTATTTCGGTGATCTGGATCTAAGTCGCTCTTCAAAATAATTGTTCTTGGGTTGAAGAGGGGTCCGGAATGTGCGTGAATCTTGGTCAGCTATCTGCAAGGCTTGCTTCAACTGAAGACTGACTCTGGGAACTGCTGGAACTCAACTCCACTCTGCTCGTTGTGGCTTCGTTTATATGGGCGCCGACCAAAACCGGGGTGAGTTTGTCGGCGCCGGGGGGTTCCTCGATAATTCTAAATACATATCTACCTCTCTGGTTAGGAATTCCCACCTTTTTCCATTTTTGGGAACCTTTCCTCACTCCCACCTTCTCATCATACTTCAGAGGGGCGTGAACTGCCCTCCCCACATCTTCGTTGCAACCTCTCATACTCATCCTCCAGATGGGCTGCAACAGCCTCCCTCGTGCGTCACGTGATCACCACTCGACCAATGATGTCTCAGTCGGGCGTGGACGAATCCGCGGCTTTGTTTCAGGAAGAAAAAAAAAATATCTTGCTTAACTAAAAAAAAAATTATCTCTTCTCTTTCCCTTTTCTTCCTCTTAATCGCCGTTATCATTTCTCTGGCCGCGAACAGGACAATATGACAATGGGGGTCATAACTCTTGTTCTACACGTGGTTTACATCAGGTATTTTATCGCTAATTATCAGAATGGGTGGTCTTCCTAATACGGTCTCAAAAAGAAACATCTCCAAAGTTTTCAGTCAGTCTGTCGCCTCGAAGAAAGAAAAAAAAAACACTTCTAGGTTCCCATTCATTTTCCTTCGGTACATATTTCTGATAACATAATTTTATTATCGCAGGCCAAGGATGTTCCGTCGAAGGAAAATCGGTCAACGGACACTCGTAGGTGGTTTTCAATTTTTCATATCTGTCCAAAGTCCTTTTAGTTGCCTGTTTTTCGTCACTTATCGAAATAACATTTTCATTTGAATTTTTTTTCTTTGGCCAGCCGGTCTGTAGTTGATAATAAGATGTCTTCCCGTACCAATAGTTTGTTTTCATATCCTTAGATAACACAGCCGATGCCAAAACATATGATTCTTTCTTTCTTTCCCTTTCTTTTTACTCAGAATTTCCCTGTCATTGTAATGACACTCTTTCGCCATTTGTTACTTATCAAAATATCCTTTTATCCATTGTCTCTTAGCCGTGTGTGTGTTGTTGCTTATCACCCACGATTCGGTCCTTAGCCTCTCCTTTTTCTCTTTTCTTTCTTTTTCCTTTCTGCCTCGTTAAATGGTGCCACATAAATTTCTAAAGAAATGACGGATTTTTTATTTATTAATCCAACATATTTTATTACTTAAAAGTTTGTTTTTTTTGGGGGGGGGGGCTATCAACTAAAAATAAACTTTAAGTAATAAAATCTTGTAAATATAAAATTATTCTTATAGTGAACTATAAAAGTATCTTTATAATCTTGTAAGTAAATAATTTATTGTTATAGTTAAATTAGACTGTAATCTTGTAAAAAATACTATTATTGTCCCCACATCTTTTTATTGTTATCATTTAAATAAACAACTGACTAAATGGCATCTAACATTTTTGTTGTCAATTCTTGAAACAAAATGTATAACTAGTTTCATATGCTTACAGTCATATCATATTGGAAAACCGGTTCTCATAAGATCACCAAGGTTAAACAATGTCAAGCTTGGTCAGTACCTAAATGAGTGACCACTTGGGAATACCAGATGCTGTAAGCTTGGTATCATAGATAACAGCTCAGAATTGGAAATGAGATAAAGCCAAATTCCAATTTCAGACAGCTATAGGTTAATTAGTAAGACTGGTATCTGTAAATCATTATTATCTCTAAAAAGTTCTAACAATCTACAGATTTTCTGGCTTTTGTGGAGGTATACTCACTCACACCATGTGGTCATAAAAATTGGGCTTGTGTTCATGAAGAAAAACAGAACAAACAAATGTAGATAATAACAATGAACACATGTTAAATTGTATGGTAATTTCATACAATTTAATTTATGTATTTGTGTGGGTTTTACATTACAACTGTGATGATGTTCATGTTATAAAAGTGAGTAAGTCACTTTGTAAATATCACAAGTCCTATCACAGAGGATTTTTAAATACATGTTGTCATCCTGACAGTCCTTGGGCAAAGAGGTTGAATCTTACGTCTCTTGGCAGATGTCTGTATTTCCAGCAGGAAACAGTCTTTGTTGGATGCTGGGAGTAATTTTATTATTTTTATTTTTTTATTGAACAAGGTTTAAATTTTATTTTATTTTACTTTATTTATAATTTTCATTATTATTATTTTATATTTTATTTTTATTTATAATAATAACAATGTTCCCACACTTTAAATAACCTGCAAAAGGTTAATGAGTCAGAAAACAAACAAATCAATCAGTTTCATATGTTATGATTTTATTAGAATCATAAAAATTATAGAGGAAGTATATGATAATAGTTATGACAAGAGAAAAATATCTTTTTCACATGACAAGCCAAGAACCAGCTCTTACCAGCTTGGACAAGCGGCCCGAGTGAAAACACTCAGGTCCCCGCGTTAAAAACTGAGTCAGTGGTGGGGGGTCAAGTAAATCTCTACTTGATCCTAATTTAAACTTTGCCAAAATATTATATGAAGATATAATTACTTATGTTAAAAAAAAAAAAAGAAAGAAAATTTTAAATATTCTTACTTTCAGCTTTGACTAAATTTTATTATAATATAAATCTTGTAGGCCAATTACTTTGTAGTTAGATAATAATACCAGCTGTGACATTTACAGATGTTACCCTTACCATTTACATGACTAACTGAAAAATTAGTCAATTACAATATCCATACACAAATGACAGATTTAGTATCTTTATGCACTATGTAAATATTTTATCCTGAGAATATCACAGATTAAAATATCAATTCATATTTTTGTAACACTAATCTCAATTTCTATCCATATTATCTTTGCATTAAACAATTAGAGTTCTGATTACGATCAATACTTTTCAGATATGTATTTAATTGATTACTAATTGAGTAGATTTTTTGCTCTTAGCTTTTCCTCTACATTCTCATATTCCCAGGGCTTTTGTTATATGAAATATAAAATTCATTTTTATCTTTATCATACTTTCAACTTCTTTTTAAGGTTGATAGGAAACATGGCATATAGAAGAAGAATGTAAAAGTTGGCAAGAAGAAAATGAAGGCTATTTTAGAAAGAAAAGAAAAAAATATTGATGATATTGAATCTTTACATGAACAAATTGATTTAATGTGAAAAATAATTTTATTAGTTTAAATATATATCATGAGATATACTTTTAAAGGTATGCTATATTTATGGGTTAAAGTGCTGAATATTGGGGATAGAGCGTATGTAAATATAAAAGTGGCCAGTGAAGTCAACACCCAGCAACAACAGTATGTTTCATGCTAGACCAATAATTGCAAATAAGCATGAAACAGACTATTGCTACTGGGTGTTGACTTCAATGTCCACTTTTATTTATATATATATATAAATTTCTTTGTTATCTGCTGATTATACAGTGGCTTGGTATATTACATTGTTCTGCAAGCAATTGCCATTTAAGGGACATTTGTTCTTTGTTCTGTAGTTACACATGGGCTTGATTTGTTTGGGTGGTTTGTTGTTTCTTTTCCTGTTGTGCTTTTTTATTTGTGTTGTTCTCGGTGTAACCGTATGTGATCAGTTAGGGTTTTTTTTTGTTTTTTTTTTTAGACGTGAACAATCAATTTTAAATATGCAAAATAAATTTGAAAATTTGTAAAAATAAATTGTAATGATCAGAGAGTTTAATTTGCTGTAATTATAATTCATGAAAAATTTCCATCGGTAAAAAAAGAAAAAAATCTGCATAATTTAAATAAAACTAGTACAAGACTTACAAGAATTAAGACTAGAAGTTGTTGTTGTTTCATAACCTTAGATTAGTTAAGCAGAAACCCACTAGTATGAGGCATTTTGAATTAAATTAACTACTCAGTGTTTAATTAGACTCCCTTGCTAACCATTACCAAGACTATTAGTTGTTTACTAAGCTTAGATTAGTTTAGCAGAAAGCCAGGTGTACAAGGCATTTCGAATTAAATTCACTACTCTATATTCAATCAGACTCGCTTGTTAACCATTACCAAGTGTAGTAGTTGATACCATATTTCTGTACAAAATGATTCAAGATAATTTTCCACTTTAAAACAAAGAATTATTTATTGTTTGACTTCAAAGGAAATACTCACAGATTTATATTGATCAGAAGGATGTAGATCAATCCGAATGATATCAAATGTTCCAGACAAACTACTTTCACCTAAAAGGTGCAATGAAAAGAATTATAAATTTCATTATCAAATTGAAAAAGCATAGATCAAGGTTTTTTGCCAATTTCTAAAATGACACATTTACATTCAACACTGCCTAAACAAAGAGTAATTTTACAAAGCAATCTACAACATTCTGTTTTTACTTCATTCCTAATCCCAGAACTAAATCAGCAATACTTTGTCCCAAAGTGTGAATTCTGTCTTTAATCATCATGTACATCTACACTTAATGAATGAATTATTGATTTTAGAGTTTAATCAAAATAGTGATTTCATTATATGACTATTTTTAATATAACAGAAACTAAAGTTAAAGTATTAATGTTTTCTTAAAATACTATTAAGTGAAAGTTAATATTTAAAAATGATTAACACCAGATAATTTAAATCATTTTCTTGAAATCTGTAGGCAACAGAAACTTTCAATTCATGATATATAATCAATTCTAATTAAATCTAATTCTATAGATGTTCAAGATATAAAATCTTTTGTTGCAAACAAGTGTTGTAACATTGGTTAAAAAATCATGTGGTTTCAAATCTGACAGATAAACAGTTAATCTCTTTAACATTAAGCTTCCATGTAGGAAGGTTTAAACAAAAACTAATATAAATATGACAATACTTGTATTACTACCTAGAATTCATGAATTTAAGCAAAGTATGAGGTTGGCAGCAAGTTCTCGTCATTTTACAGTTGAAATGGCTAGATGTAACCATAAGTTCTATGCACTAACAGTTTCTTTTCTCACACTTCTCACTTGTGGAACTCTCTTCTGGCTTTTTACTTTCGAGTCAAATTTGATCTTCCAAATTTTAAATGCAATGTCAAACATTATCTACTGTCTTCTTAATTCTTATTCTTTTGTTTTCTCACTTTAATAATGTGTTTTTCTCATATTCTCTTACACTCAGTAATCCCTTACATCTTAGTGACTTCATTGGCTTGCTTGGGGTGAAATGATTAAAAAAATAATAACTAATCTGTCAAAAACAGTTTATAGGGTCATTACCTACAGTAAAACATGAAATAGATAAGAATAGAAAAGTAACAGATGAAAGATTCATGTTAAAACAAAATGTTACTAATTCTAATAGAACTGTTGATTCCAATCTTGACTAGGAATGACTGCAAAACATTTGCTCCTCCTTAATTTATTGGCAGAAGCACACAAAGGCATAGTGGGAATTTTTCCTAGCCAATAAAATAGGCCTGTTCTCAGTTTCATCTGACTCAGTCCCAGTCTGACTTGTCTTGAAGTCAGAATGCTGTGTTCACTTGTCCAAACTTGCTTTTGTGTGTCAACCCCAATTAGTTTGTGAATTTTTTGCCATATTACAGTTGCTTTGCCTTATTGCTGTTAATTCATGTTGCATATATTGTTTGTACACTTTATATTATTTTTTGCCCAGCTCTTTTCTTTTTCTTGTTATTGCTTATTGTAAAAACTTTGTCAATTCTGTTGGACAGTTATGTCACTTATTTTGCATTTGACCATGGCTACTCCTCAACCCCACCCAAATTAAATCAATCTCAAAAACAAATTAGTAATAAACTATACAAAACATTTGTGGTTCACTCTAGTTTATACTAAGACAGACCAAAAAGAAAATACATAATTTTAAGATGGATATCACCATTCAGCAGTAGAATGCTGGCATATTGCTTTAATATATCTACAAAAGATTAAAACAGAAAATTAGATTGAAACTTACAGGTTATATTCAAGATATCTCTTGCTGAAAAGCTCATTAAATAACATTGTAACTATTCTTATTGAGAAGATTTTTTCCAACCTTACCTTGAAAAATGCTGACCTAGTTTACGTAAAATAAATAAAAAGTAGCATTATAATTATATAGTTTCATGGTAAAAAAAAAACAGCAAGACAAAACATGTATCTCATTTAATGTTTGTTTTTTAAAAAAAAGACTAACAATTAAGAGTCCATATGAACAGAACTTCAACTAAGAAAGAACAATTTAAAAAAGGACACCCTGACATTCAAAACAAGTTTCAACATTTAAATCTGTATCATAAAAAGATTTTATACATTTAGAAATATAACTACTTCACTAGATCTTATGATACACAAATAAATAAGTAAAAGTATATGACAGAAATATTGTAGATATAAGATGTTCATAAGGACAGCAACAAAAGGATTTGATTCAAAATGTTCTATTGCATAATAAAGCCCTTAAATTGTTTGTCTATAAGGTTAGGATTAGGACTAGAGATATTCTAGTAGTACTGCTGCAATTATTTGATTTAAGGCGGGATTTTGACGGATTTTGGATAATGGCTCATTCTGCAGATTGGACTGACTAGATCAGGAGTGTCTGGTGTCTATCTACCTCTAGACAGACATCTGTGGTTACAGCACTGAGGTAAGCAGTATCAGTGGTGGTGATCTGAACTGATTATGGTACACGACAGCAAACGTGTAACAGAGAGAGTTTGGGAAACACACACACACATTTTTTTTTTAAATTAGAGTGAATCTGAGTAGCAAAATTAGAACAGAACAATTTTGTTTACTGATGAGAAATCTGATCTAACCCATTTGGAATTGGGTCATTAGAAAGACAATGGAAAATGATCGAAATAATTCTTATTGGTTAAAATTTGAAATAGAGCTTACTAAGGCTATGAGGAACTTTGAAATTCACATGATTTTGGGTTGAAAGCAGCACCTATGATAATCACGTGCAGGCCAAGGGTCAATTTATGATCAGCCAGGTTTATCTATATAAACACGCACAGAAATCTGTTGACATAGTGGTTGGCTTGTCTGTCGTCGAGTGCAGTCGAGCTGGGTGGAGAGATATCGAAGATTGAAAGTGACGTCTGAAATTGGAACAAAGCGTCCGCGAACAGGTACTGTTGAGATAAGTACCACGAATATTACTACTACTGCTAAGGAGGAACATCACTATAAACTTTAAGCTGCAGAAATCTTATTCCCCCATCGCAAGAGTTGTATATTGTTCTGAGACGATTTAACAAGTTAATCATAACACACTCTCTCTCTGTCCAGAATCCAGTGTGCGCGTTTTTATATCAATTACTTTTCTTTTCTGTAACCAGTTTCTTTTCTCTACTATTCTTTTCTGCTATATAAAAGACATTAACAATTCAATCATTGAATAGTTGTTTGTCCGGCTTTCTGCAGATGTTAATTTTTTTTTTTTTTCTGTATTCTAAATTTCTTAGCACAGACTCTCCAGCCGTGTCTACATCTTCAGTCAACCGTGAATGAATGTACATCACTTCTGCTTTCTGGATCAGACCAAACACAACATGGACAGGAAGAAAGATTAAACCAGTGGACCGGTCGAATGATCTACAGAGGCTCAGGGGACCTATGGCCATTCCCTTAAGATCGGTTAAGACCGAGTAGACACCTCAGCCCAGAGAGTAAGACGTCAGAGGTTGAGGGGCTGTGGCGAAAGTGTTAGACATGGACATGATGCATACAATCAGCTAAATCATATTTATTTTTTACCTGAAGCAGTATGCATTTGTTTTGGCGAATTCAAAGTTGCTTATCCAGGGTAAATGTGATAAGTGGACTGTGATTAATTGTGGTGAATAAAACTTTCTTGCCAACTTGTTTATAGTCACTGCAGGTAAAACAGTTTAAATTGGCTTCAAGTTTGTGGTTAGTTTCATTGCTAACCAAGGCAATACAGTGATGAACATGTCTGAGCAGCACACTTAGTTACATGTTTTAGCTCCAGATTTATCAATCTCTAACTGCTTGGTTGGATTGATTGGGTAAACCAAGAATATCAAGGTGATAAACAGTGATGGTGAGGTGCTTAATACAGCGATAATGTTGTTGAAAGTGGTATTCATGTGATGAGAGATTCAAGGTTGTCAATCCATTCACAATTTCTGTCTTTGTTTGGGTTTTATGGCATATCAACCACTGTGGGTTATTTTAATGCCAAATCCAGTTTATATGAATTTTAAATGCCTATTTTGTATGGAATAAAAAATGTATAGCTGGCAACATTACTTTTTTACAAAAAAAAAAAAAAAACGTATAGCTGGCAACATTACTTTTTTACAAAAAAAAAAAAAAACGTATAGCTGGCAACATTACTTTTTTACAAAAAAAACTTGGAGCTGGCAACATTATTGTTTCAAAAACTTGGAGCTGGCAACATTATTGTTTCAAAAACTTGGAGCTGGCAACATTATTGTTTCAAAAACTTGGAGCTGGCAACATTATTGTTTCAAAAACTTGGAGCTGGCAACATTATTGTTTCAAAAACTTGGAGCTGGCAACATTATTGTTTCAAAAACTTGGAGCTGGCAACATTATTGTTTCAAAAACTTGGAGCTGGCAACATTATTGTTTCAAAAACTTGGAGCTGGCAACATTATTGTTTCAAAAACTTGGAGCTGGCAACATTATTGTTTCAAAAACTTGGAGCTGGCAACATTATTGTTTCAAAAACTTGGAGCTGGCAACATTATTGTTTCAAAAACTTGGAGCTGGCAACATTATTGTTTCAAAAACTTGGAGCTGGCAACATTATTGTTTCAAAAACTTGGAGCTGGCAACATTATTGTTTCAAAAACTTGGAGCTGGCAACATTATTGTTTCAAAAACTTGGAGCTGGCAACATTATTGTTTCAAAAACTTGGAGCTGGCAACATTATTGTTTCAAAAACTTGGAGCTGGCAACATTATTGTTTCAAAAACTTGGAGCTGGCAACATTATTGTTTCAAAAACTTGGAGCTGGCAACATTATTGTTTCAAAAACTTGGAGCTGGCAACATTATTGTTTCAAAAACTTGGAGCTGGCAACATTATTGTTTCAAAAACTTGGAGCTGGCAACATTATTGTTTCAAAAACTTGGAGCTGGCAACATTATTGTTTCAAAAACTTGGAGCTGGCAACATTATTGTTTCAAAAACTTGGAGCTGGCAACATTATTGTTTCAAAAACTTGGAGCTGGCAACATTATTGTTTCAAAAACTTGGAGCTGGCAACATTATTGTTTCAAAAACTTGGAGCTGGCAACATTATTGTTTCAAAAACTTGGAGCTGGCAACATTATTGTTTCAAAAACTTGGAGCTGGCAACATTATTGTTTCAAAAACTTGGAGCTGGCAACATTATTGTTTCAAAAACTTGGAGCTGGCAACATTATTGTTTCAAAAACTTGGAGCTGGCAACATTATTGTTTCAAAAACTTGGAGCTGGCAACATTATTGTTTCAAAAACTTGGAGCTGGCAACATTATTGTTTCAAAAACTTGGAGCTGGCAACATTATTGTTTCAAAAACTTGGAGCTGGCAACATTATTGTTTCAAAAACTTGGAGCTGGCAACATTATTGTTTCAAAAACTTGGAGCTGGCAACATTATTTTTCTGAAAACATTATCTGAGAGCTTTCTGTTGGATGTAGTTTACCGTCATACCCAGGACGCGGATGTAGTTTATCGTCATACCCAGGACGCGGATGTAGTTTATCGTCATACCCAGGACGTTCTGTCTTTGTATAGCATATAGAGTGTTCTTCATTATGCAATGCTGTTACTTGATATTGCCAGAGTTTTACAGTTGTCAGATACAGTAAAGTTATGAGAATTTAAATTTGTTCATAAATGTTTCTATAAACTTAACTGGTGAAATGTGTTCTACAGAAGAGATACTGTTGGGTATTTCATAGTGATGGAGAAAGACTCAATAACGTCTATGGGCAGAGTTGATTGCATGGACTTATGCACAGGTTATGTTGTGACATGCCAGCTGATAAGGTTTGGCTTGGTTAACGGCATATCAACCTCCTTGGGTTATTTAATGCTGACAACATTTTTAAGATAGATTCGTATGAATAGAGTATGTATTCTTTGGTTTAGATTGGTTTGGTTTATTTTGTTTAATGGAATATCAACCTCAATAGGTTATTTAATGCTGACAAAAATTTTTATTGCTGGTAATATTTTGTTTTATCAAAAAGCTGTTTCTGGTAATAGATTTCCTTCAAAATTGTATTGCTGGTAATATTTTTTTTCAAAAAAGTATTGCCAGCTGATAAGGTATTTTAAGAAGTAGGCAATATAACAAAAATCTATAAAGATTATTTTGAATGGTTTCCAGCCTCATTTACAGTGACCAATAGGTCACTAAAGGTGCTTGTCAAATTCCATTGCATTTGGTACAGGTGTTAGAACATACATTTGATGATGTGATTCTTAAATTCCTACCAGTAATTGGACAACTGTACACAAATGCAGGTGATATCAGAGTTATTTATAAAATCATGTACCTGGAAAAGATATCTGATGTAGAGTTTGTATGGCAAAATCCATTTGGGTGTATTTTTGCCACTTGATTATTAAAACAACAGTGCTGGATCCCTGGTAAAATGTCTTTTGGAGAGTAGCATTGTTATCATTATTGGAGAGTATATCTTTCAATATTTAAATCATGAATCAAAGAGATTTTTGTTCTATAATAGTAAGCATTCATTTCTCTCACAAGATAAATGTAGCACCCTGTTTGGTCAAAATTCAGTCCTTTGGTGGTGAGACTGGAGTGACTTCTCCAGGGCACAGGCCTGGGCGATGGTATAAAGAGGCCCAGCACTGCCCAGACCACATACTTATCCCCCGCCACACACACACACACCTACCTTTTAGCCATACCAACATGATCCAAAGGAATACAGGGCATTACATTTGCGGCTGGCTTGGTAGCAGGAGTTGCCGGAAGATTGCCAACCAAAGACATTTTACATAGACATAAATTTATGAAACATAAATTGTTATTTTAATAGTTTATTAATATTAAAGAAAACAGATATTCTGCAGTAAGATTACAAGATGAAAATAGTGAGTTAATAAATTAATAAAAAATTTAAGTTTTCAAATTAAAAAAACAGGTATCATTTAAATTTTACGTATTTGGCTACATCAGTTTTCTATTATTGTACTACAGATTAGTATAATAACTGCAGTGAATACAAAAACATACATTTTTTTACTTTTTAGCAACAATTATTTCTTATAAATTTAACTTAAAACACAATGAAAATTAACATAAGAATCTTATATATCAAGCTTGTTTGCATGTATGTATGTATGCAAATATTTGTTGTCTAAAGTGCTGTGGGTGATACACCCATAGGTGAGTGGTTCGAAATCAGAGTGGTCTACAGCACCATGCCATGTTCCACAGTTTGAACTATTATACTAAGCCCAAGGAGTCCATTATTTTCTGTCACAGTTTGAAGTCGGGGGAGGTAGTTTCTTTCTTCAAGTCAACATATGAGGTGGATTTGTTTTTGAAGTTACCTCTTTCTAGCCTTTGCTTAAAATGGCAGGAACTACAAGGTAGCAAGTGCAAATATTACATAAAAATATAAATCTGGTTTTATCATCTCTATTGTCTTATGTGTCTTATATCTTGCTCATGATTAAACAAAAAAATAGCTAATTTGCATAGTCAGCTTTTAAAAAAATAATTTAATTTTGGTCTTTCCAATGTGGACTTTTATGATTTTTACAATTGATTGTTTTGTCAATAGCTTTTACAATTCTTAATTATTAAAATCATTTAGCACCATAGAAGTGGTAAGCATCTGCACATTTAGATCAACACTTTGAGAGTAAATGGAAGTAAGCAATGTATGAAGTGAAATGAACAATGTTGAAATTTTTAATAGTATATTTTGAAAAGCTAACAAATCAAAATCTTCATTTCTGAAAAATATATTTTTACATTTTGATCATAAAAATAGGTTAGTCAATTTTTTATTTTTTAATTTTAGATTCAATTTTTTTATTTAAAAAAAAAAAATGAAAATATCATTAAAAATAAATTCGATGTAACAGCCTAAAAAAAAAAAAAAAAAAAGAAAAAAAAGAGAGACTTGAATGAAAAATATTGAATTTTATGTTTTGTTTGGAATGAGAAATCGAAGAACTGGGTTTGAATTCCAGTCAGGTTTGTTACGTTCATTTATGCACAAATACCCTTGGGAAAAGCATGAATCTATCATTTCTCCCCCAGCTATCGGTTGAATAGCAGAACAGACTGGGTCCTATAGTTTTAGTTGGCAACCAGTCTACCACAGAAAGAAATGTCAACCTACTGCAGGAAAATCTTCTGCCTAGTCAGTCATGTATCGAAAGACATGACTGCCCAAGCATGTATCACATATGACACTTAACTGAGGTTTGGTTTAATAATTTAACTTAACAGTTACTAAATAGACCTAAATAAACTAATAATAATTCACAACAAAATGAGATACACTGTTTAGAACAATCCTTGGTTAAGATTTTGTTTAATAAACCAGTATATTTTTCATCAAAAATGTATTTTTCTCATTTAGTTTGATCTGCCTTGCCTGAATATGACCTTCATTTCTTTGAGAAATCCTTCATTGCTGAAAAAAATTCTATTCTAAAATGGAAGCAAATGAGGCGGATAGAAAAATAAAAAATTGACCTACAATGTACATATAAGGTAAAATTAGACCACAACTTTGTGCTTGTATTTAAGAAAGAAATTCAATTGACTATGTAAATATAATAAGCTGGCCTCAGTTTGTGAACTTTGAGGGGAAAAAAAAGCAGGTTAGTACATGTGCATATACTCACTGTGTCACTGTTTCCCCGTCTTTTATGAAACAGGTATCATGAACAATACATATGACAGTAATAATTTCTTAAGAGTATTTTAGACTGCATAACTGATTTAACAGCCACACCTACATTAGTTTTGAAAATATTTTCATTATAGTTAATAAAAAGTGAACAAGGCCTGAGATCACAATCTAATTATGCCGATAATCTCAAAGCTTAAATAAGGATTTGGTATAAAATGTATAGAGGAAAAAACAGATCACGCTGTTTTCATGTTAAAAAAATAAGTAATAATCACATTTCTTGTAATACATCAAAATTAATCTCTAAGTTTATCAACTTTTAACATTTCATCCACAAAAAAACCTGGTAGTACAACTTGTAAATCTTCTTATTTGTAGTTTTTAATACTTATTATGTATACCTTTCAGAATTAGATAGTATACTTAAAATCACCAACCTAACAAAGGTTGTGATCACAAGATGTATTGCCATTATGATATGTCTTCTCCTTAAAATATAGGATGATGTTTTAAAGAGATATGAGCAATCTTAGACCTTTGTGCTCACAAAAAAAAAACAGCATTAAAAGAATGGTTTTTCCTTTGACACTGCTATTTTTTAACTACATTTATTCTTGACAATGTTTATATTTTAAAAAGTAATCATTAAAATTCTAATAAAACCTAAATATATAAATGTGAATTTATACATTTTTTTTGTTTTTGAGAATTTTCAATGAAAATAATAAACACTATTTATTTATTAGACAGATTATTTATTGGCATGGTTGGCAAAACATCAGCTAATTGCCAATCAATTTGAACTTTTATAAAACTTATAAAATGGTAAATAATAAGGATTTCCTTATAGTTGGTTCACATATTTTAATAATTTAATAAATATCTGTCTATCTATATCTCTGAAATGAGGTATTAAATATATATCTATCTATAGATCTGAGATGAGGTATGATGATTACTTACTTTATTTATATTATTCAGTGTTATCCTCACAATGTTTTGGCCATTGTACACTCCAGCCTTCTTCAGGTGATTGGAATTTCAAACAAAGGTAGATTGTTCTAGTTCCATGTGCCATGCCTCTTCCAGATGTCTCAGTTATTTCCTTTAACTCAACTCTCCAAGTTTGGTTCATCACTGCTGTAGTTGGTTGGGTTTTATGGCATGTCAACCATTGTAATCACTGCTGTAGTCTGGTATTGAACTCACAACTCTTTGGGTCTAGTCACTGGATCTAACCAACATCTTTATCCACTGGGCCATCTGTGTATGAATTTTTGGGACTTATAAACCTAATATCTCAGTAACCATTTTTACCAGTGCTTATATTGCAATTTTTCTGTTATTAATATTGCATTTTTTACCATAGCTTATATTGCAATTTTTGTTGTTATTCATTGCTTTTCTCTAGCACTCCTTATTACTGGTTCCCATATTTTATTCATATCTATGCCTGATCAGCTCAGTAGATTTTTGTGGCCTAGCATATGTGCTGATTCCATAAGTTTACAAATTTCCCAGTGGATGCTTCTGTTTATTATTTGAACCTCATCCCACAGTGGGCAGTGATCACCCTTTTCCCTCCATATGTGGTCAGTTACACCTGATTTTTCTATTTCCCCTCATGTTACCGCTTTATGATGTTCTGGCAGTCTTACCTTAAGGGGGCAGCCTGTTTCTTCTTTGTATTTCCTACCACAGCTACACAAGATGGCGCACACACAGTCCTTAGTCATATTCTCCTTTATGGGGTGGGCTTTACTCAGAAGAGGTATCTGCAAAGTGTTGAACCACTTTTGAAGATTATCCTGATGTTATATGGACCACAGATCCTTTATATTTTCTCTGATAATCCCTTCACATAGGGTAGGCAGACTGTTTTCTGAGTGCTGTTATCCTCTTGTACCCTTCTATCCCAGTTTGTCGGAGTTGCTACCATGTACCCAGGGTAATTGTTATGTTGTAGGGTACTGCTTATACTGACCATTTCTTGTTGGTATGTTTCTGGATCACCACTTATGACTTTTGCTCAATGTTGTAAGCAGTGGACAATCCCTTTCTTTACACTGTATGGATGGTGAGAGTTAAAGTATTGTCCGATGAGAGTCAAAGTATTGTTCAGTGAATGTTGGTTTGTGGGATACAGATACCTTGAACCCCTGCTCTGTTCAAGATACAAGTACATCCAGGAAGGAGAGTTTGTTGTCATTTTCCTGCTCCATTATGAACTGTATCAATGTTCTTATTGAGTTCACATGGTCCAGTAGTAACTGGATATCTTCCTGGTGTGGCCAGAGTATTAAGATGTCATCTATGTATCTCAGCCATATGGTTGGCCTTAGTGGTATTGATTCTAATGCCATTATAGGTTTGTCATTGCTGGTGATAATGGTGAGCCTATTGCTAAGCCCTCATCCTGTTGATATATGTCAGATTCCATTCCGAAGTATGTTGATTGCGTACAGAAAATCAGTATCTCCATCAGGTTATCTATTGGTATACTTGTCCATTCTCCTAGGGAGGAGTCCAAGGCCAACCTGTTCCTAACTACCAGGAGTGTCTCCTCTGTAGGTACCTTGGTGAACAAACTCACCATATCTAGGCTCACCATCTGGTTGGATTAGATGGAAGCATCTGATTATTTCCACAAAGTGGGCGGAGTTCTGGACATATGATAGTGACTTTCTGATTATATCTACTAGGAAGCAACTCAGAAGGTGGCACACACAGCCTTGGCCATGAACAATCAGCCTGAGCAAAATACCATCTTTGCAACTCTTTGGGAGACTGTATATGTAAGGTAACTTGGTATAACACTGTGACAATTGCCTGTATGTCTTAGGTGAAAAGTGGTCCTTGTTCTTGATTAGGATCTGTGACAGTTTGCGTTCTGTTTTCATTATAGGGTCTTTCTTTACTGTAGCTACAATTCGCAATGAGGTCTTCCAGTTTTTCTGTACATTCTGACTTGGCCATCACTACAGTTGCATTGCTTTTGTCAGCTGGCAGTATGATGATGCTTTCATTCCTCTGTAAGGATTGCCAGCCTTTCCAGTTTTGTGATATTTGATTTGGGTGGCTTAGCTTTCTCCAGTATCTCACTTTCCATCTTAGTTCAACCACCTAAACTTGAGGGAAGTTCAAGGCTATTTCTTCGATTTAAGCAATGACATCCAAGTATGGTAACTGCCTGATGGCAGTGGTAAAGTTGAGACTCTTCTTTAGCACTGACTCCACAGAAGTACTCAGCTGATGTTGATGACTGCCTTTACTAGTTGGTGATGGACCTTGCATGTCACCTTCTGATCTTTCAATTTACTTAATTTTTGTATTTGGCAGGCCTTGACAGCATCAGATTCATGTCTGTAGGATTTATCCAGGTTGTGATGGATCCTCTTTCAGTCTTCTTCATTGGTAATTCTGTTGAAGAAGGCCTCAAGCCTCTGGGAGATATTGGATTGCAGTTTCTGTTTTATCCAACAATGGTATGGGATTCTCTCTTTGACAAGGATGTGTCCCACTTTATCTGCAACCAGAGTTCTTCTTGAATTGACAGGGAGTCTTGGTGCTAAGCCTGAAGGAATGTCATAGGTTTCTTCATTGATGTAGGAATATTAGATGGTTTGAGATTTGTGCCAGCTTCTTGCAAGACTTTTCTAGTTGACTACATAAGTAATTTAATAAATGTTTATAAATTTATGACTAAAAATTTGTTTCCACGTTTCTTTATAAATTGGTAAATGATAAATATTGCATTGCATTAGTTTTTAGAATATTGTAAATATAAAATTATTCTTGTAAATAATCTAGTAGTGTTTAATATTTTTGCTATAAATTCTCAAGAACAAAAAAAATATATAAATTCACTTTCATCATGTTTAGGTTTTATTACAATTCTAATAATCACTTTTTAAAACAATAAACATTGCCAAGGAGCAAAGGTAGTTAAAATAATAGCAGTGTCAAGGGAAAAACAGTCCTTTTGACACTCCATTTTTTTCAGGCATCAAGGTCTAAGATTGCTGAGATATGTTTAAGCCACATATAATAAATAAATAATAGTCAACAAATTTTCCCTATCTGTAAATTCAGCATGAAACAGAATCAATAGTAACAAAACTGAAATTTATTCTATTATAATTTCATACATGCTTATTTTTTTTTTTTTTTTCATGTTTTATTGGCAAGAAAGCAGAATAGAAAAGATTAAAATTTCTGAAATTTCACTTCTGGTACAAGAGTTTTCTATCTGACATGTCCCTTTCAGGACATAGATGATCATGGCTTTCTACAATTTCCTGTCCTTTGTAGCTCTTAATTAATTTTGTCTTTTTGTTATCTCTCCTAAACCTTGCACTGCCATCCATTTATTCAAGCTTGCTAGGTAGGTTATGCATCGTTTTCCTCTATTCCTCTTGCCTTCAATCTATCCTGTAAGTATGAAATTTTCCAAATCCTCTTTCCTCATCATGTGACCTAGAAATTTCAACTGTCTCTTCCTGAAGTATAAATGTACTTTTCATTTTCTCTAAAACTTTGTCGTTGTTCACATGTGTGGTCCATTGTATTCTCAAGCATCTTTCTGTTGAAACAAATTTCTGTTACTTCAAGTCTCTTCTTCAACGGTACAGATGTTTATTAAAATAAACTCTTCAAAACATAATTGGTTTCAATTTGAGATAAATAGTTATTTAATTATCAATTAAATAACTATTTATCTATTTTCTGTCTTCAATTTCTTATGGGAAAAATATAGATAATTAAAAAATAAGTTCAACTATAGATTAAAACTGATTCTAAAAGTTATTGACTTCAGATCTATGAAGGACTTAATGACAGCTTAAAAGAAAAAATACCAGACTGATTTAGCAAGTTCTGTTGAATACAAAATTCTTGTAAAAACTGAAATGCATAGTCAAAAAATAACCAATTGAAACTATTATTAAATTTCACTTTTGATCTCAATATCCTGGAGCTATATATAAAAAAAATATTCCAGAATGTTCAATACTTTATAAATAAAGACAAAGCATTGCATATAAAAGAATACAGCTGCAAACTATATTGCATTAATACTATGGTTATTAGTTGAAGTATAATACACATCCAACTCTGCAAGTATAAATGATTTAAATACTTACAAGCAGGACACGTATAGGCTTTACTGAATTCCCTTGCACCATCTTCTTCACAAAAAATATCTGATTAAAAAGCTTAAAGAAAAATATTTGAAGAGAAAAAAAAGTAAAATCTGCAAGAGAAAACAATTATTTCTAAAATGAAATTTAAAACTGTAGATAAAATATACTTAAATTATGAGAGACATTCTTATAAACAAAAATAAACTGAAAATAAGTTTTAACACATTTTTAAAAATTTCATCCTTGCTTATATACCATATATGTTGGCATACAGGGCAACCTTTTAATCTTAAAAAATACACCCCTCAAAATAGGGGTCCGTACTCCAGGTATAAAATGTGAACCTTAAGTCCTGTGTCTTGTACAGTGAATATATACTTACACTTTAACTTGTAAAATTGGGGGTTGTCTTGTACACTCAGTTGCTTTTTATGATTATAATCTTAAAAAAGTAAAATATTTTTACATTTTATTTTCTTGCAATTAAAACTTCAAAGATAATCAAATTATTATAATATTTTTTAAATGATTATGATCCCTACCACAATTTATAATGTATCTAAAGGAGTTGATTAATATATAAATTATATCATTTTGTGTGAAAATATTTTAGCATTTATATGCAAAATATGAAAAGGTATATCTTGTCTTCATTCTTAAATACGAACAAAAATATAGCATTTTCGGCATATTGAAGCTTTGATATAGACTAAGTTTTTATCACATCTTTTAAAACATAAATCACCCTTCTGTATATGCAATTCCGCCTAAGTATCAGACTACCCTGTAGAGAATAGAGCCACAGATTCACCCCACTAGATGTTGCTGCTGTGATTTCTGCAGCAAATTGTTTTGTTTTTTTTCAGGTGGTGATTGCCATCCACATGCCCAATTGGTTTTGAATTCAGAATTGTTCTTCTAAGAGAGTGATTATCAACCAAACCTAGAAAGTCCAGTCTGCCTTGAAGTGGGAGAGAGAAGAGATGGATTCATACCTTTCCCAAGAGTATTTGTGTGAAAAGGAATGAACTTGGCTGGAATTTGAACTCTGCATGCCAATAACTGATATGATACACACACATACAATTATAACCTCAAAAGTAAAATTTTAAAAGAAATGTCTTTTTACATTCAATTTCGTAACATAAATGAAGTAGTAAAAATATTAGAAATTATTTAATGAGAATTGTGGCGACAAAGAAGAAAACTAAGTCTTAGCTCAGATAAGAATTTGTCTTCTTTGTGGTATCTGTCAAAAAAGTGATGTAATGGAATAACCAGTCACCTCCATGAATGATTACACTATAGGTAGTAAATACCTATAAAGTCAACAGTCTACGAGAGACTTGAGGAAGAGTGAGAAGGTGCAAACACATCCGACCTTCCAATTAGTGGCACTCACTACTAGATTGACCTGTGTGTATAACTGTACCATATTTCATCTTCTATTATCCACCTGGTGTTACATATTTATTCCTTTAGCATGGAATATAACAAAAAGAAAATCTGAATGTAGATCAAGTAGAATTTAGTAGTAATTGTTTGCATATCCGTACTAGTCTCAACCAATCACAATTTTTCTTATCCTTATAAAAGAACTCTACTTTGAACCATAGGAGGATTTTTAGCTTTTCATGGATGAAGAGGTAGTTGTGCATTGTGGTGTGAATTTTTGACCCTTTTGATGATGGACTTGTGAAACTGATTTTTGACCATTGGAATTATTACCTCAAATTCATCAGTTTTGGGATCCGAATCTACCTATTGCTATTTAACTCAGAAATAAAATCAATTCATGCCAAAGTTTAAATAGACTCTCAAAGCCTTTATCACAAAGTCGAATTTAAAGGACATTATTATTGATGTACAATGGTGTTGTAACTAAGATATAATTGAGAACACACTTCACAGATTCCAGTGTTTACGTTGCCATCTGGTTGTAAATAACTCTCTAAAAGTTAGTTTAACTTTACTATTTGTCCTTGCCATTATTTATTGAACTAAGATTATTCAACAGGCACAAAAAAGGATACGAGAACAGGATGTCACCTGAAAAATAAAAATATATAGGAAAAGGTTAATTTTGCTTAAAAAATAGTTCACTCCTATACAAGTTTTTTTTTTTATTGTGTTATGCCAGCTGAAATGAGTTATGCCTGTTGCTTCCTTCTTTTTCTACTACCTGAAATGTGTTATGCCAATTGGATCTATCTTACATAATATATTCTTGAATGTTAATGTTCACTCTCTCTCACATATATATATATATATATATATATATATACACACACACTACCTGAAATGTGGGTTATGTGGATGTGTTCGATTTTGATTCTTATAAGTGTGACATCATCTTTTCCTGAGTGTCTAGTACTGTGATGTTGTACAGTCAAAATGAGTTTTATTTGATATACAGTAATCCCTTGATTAGTACAGCTAATGTGTACATTAAAAGATACACACTAATCAAAAATGCATTAATCAAATATAATAATTTATGTGACACTATGTGACACGGGTGAACAGAAAGAAAATGGTTAATTTAAAAATATAAGCTTAGAACAGGATGGAGAGGGTTAAAGAATAGAATGATAGACTGAAAGAAAGAAATGAGATCTCTTTTAATTTTAAAAGTCTATTTGTTTAAGCAGAGTGACTTTGTTGGAAAGATATTACTGCAGAGGCCATATGGTAAGGTTGGGCTGAGAGTTGATTGATGATGCAGCCCTAAAGTGGGAGTTATGAAAATAGCTTCTAGGAATCAGCAGAGGATTGAAGAGATAATATTTGGTAATTTTTGGAGACAAGGCACAATTGAAAAACTGATTTATTTTGCCTATCAAAAAGCGGAAATTGAAGTAATAAATCGAGAAAATGGAATATTTTTTTATGTAAAAATCCAACCCAGGGTTTTTAAAGTGTAATGACCCTAACAAGACAGAGAGATAACTGACCGGAGGAAGCAACTGATGAATTTCTAATTGCATAAACAAAACAAGACTGGGAAATTTTGCTGACAAGAAATTAAAATGGTAATTCGAATTAATGACCAAACACTAAGCCATGCCACACAGTTTGAGAACCAGATTTGTCAAACAGACAACCAAGGTGACAGGTGAAGATGAGATATTAAGAGAAGAGGAGGATGACAGAAGAGGTGCCTACTCCCATTAGGAGGTGTTGGTACAAGGCACAAATAAAAGAAGGAAGGAGTTATCAGGATGAATTGATACTTGTGACTGCTGCTCATAGGGAAAGGGATTTCCCCAAATTTAGAGAGATAATTATCCAGAGTCAGACAACAAAGGGGCTCTTGTTAGAAGATAGGGGAAACACTGGGTCCCCTAACCACGTCAACCCCTATGCCAGTTTTGGGCTAAAGTCAATATAAGCAGAACACTGAAGTGACCAAAGTAGTTTCAGAGATGCCAGTGCCAGTGTATAGACTACAAGCAACGACTACGCTGCTGAATCCCACGTGACTTGCAGCCAGAGAGAACCTCCAATTTAAGCCTTTGTCCAGCCATAGCAAAATTGAGCAGTGTCATAATAGAATTCATAGTGGGAAGGGTTAATATTTCTGTACAAAAAAACGATATAAACCACATAGAAATAAACCTGAAGATTTTTTTATCTATTTTGTCTGCAAGTACATCTTTTTATTTTTCCTTTGACATAGCTTCATGGGGATTGAGCCAACGCTACAATTGCTAACAACAATTTGACCTTTCCAGCTCTATGACCAATCAACACAATGTAGAACAGAGCAGGGTGCAGATTGGAACAAACAACTTTACACTTATAGGAAATTATATAATTGGTACCTAAAATTTTAGTCTCATTTACAATTAATTTCTAATTTGCATACTTTTTAATTAAAATATTGGTACATATAAGAAGATACAATAAAAAATACTATGAATTATTATGTTTATTAGTCTGTTTTTTTTTTATGAAAAACTTTAATTTAGAGTGGTTTGCTGCATGGTATTCTTCTGTTCTTCATATAATAGGATGTAATGAGAAATTACCTCTTCAAATTTTCCAAACATTATAATCATAAGTATTTTAACCAAAAAATTTTATTTATAATCTTTCCATAGTAAATGCATACATCTTTTATATTTTGATATTTTTTTAATAAATGTAAATTTCTGTATCTAATTAAATCGTTCATTTTTTTTTTTTTAACAAAAGATCAGCAATTTCCTTTTAAGACCTTCAAAGTAAACATAAAAAAATCAAAATATTCAAATATGTATTTTATTATCGGCTTATATTATAAAATTTATCTATTTATAACAGTCATATTTTTTTTTAACACTACTGTAATTACTTAGAAAACTTAATACTTGACAAACAAAATAGTTACCATTTTTAAATTTTAGAAAATTTTTAATTAATCGATAACTATAAAAAAAAATCAATTTTCAATTACTTTGGTTAAACTGAAGAATGTCTTACTGCATGATATGTCCCGGAAAGGGATATATTTGATCGAAGTAGTTAAGTAGTTTAGGCTACTGTAACTGAGTAGAACAATCTAGAAGGCAGCAGTAATGGAACTAGTACTTGTCATAGTCGCATTCAATAGGTGTAGGCAATAGGCATAGACCAATATGATAGCCAATGGCGTAGTCCAATGGGCGCCGTCTACATCAGCCTGTATTTATGGCTGACACCAGCCAATCATATTCCTGTGAGAGGGAACACAGGTGCATCCATATTCATTACATCACCTCCTCCTTCCCCCCCCCCCGAGCTAAATTTTCCCGTGAAATTTAGCTTCAATACTTTCTCTTTTTAGGGTCTGGACTTAAATCAATTGACTTTTTTCCTAAGTCTTTTTCGCCTCAATTCTCCTTGCAGTGGTGGCATTTGACATACTGGTACCTCTGGCCTTGAGGTCGGGAATACCTCCATTGGCGAATGTTGACTTAATGGAACGGGAATTTGAAATGCGTCATACAAGACTCCCATTGGAATCTCTTCAGTATTTTCCGCGACCTCTGTAGTGCGTCTGGGTCCCAAGTGTTTCCAATGTCTTTTGCATGGAAATTTTTCCCCTTTTATGTCATATATGACCTGACCAATTCTTTTGGTTATCACTCCTTCTTCCCAAAAACTTTTTCCAGCCTTAAAGTTCTTGAAAAAAAAACTATCACCTGTATACGCTTTAATCATCTGGTTTTCTTTTCTAGCAGTTTTCTTCACTGGACTAGGCAACAGTCTGTCGAACACAGAGCGTATTTTTCTTGCAAACATTAACTCTGCTGGCGATAACCCTGACATCATATTCAGGTTTGGCGTGATTCTATATACTGCTAAAAATTTCTGAATACATCTTTCATTCGTGTCCATGCCTTGGTTTTTCTTTAACGCTCCTTTAAAGGTGTCCACAAATTTTTCCGCCTGTCCATTCAATCTTAGACGATATACTGGCGTTGTCACATGATCAATGGACAATGATGTACAGAATTCCTTGAATTCTCTTTCCATAAAGTGCGTTCTGTTGTCACAGACTAAAGTTTTAAGGAGTCTAAAAATTTCATTAAGCGCATTTATTGTATTTGTTGCAGTCGGATGTCTGCACTTAACAATTTCTGGCCACTTAGTGAAACTGTCTACAATAATCAGGTAATAAGATCCATTTATAGGCCCTGCATAGTCCATATGCAATCGAGTCCATGGGACATCTGTCTTTGGCCATGGTTGAATCTTTACCGGTGGTTACCTTGCTGCCAGTTGACATCCTTTACACTGTTTCACCAAATTTTCTATGTCTTGGTCCATCCTTGGCCAATATGTATAGCCTCTCATTAGAGATTTCATTCTCAAAATCCAAAGGATGGCCAGTGTGAAATTCTTTCAGAATTTTCTTTTGTAGAGTAACCAGCATTACAACCCTATCTGCATATAGCAATACCTGTTCGCAAATTGAAAAAGGTGACACACTCATTCCTTTTTTAGTTCTCTCATTCAACCAGACTTGCTTTTTCATTTTTTTAATGAAATCATCGTTCTCTGCTGCTTTTTTCACATCTTCTAGAGTAACTGGTAGTTCTCTAATAGTGTTGCATAACAGACCCGACAATTCACTTTCATCTCTTAGCGCCGCTATTACTGTTTCTTCCAGTGGTTCCGTATATTTAGGTATTAACCTCAACAACCCATCGGCGTGACTTAGCTTCTTTGAAGGCACATATTCCATTTTGAAATTATAATTCAATAGAATTATACCCCAACGTTGTAGTCGATTTGCCATGTGAGTTGGTATTCCTTTTTTTTAACCAAATATTGTTAGCAGCAGTTTGTGGTCTGTTTGCAAAATAAATTCCATATAGAAACCTGTGAAATTTTTTTACAGCGTAGATTATTGCTAAACTCTCTTTTTCGATTTGACTGTAATTTCGTTCCGCGGGCAGTAACGTTCTCGAGGCATGTGCTATTGGCTTCATAGATCCGTCCTTGAATTTATGAAGCAATACCACACCTAGTCCCTCATTACTGGCATCTGCTGCTACAATGATTTTCTTCTTCTAGTTGAAATCCACCAACAATAGGTCTCCTAATACACAGCTTTTTATTTTTTTTAAAAGCATCTTTGCATTCTTTCAACCATATCCACTTTGCGCACTTTTTCAGCAAATTATTTAAAGGAGCTCTCATATCATACATTTTTGGGATATAAATGCGATAGTAGCTTACTAATCCCAAGAATGCCTGGAGTTTAACCACATTATCAGGTGCTGGCATATTTTTTATAGCCTCAGCCCTTTCTGGATCTGGTTTTCTTCCTTTACTGTCAATGATTTGCCCTAAATATTTTATCATCTTTAAGAAGAACTCGCATTTTTCAGCACTCAGCTTGAACCTGTATTCCTCAATTCTCTGAAATACTGCTCTAATATGCCTTTTACGTTGAGCCTCGTTTTCACTTTTAATCAAAATATCCTCAAAGTATGCTATTGCATACTCCATACCAGCCAACATTGTGTCCATTATTTGCTGGAATAGGCTTGGAGCTACCTTCAATCCAAAAGGGAGACGATTTAGTTTAAAAATCCCCTTTATGCGTGTTTATAGTCAGGTACTTCAAATATTCTTCACAGACTTTAACCTGAAGGTAAGCCTCCAACAAGTCCAACTTTGAAAACACTCCGTTTAATTTAGTGAATATATCCTCCGGAGATGGTAGAGGGTACGCATGGTCTTTCAAACAGTCATTTAAGCCTGGCGAGAAGTCAGCACACACTCTGATTTTTCGGTTTTTCTTTTTTATATATACAGTTGGAGTCGCCCAATCTGAGTAATCAACTTTTGAAATTACGCCAATTTTTTCCAACCTTTCTAATTCCTCATTTATTGTCTCTAGTGCTGAAAATGGTACTTTTCTCTTTGGTTTAAAGATTGGTTTAACATTTTCTTTCAATTCGAAGTTGACTTCTGTTTTTGTGCACAGACCTAGTCCTTCTGAAAAGACGCGAGGGAATTCGTTTTTCAACTCCGTAATGAATCTGTTTGCTTCGTCATATAGTTCTCTATGACGTCCACTTTGTTACAGAAAGAATTTATCAGTAATTCCCACAAATTAAACAATACAATCCAGTCTGTACCAAAGAGGTTTACTGAACCAGGGAGCACATACACTTTCAATTTGTGAATTTTTCCTATGAACAAAAGGTTACATTTTAATTCACCTGTAAACTTAAGTATTTTTCCTGACACTTCCCTGGCAATTTTGTCTGTTTTAGTCAATGGTGGGTAACCGATTTTTTTCCATGTTTGTTTGTTTAATACCGAGATATCACTTCCTGAATTGAGTAATAATTTTACAGTCTGCCCATGTATATTTACATTGACGTATTTTCTTCTTTGACCCTCCTCAATTTTGTTTTTAGACAAAACTATGTTCACCTTTGTTTGAAACTGATTTTACATTTCTCTGTTTTGCTCGACAATGGGAACTTTTATGGCCTACACGCCCACAATTGTAACATTTTTTATCCCTAAAGAAACAATCCTTCTTTATATGCTGTCCTACACATGAACTGCATATAATTTTTCTTTCTTTATTTTGTATCCCCTTCAGTTGTCTTACAGTTTGTACTCGCGAAATGTTCTTCTTCTCAATCCAAGTATTGTCTCTTTTTATGTTTATAATATGCTGACATTCTTCCGTTACTTTTTGTAGCGTAATCTTCATATCTTGTTCCATGATAGAGAGGATTCTTGATCTAATTTCTTTGTCCTTAGGTGTTGTTAGACCGTGTACAAAAATTAGGCACTTAAACATGTTGCTTGACAATTCCTTTAAATTAAATGCTTCACACAGTGCGTTAACCACACCCGCATATGTGACAAAATCATCATCATCCTCTTGTTTTATGATATTTAGACACTTGTATCGAGTATGAAACAGACTATCTCTTATCAAAAATTTTCGACAAAATTTCTACTGTTTTGCCAAATGTAATTTCTTCTGGCTTCTTTGGAGGAGGATTAAATTTGTGTATTTTGTATTTTCTTCTGTCCCCAACTTCTGCAACAATAGCGTGATTTTTTTCGTCAGACCATTGTTCGCATCTTTTCATAAATATTGTTTCAAACCTACAAAAATAAGCCGGAAACGTTAAACCACTGTCAAGGTCGTATTTAAATTCAGAGAGTGAATTTGAAATTTCTTCAGCAGAAAATAATCTAGAACTCAGTTCTTTTGTTGTCCTAGATAATACGTCTTCCCAAAGTGATTTATTATCTTCTGCCCATTGTTGGAATAACTTTTCAAACCTTTCTTGTTGAATCATACCTGAGAATGTCTGTAGGAACAGACGAAAGCTTGTAAAAATTAAGAAGACCTTTTATGCAACTGGAATTTATAAACAGGGATCATATCATTCATATACAGGTTCAGAGTTAGTGTAACTTATTGAAATTGTTTGCGAAGATGTATTCTCGCCATTTAAATCATTAACCTCTATATTTGTTTTTTGTATGAATAATTCATGTAATTATAAATTAAATTGCACCTATAATCGAAATGTGTGTGTGTGTGTGTGTGTATACCCACACACAATTTTTGACATAACGATATATATTATTGTGTACATGATTTTTTGGGATTTACTTGACACAATGCAAATTGTGCACACCAAATGAGCTGTAAACAAACAAACAATTGATTCTCATTATTGGGGAAAAATAGATTGAATATGTTTGGTTTGGAGCTACACACTAGGAAGAAACAAATAATTTTATCCAAAAAGATGAATTTTGCAGGCAGACAGGAATTCTCATTTCAATCTTGAAACCATCAAGAAGGAACACATTGAAAATATCCTCTTAAACTTGCTCAAAGAAAAGCATCATTCTCAATGATATTTAACACAGGTGATTAACAAAGTTTTAGAAAATTCAGAAGAAAACCACTTTCACTTTCTTAAAAGAGGTTGTTTTTTTTTAAAAAAGTCTTTTGTAAGGAATCAATTAAAATATATTACATTGATTTAGTACTACTTGCAAAAAAGCAAGTTTTATTACGAGACATTTTTTTAGGATATATGTATATAATGAGGAGGATACAATCACTTGCTAGATTGTGTATCTTTGTAGATTTTTGTCAAAGAAATTTCTTAAATAAAGAAAAAGAAAAAAAGCACATATACATCAAAATTTATGATAATAAAAAGTAGCAATTCCATAATTTATAAAAATAGAACATTCTGTAATTGATATTTGTGCAAGAAGTTTATCATGATGGCAAGAGGTAAAAATTGAAAAATTTGCAAAAAGAACTGATGGTTAAGCTCAGGAAGAGGGATCATCATTTCAACTTAGAGCTAAAGAGATCAATTAGAAAAGATCCAACTCAATCCATAAGACGTTTAGCACATGAGAGTTTCAGCTATGAAAGTTCCAAAGAGCAGTGAAAAAAAGACTTGAAAATGAAATCGTACATGAAACCTGTGAGGCACCTTGTTACTCCAGGACAGAAAGTTAGGTTAGAGAAAGCAAAGATCATCTTGAATAAGTTGGAAAATGATCCTGGAATTATATATATATATATATATATATATATATATAAACTTTATTTCAATTTATGAACTTCCAGTCCTTAGCTATGATTAATTAATGATGAAGATATTACTTTCGCTTATGATCGATTTCATCATGATTCCTCTGTTAAGCTTGGAGAGTAATTATACATTGTTATTGCTCAAAATAGAGCCCAATAGTGTTATAAAAAACCTCAGAGAATTCCAGTAAGATATCTTTAATCATTTCTAAGATACAATAGTTCAAAGCTTAATCTAACATATGGACAATTTTGCTGTTACACCGGGTGTGTGCGTGTGTGTATAAAACACAAACAATATTTATTAGTTTGGTTGCCAATTACTTTCATACTAATTTACCACATGTTTAATCTTTTGTATTTTATACATTCCATTTTAAAATAGGCTCAGGATAGCCTATCTCTTTATTAGTACAAGAGAACTTAAAGTTTTTCATATTTATTTTATAACAACATTTTCTTGATAGTAATTCATTATTTATTACATTTGGACAAATTAATGAATAAATGTATCCAACACATATATTTACCATTCACAGAACAAAACTTTTGTACTTCATCTTAAAATAACTATAGTGAACAAAACACTACTAAGCTACCACAACAACATATACCAGGCAATCCATATTTAATTTTAACCAATCTGTAACCAGAAAAATAGCTGGAAAGATAAAATACTGTTTACATTGTTATAATATATATACATTTATATAAATATAAATTTCTTTGCATATAAGAGGGAGAATATATATTTCTTCATTCAATTATCTAAAACTGAATTCATATTTCCTGATTTAATAGCTTGGATACTTTTAATCCAGTTAGAAGAAAATATATTTTAGTTGTTGTTATAGTGGAACACACCTATTCTATAGTTAATAGACTCTCCCACCTATAATAAGTAGGAGTAGTAAGAATAACGAGGGAGGGAGTCGCTCAGTGAGTCGGTCAGTCAGTCGATGCTGGACAACCGTTAATCAGATACTAAAGTATCAGCGACCACAACTAGATTTCTCTGCGTCATTACCTATTATATCAAGTTCCTAACGTTTTGTACGTCGAACCTATTTTAGGACCGACTTAGTACAAATACAAGCCTCGACTGTGAAACCACTCCATAACAGTTGTGTAGTGAGATATATTAATAGATCATTCTGTTGTCATAGAATAGAGACCAACCAACAATTAAGTTCTGTATTTCTCATCACAATTATTTTTATGCTATTCATAAAGATAAAAGCTCTGTTTTGTTTAACTTATCAAGGTCAGTAGCCAGCAGGTCATCAGTTCTTAAGAGAATATTTATTTATAGAGACAAACTTTTTATTGTTAATTCATGTATCTCAAACAAAAGCTGCAAATATTTTGTGGGAATAGAGTTTAATCAAAATACTAAAGTTGTTTGTAAGTCTATAAAAATAATTTGGGACATGGCCTAAAGTGTGTATTCCCAGAATTAAATAATATATCTCAGTAAAAAAGCAAAATCAATTAAAAGATTTCATCGATTACAAGACTTCTGTTAAAGAACAGAATTTCTCATGTATGCTATATTAATACTTATTGCCTTTGAATTCACTGATATGCCAAAAATCATAAGATAGATGCCTAGTATCATTTAAGTGGGATGGGACATTTCAATACCAGCCAACTCATCTCCAGGACAACTCAGCACTGGCAGCAATTTTAGAGCTTCAGACCGGCATTGGTCGTCATAGCATGCACATCTTTTAGATTGGCATTGTGTCGTAGAGATTTTGAAAGTTTGGCTATTTGTCTTAGTGATTTATTAGCTACAATAGCCTATTTAATTTCAAGATTGAAAAAAATAATCATGTTGAAGCAGCAAATAAAAAACTGCACACAGAGCTGAGAAAAGCGCACCTGACAATATGGAGATTCATTACAGGGCTGCAAAAGCTGCAAAGAAACTAAGATGCATTTTCGAGCAACTAATTGGAGGTCATCTCCCTCTCTCTATATTAAAGAAGTATATGAAGGCAGATAAAAGAATTTTGCAGAGTCTTCTTTTTCACAACGATATCCAACTAAATATTTGAGGGGAATTGCATAAAATTTTCAATAAATGTCTAAATTAAAAATAAAGTCAAGTATTAAAAAATGATCCATAATAAATTACTTTTATTTGTTTTTAAAAAGTCAACAAGAAAATTTCAACTTGTTGTCATGGAGATGAGTTGGCTGGTGTTGAATCAGCATCATTGAGTTGACAGTGCTGAGTTGTTCAGCAGCCTTATTTAAGATCCCACTTGTCTGGTAAAGTGCAGCAATTAGATGCATCGTCAATTTCACAAGTGATCAGAAGACCCCTGGAGAAACGTTGCACCATGCTATCTTGATAACTGTTCAAAACTTCCTAATGATTTGTAGGTGCAGGATCTTGCATGGAAAAAAAAACATGCCTACCACATCTCTTAAATGCTCAATTGGGCTCATGTTGGATGAATATAGTGGCCATACTATTCATTGCTCTTCAAACCAATTCTGTCCCGATGAAACTGCATTATCTAGCTGTAATGAACCATTGTTACTGGGGTACATGGAGCCTATCAATGGGTACAAATGGTCACTAATCAGTGAATAATATATTTAGGTAGACCAGTAGAATCAATACGTGCCATTTGAATACACTGTACACCATTATAGAACCAACACCAACAAGGACCTACACAGTGACCTGTTTATAATTGGGATACATGGCTTAATGGGGTTTGTGCCACACTCAAACCTTAACAAACCAGTCTGTAATGACTGAAACCTGAATTCATTGCCAGTCTTCTAGGGTCCAATCAGCAATGTCATGAGTCCAGGTGAGGTGCTAAGTCTTGTGTCATGGTGTTAACAGTGACACCCTAGTGCGTCTTCTGCTCCTATATACTATGGTAAATAAAGAAAGCTGAATTGACCTGCTGGATATGTATCTGGTACTTCCCGAATTGAATGCGAATGTGATTTGAGCCAGTGTTGCTTGTTTGTTACTACATACAATTTTAGATAGATACCTCTAGTCACAATCATTCAGGACACATGGTCAGCCACTCCACTGTAGGTAAGTAATCATCAATTATTTTTAATACACACATGGTACCCACAATTTCAGAAATGGAATGTCCAATTCATCCTGTACCCACTACCATGTCCTGTTTGATAATTCATGTTGCCTTGCTATAAGCGGCCTAGCCAGTGTTCATTGTCTCATCAGATGTCAAAGTACAATGGATATAAGGTTGGGCAAATTAGATCTCTTTCTGATTCACTAAACATCAAAACCTGTTGGCCAGATGTGAATGCCATGAAAACAAAATTTTAAAAAAAGGTTGCTCTCTGCACAGTGACTTAGATCATCGCATGTGGCTCCCAAAATATTAAAAAGTAAAATTTAAACATCTGAACTAATCACAAACATTGCCACTAAAGCAAAAGCATGACAAAATGTATCCACCCTGACTGCTTAAAAGTATCCACTCAGTGGCACTCAAAGAAGTACATAGACAGTTCATGGAATTCGCTAGCAGTCAACCAACCTGACAGAAGCTTCAATACCAAGTCCATACATAGCCAACTCTCCCATCTTTCAAGTCAATTTCCTTGCCCACAGAAGAGACATTCTTCCTTGATCCATTATAAATTGCTATGATACTGGCAAGACAGATAATTTTATTTTAACATATCTTTTTCTTTTGTTTCTGTCTCACTCACAATACATTGTTTCTTTTTTGTTACTCTTGCAGCCATATGCAATATACAACTGATATCAAGGTATAGTGGAGCCATCTACTATTACCTTTAAACACTATTATTCCATGACATTTGGCATGTCAGTCTATATCTTCCTTCTTTGTTACTTATTTTAAGAGTATCATTTTTAAAATACTTAACATCTGTTACATATTCTTGATATTTTACTTAAGTCCTTTAAATCAGATTATAATCTCAATTGATTTGACAGTTTTCAGTTATATTGAAGGCATTATTTCCTAAATTCCTTTAACATCTATTTTGTACTGCAGTTCTTTAACATTTTTACCTATGGCTAATCAGTGAAACATCCCAAGAGCCTTATTTGTCTTTAAATTTTAACTGAATACTTCTCCATGAAAAGCAAATAATTTATATCACACCAAGTAATTGTTCAATGTAAAGTTCAACAAGCAGAAACATTACCGAGATAATGTGAGAGGAGCAATACAAACCATATAAGGAAGAAAAATTGACAGAAAGAAGGAGTTATGAATTCAATTCACACCTCAAAAAAAGATGCTGGACATGACAAAAAGTTAGACATCTGACCAACATATCACTTGGTTAAAATAAAAAGTTGTTCTATTTAAAATTCTCTTAAGGTTACTGAATACAATAGAGAGTGTCAGATTAACATTGGAAATCTTAAGTTTTGTTTTTTTTTTTTAATATTAAATTGCTTCTGTTGATATAGAGAACAGATCCTTATTTGATCAAATTTAAGTATAACAACAATAACAGCAACAACTGCTACTAGTTAAAAAAGAAACAAGAATGATTGAGAAATGGCTTCTGAGAGAAAATCCATTATAATTGGTAGCTAAAACAATAACTACAAGCAACACAAGAAAAACTCCAAGGTACCATAACAATGGATAGAGACTAAATGCAAATCAAGTCTATAATGGAAAAATAATATGAACTTGAAAAGTGTTTTTCTCTTTGTGCTGCAAGATCAAAATAAAACATCACAAGGGTTCAGAATTAATCTATTAAAGCAGTTATCAATACAGGTAAACAATTGCTAATTATGAGAAATTAGTGTTAAACAAAAGATCTGGAGCTACTATCAAGTATTTCTTTACTTTGATATAATTTTGATGAAATTAACTTCTCCCCAAATAATGAACTCTACCACTTGTTACAAAATAAATGCTTTCATAATATGAGGTAAAATTTTCAGTCGAAAATCTGAATAAAGCTTCCAAAGTTCTTTCTGTCTGTCTCTCTTGTCATGATTACAGTTTATTCAGCTTTTGCCATGATCACTTCACACAACCAAAATAAATTAACATGGACCCAGACTCTAAAAAAGCTGGTAAACATTGGAAATACTAGTTATAAAGTATCCATAAAATTCATGAATATCCATAACTTGAAAATCTGAACACTTATTTTGAGGATGACTTATGAACAAGTCTACACATTTGAGATTGCTGAAAGGCAGTTTCCTCTTAGCTTCAATCTAATTTAACTGGTGCTGTTTTGAGTTTTATAACTGCCCCTCCCCCTGTTAATGACTTACCAAACCCTGAAAAAAAAAAAAAAAATAAATAAATAAAATAAAACCTCCTAATGCTACAATTTCATTTCCAGATTCCCCTGAACAACCTATCACTGTTTCTTCAGTACATTGTCAATGTTACTCTTGTAGTAAAAGTCTATATTTTTGAGCCACATGCCCAGCTCAAAGTGATTGTTACAACAAATGTAGAAAATTAAGTAATTTTGCTAAGCTTTTTCAACCGTCTAAAATTACCATTTTTAACAAACATCAAGTTACTACTTTGATGTTGTCTCTTATAATAGCTACTATCACAGATACATTTCCTAACTGTTTAATTAAAATTATACTGGAAGTAAAAATTAATAAAGTTCTCATAAATGCTTTAGCTTATATAGGTAGTTTCAACAATGTTATTCATTTCAAAATCACAAAAATTAATAAATGGTGAATTCTACACTATTTACATTATTCAGACTAATGTCCTCATCTTTGTCGCCATGTTTATCACAATATTTCGGCTGTTCTACACTCCAGCCTTTTTCAGGTGGTTGGAATGTCAAACTGAACCCTTTATTTCACTCACTGGGGTAGACTGTTCTAGTTCCATGTGCCATGTCTAATGGATGTCCAGTATGTAAATAGTGTACATAATACCTCATCTCAGAAATATAGACAGATAATGGTGAATTGTCTCTGTAATCAAGCAGCTATAGTAAATGTCTCCCTATTTTCAATAAATATTTCAATACTGCTTAGCCAACCTACAATTGAAACAGACTATATATCATGATTATCCTTCAGGTCTGAGGAAGACTTTCTCTTACAACTTATCAATGGACTTGGATGAATTTTCTAAACAGACTTGTGCAGGAAGCATTTATAGTGGGGAAAAATTACAGCAGTGGGGTAATTTCGCTCTTTCAGCCTGAAGAGTCTTTATCTTGTGGCACGATGAATCATTACAACTGGAAACTTTCAGACTGCAGTAGATGACCAGGACTTCTACCATGTTACATCCATACTCTGATGCACTCCACAACAGCACTTGCTAACACCGCCTTCATGGCTGTTGCATCTGTAGATCTCATCAGCCTACTCTGCTGGGAATCAGTTTTCACATACAATAGGGCTGACAGGCCCAAAATTATCAAGGATTTGGATCTATTGACTACCCTCATCTGGTTTGCCTACCAATTATAGTGGGTGTTGCACTATATATATATATATATATATATATATATATATATATATATAATAAAGCATTAATGTCAATGCTATCATGTCATATTAGGATATATCTTCCTTAAACAAAATTCTAGCATTAAAATTCACTTTGTGAGTTCAAATAAGGCTTTAAGAATTTATGGGTTGGTAACCATTAATGTCAAATACCTCTATCTTTTTAATAAACAGCTAGTGGGTATTAAATCAAGAAGATATTACCTCAGTGATAAGCAATTTACAAAATTAGAAATAACAAGAATGTGAAGAGAAGAGATAACTGAACAGAGTAAATCTCCAAGGAGGGCTCAGATTTTAATAACATCTTCTGATTGGTTATAGACTACTATCAAATAATTAACAGATTTACCTTGTTGGATGTATATCCATTACCACATTGATGAATTGATTGTCAAGATTAATAAAGATTGTATTTACAGCACTTTGGATCTCAGGAGATCTACCATTAAGTCTGAGGACATACCTTACACAGCATTCAAATTTGATGAGCAGCTGTAGCAATTTTATTGAATTTGCTTTGGATAACAAATGGGGTAGTCATTTTTCAGCAAAGGCCTTGATCATAGGTTGCACTGAGTATTTTTAGGTATGATTTTCTGGCCATCCCATATATGAAACTAGCGCAATCCAGATTTGAGCAATATAGTGATCTGTATAATTTAATTAATGTTTGTCAATTTGCTCCCCATTCAGTATGGACCACTACACACAGAAGATGGAGGAATTTACTGGATTTTATTTTTTAAAATTTTAGTTAGGGAATGAATGCTAATTTTTTGTCAAAGCTGATGCCGAGGAACTTGTGTTGTTCCACTATTAGGATTTCTGATCCGTCTAATTTTAAATAGGGGTCAATATGCAATTTCCTTAATTTGCAGAAATGTAGGCATTTGGTTTTTGTTTTGGAAAAAGTAAAACCATTTTCAATGGCCCATTTGTGTATTTTATTGAGACATTGTTGGAGTTGTCTTTCTATGGTAAAATTTGTACATTATTAAAAAGTTGTTGACATATCGGGAGCATCTCACTCCTGGGGTTACAGATTTAACTATGGAGTTAATTTTAACACAGAAAAGGGTCACTGAAAGAATGCTTCTTTCTGGAACCCCTTCTTTTTGATTTTACAGTTCTAATAGCATACTTCCTATATGGACTTGAAATCTTTGGTCTTCCAGAAAATTCTATATGAATTGAGTCAACTTTCCTTTTAGACCTAGTTCATGCAGATTTTTCAAGATAGCAAATTTTCATGTCATGCCATAAGCCTTTTGCAAATTAAAAAAAGACTGCTATGAGATGTTCCTCTGAAGGCTTCCCTTACAAAAGTTTCTAAGCGTATTAAGTGGCCCATGGTGCTTCTTTTTTTCCTAAAAGCATATTGAAAGTTGCTGATTTAGCACTTAGTTTCCAAGTACCATGTCAACCTGTTGTTGGCCATTCTCTCCATAGTTTTACATAGGCAACTGGTTAATGCTATTGGTTTGTAGTTTACAGGGTCTCTGTCATCCTTTCCAGGTTTTGGAAGAGGGATGATGAATAACTGTCTCCACATTTCTGGGAAGTTGCCATTTGTCCAGATGTTATTATACATTCTTAATAACAGTTGTAATGATTAGTTGGGTAACTGTTTTATGAATTCATAGTGGATATCATCTGGGCTCACAGCTGTATTGTGGGCTTTCTTTAAAGATTCATTTAGTTCCTCCAGAGTGAATGGTAGGTTATAGGCTCTCGGCATTAATTGACTTAAAGTTTAGTTTTTGTTTTTAGACTTTGTTTAAACTTTAGAAATTGTTGGCTATCCCTCTTGGCAGATAAATTTCTAGAGATTGTTTTAGCTAGTTGGGCAGTGATGTCCTTTTTACTGGTTATTTTAAAGTTACTTATAGAGAGGTTTTTTACAGTTTTGGTTTGGTATTTGCCTGCTATTTTCTTTACCATATTCCAGATGGATTTTATTTTTTGTAACAGAATTGAGTCTGTTGACATAGTTTTTCCAGCATACTTTTCTAGTTTCTTTAATTATTTTCTGTGCTTTTGCTCAAATTAGAAGTTAGAACTGTTGAATCCTCTCAGAGCTGTTCATCTTAGCCTGATGACTTTTTTTATATTTATCATTGAACCAAGGTCTGTCATGTTTCTTGGTGATTCATTTTTTGGAATGCATTTTTTAGCTATAGAGATGAGGATTTCCATGAAATGTTTTAAGTGCTTGGTGCTTTTTTCTTCAACTAATTTTTCAGAACATTGGTTTTTAAATTCTTTGCAGTTCACTTTTCCTAATTTCCAATGAAGAGGATTTTTGTCATTATATTCTGAGTTTTGTTGCATGATAAGTAACTGATAACTAAAATGTGTCTGCCATTACCTTCCAAGAGAAATTCATATAAAATGATGGATCACATGGGGATATTACCAAGAAAATGGATTAATGTAAGTCAGGATTTTATCATTATAAATGCATAAATCATTGTTATATATTATTGTTTCTAAGGTCCTTCCCTTTTGGTTTATTTCTTTACAAACCCATATGGTGCTGTGACAGTGAAAGTCTCCTACTATCATAATACAGGTAGGGAGTTACCTTATGATTTCATGAATTTCAGCTACATTTACTAGTGGGATATATACTGAGCAAATGTTTATATGGCCTGTGTAAGGTGATTTTAATAGCAGTCACCTGTAAAGTAGTTTTTAAATTTATTTTACGTTCTAGTGCATCATTCCTAACGAGGATGGATGTACCACCTGACCCTCAAAGCCCAGTGTCATGTGTTTAGTTTTATTGATAGTATTCTTTTATATTCAGTTTGTCATTTTGCTTAAGGTATGTTTCCTGAAGGCAAACAACTGTGTTGTTAGCAGAAGTAGTTCATTTATGTTTGCCATTATTCTGTGGCAGTTCCATTGAATTATTTGATACATGATTGCTAAATGTTTTGGGGTTTTAGCTTAGCATGTGGTTGTGATTTAAATTTTGGAGGTTTTGACTGTGGATCCTGGCTTTTCACCTCAATTTCTTCCAGTTTATCAAATCAGTTTTGGGTAGGAATTTAGTCACTGTGAATTTCTGGTCTTTGTTTGGATCGTTCTGTTTTTTGGGAGATAAGTTCTTAAGTCTATCTTTGATGGTTTTTGGTGGCCAGATAGGAGATCACTGTGACCTTTGCTTTGTAGGAGATTTTGTATTTTTTGCAGAAGTGGTTTGTATTTGAACAGTAGATTTTGTATTTAGTTTTATCTTTATTATTTCAATTCTTTCATTGGCTTTCTTTTGTGGTTCAGTCTGCACTATTTCGGTAGTTTTGAAATTTGGGCCAGTTATTTGGTCCTAAGTGTACAATCTTCTCAATGAGGGCTCTGTATTTGTCAGATTGACTTGTATTCCCTGTGGTCATACCTTGCATTATTTTTGGATAGGAAGGGCCTTTCATGTAGCTTTCTACAATTTGCCCTCCACAAATGAGACATTTCATTTATGCTTCACCTCGAATATCTCCTTTTCCTTAAGTTGCAAGATTGTGAATATGCTGGATGGTTATCCTGGCAGTTAGCACATCTTACTTCCTAGTGGCATTCTACTTCCATGTGGTCTGAATCCTTTTGGACACATTTTCTACATGTTAGGCAACTTCCAATTTCCTATATCTAGCTCTAACACCTTTATGCACTGTGCCATGTGTCCTTGAGGACACATGGCACAGTGGATAAAAGTGTTAGTTAGATCCAGTGACAGGACCCAAAGAGTGTGAGTTCAATACCTGGTTAAAGCAGCAGAGAACTTATAGAGGGGAATTAACAGGAGATAATTGATAACTGACATCTATGGCATGTGGAACTAGAACAGTCTACCCCAGTGAGTGTAATAATGGGTTTAGTTCGACATTCCAACCACTTGAAGAAGGCCAGAGTGTACAACTGCCAAAACGTTGTGATAAATATGGCAACAAAAATGAGGATGATAGTCTGAACAATGTAAATAGTGTACATAATAGCTCATCTCAGAAATATAGACAGTCCTATTACCCATTGGAAGAATCTACACCCTAAGGCCTTACATGCTAGTGAAACACTATGATGTACTAATGAAACCCTATGTGAAAGCTTCTTCCCATTTCAAAAGTAAAGCTCAGCCATAATTTTACTTCCTTCTTATCATAAACAGTATGACTTGCCAGTAAGTGAGGTAGAACTTGCAGTAGGGAAAACTGCTTACCTTCTTGTACATGCTTGTATGTGTCTCACATGCTAAATACATAGAAGAAAATATGGCCAATCCAAAAGCTGCTATTTAAGAACAACTTAATCTCAGAGCCTGGAGATTTTGCAAGATGAATTTGTGACTTGTACAAATTTCCAATCCTTAGCCAATCGATAAAATGAGTGGGAGAACATCAGGAGGGCTGCAGATGTCGAAGAGTCAAGTAGTCATGCTTTGTGTGTGAAGTTTCGCAGTAGTCTCACCGATTTTGATTGAAAAGACAGGGTACAACTGGTAATACAAATAACCATACTTCTTTTCTTTTACTGCAGAACTAATAGAGGCCAACTCACACTACACACTCATCCATTGTCCCAACAGGATGCAATTGAACATCTCACTCACAAATCTAGCCCCTGCCAGAAAGGTGTCAGCTTGGAGAGTGGGTCATATCTTTTGAATCTATAAATTTCCCAATTGATAATGTTGATAATATGTTAACAGCAAAATAAGATTTAAATCCAGAATTGCTTGAAAGATTAACCACCCAGGAAAAGTTGGAAATATTTTGGAACCAGATATCCCCCACCCCATAAATGGACAAAAAAAAAATCCCTAACGTCAAAAACTATGAAGACGCTTCCAGGTCGCCATATTTATTACAACGTTTTAGCCATTGTACACTCCGGCCTTCTTCAGGTGATTGGAATGTCGAACTGAACTTCTTATTTCGCTCACTAGAGTAGACTGTTCTAGTTCCACGTGACATGTTTAATGGATGTCAGTTATCAGTCATCTCCTGTTAATTCTCCTCTGAAAGTTCTCCACCACCTTAACCAGCTATTGAACTCACACTCTTTGGGTCCTGTCACTGGATTTAACTAATGCCTTTATCCACTGTGCCATGTGTGAAACCACCTAAAGAAGGCTGGAGCATACAACAGATGAAACATTGTAATAAATATAGTGACAAAGATGAGGACAATAGTCCAAATAATGTAAATAGTGTACATAATACCTCATCTCAGAAATATAGAAAGACACCTGGTCATCTTAAATTTGTGACTGAATAAAAATATACAGAGGAGAATGTGGTGTAATTACCTCCTCATAAAATAATGAATTTTATTTATTATAAAATGAATGATGACATCATAATGTGAGGAGAGCTTTTCAGTTGGCAAAAAGCAGAATAAGTCTTCCAAAGCTGTGTTTGACTTATTATTACACATCAATATGATCACTGAAAATTTATTCAGAAAATATTCTCCACCCTAAGGCCTACTTTTAGCTGCCAAGATTCTACATATCATTTACTGAATGGTTTCCTAATAGAAATCATCAGTCTACTTCAGTTTGGCAAATCTTAATTTTATATGAAAGACTTAGCATTTTTATAGAAATAATTAAATCAACCCCAGGAAAGAATATTTTTATTTAAATAAAAAACAAATATTCCTTCCCTTTAGTGGTCTTGTACATTTATAATCTTTGAAACTCATGTTTATATAATAGGTACAGGTTAAAAGTTTAAATGTCGATGATTTTTACCATAAATCAATAAAATTAAAATTTCTAAAATTGTCAATAAATTCAATATTGATATTCTTGGATTCATAAACATCAACAATACAAAAATTCAAATATTTTCTTATGAGTGTCAAATGTGTTCTATAGAAGATTTACTGAAATAATAACATCTAGTGAATTTAACTGATAGCATTTCATAGCCTCCTAATGTAATCAATACACAATGAGTGTTCATATTATCAGAATATCTGTTTGATAGTGATAATATGGTTTGGTTTGTCTTGTTTCACAGCATATCAACTTCAATGGGTTATTTAATGCCGACAAAATTTTTATTGCTGGTAATATTTTTTTTCAAAAATGTATTGTTGGTAATAAATCTTCAAAAATTTATTGCTGGTAATAAAATCAATTTTTACATTTTCATAGTGTTTTGACCCCAGTTCGGGGATTAACTATTTGTCCATAGCTGGGACCCTAACAGGTGCTACCACCCTGGGTCAGGGTGGACCTGGGAACACCAGCATTTAAGAGGCAGTTCCACACTCCTGAAAAACTCCTAATCAGAGGCCTTGCTGTTGAATGTAGTTTATCGACTTACCCAGGACAGAGTGATAATATCATTTGGATTTGGTAATGAAGTAAAACTGATAAGTATAATTCACTTTAAATTTCATAAATATTTCAAGTAATGAAGTGATTTAGATAAATATATAATAAAACTTTGTCAGAAAATGACACCCCTTAAAATCAACTTTTTACATTGGAAAAGATGGCACTATGAATTTCTATTGATAATTACTACATTTAAGATACATTTAATGTTAATAAAAATAAGTATGTAAAGCAGTTTGTCCTTGGATTCTCTATATGGCTGATATGTATCCAACAACAAACCAGTTTACATACATGAATCTTCCAACCACCTGCCAATAATAATCAAGCAGATCCTACAACTAATTAACTATAGGTTATCTGACATTTTTTGTAATGAAATCATCTTCAACAAAATCAAAAAAGGTTATAAAACAGCTCTAAATTGGATTTTATCAACACTAATATACACGTATCACACAGTATAAAAAAAGCCAACAAAGAAACATTATATGGTTTAACCCACCATACAACACCATTGTTAGTCATTAGTTAAAATGCAAATGTTTTTATGCATGTGCAATTGTATTTCAAGTTTAACTTTATACAGTAATCACATTTCATTAAAGAAATATTAAACTCTGCTATTATTTTACAATTTCCAACTAGTCTTCTTTATAATCAGAATATTATATTCTATCAATGAATAAATGATGAAAAATTGAACACTTGAGACTTTCTCAGCCTTATGCACTATTATTGTACCATACAAACAATTACAATAAACAAAGACATTGACATAAATCATGTATTGCCAAACTATTTAATAAAGAGTTTAAAAAATAGATTAGTGGGAAATGTCTCCTGATATAAAAAAATATTGGAGACACACTTTAATAGCAGCTATAGTTTTTACCTGAAAATTAATTATGCAGTATCAAAGCAATTAACATTTTCTGTAATTGTGTGATAGTCTTCTTTGATTAAAAAATAAAAATAAATAAAAATGTATGCATTAAGATATTCTTTTTCTGAAATTTTGATCATTTAAATATTTTCCTTTCTAAATTTTATTCTTTATTATGTAAGTGTTTAAATAGCATTTGAGTAATAACAGGTATTGATAAATTGTGTACATTTTTAGGCAAATTTTACATAAACTAGAGATAGCTGTTAACTAAAGTCTACATCTATAATGCATCAAGTATAATAAAAGATTATAAATTCAATTAGAATTATGAAAACACTTACCCAAGCATGTTTACTCAAACTTTTTCTGCATTTCTTAAAATTACATATCAAATCTCCATCCATTCCTTTAAGAAAACAAGGTAAAACAAAGTTATGACCAAATTGTTATTAACAGCAATAATTCATTCTAAAATATTTTTATAAAAAATATCACATTTAATGTTGTGAATTATTGAAATTATTTGGCTGACAACTTTTATAAAATAAAACAAATTTAAATGACTCTTGTATAATTCATATTTTTTTAAAGCGACATATAAACCAACTTTTTTAACTAAACTATTTCACTTTGCATTTTTCTTAATTTTTGTGCTTTATTATTTTTAGAAAAATATTTTAGTATGTAGATTTACTTTATTAAAAAATAAATTACATTATGCTTTATTTTATTAATAATTATTAAAAAACAAAAACTGCTTCATTTTGTTTTACATTTTTGATTTACTTTATTAAAAAATAATTAAAAACAAGTTTGTTTTATTATTTCTTATTGACTTTATTAAAAAATAAATTTCTTTACAACTTACTTTATTAAAAGATAATTAAAAACAAAAGAACTGGTTCATATTTTACGTAATGCCTTTTCAAATGCCTTATTTGATGAAAAATATTCACTAATTAAGGTTTTAATCCTTAATAAATTACTTTTATTCAGTTCTAAAAAAAAAGTTATGTATTTCTGGTGCTGAGTTGTCTGTGTTCAGTCAGTGGTGTTGAGTTGTCCTGCACCTGATGAATATTCATGCGTTCCACTTATATTTAAAGAATCATTTGAAGAGGCAGACAGTTTTGCTGCCAACAGCAAAGAGAGAGGTTTATGGTGTTGGAGTGAGTTACTTTTTCTTTTCTTGGCATTGAAATCATTTTGAGTTATCCCTCTGTATTACTGAATCAGCCTGCTTGCAGGAACAATTTTTCAAGTTCAAAGCTTATCCCTGGGTATTTAAAGTGGTTAGCAAGTTTTTCTACATTTTTATACTAACAATGGTTAATCTTTTCCTTTTTTTAATCATTTCACCCTAAGTAAGTCAATAAAAGCCACAAGGATGCAAGCAGTTACTGAGAGTGAAAGAAACAAAGAGGACAATATAGGAACAATATTCAAGGAAATGGAAGTTGGTGAGTGACATTGCATTTAAATCTTTGAATATAGCAGTTGGCAGGAAAACAGGAAATCAGAAGAGAGTTCCACAAGCAAATTGTGCAGAAGAAGGAACTATTATTATAGAACTTATGGTTACAAAAGCAATTTCAATAGTGAAATTATAAGACCTAGCTGCCAATCTAGTACTGCATTTAAATTCATGAAGTCGAGGTACCAAAGAGGGAAGTTCATAAAACAATTACCATGCAAATATTTATAGAAAAGGCACAGGGAAGCTACATTACAACAGTGGAAAAGTGACTGAAGCTCAGATGCCAGGTCACCAATAATGTTGTAGATTCTTCTTCAGATTTTGTCAAAGAATCTCCAGATATATAGCAGAACCACCAGACTAGATGTTGCAGCAATATTTGATGCTCGGATAAATGGTAGACTTAAAAGTGCACAAGATAGATTTTGACAATAAAAATTGTCTAATATGACAGTGAAATGACTTTCTGTTGTGTCGGAAACCTACCACCCCTCTTGAAGACGAACTTATCTGCGTCTGTGAACAAAGACTTTAAATAGTGGCATTTCAGTTGACATGAGAAAGACAGAGAGACAGAGAAGTTCTTAGCTGAGCTAGTTATTGACTACTCAGGCGATTTCTGTACCTTTTTACCAGCCTATTAAAACCCTTTTTATTGTTCCGTGTTATTTGGCGTTTGTCTCTACTAACCCCAAATCAACATCATAACAGTGGCGACAAGAGATTCGTTCATCACGCTGAGTGGAGAATTTTTCAACTCTAGGTGGACTATATAATTTTTTTTTCTTGCTCTGAAAAAAACAAAAAAAACAAAATACGTCGAACTTTGTTCTTCATGAAGAAATGGGATTTCAACGTGCCAAAAAGAAGTAAGACTTGTGCTTATTGTGGATATATTCGTGTTTTTCCCTTTTTGACTGTTTTCAAAAAGTGTTTTGTGTTATCTATTACGCATAATGGAAGATTTGATTGCATTAACGAAAACTCTAGTGCAAAGTCAAATTTAGCAAGAGCAACAAAAATTGTTTCGGGAACAACTATTGGATTTACAAGTTCAGCAGTGAAATTACACAAAGGCTTTATATGAAGCGATTTTACTTAAGAATCCAGTAAATTCGTCATTTACGGCCGAAGGTATTGCTAATTCTATTACTGAGTTCAAATTTAACCCAGAGGAGGGCATAACATTTCCTCCGTATTTCAGAAGATTTGAAACAATATTTGAAAAAAAAAATGTGAAGGTTGGACTGATGAACAAAAAGTGAGTTTACTTTTACAAAAGTTGGGTACAGATGAAAATAATAAGTATACGAATTTTGTCCTTACAAGAAAAACTGGTGACATTTCTTTCGAAGAAACTGTTAATACTTTATCTAGTATTTTTGGCGAGCGAGTTAGTTTGTTTCATACTCGTTTCTCGTGTTTGAATATGGTAAAGCGTGACGATGAGGATGTTGTTACATATGCTGGAAATGTTAACAGAATGTGTGAACATTTTATGTTACATGATCTTTCAACTGATCGATTTAAATGTTTGATATTCGTTCAGGGCTTGACTTCTAGCAAAGATAAGGACATAAGGTCCCGAATATTGGCAAAACTCAAACAAAATTCCAAGATCATTTTGCAGAAGGTTACGGAAGAGTGTCAAAGAATTGAAAACTTAAAACATGACAATACGCAAATTGAAGAAAAAGACATATCCCGTGTCCATGCTATTCGAACAAAAACGGGAATAGTTAATAAAAACGTTAAAAAACCAACGTGCTTTGGATGCGGTGGTGGTCATTTTAAAAGTGAATGTTTTTTCGCGACAAAAATTGCTATTCGTGTGGCAATAAAGGCCATATAAGTACTCATTGTAAAATCAAAAGAAAAAAATTTAAGTCGAAAAAAAATAATGTGAATATTGTGTTGTCACGTCAGGAGATTGAGGAGGGGCTTAAAAGAAAATTCGTACAGGTAAAAATTAATGGAAAAAATGTTAAACTACAGTTAGATATTGGAAGTGATATTTCCATTATTCATACAGCAACATGGATTAAAATAGGCAGACCTTTGCTTAAAAAGACTGAAAAAGTGGCTCGCAGGATTTCTGGAAGAAAATTGCATTTTCAAGGTGAATTTTCTTGTAATATTTCATTTGTTGGTAAGACACTAAAGTCTAAAGTGTATGTGCTACAAAATGCTTCAAATTTATTTGGAACAGATTGGATTATACTTTTTAATTTATGGGAACTCCCTATAAATTCTTTTTGCAATAGAATTAATGTTTCTTCTCCATGTAAAAATCAGGTTACAGAAAATTTGGTGAAAGATCTGAAAATAAAATTTCCACAAGTATTTTCAGAAGGTCTTGGATGTTGCAAAAAGATGAAGGCAAAATTTGAAGTGAAGGAAAATGTAAAACCTATTTTCAAGCGAAAAAGAAATGTGCCATTTGGTGTTTTGGAACAGATTAACAAAGAATTGGAATGGCTTGAAAATTTAGGAGTTATTTCATGCATTGAATTTTCAGAGTGGGCCTGCCCTGTTGTATATGTTAAGAAAAAGAATAATAAAATTCGGATGTGTGCCGATTTCTCTACGGGTCTAAATGATTGCTTAAAAGACCACACATATCCTTTACCTTCACCAGAAGACATTTTTGCAAGTTTAAATGGAGGAAAAATATTCTCTGAATTGGATTTATCGGATGCCTATCGCCAAGTGGACGAAGAATGTTCTAAATTGTTGACTATCAATACACACAAGGGTTTATACAAATTAAACCGTCTGCCTTTTGGTTTAAAAGTATCCCCTAGTATTTTTCAGCAAATTATGGACACTGTGCTGGCAGGGTTGGACTTCGCCATTGCATATCTTGATGATATTTTGATAAAAAGTAAAGATCGAAATGAACATTTGGAACATATTAATCGGGTTTTTGAAAAAAATTGAAGAATATGGATTCAAACTTGGAGCTGAAAAATGTGAATTTTTTATGAGTGAAATTAAGTTTTTGGGGCAGATAATAGACTCTGATGGAAGAAGACCAGTTCCGGCAAGGGCAGAAGCGATCAAAAGCATGCCAACTCCCAAAAATGTAGTAACGCTACAAGCGTTCTTAGGACTTGCTAACTATTATGGGATATATATTCCTAATATGTGCAGCCTTACGGCTCCATTAAATAAATTGCTTAAAAAGGGAGCAAAGTGGGAATGGTCAGAAGTGTGCCAGAAGTGTGACAAAATAAAGAATATTTTGACGTCGGAATTATCACTAACACATTATGACCCTAAACAGGAAATTATAGTGGCATCGGACGCAAGCGAGTACGGAATAGGTGCGGTAATTCTGCATAAATACAGAGACAGCAATACGAAGCCAGTGGCACATGCATCAAGGACATTATTACCCGCAGAAAAGAAGTACTCTCAAATTGAGAAAGAAAGCTTAGCTATCATCTATGCTTGTAAAAAATTCCATAAGTACATACATGGAAGAAGGTTTATATTGCAGACCGACCATCGCCGGCTGCTTTCAATCTATGGTTCGAAGAAGGGTATACCTACTCATACGGCAAACCGTTTGCAACGATGGGGAACCATTTTGTTGAATTACAATTTCAAAATGTAATTTTTATCATCTAAAAAATTAAGCCATGCTGATGGTTTATCTAGACTGATCCCAACGTCTTCGGAACCACTAGAAGATATGGTGATAGCGGCGTTACAAGCAGAAAATGAATTGGTTGAAGTAATGTATAACACAGTAAAAGAATTACCGGTGACAATAGATGAAATAAAATTAAAAGCAGAAAACGACATTTTTATTAGAAAAATGAAAGAAGTTGTAACTTCAGAAAAGTATAAAACTTCTTCACCAGCATATTCAATATGTGATGAAGTGCTGTTATATGCTGGAAGACTCGTGATACCGGTTGTACTACAAAAGCGGATTTTGAAGGAATTTCATCAGGGGCATCCTGGTATTGGACGTATGAAAGCCCTGATGAGGAGTTACATTTATTGGCCAAATATGGACAAAGACATTGAACAGGTAGTTAAAACTTGTAGAGGGTGTCAAATGGCAGCGAAAGCACCACCAGTAAAATACACACCATGGCCAAAAACAGATGTTCCATGGACCAGACTCCACATAGATTATGCTGGACCCATGAATGGTAATTTTTACTTGATAGTTGTGGATAGCTATTCCAAGTGGCCTGAAATTTTTAAGTGCAAAAGACCAACTGCTTCTGTAACAAAAGATTTTCTTACAGAACTGTTTGCACATTTTGGAGTACCAGAAAAAATTGTTACTGACAATGAAACTCAATTCACAGGAAGTGAATTTAAGACGTTTTGTAAGACTCTGGGAATTGACCACATCACGACTTCACCGTACCATCCTAGGTCAAATGGACAAGCTGAACGGTTTGTTGATACAAATGGTACTAATACAGATGATGGTAATATACAGCAGTTTTTAAGTATATACAGAATAACACCAAATCCAAATGCAATATCAGGGATGTCTCCAGCTGAACTGATGTTTGCTAGAAAAATTAGATCTGTATTCAATAGGCTGCTGCCGGAAAGAAAAAAGAGTTACCAGAACAAAACGCATCAGGAAAATATGAAATATCTCAGGCCGGGAGATAAAGTTTTTTTTAAAAATTACAAAAATGGGAAGGAATTTTGGCAAGATGGAGTGGTAACTCAAAGAATTGGTAAGATGTTATACATGATAAGAAGTAAAAAATGGACGCACAAAAGACATTTGAACCAATTAAGGAAAAGAATCATTGAAGAAATAAGTAAAGAAAATGAAGAACCAATGGAGGTATTATATGATTTATTCGATATACCAACTCCACCATTGCCTGAAACAGTTGTCCAAAGAAGGACAAGCAAAAGAAAAAGAACTAGGGTGGAACGTTTAAGTCCAGATTCCAAAAGAAAAAGATATTAATTCCTCCGGAATTAATCTCAAGGGGGAGGTGTTGTGTCGGAAACCTACCACCCCTCTTGAAGATGAACTTTTCTGCGTCTGTGAACAAAGACTTTAAATAGTGGCATTTCAGTTGACATGAGAAAGACAGAGAGACAGAGAAGTTCTTACCTGAGCTAGTTATTGACTACTCAAGCGATTTCTGTACCTTTTTACCAGCCTATTAAAACCCCTTTTATTGTTACGTGTTATTTGGCGTTTGTCTCTACTAACTGCAAATCAACATCATAATACTTTCCTAGCAGTAGATTTAGTGATTGATTCAATATAATCACTCCACTTCAGGTCAGTTCAAAACAAAAGACCAAGAATGTATGATGAGTTGCTCTCCTGGAGGTTAGCGTCACTATGCTGATGGAAGGCAAAAAAGGTTTTTTAAGATGATTAATAGAGAGCTGTCCCATTTTAGACATATGAAAATGAACACACCACTTCTTGCCCCAATTAAGAATAGACTGTCATTTTCAAAATTGGCTGCCAATTTGATTTTATTGAACCCATTAGATTTACTATTAAGACAAAAGTAAATAGTTATATCATCAGCATAGACGCTGAATGAGAACTGATGACATTGGGAAGGTTGTTGACAAAAAGAAGGAACAAAGTAGGTCCAAGGATATAGCCCTGAGAAATACCTGTATTTATGCACATATAAAGTTTATGACATCTGATATGAGAACTTTCTTGCATATTTTAATTAAAGTCCAATATTTATGTTTTGTTTGATTTTCTAAGTAAACTCCGACACAAAACAACAGTCCGTATGTCAAGCGTGCTTTCTGATGACTGAGAAAAAACTGGTGTTATATAGCTCTCTCAGACACACACTGACTATTGGCTAATACCTGCCAAGTATCATTTATATGCAAATTTTGTCAGTGCCACCTACTCTAATTGAATGTCCTCTCTCAACAGCCAATTTTATACCCTTTGGCCTTCTTTAAATGCTTGTCATGTTTAATAATGCTCTTGGAATCTAACTCAATTCACTATGTTAATTCTCATATTCACACTAGGTGATAACTCATATTAGTTCTTTGTTAAGAAACCAGAGTATATAGATATAATTGTGAGTTCAATCCCTGGGATTGAACTCGCAACTTCTAAGTAAACTGCATATACTTAACCAATGCTTATATCAACTTGGCCATTGTCCTGTAATAACCAAGACAAGGACATCAATTTGAATAACTCAAAGAAAGATGCATAAAAGTGGCAAACTGAAAATGATGTGCTGAAAGGAATTTAAAAGTTCATGATTATTTAAATTTTACTTTGTCATTTCTAAATTGAAAATAAAATCACATAAAAAAGCAAGCTTCCTAGCATTGATTAAGTTATAAAATGGTAAAATTATATGAAATATATACTTGTAAAAATTTTGAAACCATCTTCAAAAATATTTCTTTATGGTATTATAATTGTGACAGCTTTAGTCTTCTTGTAGCATCACAATTATCAAAATCTCTCATGCTTCTTTTCTTGTTTAAAGAAAGTATATGACTGCTGTTCTACATTATATTATTGGAATTAAATCCTATATATATTTTTCAACCAATTAAATCCTATCAGCTTTGTTTGATAAACAATAATTACTAGGGCAAATACCACCAAAATACTTAGCAGACATAGTTGTGTTCCTTTATACCTTTCTACTTTATAAAGTGTATATTTTGTTATTACTGTTTAAGTATAAAATAAAGAATCATAAGACCTATATTGTATTTAAGCAATTAATAGGCTAGCTTTACCTTCTATCAACCCCATAATATCAGAAAATTAATTTTCCAGGTACAATGATGATTGGATTTTGTTGTGACCAAATAAATGGTTAAAGAAATAACAAAACAAGTGTTGCAGATATATCATATATTAAACAGTAAGTACAACAGGAGAGTATTACACGATTAGTGAGTGTGTGTTGGTTGACCCAGCGTTTAATCTATTTGACTGTCCCCACTTTTCAACCTGACTCTGTATGGAGTCTTTTTTTTTTTTCTATAATTACCATACAATACTTTTTATTCAACCAAATAAATCCTTTTTCACAAAAAAAAAAAAAAAAAATCAGAAACAACCACTTTGAAAAAGCTATATACAGGAATTACATTCACAATTTTTTTTTTTTAGTTTTACGACAAACATTTTATGTGTTAACAACAGTACCTTTTTATTAAGGTCTCTATTCATTATTCCTAAATAATAAAAAAATTGGATAAGTTTAATGGTAAATTATAATGTTAATAATTTCCAATAATCCAATACATATTATGCTTTTCTGGTAATTCAAAGTTCATAAGTGAGGAGATGGGTTTTTTTACTCATTCTTTTCCTTTTTCTATAAACATGGTATGAAATGAAAGATGTTCAATATTTTTTTCTTTTTGGGTTAATTTCTAAAGGTTCTGAAAATTTCCTTTTTCTTTTGGGTCTTCTGGGCTCTGTCACTGATTGTGGTATTGGAACCTCAAACGTGTCAAAGACAATGTCCATAGTGTCATCTTCTATGGGATCCCTGTCGACTACGCTTTTATACCGTTTTCTAATTTGGTTTACATGACGTTTATGTATAAACTGCGGTCCCTGAACCATGTAAACCATGTTACCAATTTGTCTGTCTATTATTCCTATCTCCCAGTGAGCTTTATTATTCCCAAATACACAAAAAAAAACCTTTTCACCGATCTTAAAGCACTTTTTAAGCACTTTATTCCTATTTCCCACTTTCACTTCACTCGGAAGGAATTTGTCAAATGCCGATTTTATTTTCCTGGCAAACATGACCTCCACTGGCGTCTTGGCAGATGGAGCACTGCTATTATGGGTTACACAATAGACCTGCCATAGAGCTGTATCAGTGCTCTCTTGAAAATGTCCACAAAACACTCTGCCTGTCCATTACTTCTTTGGTGATATGGCGCCATGGTAATATGTTTGATCTGGAATGACTGACAACAATCCTTAAATTCACAGGATGTGGACTGTGTGGCATTGTCTGTTAAGATACAGTCAACAACTCTGAAACAGGAAAATAGATTGTGCAAAAACTTTACAGTCACCTCCATGGTCAGCTTCTTACATTTCAATATTTCTGGCCACTTGGAATAACTGTCAACTACTACAAGGTAGTAAAAACCATCAAGAGGGCCAGCAAAATCAATGTGTATCCGCGACCACAGATGGTCAGTTTTAGGCCAGGGATTGAATTTTTTTCAGGGGTGCTTTAGCAGCCAAAGCACACCCTTTGCACAATCTTACAGCGTTTTCAATATCCTTGTCCATGTTGGTCCAGTAGATGTAACTCATCAGACTCTTCATTCTTGAAGTTCCCAGATGGCCAACATGGAATTCCTTTAATGTTCTTTTCTGTAGTGTACATGGGATTACTACTCTATCTCCATTCATTAGTATGTCATTACAGAGTGAGTAAACTTCTGAAATATTCTGGTCTATACTATTTAGTTTGTCCTTTACTTCCTTTATGAACTCATCATTGGATGCTTTGTCTATTATCCCGTCAATTTTTATAGGAAGCACTCTGACAGTATTGCACAAGGTATTTTTTTAATTTGACCTCTGTTCTTAAGGCAGCAATAACTGTGTCTTCCAGGGGTTCAGCATACTTAAGTATCAATCTAGACAACCCGTCTGCATGACAGATTTTAGTGGATGGGAGAAACTCCATTTGTAGTTATAATTGAGGAGAATGGTTCCCCATCTTTGCAGTCTATTAGCAGTGTGTGTTGGCAGACCCTTTTTTTGATCCAAAGATAGTAAGGAGTGGACGACAGTTTGTCTGCAACAAAAAGTACCTTCCATGAATAAATCAATGAAATTTCATCACCCCAAAAATGATTCCTACGGCTTTCTTTTCTATTTGTGAGTAACCCCCTTCAGCTGGTAATAGCATCCTAGATGCATAGGTGATTGGCTTTACTGATCCATCCTTTAACTTGTGTAGAATGCACGCCCTGATGCTATAGGAGCTAGCATTGCTGGCTACAATGATGTCAAGGTTTGGATCATAATGAGTCAGGAACAGATCTGATGTATGGACCTCCCTTTATTTTCTCAAATGCTTCCTGGCATTTGGTTGTCCATTCCCACTCTTTATCTTTTCTCAATAATTCATTAAGTGGTGCTCTCAAACAGTGTATTCTTGGGACAAAAACGTTGTAATAATTGGTAAGACCTAAAAAAACTTTGAAGAGCCGACACATTTTCTGGTGCTGGCATATTCTTTATTGCCGTTGCCATAACTGGGTCGGGACATCTTTGTCAATTATTTGCCCCAAGTATTTAATCCTCTCTAAGAAAAATTCACACTTCCTGTCTTTTAATTTGAATCTGTAATCCTGAATACTCATGAACACCTGCCAGATGTGCAATTTTTGTCCCTCGGTGCTCCTGCTTTTCATTAGGATGTCATTGAAATAGGTCACCATAAAATCCAGACCATTTAACATCATGTCCATGACCTGTTGAAAAATGGAAGGGGCAACCTTAACCCCGAATGGAAGTCTTAAAAATTTGTGTAAACCCTTGTGGGTGTTTATGCAAAGGAGCTTCGTGCATTCCTCGTCCACGGGTATTTGTAAATATGCATCAAGTCAATCTTAGAAAAATATTTTCCTCCACTGAGTTTAGCGAATATCTCCTCTGGACTTGGAAGGGGATAATGGTGATCCTTTAAGGTGCTGTTCAGCCCCGTATAGAAGTCAGCACATACACAAATTTCTTTGTTCATTTTTTTTTTTTAAATATAAACTGTGGGAGATGCCCATTCACTATATTCAACCTTTGCCAGAACTCCCATTTCCTCAAGTCGATTCAACTCCGTCAATTTGATTTAACGAGACAAATGGAATGTTACGTTTTTTCTTAAAAACTGGGTTTACATCTGGCTTTAACTCAAACTTAGACATTTTTGTGCATTTTCCTAATCCTCCACCGAAAATGTTGGGAAAATATTTTTTAGTTCACCTTTCAACTTTTCTGCTTCAGTTAAATTTTCCACATAATTAGTTAATAGGCATATCCCTAAGTTGAAACAGTTCTAACCAATCAGTCCTGAACAAATTATCCATATTCTTCATAATATACGACTTTAGTTTTAAAGTTTTACCTTTGAATGACACATTCATAAACTTATTAAGGTCGCCAGTTACACTTTTAGCTATTCAGTTCGTTCTTAAAGTTGGCTTAACTAGTTTTTTTCCATGTTTGATAATTATGGATAAGTCTGAACTTGAATCAAGCTGTAGCCTTATATTTTTGTTAAATATTTGCACTTCAATATATTTCCTGATGTTACGACTTTCTAGTTCATCAGATTTGGTAATTCTTACAAAACTTTTTTTGTCTTGTTCTTAATCCTGCAGTGGGAACTTTTGTGTCCCAATTTATTGCAATTAAAATGTTTTTTATCTTTAAAAGAACAATCTCTATACCAATGTAATTGACCACACCCGAAACATGGTCTTGACAGTAAAGTAACTTTTATTTTTTTGTTGACCCTTTTTAATTTTTCTTTGATATATTTTTTTTAATGTGAGCCACGCCACTCTGTTCAATGTTTTTCAAATCCTCTGATACTCACGAAACTTTGACAATCTTTGGCAACTTGCTGTAAAGTAATGTCAGGTTTCTTTTCAAGCTTGTTGAGTACCCTACAACGTATTTCAGCGTCTTTCACTGAAATTAAACCCTGAAAGAAAATCAGGAATTTAAAATTATTGGTGCTTAACTCTGCAATTTGAAGTCATCACAGTGTTGACTACACTCACAAAAGTAGTATAATCTTTGTCTTCTTTGCAGGTGAGATTCATGCATTTCCAACGCTTGTGGAACAGTGATGTTTTTGGACTGAAGAGTTCTGTTAATGATTGAACTGCCTCTTTAAATTTCAAGTCACTGGTTTTCTTAGGCAAAATATAGTTAACAAATTTAGTATATTCTGTTGTGCCTAATTTCCTGAGGAGTAGGCGAGCCTTTTTATGGTCAGCCCAACTTGCATTGTATTGTACAAGTCCTCATAACATTTAAAGTACGAAGTGAATGTATTTTCTTCTTCAGGTGCAAACGTGTAGTTTTCAATAGCATTCCATATAGAATTTTGAGAGAACGCATGTCCTCATTTTGGCTTTTGATGGATATATTATACAAGTACCTTTACTCATTCTTCTGTGTTTGAAGGAGCATATCTTCCAGTTTCTGTTGTCTAACCTGAATTTCTAGGTGCAATTCCTCAAATTTCTTCTGGTATCCTGCTTGTTCTTGTTGGAACTCCTCTTGTCTTTCTTGATATTTCTCTTCCAACATTACTTGTTTCTGTTGGTGTTTCATCAACTCTAGCATTGTACTTTTAAATTTGTCTATTTTACTGCAGTGGTACATAAAATTGAGAAATGAGAGGGGGGAATTTTTTTTCTCTTTACTCTCTTAACCAACAATAAGTCTGTTTGACTTGTACGATTCTTTTACTGAAAAATTTAAAAGCGGGAGAGGGGGTAAATTTTTATTTTACTCTATTAGTGAAAAGAATAAGTCTGTTTGACTTGTACAGTTCTTTTACTGACTTGTTAGAATGGAAAAAATAAGTTTCACCAACCTTCTTCCCAACCACTAAATTGAACTTATAGAAATCCTATTGTTTTGAAGAGTTGTTTTTTTTTCGCTGTCAGTGTTGTAATTAATACTGGATACCCTTTTGTCGTAGAGTTTGACTAGAATTCCTTTCTTCACCATTGTTGTAGACACTGGCAAAAATTTTTTTATGATTTAACATTTATTTGAATCCTTCGTCGCCAAGATGTTGTGACCAAGTAAATGGTTAAAGAAATAACAAAACAAGTATATAGCATGCTAGATAAGTATAAGTTCTATATCTTCTGGCAAATTGATATTCCTAATTATAGAAAAATAATAAACACAGTAGATTTGTGTCTCATATGAATCAATGAAACTATTTCAGTGGGTAAAATAAAGAAATATTTCAAGTCACTGCACATAAAATTAATACTGAATACAAAACTGAAAAGGAAACTCATTGAAGGACAAGATTACATATAGACAGATTGGATTTGGATATCTTCATTTGTATTATAACATATAACCTCAATAGTATGTATATTTGACAATAATATAAGAAATCCAATGTATCAAAATTACAGGTGACAAGATTTTAAAAGAAATATTTGACAATTATAAAAAACAATATACAGATGCAGAGTTAGGAGAAAACACATTCAAAATATTAAAACAACTAAAAACTGTTAAGGTTTGCTTTTATAAACAGACAGACATTCTGTATGAGCTTTAATTTTATAAATGTTAGTTACTCATTCTAGTTGGTACATTTTGTAAAGATTTGGGGGTTTTTTTCTCAAAAAGGAAAAAGAGACTTTTTAGTTGATTTAGAAAGATTTTTACAATTTACAATAATGAGCCTCGCTAATTAAACATAACCTAATTGTTAATATGCAGCTTGGTTGAGAGAGTAAAACATGCCAGTTATACATCATAGTAAGAATAGGAATAAGACAACATTTTAACAAATTATAAAAGTGAAAAAGATAAAACTGGCAAAAAGTTAAACACTAGCCAAATTGATTGGCATGTCATAGCTGAGAGTAGGTATAAAAGCTGTTTACAGTTACAACTGCCTGAATGGTTAAGGTAGTTATGGGAGAATAGTTTACCTAAATGTTTACTCACTCTTTTGTCAACCATGGTAGCAGGCTAGAGATAGTTGTTTTTTTGTTTTTTTTGCAGTAAGGTTCACCCTGTACAAAACCTGGGAACCACTCAAGGTAGAGGGTTACAGAGTAAGAGGCACTGTTTATGCAGATATGTTGGGAAGATAATGGTTAACCCTAGACTTGAACAGGTTAAGATTGTCGTGATCGGTAAACATCCACTTGGGAATCAGTTCCACAGAGCTGTGATCCGTGGAAAGAAGTTTCTCAAGTGGAATTTACTTCTTACCAATGGAAAAGAGAAGGAATGAGGGGGGCTTGTTATAATGTGCGTAGCATAGCAGGTCCTCATCACAAAGGTTAAAACTGGTGGAACTAAAGAATGTAGTATGTCCAAGCACTTTCTATGGAAGTAGCAATAGAGCAGTGAGAGGCTTGCAGCATCTCATTTGTAAGAGAGAGGTTGCAGGGTGGAAAATAATTTGTCACTCACAACAGGTACAGATGCTTTTGTGAAGACTGGGTAGCTCCAACCTAAATATGAGAGAAGTATTCTATTTTAGGCCTAATCTGGCTCTTGTAAAGGTAGAGGATAGCACAAAAAGTCAGGTACTTATTGGAGCAGTACAGGAGTTAAAAATTTTGGGAAAATAATTTGGTCTTCTACATAATTAGTTTTGGTGGATTCATTTTAATTAACATCGTTTTTTTTTTCTTTGTTTTTTAATGAATAAAAATTGGATTTTATAATAATCACTATTTGAAAGTTACAAAATATTGGACTGGCCTCAAAACTCCTGTTAATATTGTTAGAAGGCATTAAAAATGTTTATTTTTAACTAACTTCAAATGTGCCAAAACGGATTTGCAAAATACAAATTATACAGCACTTAACACAATTAACCACATTACTTAGAACAATTACTTTACTACTTATATAAACGTAAAACCAGTTATAGTTGGCAATAATATAAGTATAGATACCTTCACTAATTCACTAAAAAAGAGAGCATACCATGATGAAAAAAATGCCCCAAATATAATAAAAACAAAAGTTTTATCATTAAAATCTTTGTTATTATTAAACAAAAAGACCAAAGTATTTTTTATTATTTTAATCCTCTTTTAGAACATTCAAAATTTTGGTTAAAAATTGTTTTTCTTGCATCAGTCAGTGGATTATATATTAGCATAACAAATTTTGGCAGCTTTCTTGCATTGAAAAATACATTGATTTGGAAATTCATGCAAAAGTCAAATAACTGTCAGATTTGAATGAAACATTCAGGACTTACAAATGAATGAAATTATTTTAGAAATAGTTTTTTCGGGTTTTTTTGTAAATCTTGCTAAAAATATTTTTTTTATATCTGTTACCCCCCTCCTCACTTATTTAATTTTCTGAAATTTTGTGAAATTAAATTTTGTAAAGCTTAATTGTTATATTAGTTAAAAGCAGAATTTCTTGGAGAATTTAAATCATTAGTTTCTTTTTGTAAAACAGGAAAACCAGTTACTGAAAAGTTTTCAGTTACTCATTTACAAAAAATATGCTCTGAATCGTAAAATAAAAATACAATAAAACTATATTAATTAATTAGAACTTTTAATTGCTTTCATGAATAAGATATAAGGACACTTGTCTTAAGAAAAAAAAAATTGATAAATAATGTATTTTTACAAGCATTGTTTAAAAATTTTAATTAGAATAATTTATAAAGATACGATTTTTTAAAATCCTGTATTAATTTAAAACAAATGATATTAAGTAAAAACTATATTTACTAATCATAAATCAAAAAGCTTATTACAATTTAATGACATCCAGTATTTTAAAAAGAATTTTGAATTTTTTTTTTTTATGTGTATAAATGTGCCAATTTTTGTAGAGTCATCCATACACATTATCAGAAAATAAATAAACTATATAAAAAAGGCATTCACATTCCACAATTATTTTTTTACAGTAGAAAAACATTAGATAAACTTCCATCTGTCATTTAAGCTGTCGACACCTTAAATAAATAGCCGTATTAAGAAAAAAAAAAAGAAGCATTTCTGCAATATTTTAAATTTAAAGTAATATTTGCTTCAAATCAGATTAATTAAACTTAAATCAGCTAACATTCCTCAAATAAAGTTTCAGAAAAGTATATTTTATTTTTTAACAAAAAAAAAATACATTCTGCTAAATGATGGCTAAAAATGGCACTAATTTCAGCAATTTCCAAACAAAAACGTCCAGTCTATTGAAATTAGTTTTGAAATGCACCAAAGTATTTTGCTCATTGGAAATATTAAATTTAATCTGTTAGCTTGAAATTAAAACTAAAATAAAAGTTTCAAGAAATTTTCATTTTTAAAAATTCATTTTAAACCTTAGGTATCACAAATCTGTGGACATACTTATATAGACTGATAGCAATTATTAGGTTGGTGCAAAAATAATGTCATTTTCTCACATATATGTGAGAAAATGACATTATTTTTGCACCAACCATAAAAAATAATGTCATTTTCTCACATATGTTAATATGTGAGAAAATGACATTATTTTTGCACCAACCTAATACAAAGCACTGTTGATTATTTACAGCTAATTTGCTTAAATAATACAGACTATTGTTTGTATCACATGGCAATAATTTTAAGTAAATGGTGCATATGAAAACCTAGTAATCATTCTCTAAATATTCTGAAGATTTTCACTGAACTGAGATAGACAAATTGAAGTTGATGGCAATCAAATTAAAAGATTACTTAAAAATAATATTACATGCTATGGTAATGTAGAGAAAGTCCTATGCAATAGTACAATAGTCACTGTTCATGCCCCAACTCACTCAATTTCCAGAAATCTCATGTATTGTAACTTCTTCAGCAAACAGCATTGGGGTTTTTATTCCCTTCAGATATCAACCATTAATTGGTTTGGAAAATTCAAATATGTTGTAATGTCTGTGTATAGTTCCCCAAAACATTGCATGCTTGGTTTTCACAACAATGAAAAACCAGTGCACACAGGGGTGCTTTTTCCATTGTGTAAGTTCCCAAGTTTCCCCTGCTATATAAAGAGAGGCAATATATTCAAAATATCCAAATCATTTTGTTGAAAATCATTTGCAACAGTTTGTTTATGTTAGTTGCTTTGATGTGTGACTTCAATATAAATTAAGCAAAAAAAAAAAAAATATCCCTGAACCATATTTCTGTTCCTCATTCATAAAAATCTGTTTTTGAATAAAATGTGATAAATGTTGAAAAGTGAATGTTTTATAACAGGAAATGCAAAATATTTTGAACTGATTGAAAGATTTGTTTTTTTATGGCTTATCAACCTTTTGCTCATTTAAACCAAAAAATTTTTAGATTGTAAATATTTTTTGGGAGTGATAACTCTTTAATGCTACAAGTCCTACGAATTAACCCATATTTGAGGGAGGAGAAGAGGTGCATTTATTCCTTTCACAAGGTTATTTGAGCATAAGTGAATATAATGAACCTGACAGAAAATGGAACTCAACTCTCCAATTTTTAATTCTGAACTATTACCCATTACACCACCTGCACATCCAAACTTATAGCACCTGGGATTCCCAAGTGCTAACCCATCTAGGTACTGACTAGACTCAATATGGCTTAACTTTGGTGATCATACAAGAAACATTGTTTCAACATGATATGTTCATAAGACTTACAGTTAAGTATTGGTTTGGTTGGTTTAACGGCATATCAACTTCAATGGGTTATTTAATGCCGACATTTTTAGGATAGATTCGTATGAATAGAGTATGTATTCTTTGGTTTAGATTGGTTTGGTTTATTTTATGGCATATCAACCTCAATGGGTTATTTAATGCAGACAAAAATTTTTATTGCTGGTAATAGTTAACTATTTGCCCATAGCTGGGACCCTAACAGGTGCTACCAACCCAGGTCAGGGTGAATCTGGGAACACCAGCAATTACGAGGTGGTTCCATGCTCCTCAAAACCTCCTGATCAGAGGCCTTGCTTCTGGATGTAGTTTAACATCTTACCCAGGACACTCTACAGTTAAGGAGAAATCTGTGATAGACATTAATCATCCATAAAAATTGGCATATTCTGATGATGTTAGAGAAAAATTAGAAATAGCTGTTACCTTTGAAGGAGAAATACCAGCTGTTTCAATGAGATGTGGCCATAAGCCAAAATGTTGCAAAATAAGCAAAATTAATTAAGCTTCTCAAAGCTGGTCTTAATCAAAGGAAGATGATACTGTGTATAATGTATTGTTAATCAGAGTCCTCTACTATAAGCACTTTCTGTAGAACTAGACAATTGATTTGAACAAATCTAACTTCCAATTAGACTAAAGGTAGTAATCAATGAAAAGCATTTATAATTATTTAAGATAAAGAATGTAATATTCCATCAGAATAATTCTAGACTGCATGTTTTGTTCATGACTTGACAAAACTTTTTATAGCTTAGATAGGAAGTTTTCATTTATTCCCAAAATACTACACTTTCAGATTACCATTTATTTTGGTATTTATGGAATTTTTTTTTCTCTTTTTTTATCATTACACCCCAAGCAAGGCAGTAAAACCACTAAGACACAAGGGGTTAATGAATGTTAAAGAATAAGAAAAACATTAAAGGGCAAGAATAAAAAAGAACGAATCAAGAAGGCAGTAGATAACAATTGACACTGCATTTAAATTTTTGAAGATCAATGTTGGCTAGAAAGCAAGAAGCCAGAAGAGAGTTCCACAAGCAGAAAGTGTGAGAAAAAATACTTAGCATTGAACTTACAGTTGCATCTAGCCAATTCAGCTGTAAATTGATGAGACCTTGCCACCAATCTAGTACTGGACTTAATGTCAAATTCTAGGTATCATAGAGAAAAGTTCATCAAAACAATTACGATGAAAGTATTTATAGAAAAGGCAGAGAGAAGCTAAATTATGGTGGTGGGTAAGTGACTGAAGGTGAGATGCCAGTTCAGGACCAATAAAATTGCAAATTCTTTGGATTTTATCAAGAATCTCTAAATATATAGCAGAAGCACCAGACCAGATGTGGCAGCAATATTCAAATGGATGAATGGTAGACTTATAAAAATCTAAGATAGAGTCTATCAAGAACAATTGTCTCCAGCATGACACAGTGCACCAATTTTCCTAGCAGCAGACCTAAAAATTGATTCAATATAATCTTTCCACTTCATGTCAGTAGAGAATGTTAACCAGAGAAGGTGCAATAAGTCACTCTACCGAAGGTTAGCATCAGTCATGCTGATGGAAAGCAAAATGAGGTCTCTCAGATGATTAACAGAGATTAGTTTTGTTTTGGAGGTATTGAAATTGACAAACCATTAATTGATCCATTTAACAGTTGATGGTAGGTTATTTTTGAGATCAGCTGCTAATCTGACTTTATCAAACCAATCAGACTTACTATTAAGACCGGAGTAAATAGTTTTGTCATCAGTATAGATACCGAGTAGAGAACTGATGCCATCAGGAAGGTCATTGATGAAAATTAGATTTTTTTAATGAAAAAAAAAAAAAAAATGTAATTCATTGGAAGACTGCAAAAGGCATCTTAAGCATTTCTTTGTTGAGAAAGAGAAAATTTCTTAGAGAATAAGATTAAGAAATTGCTCAAAAGATGGGAGAAGACAGTAAAACAAAATAGTAAATTTGTTGTTAAATAAAAATAATTTTCAATATAAAAGAATTATACTCATTTTTACTTCATAAGGCAGATGAACTTCTGGGCAAGCAAATAAAAGAATGAGAAAGCTTAAACAATCAGATTATATGCATTTCAACAACAGCAAGTGTTCAATATAAATTTTATTGGAAATCAAACTATAACAATTAGAAATTAAAACAATCATTCAGGTAGAATTTTTTTTTTTTGAAAGTTTTCATTTTTATTCTTCTAAGCAGAGGTTAAAATTTTTATTTTTAAAGGATCAAATATTTTTCAGATTTTAAAATTTATTTATTAAAATATATGTAAATACTTGAAAGTATGTTATTTTTTTTTTCAATAATGAACTTTCATTCATTTAAAAATACTAAACAACTTATATTTTATATATTTCCTCACCACCATATTCACTGAAGTTAAGCAATACTCTACTTGGTCACATGAGTGAATTATTATTTAAGTACAAAGTATTTTAATTAACAATTTAACTTGTAAATTTCATTTTTGCAGACATTAGAATATGTTTTCCACAAAGTAAAGAATTTTTGTCTGAAGGACTCCTTTTGAAGGACAAAATTCATTATATAGGCTTTTTTTTTTTCATTTTGTCATTCAATTATCTACAATACAAAGAGTATACAGTAAGTCCCCCCGGTTACAACACAATCTTCATTAATCTTGTTTCAACTTCTGCCATTTACCACATACATAGGGCACAAACGAAGTGGCAAAAGAATAAGCCAAGAGTAAAGGTAAACAATTATTCTTTTATTTTATTTTTTTTTTTACTGTATATGAATGTTCTTCACCACTGACCTTAGTTTGTAGTGTTTTTATGTATCTTAAAACATATACATGTGTGTATACATATTGAGTTTCTCTATAAGAGATAAAGACATTTTCTCGTTAAACTATAAGTTAGTGAATTTCAAGTATTTTTCTTTCTTTCCCAGATTTTCTGCTGTTTCTGAGTACTTCTAATAGAGACAAAATCTTATGCTTCATCTCATCTACTGAGAGTCAATGACATCACTGGCAATAAATACATAAACAGTTTAAAATAATTTCATTATATGTATATTTGTATTTTTTAGTTCTTAATTTAACATATATCATAGAAAAATGTTATATGCTAGATTATTACTTTATGCAGTAGTATGATGTAAATGCTTTTTCATGGAAAAATCACATATGTTCCAACTTTTTTTTTTTAATCAAGTTCACCCCAAGCAAGGTAGTAAAGCCACTAAGACACAAGGGATTACCAAGTCTGAAAGAATTAGAAGACAGAAACATTACTAAGGAGTGAGTACACAAAAAGCGTATTCAAGAGTATAGTAGATAAGAATTGACATTGCATTTATATTTTTGAAGATTAAAGTCGGCTAGAAAGCATAGAGCCAGAAGAAGAGTGTTCCACAAGCAAGCAGTGCAAGAAAAAGAAACTGTTAGCATAGAACTTACAGTTACATCTAGCCAACTCAACTGTAATATGATAAAACCTTGTAAATTGCATTACGACACATTTTAGGAACAGAAGGAACTCTGTCATAAGTTCAGAACGCCCTGTAAGGTCATCATCAAAATTATGAAAATGAACAGCATGAAAAAAATATCCTATTTATTTTCTAAACTAAAGGTTTTACACAAATTAGCATTATAAATAAGTTCTACTATAGTCACTTTATAAATACAGATCAGCTTTCATATGACCAAAATTTTCCATAATTACAATGGTGGAGTAGTTCTTTTCTAAATATTTATCAATCTTTTCTTTCCTGTTCTTCATTTATTGCAGGTGAATAAAAACACACAAATTCCTTTATGCTCTTATTTTATCACCAATAACAAACATCCAATAAAGTTACTTTATTTACATGATTATAACAGGTAACAAGAGAACTTCTAAATATTATTTTGTAACCCACACAGGACTACTGACTTTATCTTCATAAACTAAAATCAAATAACCCATATCTATGACTTGACTGTTGATTGTAAAATATCAAATATCACTTTACAGAAGATTAACGTGACTAAGTGGTTAGCTCTGCTCAATTTCCCCATTGATAAGAGGTAGAGGTGTTGTTTTTACATTATGCTACCACAAGTTTTTCTATACATTAGTTCACTAATATATTTTATAGTTGCATCATCATAAACTAAAAATGCTAATTGACATTGCACTATGCATAAAATGGGATAAGACTATTTTTTTTTTTTACATTAACACTTTTTTTTTTTGACTGATGTTGTTATTTTTTAAGTTTATTCTTACAAGGAAAAATTCTACTCATTTTATGTTTTAAAATGTTTACAGTAGGTAAAAAAAAATAAACCAGCTTATATTTTCCCCGTAAGTCACGCTACAATTTTCATTCATATCAAAATACAGTAAATATTTTTGAAAAATAAAAATAAAATTCTACTAAATTCATTACCAGAGTAATATGGAGTGATTGAGTTAATATTTCTATTACCATTAAGAGATCTGAAGAAATCTTGAAATAAAATATAAAAACTTGAAAAATTTAAAATTTGGCTGAGCAAACAAGTAAATATAATGCGGAGAGGAAATGATTTTTAAATTTCTAATGCTAAAAAAAAAAGTTTTTAAAACAGACATCCCTTTTAAATTTCTAATGCTAAAAAAAAAAAAAAAAAGTTTTTAAAACAGACATTCCTGATTGTTACTGATAATAAATTCAGGCCAGTTTGCAAAAAGAAACAAGAATGATTCAGAATGACTTTTCTATTCTTATATTATAATGGCTTATTTACAAGTAAATTTGCCCCAATTTCAGAGCATTTATAAATATTAATGGATCAGCTGTTTACAGAAAAAAAAAGATGTCTGCAAAATACTGAATAATGTATAACATAACTAAGTATTTCCATTGCCACTTAATAATTCATATACATTTTGGTTTATATAAAAACTGATTTTGGCTATGTTTTCAATTAAAGAGTTCAAAAACATCTCAGAGTCTTTGTTGGTGAGAAACTATTTTCCACCCTCCAGCCTCTCTATCACAGGTGGGATGTGGCAAGCCTCCCACTGCTCTATCGCTACTTCCATGGAAAGTACTTGGACGAACTATATTCCTTGTTGGGTTACAAACGGTGATTATCTCCCTTCCATTGACATAATGACATGGATCACGTGACGTCTGGTGAATGACATCAGGATATAAATTGATGAAGGGCAGTTGTGATGTAGAGCCCAAAGAAAGATGTCCCTAGCCCACAGTGGTAAGTCTTAAAGGAAAAAAATCACATATCAGTGTTGTTATATCATGGATATAACAATGCCCATAATGGGAGAAATGGTGACCAATATATGAGGGAGTTATACTCCCATTTATCTTTCTCCTATTATGGACATTGTTATATCCACCTTATAAAACTGATATTTCATGGACATAACAGAATAGGTGAATGGAAAGAGAATGACAAACATGCTTAATTCTCAGAGAGTTTTATAATGCTATGTCTTATGCAAAATTATATATATATATATATATATATATATACACACACACACACATATATACACACACACACACACACACACATGCCACATAGAGAAATTATAACATATATTCAACAAAAGTGTGTAAGAAAGAGGAACCTTACTTCTAACATTTCCCAAAGGGAAAACTGGAGTTATTGCAGTTTCTCTAAGAACCTGGTTAGACTATTGTGGATTTTCCTGTAATACTTGCCACTGTACCACTTCTTCTCTGGGCTCTACATCGTCAATCTATCTCCTGACATCATTCACCAGCCGTCATATGACCCATGTAACTATTTTAACAAAAGGGAGAGAATTGCCGTTTGTAACCCAACACTTGGTTTCACCAAGTCTAACCTTCACAGCTAGGACCTGTCATGCCACATTCATTGTAGCAAACCAGCATATTCCCTCTGCATTTCATCAGTGAGAAGTTCCACTTGAGCAACTTCTTCCCACAAATCACTGCTCTTAATTAACATTCCAACTGGTAACATGTATAGATTCACTCACTTGTAAAATCCACACCAATTTCTATTCCAACTGACCACTAAGTGTAAATTCACTTACTGGTAAAATTCGCAACAATAAATATTTGTCTCATGACAGATCAATTAGGAATACAGAACGTGATTATCTCTCTTTGGTGGAGATAAGTCAAATGGGTTAAGTGTTGGCTGCTTAATGACAACACTCCATATATAGTGATGAAAGCAGCAGTCAATTTCAGTTAGTTTACAACAGCCAAACCGAGAGGAAGTAAAATGCAAATGTATGCACCATATACAATATAGATAATGCAACATATTTTAGACAAAGACAATACTTTGAAATAAACAAATAAGATAAAAAACACTCAAAAAGGTAAATAATTAACAAATAAATAATAAACAAATCAACAAACTACAAATGCACATATGACCACAACTTGGTTAATTTAATAATAATAATAATCAATAACAAATAATGAATGCAAAAGACTCTTGAATTGCATGCGTTTGATGGTTTGACACACATCATCAGTGATGTTTTTAACCAAGGATCATAAGGAATTTCGGATCTTACATCATACCCCTTCTCTATGATGACCCAGTTGATCGGATATCAGCTACAAATATAGTAATGACTAACACACAGCAACTCCTCTGTCATTTATAGTCCAATCACAAACAACTTCCAGATTATCTGTCTATATCTCTGAGGTGAGGTATTATGATTACTTGCATTATTTACATTATTCAGACTGTTATCCACATCTTCATTGCCATATTCACAACGCTTTAGCCGTTATACGCTCCAGCCTTCTTCAAAATTCCAATCACTTGAAGAAGGCTGGAGCATACAATGGCTGAAACGTTGTGAATATGGCAATGAAGATGAGAATAACAGTCCAAATAATGTAAATAATGTAAGTAACTTCCATATTAATAACAAATAACAAGCTGAAAGTTAACAAGCAACAGTATACAACTATAAATAACCAAATATTAATCTGGAATTACTACACATATAAGGTTCAGCAGAGCCCCAAATCCTACTGCTGTGTGTGTTCTGACCAGCATATGCGTGTATGTTAAAGTGGGTGTGTTAACTCACTACAAAGACAATCTTAGTAAATAGCTAACTATCCAAGATAATCTGTTTTCCAGTGTAAGAAAGATACAAATATATTCTTTTAAATTTTAGTTGGTGGATTTCCACTTGTCTGTGAGTACTTGAATGTTTTCAGGTTCAATGAAATTGTGGAAAGTTTCAGGATGTGAAAGTTTTGACTTTGAAAAAAAATATTCAACGCGTCTGCAAAGAAAAAGAAAGCCAATAAAGTGTAAATCCAAATTTTTTATAATCCAGAAATTGTTGAGGTGCTTAACTAAAATCGTTTCTTACTTTTTTAGTCCAGTTTATCTTTATGAAAAGAGTTTTTGTACAAGAAACACAGGAAGATTTCTTAATGATTCCTCTTACTCTGACTGCTACATGGACTGATTACTTGATATGTTGTCTTTTAGTTGTACCTGACATACGTACGTAGTAGTAGACACAAAACGTGCGAATATCCGACAGAGAAATGCTCAGCTCAACTTGAATGTATGCTAGGAATATAAAATTTTCAATAACTATACATAAACATTGAAACTTTGTAAATTAATAATCTGATATATATTTTAAATACTGCGCAATATTTATATTTCTCTGTAAATTATAATTAAATTTTATTTTAAATTGATATTCACTCAGTAGGGATATATTTTATTAATAATTTTCAATAAAAGCAATTTATTTTATCTCAAACTGATTAATAGAATATTTTAATGTGTTTGCTATAATTTTGATTCCCAATTTGTTAATTTTACCAAATTTTAATCTATACAGATTTTTAAAGTTTTTCTTCACACACTACAAGCTAACAAGAATTTCTGATATAGCATTTAAACAGATAGAAAAATTATGATGATAACCCCACCTCCAAATCACATATATCTAAGAGATTTGGTTTCATTGTTCAATCTATTAAAAAGTTAGATTTTAGTAAAAGCTTTTAAGAATGGATACAGAGAAAACGACAACATACTGAAAAGAACCACAAAAAAGAAAAAATAGCTGAAAGAGTGAAGACAGTTGGAGAATCAACCAACTGAAAAATGTTTTATACAGTGTAACCCGGATATAAGAGAGTTGCCGGGTTTCTCTTATATCAGGGTTTGGTCTAATTTATATACATTTAACACAGGCTCTAATTTGGGACCAGAGAAAATCTCTCTTATATCCGGGTCACACTGTAGAAGCTCTAGTCTAAGCATAAAGTATGAAAATCAGTTAAAATTGCAAAACTAACAAATAACAAAGACTTTTAAAAGAAAATACAAAAAAAGAGTGAAGCTGTTTTGTTCTGTAACCATAAACAGTACTGAAGACAAGAAAGTAATATTTTTTAGGTACCGATTATTATATGTGGATTTTTATAATTTTCTTTTTTTTTTTAATTCTCAGAAAATAACAATAAAAATAAAAACGTTTTAATAATTTATTGATTCCGCTTCGTAAGAAAAGAACCAGTTTTAGGTTCATCGCCATGGATCAAGGTAATGACTAGCAAGAAGCCAGCCTAGCACCAGAGCATTCGAACCTCACTGGGCACCCCATAGTTATGGCCTTGTACCAGACAAAGCTGCCTGGTGGATTAGTTGGATGTCAGTTTTCAATCCTAAAAAAAATTGATAGGATTTTGGATAAATATTCAATTCAATATTTTGGAAGACAGACCGCCTTTCCTCACTTGAAAAATTGGCGCAATATAGTCTTCTTACCTGGACAGGTTGTCCCTACCAATTTAAGGTTACTTTTTAAAAATGTTTGCTTTCGTTTATTGAACTCAAACAAAACAACAAAAAAAACTTAAGAACTAATTAGCATTAGCAATAACATTTTTTTTTCAATTCACATTCTTGCAATATAAAGCCAGATAAAAATATATTTTTCACTGGTGGAAAATGTTTTTAATTATTTTTTTTGTTCATTTATTGACAATATGAAACAAATAATAAATAAAATTTTTAACGGATATTTTTAAAAACTTTTTAGAAAGCAATATTTCGAGAACAGTTAATTTCAAACAATTTATTAACAGAGAATAAATAAAATCATTAATTAAAGATTGAAATTTAGAAAAAGAAACATGTAATTGTAATAAATAATGTAACGCAAAATAAAATAGTTTTTCATTCAAATAAATTACCTCTTCTTCAAATAATTGTAAATAAATGAAATAAATCTCGGTAAATTTTCTCGCTACAATTGACAAACAAAAACGTTTCACAGAAAAGAAAAGCATGTAAGTTTCAGTGAATTTATCTTTTGGTTATTAATTAATTAATAATATCAACTAATACCAGAGAATCAAATTTCTTTGTCGTCAGACTGGCAGACAATGTTAGAGGGGGGGGGGAGGATTATGGGTAATTTAAACTTTTTTTTTTTTTTTTAAATAAAAAAAATATTTAATAAAGTTAAGTAAAAAAAAGTAATTAATGCGCAGAAACATAGTCTTTTAAATTTATTTTTAAATTTTATTTCTTATTTACTGTTTTGACAAAAATGTCTAAAAAAGTAAAAAAAAAAAAAAAAGCAACATTACCGAGTTGGGTCGATTGATTGAATCGCTTAAAGAAGTTTTTTTTTTTTTTTTTTAATTGGTCAGATCTTCCGTTGGATTTTTTTTTAGTTACTAATAAATAACTAAATTCTATATATATGCTATATGTTTATTCAATAAAGAAAAATATATTGAAAATGAAATATTAATTTCTGAGTGCATTTAAAAAGCAGATTTTTGTACATCACAGAAACAAATATTAAAAAAGAAAATATCCATAGAAAAAAAGACTAACTCTTGCTAACAACATAAAATCACTTTCATGACTTTTACAACATTTATTTTTCTAAAATAACCTTTTCTTTCACTTAGTCAAAGGATATTCATTATTCCAAATACATTGTAATGTTTTTGAAGAAAAACTTTAAAATCTATAAATTAAAAATTGGTAAAATGAACAAATTAGATTCAAATTATAGCAAACAACACATGAAAACATTAATCAGTTTCAAACAAAATAAAAACCTCTTATTGAAAATTATTTCAGGTAAATCTATGATAAAATGGATAAAGTTTTCATGTAGTGCATTTTGTTCTTTCAGGCTTCATTAGACTAAAAAAGTGATCTTTATGCTGATGTGCACAAAGGAGAGAGGTCCCTTAGAATTTAAAATTCAAATTTTAAAAAATGATGCTCCTACTGAATGGATACTAATTTAAAATAAAATTTAATGAACTCATTATTTTATGGAGAAAGATTAAAATTACACAGTATTTTAAATATATATCAAATTATTAATCAGCAAAGTTTCAGCTTTTAATTATAGTGTAACCCGGATATAAGAGACCCGGATATAAGAGATTTTCTCTGGTCCCAAGTTAGAGCCATACTTACCTAAACAAAATAGACCAAACCCGGATATAAGAGAAACCCGGATATAAGAGACTTCTTCTCCGGTTCCGGCAACTCTCTTATATCCGGGTTACACTGTATGTAGCTATTATTAAATTATTAGAAATTTTATACTCTTCAAATTGTAGAGTCAAATTAAGCCGAGCATTTTTCTGTTAAATATTTACAGACATGTATCTACAATTATGTCCATTTGTCTGGTATAAATAAAGGACAATGTATCAAGTAGTCATTCCATGTGATAGCCTGAGTAGCATGTAGATGTAACAGTTTGAGTTAAAGAAGTCATTAAGAAATATTCCTGTCTTGTCTATTCTTCATAAGAAGAGACTCAACATAAAAAAAGGAAATTTGGTAAAGCATTTCAAGGATTTCTGAAATATAAAAATTTTGGATTTACACTTTATCAGCTTTCTTCTTTTGTTTATGCCCCACACAATGATACCCAATTTTTACAGAGAACAGCTTGAGGGCAAACACTGTAAAGAGAAAATAAAAAAATTTTCTGGGTTGCTTGTGCTCAGCAGTGAGAGTGGAATGAACAAAAACCAAAGCTTGAAATAACTGTTCAACAGCTTTTATTTCTGGTTGAAAGAGAGTGCAAAATAGTAATATTTTGTAGGAAAAAAGTGGTGTTTCCCTGTTAACAAAGTTTTTGAGTATAGTATTTTGAGAGAGATTTCTCTGCTAGTTCCCATGAGAGTAACAAGAGATCTGAGTGTGGAACTGCTAGGACAGGCCTCGTTTTTGCAGCAAGGGTTATGTGTAGTTTTCCCTTGGTAGGTTGTTGAAGGGATATTTCTCTGGCAGTTCCCACAAGAGAAACAAGAAATTGGAATCTAACTGCCAGGACAGGGCCATGTGTCTTCTGCAGTAAAAGTTGAGTAGCCCTTCAAGCTGGACTTGAAGGTTGCAACCACTGTAAAGGAAAAGTGGAAAAGAATGTAGAGGCAGCTGAAATGGAAAATAGAAAAGAGAGTCGGTTGTGAGGTAAAGGCCACTGAACAGGAAGGTGAAAAAGTGACCGAATAGGCTTTTTAAGGCTTTTATGACTTCTGGGACTTCCGGTTGTACCCTGCTGATTATTTCCATTTTTGCTGCTCTGCTAAATCGAGCAAAGTAAGGAAGCCCCACATGCCACAATAGCCAACAAGTGAGATAGTTTCTATAAAAATGCTTCCCTCACACATTGTAAAAATGCAACCTCTTGCAATATGACAGGCTGGAGTTGTGAGTAAGGACAGATTTTTTTATTTGCTAGCTTTCCTTTTCAGATTCAGAGAGAAGGCATGTAATACATTTGTACACTTTGTTAGCCATGTTCTCCTTTTAAAAAATAAAACCTTCTTTTATGTTCTTCCAACATCTCCTTGACCATCTTTATTTTATTTTTATTTATTTATTAATTTTTGATGTTTGGGTAAAAACCTGAGCAAGTACTAAATAGAAAAGCTGTTCAAATATATTTGATAAACCCAACATTATATGACTATCATCCATTTTAGCCAACAAGCAATTATATATATAAATATAAAAGGAATAATATTGTAATAGTTAAGTAAAGGATTTACAGCCATATTACGTTGAAACCGGTTCCTGTATGATCACTGAAATTAAGCAACATCAAGCATGGCCAGTAAATAAATGGGTGACCACTTGGGAATACCCGGTGCTGTAAGCTTGGATGTGCAGGTGGTGTAATGGATAATGGCATGGAAATTAACTATATTCCTTGGTTCCACTAACATTCACAGCTTGAACTTGCTATACCACTTACATTGTAATAAACCACCTACGTTCCCTCCAGTTCACACTCCTCCTTGGTCTTTTGAACAGGATGGTTTATCCCTTGTTTACTGTTTAAGATTAGATTTCTGGTTCCTTCTAAAGTCTGCTTCAGCTCTATACTTCTAATGCTTGTCCTTTCCTATGCTAATATAAGTCCACACAGTAACCCTCTACCTGGAGTGGCTCTTGGGCTTTGTATTGAGAGAAAATTAGCAAAAAAGAAAATCGTTAATCAGAGAGCTCAGTTCCAATTCCAGTTGGGTTCGTTATACCCACATACATTCAAATACCCTTGGGAAAGGTATGAATCTGCTGCTTCTCTCCCTCCAGGTATGGATTAATTAATAAGGCTTGTATCACTAAATCATTATTATCTCCCCCAGAAAATTACAATCCAAAGACATTTTTTTTAAATAACCTGCAAAGGGTTGATAAACCACAAAAAATGAATCAATCAAAATTAAGCAATATCAAAATCAATGGCAATATAGAGACCTGAAATTGTCACAGAGACTTATTTAAATAATTTCAAAGAAATGGCTTTCTGGATATTTTAGCATCTTCAAGAAATTCCAAATTCACATCAAATAAAACATTATTTTTGTTATACTCTGCTTCTAATTACATCTCTTTCTGATTCGCTCTACATGTTAGCCGGATACGAACACTAAGAATGCAAAACCTCAAATAAATAAGGTGTCACCCATGCAGAGGCTATGAGCATTACAAAAAATATAAAATAACAACATAAAATAAAGCCAATCTTGAACGTTACCGACAGAGAAAAAAAAACAAACAAAAGATGTGCTCAGAAGCCAAGACATTTGCTTTTAAGAAAGCCACTTATAAATGACAGAGAAAGAATCAGGTCAGTTGTCGACACCAAGCAAGTTCTCAGGTTCACCAACCATGACTTTGATCAACACCCACCCTCCCCTTGACAAATGCATTGGAGCAATTGCTAGTGTATGTCACCACTGTGTGTGTGTGTGTGAGAGAGAGGTGGGGTAACTACTATTATGAGTGTGGGGTTTTCGTTGTATAAGTAAACTAGCTTAAAAGATGCCCTATTGGGTGGCATTTATGCTAGATTCTGCAGAGGGCTCTTGATTGGGCCTTCCTCACAATAGCTAGGGAGGAGTAGATGCAATAGGCAACAATAAACTACAGAACAACTCAGAACTGATCGCTGCATTTAAGTATTGCATTAATATCTAAGCTTACCTTTTAAAAGTTCAACAATAATTCTTCTGCTGCCACTTAATTTAAAGATAGTTTAATGTATGTAGGTCCTTACTTTCTGTACAAACAATTATTTTTATTTCATGGGTGACTTTCACTGGATTTCACAATTAATTTTGATTATTCCCAAATTTATTTCCAAGTTATAAAAATTGTTATCATACAAAAAAATCACCACAAAAATTCGCAGTAATAAAAACTTGGGAATCCAAAATTTCAGGGTTGAGGACCCGGATTCAGCCTGAGATGTTTTTAATTTGCTCACAGAGTTGGCTTGATTCTAAAATGGTATATGTTGGGCTATGGCCTTGAAGAGTAAAGTTCAAAAAGTGTGACACAGTGACACACTGGCATTCACATTTATCATACAGAAGAAGATGAGCTACTGAAAGCTAGAGTTGTGTCCCTTTAAGTGAAAAAGTGTGACACAGTGACACACTGGCATTCGCATTTATCATACAGAAGAAGATGAGCTACTGAAAGCTAGAGTTGTGTCCCTTTAAGTGAAAAAGTGTGACACAGTGACACACTGGCATTCACATTTATTATAAAGAAGAAAAAATATAAAAGATTACTCTAACTTTGACTAACTTCAAATTGAAGCAGAGGAATCTTCCGGTTTAATGTTGAAAATGAATTGTGAGGAAAAACATGGAACAGAAAACACAACATGATATTGAGTTGAGATGTTATTCCCTTTTATGTAATTATACGTGGGCAATAAATTTACAGAATGTTTTGTATGGTGTCCGTTAAATTGTAATATGTGACACGATACATAAATATTTTTAGTATTATGATTTTATGAATTATGTATTCTCTTTTTTTTTTTTGTTTAATTCAAGTGAACGTATCAGTCCCGAATTCTTTTCAGGGTTAAACTGCATAACTAGTAATGAGATTTGGAGACTAGTTTTTCTTGGTTTTGTAGTAGTCAAAATTGTACGCCTATTGTATTGGAAATCAAAAGTCTTACTGCCTTGTCCAGTGGTCAATTAAACACTAATTCCTTTATTGCACAGATTTTGGCAATAAAGTGATTCTATTTTTAACTGATGAAATATCATCACTTAGAAACCCCTACAGCATCAACTCCACACCTTACCCACTCTACCCTTCTTTCAAAAACGACCACACTTGCCTACATTAGAACTAGGTGAAGGCATACAACTGTGTTCAAAATATATAGATTTTGGCATTAAATAACACATAGGGATTGATATGCCTCTAAAAAAAATCAACTGCTTAGTGATATCACTTCACAACAGTGATCAATCCTTCAGTCAGTCAGTTTCCATGAGTCAAACTGAGCAGTTGCCTCACCCAGGCTTCTCCCCAGGGCAACCAACTGCCACATGGTACAGCTTACAAGCCCATGGTGCCATATTCCTATGGAAATATATCTTC
>OZ010598.1:12102329-12482329 GCA_963932145.1 Acanthosepion lycidas
GTGATCAGTCATTCATTCAGTCTGTAAGCTTATTGGTGTCAAGACACATGTGTTCTTTGTCCTGTCTGGGCTTCCGCCTGGGACAGCCAATTGCCACCTGGGACAGTGAATTATACAAATGTAGTTTATTGTCTTACTCAGGATAGTAGTGTTTTGAAAAGCACCCACATAGGAGTTTTTCACAAAGTAGCGGTTCCTGGGAAAAGGCTGTCTGAACAGAATTTTCTCTTTACAATTGGAACATGGAGAAAAATGTAGGTGATCTGTTCTTTTAAATTTCAGCATTATGGTATTTGTGTATGATAATAATATATTAATGGGAGAGAGGTATGGAAGAATGATTTATTCCCACATTTACATTTCCCCCATTATGGGCATTATTATCTCCATGATATAATAACACTGTATTTCATGGACAGAATGGAATGATTGAAAAGAAAAGGAATGACAAACATGTTTTGTTCTCAGACAGACTTTTATATCACTAAGACATACACAATACTATATAGACATATATATATATACATGTCCCATGCAGGGAGTAATATATCATATATCTACACAGTCAAGTAGAGTGAAAAGAGAACAAAAAAATTATATGTAGTATGGAGATTCTTCTGTGATTTTGGAGAAGCCATGTTTAGGACTCCAGATTCAAATAAGCCTGATTCATCACAAGTGAGGACATATTCCATGAACTGGAAACAGCAAGTCTTAGATGTTCCCAAATTGAGGACTGCTAGCTGGAGATTTCTGTATCAGAGGAAGATATATTCCCAAAGGAAAATGGCGCCATGGACTTAAACATGGGGGACTGCTTGTGAACTCCAGCTACTGCAAGTGACTTCCTACAATCTAAAAATATGTTTCAGCTTTAAATAACCTACAAAGAGTTGATAAGCTGTACAAAAATAAATCAATTACTCAACCCAGAACACTATAATCTTAATGTCTTTAAGTGAAAGGACAATCACTATCTATCCTCCTTATCTTCATAATCTTCAATTGTTTCTACCTCTTCTTACACTTATATCACATAAGTCATTCAGTAACTAACTATTATGAGTGGTTCTTGAGCTTTGTATTGGGTGATCTTTAGTAAAAATAAAGAAAATATTATTAGGTTGGTGCAAAAATAATGATGTAATAATGTCGTTTTTTGATGTTAAAATATACGTCAAAAAACGACATTATTACGTCATTATTTTTGAACCAACCTAATATTATTATGTACAAATACCATTTTGCTGAAATTTAAAAAGGAGTGTAATGGAGAGTTGTGCTCTCAAAAAGGCTACATGATTTGAATGTCTATTTGGACATTCACTCCAGACCTTAAGTGGCACTCATATATACACTTCATTGCTAAAGATGCTGGAAAACTATCAGCCCCTTGTACCCCCCCACCAAAAAAATACCTAACTCTTTCTGCCATGCTTTATCTTTACAAGAGTCAGATTTGATAAAAAATAGACTATTGCTGCCATGTCACTTTCCAGCCCTGAAAAAGTTTAAAAACGTTTATATATTCTTACGGAGATGACTTATTTTCCAACCTACAGCCTCTTTCCTCACAGTCTCAACATTTCAAGCCTATCTCCATAGCAAATGTTCAGATGTACTCCATTCTATAGTTCCATACATTAAATGTATCTTCAAACTCAAGTTCTCTCCAGACTTCAAGTGAAACTCATATATACAATCCATAGCTAAAGATGCTGGAAAAATAGTCAGCCCCTTGTACCACTCTAAAAAGTACCCGACACCTTCTGACATACTTTATCTTTATACGAGTCAAATTCGATCAAAAATAGAGTATTGCTGCCAAGTCTGGTCTTGTCTTATTTTCCAATTTGCAGTCTCTTTCCTCATAACTGCAACATTACAAGCCTATCTTTAGTCAATCACTACTTACATGGTAAATGTTCAGATATACTCCATTCTATAGTTACACACAATGAATGTATCTTCAGACTTCAAGTGAAACTTATATATACAATCCATAGCTAAAGATGCTGGAAAATTGGTCAGCCTCTTGTTATATGCCATGTGTGATACACATGTAGGCGATCATGTATCTTACAATACATGACTGATGAGGCAGAATTTTTTTTCCTGCAGTAGGTTGCCATTTCTTTCTGTGGTAGACCAGTTGCCATCCAAGGCTATAGAACCCGATCTGTCCTGCTATTCACCCATAGCTGGGAGAAGATAAGAGGATTCATATATTTTCCACACCTTGTATCACTCCAAAAAATTCCCAACTCCTTCTGACATACATTATCTTTACAAGAATCAGATTTGATCAAATTGCTGCTAAGTCTGGTTTTGTCTTATTTTCCAATTTGCAGCCTCTTTCCTCACAACCGCAACATTAAATGCCTATCTTTAGTCAATCACTATTTACATGGTAAATGTTCAGATGTGCTCCATTCTATAGTTCCATCAATTCAGACCTTCACATTGCCATTCTACAATCACGGAATTTAAACATCCGCATTTCCTCCATATTCCATTCATAAGAAGGAAGTTGCCAAGAATTTTTTCCCAAGAAATTCTACTCTCTGAAAGGAACTCCCGCATGGATGCTTTCTTAAACACTACAATCTTAACCTCTTCAAGTCAAGGGCAATCTATCTTTTTTATCCTCATAATTTTCAGTTCCTTCTAACTCCTCTTATATTCAATAACCCACTAGCATGAGTGACCCTTGAGCCTTGTATTGGGTGAAACTAACTAAGGATAGAATGTTGTGGAGAGCCATGATCAACCTACTTAACAGGCTTGTGTAAATGGATGGTAGAACAGGGACTGGGAAGGATAGTAAAAAAACAAATATTACTTAGAGCTACAAAGGATAGGAAATTGAGGAGGGCCATGATCAACATGCATAACAAGCTTGTGTCAATGGATGGCAAAACAGAGATTGGGAAGGATAGTAAAAAGACAAACATTGTGAATTGCTACAAAGGATAAGAAGTTGTGGAGAGCCATGATTTCCCTTGTCCTGAAAAGACACTCCACATAAAAGAATAATTCATTATCATTAAGTAATGAGTTCAATTTTCACTCAGTATTCTATAATTGTTGCAATGCTAATCTCTACTTAGTAAATAATTATATATATTTCTTAATAGTGTTTATCTTCAATTAGGGCTTATGGCTATATCATGTTGAAACATCGGTTTCCATAAGATCACCGAAGTTAAGCAACATTGAGCCTGGTTAGTACCTATAGGGTGTAATGGATAAATTGTTATCTAAATTATGAAAAAATGAAAATAACACTGAAATATCATTTTAACAGATATATTTACTAAAATTACACAAAAATATCTTGAAATACTAAAGGGTAAATTTATCTAATAAAATCGCCATTGGTTTCAACCATAGCCTGCAGTTGACTTCGGAATCTCCTGCAACTCTTCTGGAGAGTCTTCTTGTTTAAGTTGGTGAATGCTGCCATAATCCTTGCCTTTAGTTCATCTTTGGTATTACAAGGACTTTCTTTGGTCTCTTACTCAACTGCACGCCACAAATAATAATCAAAGGGGTTGCAGTCTGGGAGGTTTTGTAGCCAGATGTAAGGGGTGATATAGCTGCAGAAATTATCTGACAGCCATGACTGGGTTCTCCTGCTTGTGTGGCATGGTGCAGGGTCCTGTTGCTAGATATAGGGTCTTCCATCAGCCACCCTCTAACCCAGAGCAGCACTACCTCCTCAAGGCACTTGATGTAGGTTCCTGTGTTGAGTCTGTGGCCCTCACAAACAAATCTGGGAGTTCTTTTCTTAACAGAACGGAGTGAGTCTTCCGAGCTGCTGTACCTTCATAATCACCATTAGACTCATGCAACTCTTTCTGAATCCTTTGCACTGTTCTCAGATTGACACCCAAACACTCTGAAATGTTTGTATTGGAGCTTCTGGTGTGAATGCCAAGCAGTACAGCATGCCATTTCCAAATTTCTGTCACAGTGAATTGTGTCATGGTGTTCTTTTTTTTTTACAGATGACACCCAAATGACTGTACTATACTGTGGAGTTGGCAAAATCAAAAACACAATGCACATGCATAAAATTAAAAATATAAAATGGCGACAATTTACCCATCGCACCCTGTAGATAGGTTACTGCTTGGTAGGTGCTGTAAGCTTGGATGTGTGGTTGGTGTAATAGATATGGATTGGAATTGTTAATCAGAGAACCGAGTTCCAATTCCAGTTGGGTTCATAATATCCACTTATGGGGCACTTCAAAGTGGTGTAATGGTTAGCAAGCTTGCTTTGCTAGATCAATTATGACTGAATAGTTTGTTCAATCTTCACTGTGTGCCACACACTGGTGCCAGATCTAAGCTATGCTTAAAAAATCACCATTATATTCACTTACATGCAAATATCCTTGTGAAAGGTATGAATCTACCTCTTCTTCCCCTAGCTATGGGTTAATTAGTAAGACATGTATCATTGAAATATTATTATCTCCAAAAAGAAAAACTCTTACAATCTAAAAGAATATTTTCTGGCTTTAGATAAGCCATAGAAAACAAATCAATCAATCTTCAGTCAGTTAATTTCTAAAATAAGGAAAACCATAATTTCTTCCTTTTTTTCTTTGTTTAAATTCAACAAAATTATTTGACAAAAAAGATCTAAATTATTTTTTTTTAGTTTTGATTTAAAAGTCCTAAATTAATGAAAAATGACAGCTTTTAAAAATATCAACCTTGTTCTCATTTAATTTTTAAAATTAGTAATATTTTCTTTTAAATCACCGAAAAGTTAAGAGAGAATAAGAAAGAAAGTGAGAGAGAAGAAAGAAAAAGAGAGAAAGAAGAACGAACGAAAGAAAAAGAGAGAAAGAAGAACGAACGAAAGAAAGAGGGAGAGGACGAATTTGTGGTTGTATTAAAAAAGCGGAATCGTCAACGTGGCACAACTGCTGATATTAGAAGATGGCTGATTGGGGAGGATTTACCGAAGAAGATCTTCGACAACTCGTCTACCCAGGCAAAATAGACATGGGTAAGACGGATGAAAAACTTTTTGGTCTTATTGAACAATCTTAAATCAGTTATTCTGATATCGCCTTTTCTTGCGTTATTTTTCTAAATGCTAAATTAAGATTTACTTTCAGGTCAGGGAAGTATATTGTTATTTATTAATTGTAATTTCTCTCTATCACCTCAAGCCGACTTTTAAACACATTTAGTGTTTAAAAAAGATTTTACTTACTATATACTTAAAATAAAAATGTCCTTACTATTCTTTTGCCTGTAAATAGGCAAACGTCATATTGGCAAATAAAATGCCGTTTTAAGATGTTTGCTGTCTTCGGTGCATCTTATGTCTGGTAACACGCAAAGAAACTATTTTTAATTAATTTGTATTTATTTAAGCGATTAAGATTGTTTCTGGCTTAACAAATCTTGTACTCTTTATCTTTTATACGTGAATCGCTTTTTATTAATAAAATAAAACTGCAACCGTTTCTTAGCAACTGGTATTGTAACTTTTTATTTTTTTTTTTTTTTTTTTTTATTTTTTAGTCAAACGTTACTTGACTTGTGAATTGTTTTTTACTTGTTTCTATTCGCTTCTTTTACTTACTTGTGTTGTGTGTATAAAATTTTGCGGCTTTTCTTTTCATATTTAAGAAAACCATGAAATACTTCTCGTTTTTCCAAACAACTGAAAAACGCTCTTTATGTAACTAAAAAAAATTGTCTTAATACTTTATTGCTTTTGTTTCCTGTATTTATTTATTTACTTATTTATTTATTTTTTTTTTTTTTTTTTTTGTGAAATTACCTAGTCAATGGTTTTTTGGCAAAACTTCTTGCTTCCCCCAAAGCTACAATTTTTGTCCTGGGATCAATTTGTCCACTCAACCTGCTTGCCACTAACCAAAATAAATAAATTTAATTACTTTTTAAATGAATATCATTTCATTATATTTAGAAAAAAAAAAAAAAATGAACTGTCAACGACTTTTGTTTCGGATCTCATTGGATCCGACAATGTTAGAATGAAATATTTGTGGTAAATAACTTTTTTCTTTTCTTTCTTAGTTCTCCATAGTCTGCTTTATCGTTGCACTTTCTCACCCTGTCCGTTCTTGAATGTGAAGTTCTATCTTTCGAGAACTGTCTTTTTGTGATTCTTCTTTACTCGTTTGTTGAACACTTATGGTACCTGTTCCATTCATTTAAAGTCAAATTACTTGCCGCCGCCGTTCCCACCTCGTGGTTTCTCGCCTTCAGATTTTCCCCTAAGTCTTAACTCTGAAGAAAACCTCCTCGTGTTCACAAACTTCAGCTAATTATTTCTGATCTGACTTTCCTCTTAGTTCCTATTCTCCATAAGTTTGTTTCTCATATGCTCTGTCCATGCCATTTTCAACATTCGTCGGTAGATATTGTCAATTTCAAGTTTCAATATTTTTTTCTTTAAAGAAATTGTCCAACATTCGCAGTAAAAGGCTGGACATTATGTAATAATCTGGTACTAGTAGACTAGCACCAAGTATTTTTTTTTTTTTTTTTTTTTTTTTTTTTTCATAACTTGATACTTGATTACCGTTTCTGAAAAAAAAACTTCGCTATTCTTCTTCAGTTCGAAAGGGTAAGTTAACAACACTAACAGTAACACTGGGTTACTACACTGCCAACTTTTTAAATATAAATTTACAATATATTTGGTCTTCAATTTCATTGAATAGGTTAGTGAAACGGCAAATCTTGTTCTTGTGGAGAGTTCTTGCATGGGAAATACATACATACATACGAAACCCTTAAGTGCTCGAACACTTGACTAACCGATGGGAAATAACTTTTCCAGGCCATGTTGTGAAACCGTGTTCCCATAATCTCACTTTCTTTTTTACCTACATAAAAAAAAAAAAAAAAAAAACTCTTAGGTATATAAAATAAAATGACTCGAATTGCGTAAGTCTCAAGACTGTTCCCCGCAATGCAAAGTGTTCGTGTAAAAATTGTAAATTAACCTGACATGCTTTAAAATCGTTGCCCAGACAATTTTTAACCCTCAGCAAGTAAACATTTTGAGGGGGGGGGGGACTATCTTCATAAAACGGTCATCAACAAATAAGTTAAGGTGTCGGATTCCAGCCTCAACGAAAACTGCCTTATTGACAATAAAACCGTGCAGACGAAAATATTTTTGGATCTTAAGTGGTTATTTAAATTAAGTTCCATGCAAATACCCTTTTCAAAGGTCTTTCCTCTCAAGAATAACGTAATTTTTTTTTTTTTTTTTTTTTTTTTTTTTTTTTTTTTCCTCCTCTCTCTCCCCCCCCCTCTCAATTTTATGCTCCTTTACTGGGACTCTGGCTCTGGTTGGGAAATACTGGCTTGGTAGGAATGAACAATAATTGGCATTAGGGACAATAAGTCAACAGATCTCATATCAGCCAAAATGGACCCCCCCCCCCTCCCCATGTTTAACAAAAACACTTTTTTTTTTTTTTTTTTTTTAACATTCAAATGTAGGTATTTGACAGCAGTGTTCTTAAGTCAAGATTTATTTTAATCTATGAATTAACTTTGTATTGTAAAACTTTAAGTGCTAAACCAACTGTTGTCTTAAAGTTGGGATGATCAATGGTCATGTACTACAAATACTATTGCTACACTAGTTGGTCCAATAGTTATTCCATAGATGTTAGTTAGCAGTTTGGGGTTTTTCTCTTTTAGTTTAAAATAGTTGCATATCTATGTATAAAATCACAATGAGTCATCACTATATTTTTGACTTCTGCTCACTGTTAGTCCATCCATTACACACCCTGACCGATCAAAACCAATTTTTTTGAAGTGCAAAGAGCGTACAAACTACAGTTGGTTTTACTAGGGTGCACAACTTTTTTGGGGTGAGAGGGGATTAAGCTTTATTTAACACACTAAATACTGAAGTTTTCATCTTGTTGCAAAAAAAAAAAAAAAAAAAAAATCATTCCAAACTAATATTATGGATAATATTAGTTGTGATGTGTATTTATATATATATATATATATATATATATATATATATAATTTTTAAATGATTCCTTTGCTACATAAGTTCTCGTGTTTCAAAACGAGAGCTGAAAACGTCAATATAATTAACTTAAGTTAAAGTATCAAGCCCTGTTTCATCCTCAAGCAAAAATTTAGGAATAACGCATCTTTAAGCATTTTCACTCGCAAAATTAATTACTATGGAAATGGCTGGGGGCGACCATTTTGGTAAGGGGCCTAAGATATATTTTTTTTTTTTTACTTTTCAAGTAAGGTGATAAAACCACTAAGACTGAGGATCTTGGAGTGTCCAAAATTCAGAATGCATTTAAATTCAACCCAGACAATTACTTTTCATTCAAATCTATCCTTCACACTTATAAATCTACTGTTTGCTCATGTGTTGAATATTGTTGCTATATCTCGTCTGGTGCTTCTACTATATCTTGATTTGTGACAAAATTAAAAGAATGGTCTGCAATGTAATCAATCTTGACCTAGCATCTTGACTTCAGTCACATTCTCACTGTGACATGGCTTCCCTCTGTCTTTTCTATAACTTTCATGGCAGTTGTTTTTGTGATTTCCTCCTTGATGCTTCAAATTGAGCATGCTACTAGATTGGCAGCCCTTTTACTTTTGAGCTACCTCTGTGCAACCATATATTCTCTTCCAATAGTTTTTCTTGCCTGTGAAACTTGCTTCTCTACCACCTACACTATTCAAAATTTAAATGCAATGCTAGTCTTAAAGAGTTTTGTTCTTTCTCCTCCCTAAAGTCTTGTTTGCTTTTGCTCTTAGCAACTTCTTTGGTCTTGACAGACCCAAGGCTGGGAGTTTGAGTCAGAAGCAGTTGGCTACTGGAGTCACTCAGTAAAACTATACAAACTCTGACTGTAGTTGAATTTACGCTTTATGTAAAAAGTCTTGCACTATAGAATTTTTATTTTATTTCTTCTACTGTATATTTAGTATTTCCAGTAAAGTTTCTCAACTTTTTAGTCATTTTATTTTTGTAGTTATTTGCAAAACTATAGATGTGGTTAAAGAAAAAAAACCTTATAGAATTTTTTTTTTTTTTTTTTTTTTTTTTTTTACATCCTGTAAAAGATTTGTTATAAAGTAGTTTTATTTTCTACAATTATTTCTTATTTGCAAATAAGAAATATATAGAATCTACCATAATTCCCCATGTACAATATGCACTTTTCTAAAGTAAAATCAAGGTGCATATTATGCACAGCTACAAGAAACTTTAAAAAATTGCAGTAAAATAAAATATCATAAAAGTAAATTAGAATATTCTGTTTAAAACTTTTTTTTTTTTTTTAAATAAGAGTAAGAAATGCTGGCTGTAATGAAATTGGATAGGTACAATTTATAGGATTTTATTACCAAACAAGGGATGCATATTATGAGTGGAAGCATTTTCCCCACACTTCCAGCAAAATTTTAGATGTGCATATTATAAATGAAGGTGTATTATACATGAGGAATTGTTATCTATATCTTTTAGATTAGTGTTTTGTTTTTCTATATACCCTTTCAAAGATTTTCTCTAATTCTGTTAGAAAATATTGAGGAATGAATAGGGCTAATATAAAAGCCAAAATCTTTTGATATGAACCAGTTATATAGGCTTGCTCATGTTAGGAACATGTGTTTAGGCTCTGAGTTTTGTAGGCCATAATCACTTAATTATATAAAGAGGAATCAAAGGTTTTATGTTCTATCCACAGCCCTAGATAGGCCATGTATGAATACCTGTCTGGTATGAAATAGACTTGGCACCCATCTCTCCAGGTCAAACCTCAGCAAATATACTGCAACTTGAAGATTTGCTTTGATCCTGGACATGTGGCTGATTCCATTGAACAAGGCCATGTTGTTACTGCTTGTAGTTGAATCCATATGCAGATTTAGCCTGCAGCTGGTTGAAACTTACTATAATTAGTTTCTCAGATGTTCTTTGCTAGCAAGAACCTCAGCACCTCTAAATATGGACTTTACCTACATAGTTTGATGCCCAAAGCAATAACTTTTTTTACAGTAATTCATAGGTAAAGTAACCAAATTTGTCTTAATTATAGCAATGTTTTTATACTGATATTATCTCTTAACATTAAAGAACTAGAAAGCACTTTGAGCCCACTACTTTTAATGTAACTAAAAATGCTGAAAATCTGGACTGGTACATTGGTAGGGTAATGAGCCACACTATTTCAACCTAATTATTATAATATTAAAAATCTCATGAGAAAATTGTGGATCAATTTCAAAATGCAATCAATTGTCCCTTGAGCCATCAGCAAATGTATAACCTATCCAACTTCATTGGAAGAAGTAATGAGTTTGTTACAATACAAGGCCCAAGAGTCACTTGTGGCAGAGGGTTACTGTGTGGGGTTATATTAGTGTAAGAAAAGGCAAGAAGTGAAGTTCTTATCTATGCAGGAAAGATAACAGCTAACTCTAGACTTGCAGAAGTTAAGATTTAATTGAATAACATTTCAGTTTAGGCAAACGTTAGTATTGGCTTTAGAAGGAAATGGAAACCAATCCTAAATGGTGAAATGAGGGATAAAACCACTACTCTTATTCAAAAGATTGGGGAGGAGTGTTAACCTGAAGATATGTTTACCTATTGTCAAGTTTATCTACTACTATTAGAAAAAAAATTCAGTTCAGGTAGGATGTTAGAAGTATAAAGTAGACTTTAGAAGGAACTGGAAACTTTCCTTAACTGTTCAACTATCTCTATCTTTTTTTTGTTTACATTTTTCTTTAGAAATTTCTTGTTACTAATATGCTCTATCTAGGGTATCCTCAGCAGTCTTCTGTAGAATTAGGTTTTGTTTTTCACCAGGTTAATATAAAAGTATAAGAATTAATTCTTATGACTTTAAACACGCCCATTGGATAAAAAGTTAAGTTTTGTATGTTAGTGTATACAACAAAAACGTATGTGTACATTTTGTTTATGCTTTGTAGCTCTTACATAAAGCAAGTTTGGCCTCTCTCTAATATAGAATAACAACTTGGCAATTTTTTTTTTTTTTTTTTTTTTTTTTTTTTTTTTTTTCAGACCTCATTCACTATTCCAATGCATAATTTGATTGTCACATTTTGTTTTGTTCAATTACCAGACAGTTGAGTTCTGTCAGTCTATGGGTCCCCACCAATTTGTATTCCTTATGTAACGGCTGCTCTAGTGCTAGAATTACATGAGCTTTATGGCTGGCAGAAGATCAAATCTCACCATTTTTTTTTATTTTTTTATTTAACTCTGCATTTCCCACTCCAATTACTTGGCACCGAATTTGAGATTTTACGATTAACCAATATATATCTTAAAGTCTTAATAGAATCTGTAAATGATTCGATGTGTTCATATAAAATAAGCATGTTTTAGTTATTTAATCTTTGTCTATTTTGAAATAGAGCAATGTAATTGTATGAGATTTAAATTTAATCTATTAGCTTGAAAGATTTTTCACTCTTAAGGTCATTTTAAACCTTGGGTATTGACAATCTGTGGAGGTACCTAAAAGGTATTTACTCTATCAAATTAAAGATGACAATGAATCTAAGATCTGGACAAATGTAAAACTTTGCATGAATTATAATAAAATGTAAGGGAGGTGGTGGTATAAGAAAAAAAAAACTGGCCTGGTACAATTAAAAATTCTGGACATCTCATTGAATTTTTTTTTTTTTTTTTTTCCCTCTACTTATCTTTGCTACTTATTTTCCTTTTGTAATCTTAATTACTTCCTTCCTGTTAAGATTTTTTTTTTTCTAAGGACTTCTAAAGTCTCTTCATTGTAGTTTTTTTCTCTCGTACATTTGCTCTGGTTCTCTTTATAAAAGTGGAATGAATCAAGAAGCTCTCACTTTCTGCTGACTGGGATACATAAAGCAAACATGCAATGTCAATAGTCATCTGTCTCCTTGAATCCTGTTCTTTTCATTGTTCTGTTTTCTTTTGTTTTCAGTAACCCCCTTGAATCTTAGTGGCTTTTATCACCATGCTTGGTTGGGGTGTAATGATTAAAATTATTTGTATATACATTTCATGTAATAAATGTAACTGTTGTGGGGGGACAGAACCATCAAGTTTTATTTCTTGGTTGTCAGAAAATGAAGAGAGCATTAGAATTTCTTTCTCATTTAAGAGAATTTTATCATACTTAACTGAACAATTTATAGCTCCAATGTTTTTTTCATTTTTTTTTTCTAAATGAACATTTATGTACAGAAACTTTCTAATTTTCATAGTCTTGTGTACACTTTCCTTTTTTTTTTTTTTTTTTTTTTTTTTTTACACGTCTTTACTCTGTGATTGCCAAGAAATAGGAATATAACTATCATTGTCACCCACAATAGACAATGTATCCTGCTCAAGATCCTCCATTGTTAAGTTCCGCAAATTCTGCATCACTATATGCAACCAGTTTTTAATTCTTGCAACATTGCCTAAGTTAGGTATTAAGTGTGGGGATTTTCTTAGCTTTCCAATTTATTTACCAATGATATACTCTTCACCTTATCTCTTTTTTAAAGATGTCACATCACTTATCTTATGACCTAAATCAGGTTATGTCTGTGTAGCTAATCACTTTAACTTCTATTGAGTATCTACATAATTTGAGCTTGTCTTTTGACAAAAACTCAGTTTGTATTATCATTAGTCTTTGTAGAGATTAATTTTTACAAACTCCTTTTGATGCTCCTTTTTTGCTAACAAATCTCATGACCAACATATTTGAAACTTGAATTTTCATCTGGCCTGACTGTAAAGACTTGCACATTTTTCAAATTTTTCAGTGCCTTCCCAGAAGTTATAAGTTGACATGATTCCATCATGTAAAGACAGTTTGGTCATACTTAGATGGGCATTTTAGTTAGCATTTTAACTTGAATCTCATTCTTGAGAAGCATCATTCAATTCATATATACATTTATTTAACTTGCTTCAGTTTCTGGAGGAGGTTTTAGAAAGATCGTACTTTTTAAGTACTTCCCTTGCAAAAATGCTGTCTTGATATCAATAGTATGACATGTCCATCTCGAAGCCACAATGACTGTCAGGATAATTTGTTAGCTCTCCTTTTTGAGCAAGTAGGTGAGTCACTTCTAATGTACCTGGAGTCTTCATCTTGGACTCCTTTTTGGCAACCAGTCTGGCTTTTCCATCTTTGTATCTTTTGGTGCAAATCCATCTTGTAATTGTATTTTGGCCTGAGTTTGATACAAGTTTTCAGCCCAGGTATGCGATTCCTTCTGTTTAGCTTCAGCATATTCTACAATATTGACTGAAAGTAAGCTAATTTCCTCATTGTCTGAAAATACCTTTCTCAAGAAGGTTGCTTTCACAAGAGGCTTTTTTTTTTTTTTTTTTTTTGGTCTTTTCACTCTAACACATACCAAAATCAAGCCAGAACAAGTTTTCCTTCAACTCATTTAAAAAAATTTTTTTTTTTTTTTTTTCCAATAGCTTTTCCAGCATGACTGTTAGCACATTCTCTTGCCCTATTCTTGATAAAATTACATTATCTGCATTTAACCCCCCCCCCTCGAATAGTATCTAAATATACAAAATATTTAGATTTGGCATTTAAAAACCCAGAGGTTGATATACTCATAAACAAAATCAACCAAACATGGTACACAAAAACTGAGCATTATTTACAACGTATGCAATTGTGAAAGCACATTAACATTCCCCCACCATCTTAAGGTGATAGTCACTAAAATGTTTAGGGAACTTAGAAAAAAAAAAATACTTACTGATGAGAAAGGACAAAGTATGGGATTCAGACAGATGATTGTCACTACATTTTGAATTCTTGAAGATGACAGGAAAGCAAGAAGTCTGAAGACTTCCACAGGCAAGAAGTGCAGGGGGAAACTATCATGATGTAACTTGTGGTTACACTTTAGCAATTTCAGCAGTAAAATGATGAAACCTAGCTGCTGATCTAGTAATACAACACTTAAATTCAAGTCAAGTTTACCAAAGAGGAAAACTCGGAACATTTAGTCATTAAAATATTTATAGTAAGATATAGGAAGCTGTTACTGTGGTGAGAAAGTGATTGAAACAGATGCCAGGATTAATACACTTGAGAATTCTTTAAATTCTCTTTGTGTGTGTGTGTATATATATATATATATATATATATATATATCAAAGTGGGTGGTTGCTGTATTTATTTCTAATGTATCAAAATAGGTCATACTTTCAATTGTCAAAGATCTTCACCAGAACTTTGTTAGCATTCACCTTTTCTGTATACATCAAATTTGTGAATGAGATTGATGTTAATTTTACAATATTACCATGGTCACTTTTTTTTTTTTTTTTTTTTTTCATAAATTAAATATCAAAGTTAAGAACTTTGAAAAAATGAAGGGAATGCTTTATAATCTGCCATTATTTAAAAAAAAAAAAAAAAAAAAACTCTCTCCCCAAAAAAACAAAACTACTAAATCAAATGCAGATTTAGTAAGGTAATAAGATCTTGGTAAAGTAAGTTTGTATGTGTTCACATAGTAACTAAAGGATGATCTTTATTTTTGAAATTTTTTTTTCTTGGCAAGAGTTCAGTAAGTAAAGTTATATATATGTGAATGAAATAGCATTGATTGGTGTTTCTTTTTTTTTTTTTTTTTTTTTTTTTTTTTTTTTTTCTTATGCTTGTTTTTGTAAAGATTTAGTCATTTAATGACTACAAAATTTGTAAAGGGATTTTATATCTAGACAGCCTGGTATGTCTGTTACTTTTCCAGCTACTTTTGTCTTAATTATTTTTTCTCGCATTTAAGTTTTTGGTATCTGAATTAAAATTCTTCACTTTGTTTTTCTTGCTTTCTTAAATTGTTTTTGTCATCTTTTCAGAGTCTCTGCTCCACCCCAGCTGTATAAGAGGCTGCTATTTTTGATGTACTAAATACCTAACATTTAACTTTTTGTTATATATAAAATGTGGGAGCTATTCTTTAATCTTGCAAAGTGATAGGGTTCGTAAATAAACCCTAGTTTTTGATATTATGCACATTCTATTATGAAAATTTTAAAGTGATTCTACCTAACAAATAATTTGTATGTTTGTATCCTCATGTAATATTTAATGATTAATATTTAATGTAAGTATTAATTCTAAAAATTTTTTTTTTTTTTTTTTTTAGTGGGGGAGAAAAAGCGATAAAGATTCCTTAAGTTCCACAATTGCTTTTAATGTGGAAAATACAGTACCTAGATTACAGTGAATTGGAAATTTAGTCAAAATATCAAGTGGCATAATAGTACCCCTCCCACACACACACACACACACACACACACACCTCAAGGGCGATGCTTTTATCTTTGTCATTGGTATCTTCCCCCTAAACAATATTCAGCATCTAATTTTCAGCTTTTATGGTGGACTGACTTCTGAATTTAAGAACCTCTTATAAAGACATAATAAAAATCTTTAATGTCAAATTATTAATTCTCTTCTGGCCTTAGTCTGTAAAATCACACACCCTCATATTAACATTCTTCACCTTTTTGACTAATAAAATATTCCAAAATGTAAAGTCCCTTTACAAAACAATATATCAAATTTGTTGGTTTCCCACCATAATGTGACTGATCACAATTGACATTTTAAAAAATTTCCTCTAATCAAGGAGGAAACATTTCACAAATGTCTAAAGTGCCTTGATCACAAGGTCACCTACAGTAAATTTGCATACTGGCTCTTACATTTCACCATTCCTGGCAGAACTTCTATTATCTCAGTGTGGGATATCTTCTAACAAAAAGTGATATCTAATATATATATATAGATCTTATCTGTAATATAAATTAGGATAATATCTTTACCTTCTGAATGATTACATTGATGTTGAGTATCATTAACCTCTTGAAACTGAAAATTTTTAACATTAGATTTTGTGTTCTGTATATGAAATTAGATGTTTACATTGTACCATATAAAGCTTATATCTGATGCTTTCTGCCTGATTTGTTTTGGTACATTTTTTTTTTTTTTTTTTTTTTTTTTTTTTTTACTTCTCCACTCTCATCAGGAGTGGCTGGGTGGGATTTATATTTTTCTCTAAACTTTGTGGGAATTTGAAGTAATCTCAAACTCCCCCACCCCCAATATGTACTGAACTCTTGTCTGAATTCAAAACAAGTTTTACCTGTCCTACTCATGACACCTGCCATTAAGATAAACATAGCTATACCACTCTTAACATCTGGTAAAGAAAAATGCTTTCCTTTTTTATCATAGCCTTGAACTCTGAATTGTGAATGTCTTGTATATAGATCTCAACCTAATTTTAGTCTTGGGACTTACGTTCACATAATACTCAAAGTAATTTAAGTGATGTATTGTGCTGCATTTGTTTGACATGCATTGTAGATATTGAGTTCTGACACTTAGTAATTTCACAATTGAGGCTTTAAGCCATATTGTGTTTAACCAACACATGTATACCAGCCTAATGTACTAAATTTGTACTCTATAAATGGTAAACCTCCTTCATCCACTAAACTTAGTATTAATTAGACAAATGTTAAATTTTTTTTTTTTTTTTTTTTTTTTGCTTCCTCAATCTGAAGCAAAATGCATTATACTGAGGCAATTTACATGGACTTGAAAACTTGTAAATTAAGTGTTGGATATAATATGTAGAAATTAAATGGTGAGGGGGATGAAACTTAGATTGAATGGGGAATATTTACGTCTCTTATAAAATAGATGTTTTTAATCTGTTCATATTTTTGGTAGATTTCTCTTAATATTTTGTTCATACCTTCAATGACCCAGATTCAAATTGCCTGCAAATAAATATTGTCTTAAGATTAGTGTTACTTTTCATTTACAGAAAACATTTTCGACGTTGTTGCAGTCGAGTCTTCCATGTGGATGGAGAACTATAAATGCTAAGCAGATGTATTCACAAGAATTTTCTATAATGTGCATGTAATTCACTCCAGGATATACCATGTGGTCTGAGCCTTTATAGTGTCAAAGCAGTGAGGTTGTGCAGACACTTGAGGCTTTGTCTTTAGCCATATTTTGCCTGCATTTCTTTCTTTTTTTTTTTTTTTTTTTTTTTTTTTACCATAACCCTCTCCCTCTTCAAATACTAAAGACAATTCTCCTTTTTCTTAATGTAAGTTCCCAAATATTAAAGCAAATCTACAAAATATAAGAAAATAGCTCTTGATCATTGCCTGCTTTTGATACCGAATGCCATGCACCAAATGTCTGTCTTCAGCATAATCTTCCTTATCAGAAAATCGTGATCAAGACCCTATTCCTATTTCTTTTCCCCAAATTCCCCACCCACTTCCCATTAAGAATCTCAATGGGTTCAATGCAAAATATACTTGTTTTGCTATTTAGTCGCTTCGGTGTATTCGATAATTGAGCTGAAAACCATTCAGTAAGGTTACAAAAAACTCATTTGGTTATACAGTAGACTAATCAATAGCATCTCCAATTGAGGAATTGGAGAGACTAGTTCAAATTACAGTTGAATCCATTATTCACTTAAGTGCTTGGGAATCCTCTTCTCCTCCCTCCCCCCCAGCTATAGGTAAATAGGACAGATCTGGTTCTATAGCCTTGGATGGCAACTGGTCTACTGCAGAAAGAAATGGCAACCTACTGTGAGGTGGGGGGGGGAATCTGCCTCTTCAGTCATTTATAAAGATAAATGATTGCCTAGCAATATATCATGGCACATCAACATAGTGGTGACACTTTCACATTTGAACACTATCTTCAGACCATGTGTTGTTACATGGTGCCTTGACTATTTATGTTGGTTAATGGGACATTGTATAGCAAAGCAAAGTATTTTCCATTTTATTGTATTATCCTAAGTTAGCAACTGTTATTTCAAATTATTCTAAAAGCTATTTAGTAACAATTGTGGTCTGGAATGGGGTATTTTGTAGATAACGTAATGTTTAACTTTTAACTCCTTATTGATTACTTATGGTATCTTATATTTTATTTGTTTAGTAAGTTGTATTTTTGTATGCTTTTGTAGTTGATTTACTCCAATTTGATTTTTATATATTACCCTAAACAATTAGGAAAGTATCTAATAAAATTTATTTCAAACTTAGTTTGATTTTTTTTTTTTTTTTTTTTTTTTTTTTTTTAAATTCTTCCTACAATGCTCAGATTAATCATTAAATTAGTTTAATAAGTAGATATTTAAATAAAAATAGGTACCTTCACTAATTCCATGTACTTATGGTTTACAATATTTAAAAATGAAAAGCTTTCATTTTAACTTTAATTGAAAGCTAAAGGATTTCAAATTTTTACTATTTCCAGTCAGCAAAATTCTCTGTATTTGAAAGGAAAAAAAAATAATCAGAATCGGGTTTGTGTGGGCTTTTACCAAAACTGTGATAAAATTGGCCATTTTCGTATTTACAAGCAAGTTAATTTTGTTTTAAAAATATTGCTAAAATATATTCCTCAAATATTTAAGGAAAACTCCAATCAATTTGATTGGAAACAAATATTACTTATGAAATAAAGCAATTATATATATATATATATATATATATATATATATATATATATATATATATATATATATATATATTTTACTAAATGTTTAACTTAGAAAATATTAAGTAATCGATGAAACTGAATTTAAAGATTTAAAAACTTTAATTTTCATTTTTACAATTTTAAAATATCTTGTATATAAAAAAAAAAAAAAAAAAAAAAAAAATCTTCAGGCAATATTGTCTTAGGTTGGTGCAAAAATAACTTAATATATTCATAAAAGCAATTAATAGCTTCTGTCTTTTTGTTTTTAAAACCAGAATCAATTTTCAGTCTGACAGGGATCAGATTTTGCAAAACTTAATGTAAATTCAAAGAATTCTACTTCTAACTAATAATCACTAAGAATTGTTGAATTTCAAGTCTTCATAAAATTAAGGAACTGATTAATTTGTTTTAAAAAAATTAATTCAATTGTGAATCTTATCTCATGAGGTAGCTTTGGAGTAGTTGGAGAACATTTTAACAAAGCTGCAATTAACTTGACAAATATTGGGCCAATAGTATAGTTTCAAATTTCCTTTTACAAAGACCACCCAAATGTTTACTAAAATTAATGTCTTGTTACTAATTTTCAGTCATTGCCTATAAGTATGAACATGCTATGCAGTAACCTAAAAAGTACATAGAAAAATTTATGAATCAATTCTTTATCACAAATTGTAGAAATAAAAGGCAGATTCTTGCACTGTATCCATGTCAATTTGGGCTTGTTATTGTCAGAAGCAGGTTCAGTGATGTTGAACTCTGGACTTTCTTCTCATTGTCTGATTCTCTTGTCATCTCGCCCACCTGTTCTGCTTAAATATATCAGTAACATTCAAGGAAAATTGTACATTGACTTATTGTATCTTTTAATATCTTCATATGAGCTTTAACACATGGCCCTTTCTAGAAGTGGGGAGATCAGCCTGGATTTTGGCAGACATCAACATTTTGTAGATGTATTTTTTGTATAAGCAAATCAAATATTCTTTTGGAATTTGAAATTTCAGATGGCTATTAAATCTGTTATAGTCCCAGAACCAACTGTTGATTTCATTCCCCTTGGCAAAATCCTTTTGGAAAAGATAGATTTGCCCATGCGATTAAGTTATCTACATGGGATGGTTATAAGATTATTGGCCAATCATTGAGCTAGTCTCATTGTATGTGTGTTAGTTGGTCACCATCTTGGAGTGAAGATGACAGTGAAAAGAACTTTAACACTAACTATGTTAAGATCTAGTTCTACTAAATCTTTGGTTTGTGTGTGTGTTTTTTTTTTTTTTTTTTTTTTTTTTTTGCTGCTCCAAATTTTCATTCGACAATCAAGCAATAAAACATTAAATCAGGATTACCACCTTGGTTATTCTCTAGGAGAGAAATATCAAGGAAAGATCTCTGTACTCTCTTACCTCCTGGTACATGCCCATCTCTTGCATGGGTGTAACTCAGCCAGATAATTGCCTTTATAGCAATCAACTATGAAGAGAAAATTCAGTCAATTAACAAGTTTATTGAAATCCAAGAGGGCTGAAATGATATTGGAATGAATTAGATTTGGAGGATAAAAAGACTTTATGCTTTGTGTTGGTTCTGTCAATTGCTACAGGTTAAACAGGAAGTGATTTTTAAAAAAAGAAAATGGTGACTAATCTAAAATGTACCCTGCCTGAAAGAGGGGACAAAAGATGAAACAAGAGGTGCTTTGTTAACGGAACAGCCTCAAGTTTTTCTTAGCATAGTATATTATCTTCACTGATATTAGGTTGGTGCAAAAATAATGACATAATAATAACAATGTCATTTTTTGACGTATTTTTAACGTCAAAAAATGACATTACGTCATTTTTGCACCAACCTAATACAGTTTTTATCTGAAGACTTAACCTCAAGCATATCTAGACCAGCTGCAGGATGTCACTTACAATACATTGTGAAATTTATTTTTAGAAACAAGCCCCCTTGTTTCTTTAGAATTGGAAAGTTGAAAATATTTACGCTATAACTTTTTAAACTGGGCTCCAATCAAATGACCAGTGTCCTGACTATCCTTTGCTTGGATAGTTGGTCTATTTTTTCTCTGTAAAATATTTCCTATAACCTAGGTTAGGGATAAAATGTATGGCCAATTCAACTTTATATTCATCACAAGGAAAAATTCAGAAAATTTTGAAAAGAAAAATTATGATAAACAAACTCTCATTCAGACATTACACTGAAGTCTGATATCATGTGGTATTGCTGGAATAACATGAGTGGTACTGAATACCAAGCCTGACCTTCTGGCCACTTATTTAATAGGCTTTGAATGACATTGCTCACTCTTGTCATGGCAGTATTTCAATTTATATAAACTAACAATTAAAATATAAAATTGTTCCATACTTTAGTGAAAAATTGTAAATCTCTCCCACCCCATGGGTTTTATTTATAATATCTAAGATGATAGTTTTATTATCAGTAATACACATCTGTATAACTTAGCAACTTTGTGACTCTTCATTTTAACTTTTTGAGTCAAGAACACTTTATTTGGAAAACCCTTCTTATAAAATGTTTTAATCTTTTAACAAGCAGAGTAAATGAATAGGTCAATTGTATAAGTCTTATCAAAGAACTAAATTGATATTAAGGTTTATTTTCTTTCCTTTTAAGTATCTTGATTTTTGATGTTGAAAATTTGATTGTCCAATCAATCTTATTTGGTTTTCATTTAAGTGAGCTGACATTACTCAAAAACTTGTTCCATATCAAAACAGTATATTAAATATATTTTTAGTTTGAAAACAAAAAGGACACTTGTATTTTGAATTGCAAATAGCTGAAATTTCTCTGAAATATATAGTAGGCTTTGGGAAATTTGATGCTCACAAGACTTATCAAAGATAAGGGATGGAGGCAGCAGGCCACCTACCTGACAAGCTTATGGGAGGGATGGTGAAAACAAATGTGACTTGGATACAGAGGAAGTTGTGAAGGCCATGATTGTATGTTTTGAAGGAGCACAACTACTAATGATTCTTCAGTAGCTTTTTACTAATTGCAAAATCGAAAGCACTTTAGGCTTTTGTAATAAAGGTTTCTTAAATTCATCTGCTGATGAAGCCAAAAATTTGCTTTATGATTTGCATATTAGATTGAATATCAAGGACTCTTAGCAAGAATTAAAAGAAAATTATTACTTTTTTATTTATTTTTTTATATATATATATATAATACTTAGCTTAGACCTGATTTTTGTTTTAATAAGCTTAAAAGCTGCCCTATTGAGTGGTATTTAAGCTAGCTCCTGTGGACAGCTTTTGATCAAGCCTTCATCACAATTGGTTTGGTGTAGACACAAACTGCAGAAGCACTAAAAATTGATCACTGTATTGCATTAATATTTAAGCTTACCATTTTAAAGTTCAATGATTCTGCTGCCACTTAATTTAAAGACCAGTTGATGTATGTAGGTCCTTACTTTCTGTACAACTACTTTTATTTCCTGGGTAACTTTCAGTGGATTTAAAAATTAATTTTATGAATTACCAAATTTTATTTCAAAGTTATAAAAATTATCATACAAAAAGATTTGATGCAAAGAATCGTATCTTAAAAATTGCAGTAATGAGAAGTTCGGGATCCAAAACTTCAGGTCTGGATCCAACTTGGAATGTCATAGCCCAATCCAAAATAGTATGTTGGGCTACAACCTCTAGGAGTAAAGTTGAAAAAGTGACTTTTGCATTTATTTATATCAATGTAGCTTGGACTTTGATTTGAAATCTTTTTAAGAGTGAAGTGTTTATAAATTTTATTACTTCAGTCTATAGGCCAAGTGCCAAGTTTTCATCTTTGTTTTTGAATCCTTATAAGGATTTGTAAATGTCATTGACCCATTGTACATAAATGATCATGTGAACTAAAAAAAAAAAAAAAAACCAAAAAAAACTTTGCCTATTTGTATCAAATTCAACCTGATCCAAACCCTATGTTAGATACCGTCAAGCAAATTTAAAGGATAAATTTTCTTAATGCCCATACTAAATCTCTTAATTTTCCCAAATTAATAATTCCATGTAAATGTATATGCTGAACTCTAATTAACAATTAAATTATGAAGAAACCTGTTTTCGACAAATCTCACTTTGTCTGCCATTGATTCCATGTTCACTTATTCAGTTAATTATGACAATTTGGGAAAATTTTAAGAGATTTAGTGCAGGTGTTAAAAAGCAAATTTACCATTTAAAGGGATTCATTGACTTGAGGTATTTGAAAATAAACAATTAACATTCTTTTCAGTTTTGTCATCTTAAAACATTTCGGTTAAAACTATTGAGTAATGTTACTGGTTGCTTAATTTTGATTGCTTCACAAATTCCATATATATATATATATATATATATATATATATATATATATATATATATGTGTGTGTGTGTCGTACAATTTTAATGAAGTTAAATAAAGCTAATGACAAAAACCGTGAACAAGATGACTCTCTGCAAAAAATTAATGATTGGGTTCTTGCCTCTGTTATACAATATTCCACTTAAGATAATCATCATTCTTTTTAATGTTAACTGCACTTTCATATCTAAACATTTGTAGCCGCTAGTTATCAATCTTCTTTTCCTTTCCTTCCAGACTTCTTCCATGTTAAAGATTTAATAGTTTACAAATGTACAGGTTATCAACCTAACCAATTTTTGAGATTATGCTGTTAATATTAGTCAATATAACTGCTGTCATATTAAACCAGGCTTTCCCAGTTAAAAAGTAAATTTCTTGTCAATGTTTCTTCCTTACTACCAATCTTTGATATTGTGTTGGTGTGTCTAAAAATTTTAAAATCTCTGTACATTGTCACTTCAGAATGTCGATCAGAGCTCTTTACAACTTCTTTTGCTTTCAATAACATTCTCATGAATTCCTTCTCTTTGTGGTACTTGTTTCTACACTTTTCTATTATCACATTTCTTACTGAACTATAAAATGTTTTTCTGCTAACATCTGGGAAAATTGGCCACATTCCTTTTAATCTGCATTGTTACTCTGGCACCAATGTCTGCACATCTGTTTGCTTTTCTGAATACAAACCCCCTAAAGCTATAAAATGATGAAAGGAATGAGTGTTATTTAGGTGTAGCTTCAGGAGTAGAAAGAAACGGATTAAGTGGGGGGGGGGGAGAAGTAGAAGAAAAGAATTCAAGGGAAGGGCTTACAAGTAACATTGCTCATGATGTGGTAACTTTACAAACTGTTGCTGTGAATTGTAACAATTTGTTATCAGGGTTTGTAAAGATATACGAACGAGTACATGTCTCATAACAGTTGCTGAATTTGTATGAACATTACATATACTAAATGTAACTATTATGGGATATAGGTAGTAATGTTATTTCTATATTACTAAATAACCAAGGGTCCTGGCTACCTAATTTCACTCACAAGGTTTGGGCCAACTCGCATGGCTTTCAGGCACCTTTCCAAAGGTTCCACACACTGGGACTGCCCCCCCACCCCCTTCAATAACATCAGGAAGTCACCTTCCTGACAAATCTACTAGGGTGAGATTTGAACCTGGGTCCCATGATCAGAAAAGACGGATGGCTGGCTTCTGAATGCAAAAAAAATGCTTCCTAATTCTTGATTTTCAGGCCAATAAATAATTGTTGCTTTGATTGGAATGTCAATCTAGTTTTTCTGCCCACATGTTATCTGTATCTAGGGAACATTATCCCAATTCATGGAATCTAGCTAAATTATCTTACATGGTGTTTGAGATTTGAAGACATTATCTCTATAACGGGCTGGCTTTTATTTGGTGTTGCACCAAACTATGCTTAACATTTTAAATTATTTTGTACATTTCAAATGGTCTTTCAAACACTTTAAAGTACTAAAATTAATATATTTAAAATATATTTTAAAAAAAAAAATCTTGCCTGTTTATACTGTTCAAATACAGTCAGCACTCTGGTAAAACTCTTCTTGCTAGAACTCTTGTCACTATATATATTGTATATAATCAGCAGTGACTGGAAATTGATTTTGTTTAATAAATCCTATTTGTCATGGACTTTAGTGTGTAAAATATATACTAATCCTTGATTAGTGTGGCTAATGTGTACAGTAAAAAAAAAAATACGCACTAATCTAAAATGCATTAATTGAATATAATTTATAGGAAATGTAATTTGTACCTCAAATTTTGGTCTTTCAAAATTTCTAATTTGCATAATCTTTAATTACAATATAGCTACATATAAGATACAAGGTGCAGTCAATGCTATGCATTAATGTTTTTACTTTTCTTTTAATGAAAAACTTTGGTTTGCTGTGTAGTTTGCTTCTGTTTTTAGATTTTTATAATCTAAATTTTCCAAATATAAGTATTTTAAACTGAATTTTAGGCATCTTTCCATAGTAAATATCTTTTTATTTGATATTTTTTTAATGTTAATTTCAGTATGTAATTAAATTGCCCCCCCCCCCCCACATTATATATATATATATGTGTGTGTGTGTGTGTGTGTGTGTGTGTGCACACCACCATAATTACCTGGATAATGTCGTGCTTTTATCAGTCGGTAACTATAAACAATCAATATTCAATTGCTACTGTTAAGCTGAATGCTTTAACACTAATAGAATTTTGGTATATATAAAAAAAAAAAAAAAAATAAAAAATTCGTGCATTGAGGGATTCCTGTTAGCTAATAACTATCTTACTTACTCAGCTGTTGTGAAGAACTGAAGTGTTTTCCAGAAGTTAAAATAAACAATGGAATATAAAAAGTGAGTTTCCATCATTCTTGTCACATTCCATTTACACATGTAGGACATGGACCAAGGTTTGCTTCTTGATTCAACCCTCTTCCTAATTTGCATAAATGGTCTAACTAGCAGTGAGTATAATATAATCATTTGTGAATTTCTCTTCTGATGGTATATGGGTACACCTCCAAAATCCTAGATGATCATGGCTTAACAGCTGATCTTGCCTGATGTAGCTCTAACAGTAAGGAGAGAAAAATTGGCTGATCAGATTCAATGCCTTGAAAACCAAACTAGTAACATTCTACCATTGCCAATTAAATCAAGAACTTTCAATTTGGATGAATGGATATTCCCTCACAGAACTGCATATTGGAACTTGCCTAGCCCTCGATGGAAACTCTTGTATATAATCCATTACTAAAGCTGGAAAAAAATGTTTTATTCCCTGTCTGACTCCAGGAAGTACCTGATGCTATCTACTATTTTATTATTTTAACAAGAGCCAGATCAGATGGAAACTGGAGTACTGCTGCTATATATGGGTAGGAACTGTACTGTCCTCACTGCCATTCTCTATAATCCAAAAGTGTCTAAGTCCTTGTGGGTAAAGAACTATTTTCCACTCTGCAACCTCTTTCTCACATAGATGTCACAAACCTCTTGCTGCTCTATCACTATTTTTATTGAAAGTGTTCAGAGAAACTACATTCCTTAGTGTCACCAGTTGTAACCTTCATAGCCAAGACCCTCCCACCATCCCATGCACATTGTAATGAACCACTCATTCCCCTGGTATTCCTTTGAGATGTAAGTTCCACTTGAGTATGCTTCTCTGATCACTACGATCTTAACATGTTCAAGTTTGCAGTTAACTTATCTTCCACATGTATCTACCTTGAGTGGTTCTTGGGCCTTGTACAGAGTGAACAACACTGTAAATTAAATTCCAAGATTTTATCTTGTCACAAGAAAATAGCAAATTATAGTAACAAAGCAATATTTATAAACTCTCAAACAAAAATTCTTTACTGCCTTTGATATCCCCTCCCAAAAGGTCAGCTAGTACATTAGCTTTTAACAACTGAAAGTATTACAGTTAACTATAAGTTCTATTCTAACAGTTTCTTGTCACATTTCTTGCCCATGACTGACAGATTCCTGTCAACTATGGATAAATTGTCATCTAAATTATACAAAAATCAAAATAACACTGACATCTCACTTTAAGGTATTTTTGTGTAATTTTGGTAAATATATCTTTAAATAGTAAATAAATTTATTCCATAAATTTGCCACTAGCTTCAACCACAGCTTACAGATAACTTGGGAATCTTTTGCAACTCTTCTGAATGGTTTTGTTAAAGTGTACCAAGTTAATTTATACATTATTTTTGAAAATTGATAAGATATTAAACATGTATTTGAGATATATATATATATATATATATATATATATATATATATATATATATATAAATCAATTTTCTGGGTATTTCTTTTCATCTGCTCTCGCTGAATAAAATGTATGCAAATCTTGGTTATCTAATACAATGCTTAGAGAAGTCTTTCTGTAAGACCAAAGTTTTCAATTCTGACTTTGGTACTATGAGGCCAATTTTATATCGTGTATCAGGAATACTAATTTCAACAATTGTATTGCTCAGCTACTTATATCAGTGAAGCTACATGGACATGTCCCTTACCACACTGTTCAAAATATTCGCATACAACAGTCAGTTCTGGATCATGACAATCATTTGGGTAATGAGACATGTTTTTATAACTATCTTAAATGGCTCCTTCCAATAATATATGGGCACAAACTGCCCATCTCTTATCTCTGCCTGTCTCATCTATTTACTCAAGCCCATTAGATCGGTTCTTGTTTTCATGTCCCTCTTATCTCAATTGGTCCTTTCCATATGTACCCCCCTAGAAAATTCAACTGATTCATTATGAGAAGTGGCTTTGTTTACATTTTCTCTAAAATGTCATTGCTCATATGTTAGTCTTTGGTATTCTCTGCATTTTTTTTTTTTTTTTTTTTTTTTTTTTTTTTCTACAGAAACATTTCACTTGCTTAAAGTCTCTCTGTGAGATCATCCAGCATTTACTGCTCTAAGGAAGAACTGATATTATGTAACATTTTTTTTTTTTTTTTTTTTTTTTTTTTTTCAAGTTTTAGCCTTTTGGGAGGCATCTTTCACTATCCCAATATGTATTTAGACTTTAGTGTCACTGTTAAAATATTTTCCAGACTTTTAAATTATACTCCCCACTCTCCCTGACAATACTTTTTAACTCCTCAAAACTTACTGCATGTGACAATGGACCACTATTATAAAGAGCAATGGTTAATCTGCAGACTTATCCTATAAGGAAGAATAAAACGTATATCTGGGATATAGTAGCCTCTGAATCTTGAAATTAGGAGTGACCAACTCTGGCTGACTTGGAGCAGAACATCTATTTAGAAGACCTACTTGCTTAGGTAGTCCAGAATAATTGGAGGCAGCTATTTGTACTTGTACTTGTATTTGTAACTAGCAGTAGAGCCCAGAGATGTAAAAGATCAAATATCAACCATCATAAAGACTGAAAAATAAAATTGATAAAGATTTGTTTAAGGTTGATGGACATGCATGTCTTAGTTTTTTACGAATTGGTCAAACTCAAACAAAAACATTGTTTTCAATCGTTATGAGTCTACCGATTGAATAGAATTTTATAAACAATTGTCTTGTAAATGGAATTTCTAAAGCATTCTGAATGTAAAAATAAAGTGTGCAAGATAAGAAACACTACCTGCCAAAAAAAAGTGAAGTTTTGTTGAAATAGGTTGAAAAATGTAGGAAATCCGATCCCATATATAAACGAACACACACACACAACCTGGGTTTTATAAGTATAACTCGGTATGAGTTCTCCCCCTTTCATTCTCGTGATGCCTCTTAATCTTGTTTTCAAATTGATTTTGTGCAAAAACAAATGTTTTCCAATTTTTGGCGCTGTTAGAACCACCACAAGGTATTTTACGTATGTAGGAAATCCAATCCAATATACACACACGCACTGCATTTTATGATGGTATAATTATACTTATAATTCATAATTATACTCAATTTATAATTATCCTTTCATAGATACAAATATTTTTGATAAACAGCATTTACTTAAATATTGGATCTATAAAAATGTGTAATTGTAATAGAATAAAAACATTAGCTAAATCAAGCTTATATAATATGGAGAAAGGAACTTGTCAAGTGATCATCTCCATTTATATAATTCCCCATTCCTAGTGATTGCACTTGTAGGAAATGGGCTGTTCCATGTGATGTCATTTACATTAGACCCCTTTTAGAAATGTTCTGAAAAGGGAGAATCTTCAGATCCTTAAATAGAACATGGGTTAAAGAATTTTTTGCTTATCCAAAATAACTGGCTATCAGATTGTTATAGTGGAACACGCCTATTCTATAGTTAATAGACTCTCCCACCTATAAGTAGGAGTAGTAAGAGTAATGTGGCAGTCGCTCAGTCAGTTGATGCTGTACGACCTTTAGTTGAATACTAAAGTATCGGTGACCACAACTAGATTACTCTGCGTTATACCTATTATATCAAGTTCCTAACATTTTCTATGTCGAACCTATTTTAGGACTGACTTAGTACAGATACAAGCCTCCACTGTGAAATCACTCCATAACAAATTTGACGGGGTATTCGAATTCATTTAGTGGAAGAAAAAAAAAATTTGTTTGCCACAGTATAATTTGGCAACAAGGAATTTGTACTCTTACAGAGGAGGAAAAGAAAAAAAAAAAATTTTGCTCGGCACATTAAATTCGTAATCATAGTTTTTTTTTTTTTTTTTTTTTTTTTTTTTTTTTTTTTTGAAAGACATGACCAACTTAGTGACAAAAAATCAGTCATATTCTCAATTAAGAAAATTTTTTTTTTTTCTCTATAATACTTTGATCAAATAGGTCACGAATTGCAAATTCGTCAGACCCCCCCCCCTTACAATATTTAAGCATTGGGTAAACTTTTTGCGAAGATGGAAAAATGCAAAAATATATACTGGGAATTTAAGTTCCAGTTGGGACAACAGATGACAATATTAGAGCAACAGAAGACATTCAGATGCAACTACAGGAGGAAACTTTAATAGACAAATGCATTTTCAACAAGAAATGGAACAGATGCATAAGGAGTTTCAAAACAAAATTCTGGAAATAACAGAGGAAAGAGAATCTACAAAATGGTTTTTTTTTTTTTTTTTTTTTTTTTTTTTCCCCCAGAGAATACAATATGGAATTCAATTGAAATATTCACGTACAGTCCAGATGAAGAGATAACTTTTGAGGAGTATTATAAAAAATATACGGACGTGTATAACGTGGACTGCCACTTGTGGTCTGAAGGAAAGGTTAGGCTTCTTTTAAGCAAATTAGGAACTGCTGAGCATAACAAATTGGTAAACTACATTTTACCAAAAAAAAAAAAACTAGTGAGTTGACATTTGCCGAGGCGGTAAATATATTAAATGAATTTAGTAAAAAGATAGCTTTTGTTTCACAAGAGATGGAAATGTTTGAATCTGAAAGATGACAAACAAGACTATAACGTACGCAGCCAATGTGAATGAGCATTGTGAAGAATTCAAGCTGGCAGTTAAGCGCTGACAATTTTAAGTGTTTAGTGTTTGTTCAAGGGCTGGTATTGGAAAGAGATGCAGAGTTGAGAAAACTTAGTGCTGTCAAAATTGGAAAACAAACCAAGGATTATGATACAGAAGTTGGCAGAAGACTAAACAAGATATGTTAGCATAAAGATTCGAAAAAGATAGAACAGTCTGGCATGTCGCATGTAAGGAAAATATGCTACAAGAGTCAGTCTACCAAAAAGAATTCTAAAATTGCGGATAATCAAGCAAAAAGTGAAATACCAGAGAAAAATAGCAAAACTCCCAAAGCCATGTTTTGTTTGCGGTGAACTTCACTGGTACTGCAATTTTAGGAATAAAAATGTTTCAACTGTAAAAGAGTGGGTCATAAAAGCTCACACTCTAGGTCAAAAAATAAGGACAATAAAATAAAATTAAAGTCGGACAAGGTGAACGATGGAATAACCAGAGAATTTGTTACTGTCGAAATAAGTAATAAAAAAAAAAATAAAAACGCAACTCTACACTGGTATCTATCATAAATTTGCATATGTGGAAGAAGTTGGGGAAACCCACTGTTAATGAAGACAAAGAATCTCGACCAGTGACAGGAGAAAGATACAATTTATTGGGAAATTTGTTACAAACGTCATGTTGAATAAAAAAAAAAAAAAACGCAAAAAGCTAAACTATTTGTCATAGAAAATATCACAAACTTACTTGGTGTAAATTGGATAACAGAATTCCAATTATGGGATCTACCGATAAATTCCTTCTGTTACAAGGTAGATTTTTTAAACTATGAAGCCCAAAAATTAGTAAAGAAACTGAAGGGAACATTTCTTACTTTTTTTTTGTTTTGTTTTGTTTTGTTTTGTTTGTTTTGTTCTCCAGGTTTGGGAACATGTACCAAGATGGAGGCAAAATTCCAGCCAAAAGAAAACACTCGGGCAGTATTCAAAGAAAAGGAACGTGCTGTTTGATTCAATTGAACAGATAAAGAATTGGACAGATTAGAGAAAACAGTGTATTTAAAAAAAGTTAAATGGGTAACACTACTGATATACATGAAAAACAAGCTCCAGAAAGTAAAGCTGATACTGAGAAAAACTGGGGAGTTACCTGCAGCCAAGGACATGCAGTATTATTAAATGATTGAAGTCACCACAGAAAATGTTAAGCACAAGATCAACAAAAGGGAAGCTAGAGGCTGAACAAATAGAACCACAAGAACCTACAGAAACTGACTCCATCCTTAAGCTCAAAGCAGGTGGTTAACACTTTGGAGGTACCAAAAAATAGAAAAACAGCTTGGCAATATGATGTACTTGGAAAAAGGCGAAAAATTCACGTGCAGTAACCAGATCAGATGACGTTTTTCAGACGTGGGTGACAGCGGTCCTGCGGAAAGGCTGATGGAGGTGATTTTCAATAAGTTTGATCTGAGGTACGCCAATCCAGGAGAAAAAAAATAGGCAACTGATCATTTAAAAGTGGATCAAATAACGTAGGCGACACACTACGACTTTTTTTTTTTTTTTTTTTTTTTTTTTTTTTTTACAGGAAATATAAAGAAAAATGAAAAAATAAAGAAAACACTTTACTCCTACAGAGTAAAGTTTTAGGGTGGGGATGTTATAGTGGAACACACTTATTCTATAGTTACTCTTACTACTCCTTATCATAGGTGGGAGAGTAACGTGTCAGTTGATGCCGTATGACTGTTAGTTGGATACTAAAGTATCAGCGACCACAACTAGATTACTCTGTGTTATACCTATTAAAGTTCCTAACGTCTTGTACATCGAACCTATTTTAGGACTGACTTAGTACAAATACAAGCCTCCACTGTGAAATCACTCCATAACACAGATAGTACTGACTTGACTAATTCCCATATAAACCTAGAGTACGACAAAAGGGTTAATCATTCTAATCTCTTATTACAAAATTATCATTACCATAAATTGCCAGTTATTTAAGCATTAGCCATAAACCCAGCTCTATGCAGATCCTAGCACTAAAAACTTTGTTTCCGGATAGATATGTAGGTTTTGCAAGACTTTTTCTCAAAGACCTCTCCCCACAAAAAAGACTAACCATTTGTAAATATCTACAGAAAATACTAAAGTTTGTTGGTATAAAATCTGTACTTGCCAGAGAATCATATATACCTCAGTATTTCCAGATTGAGTTGAACCACTTCTGCAAGGGTTTTTCATCCTAAATCATAACTTATTCAGCATAAATATTACATTATGAATGATTTAATTTTCTCAAAACATCTTAAAGTTTTTAAAAAGTGAATTCAACCTTTTATACAGTGTAACCCATATATAAGATTTGTCAGGACCGGAGAAGTCTCTTATATCTGGGTTTGGTCTATTTTGTTTAGGTAAGTATGGCTCTAATTTGGGACCAGAGAAAATCTCTTGTAGCCGGGTCTCTCTCTTATAGCCAGGTTACACTGTACTTCGATTCTACATAGTGTTCAAGAATGTTTTTGAAGAGTAAGTGAAACCAATTTGTAATGGCATGAAAAAAATACTTTCAGAATCTTGACTGATTCTGATTTAGTGAGCCTGCATTTTAGTTTCAATGTATGGTCAGAAATTTTTGCAATTAACTTTTAAAATTGCAGTCTTTCAACATAAAACTGCATAAGGGAGAAAAATAACTATTTTTCCTGAAACTAACATTAAAGGTCTTGCTTGACTTTACATTTTTGTATAGCACTTGTTAATTGTGCTGTTAGCTTTTAGGGAGAGAATCCTCTCTAAAAATGTATTAAGGGCAGCAATGAAAAGGATAAGGCTAAGGAGATACTCGGTTTTCTAGTTGCCAATATTATATCAGTTGAAACAAATTTGCAGAAGTTTTACCTATAGCGGCAAAAAAATTGAGGTTTGTGATTAGTTCTTGTAAAGCCAGATAAAACGGATCCTGGTGCAGAAGCATGTCTCCATTGGCAAAAAACCTCACTTAGCTTGTAGGAACTCCTTCCTGTTGGATTAAGAACATTTAAAACGTGCAAGTATTTAGGGCTTTGTAAAGATCTTTGGAGACTCAGCATCAGCTGATATGGAAACGGGATTGGAGTCTCGAGACGTAAGGGAACAAGCCATCAGGAACAAGTCTTCAACTGTTATGAAATGAGCAAAAAAAACAACTTAATCTCTTAGATTTGACTAGATTACAGTGTAACCTGGATATAAGAGTTGTCAGGACCGGAGAAGTCTCTTATATCCGGGTTTCTCTTATATCCGGGTTTTGTCTATTATATATACATTAACACGGGCTCTAATTTGGGACCAAAGATAATTTCTCTTGTATCCAGGTTTCTCTTATATCCGGGTTACACTGTACTATAAGGATACGGGATTCCATGCTTTCTCAAATTTAGGTTACAGTTCTTCCTTGACTTTCTTTACTGCCTTGTATGAAATTATATTGGTAAATAGTTGGCAGAATCCACATTCTAACTCTGTAGCTGCTGCCAAAACTTCACATCTGGTTGTTTCCATAATTGACAAAATGTTTTGCAATTAGCAACACCAAATCAAACGATTACAATTTAAATATTTGCCAAGTGCTTTAAGAGACAATAGAAATTGCAACACTGATATCTGAATGTGCATTAGGATAGTGAAAGATGCCTTTCAAAAGCTAAAAGTATTAAGTGGTACTATTGTTACAAAGAAAATAGTACTGAACTGTTGTAATATAAGTCCTCTATGACGGTTAATGTGGACCACTCGTCACAGATGAATACTTGAAGCAACATAAATGTGGTTCTACAGAAGGATGCTGGGAATACCATGTGCCAAATGTAAGTAATGGCAAAGATTTAGAGAAAATGGAAATGAAGGAAACTTGCTTAACATAAGATGGTTGGAACTTCTAGGATACATAATGACGAAAAAGCTTGAATTTAATACTCATGGGGTTGATTAAAGGCAGAAAAGGCAAAGGAAAATGAATAACCTACCTAGAAAGCTTGAGTAAATGGATGTTGGAACAAAGTTTAGGGGAGATGGACAATTTATGAAGAGTTACAGATGACAGGAAATTGAAGGTCCATTATTACCAACATCCTGAAGTGACATGGCAGTTTTCACACATGCATTGGTCTGAACTTGTGTTCACAAGTTTACATTAAACTTGTATTGGCAAGATATCAACTCTTTAAAGGAGACTTGGCTTTCCTGGGTTCATTTGTTTGTCATTCTGTTAAGTATATACTTGCATATAAGCTGACTTCATATATAGTGTGATTGCTGAAATATTTTGGCTTAACCACTTCAAAAAAAAAAATTGCTTGTGTATAGTGAGATTCCCCCCTCACCACTTGTGTGTGTGTGGAGACTGGTGAATGAGACTGGTCTCGATTTTGTCAAATGACTAATTATACAAAAAAGTACCAGAATTTTTTTTTTTTTTTTTTTTTTTTTCTCTCCTCTTCTCTCCCTTTGTGAAAAAAGTGACAATTGTAGGGCTTCTATTGACTAAACTTGCTGGTAGTTGCCTGTAAGATTTTCTAAACATTTACTAAGCTCACCTTTTACACTGACTTTGTCCTAAAGTATCTAATAGGTATAAAACTCTACACTAAGTATTTTGATAGCAATGAAGACTTCATAGCTCTTTATTTACACATGTGCCACAATTGCTTTATTATAGTAAGGATAATGTATTTATTTTTATCTTTTTTGGGTCATCTCTTAGCACTGACAAGTTGACATTGGATATATCCACTTTCAATTTCCCCACTTTCAGTGACTGGGAAGAAATCTTAACTTTTGTCGTCAAGGAGAAACAAGTTTCCAAGTTTGTTGACTTTGCACTTTCCTATTCTTTAGACATGACTAATAGTTTACTCCCCACCCTCTTTTTCTTCATTACTTGAATTGGTTATTCTCTCAAAAAAAAATATCCATTGTCCCAATTTTAACATGGCCAACTTCCGCTTGAGCAGAAACTGATACCTCATTCTTAGTTTTTATATTGGGCGATCTATATGCAATTTTGGCAGTACATTTTACTAAAAAGGTGCAGATTGTCCAATGGTTAAATCGAAGTTACACTTCACTTGGCAGTAATGTTTCTGTCTGGATCCACTTCCCCATTTTTGAGAAATCAATATCTCTGGAAATTTAAATAATGAAGCCAAGCAGCATAGACAATGAGAATCACAATATCATGCAATAAAAACCACCAAAGGAAGAAATGTCCTGGTCTCCAAACATTTGCATTTCAATCCTGACCAAAACCCTAAAGATACCTGTAGAAGTAGGACCTGTACAAATATACATCCAACCAATAGAATGTCTGTTTCTTAACATAAACAATAAACCAACTGATGAGGAAATTTAAAAAAAAAAAAAAAAAAAAAACATTGAAATAGAGCTATGAAAATAGCTTAATTTCTCTAAGGAAAGTCTGGAATCAAAAATGCAACTCCAAAAAGTGGGGCCCATCATACATTGATACATTTTAGGAACAGAAAGGTTGTTCAAAAGACCCTTGCATGTAGAGGTATCTCAATTGGATTCATCATTATAAAAGTATTAATGAACACTAACAAAGCTGTAAAAGTCAAACTCTAAATTACTTACCTCTCAATAGGAAACTGTCAACTGACTTTGACCTCACAGAAGTATGACCATTGAGACTGCCTCTTCATGAGAAACCTCATTCCAAACTTGGAATCCACTGAATGCATTAATCTAATAGAGGAATTGTATCTGTCTACAAAATCTTGTATATCTGACAAAGACCAAATGCAGAAAAATTTCAAACCTAATCAGGTGTAGGAGGTAATGAGCCCCCAGTCTATTTAATCTTTTCTGAGCTTATGCTCTGCACATTTACAGATGTGATGAGATGGGCAGTAACCCTTTAAGCATTTCATCCTGCATCCTAAACAAGTCTATCAATAGAAGACAATCATGCTTTCCTTCCTGAAGCCAATGTAATGAGGGAGGGGGGTATGCTGATGACATGGGTATTTATAGTTGGGATAAGAATAACATTGAACAGAATCTTTTTTTTATATAGTTTCAAGAAATGGGACTTTCCAAAAACGGTGTTCTGGAATTGGAATGAAATCAATGATGGCATTTGGTCTGAATCCATCATGCTAATACATGATGTGGAATAAATACCGATCATTTCAGATACTCCAGTGTATGGATCAGTTATAACAAATTAGAAAAAATTGAACGTAGAATAGGCTGTGCCAGAAAGTTTTTCAACACTGCAAATTGTTACAAAAACAAAAACCTCAACCTGAAAATTTGACTTTTTTTTTTTTTTTTTTTTTTTTTTTTTTTTTTTATTACTTTAAATAGCCTCATAAAATTCATACTTTCATATGGATGTCATGTATAGCACCAGATCCATTCAGATATTTCTGAACACTTTTATACCACCACTTCCTAAGATCAACTGTAAGAAAATGACAGATGTTGACAACCACATTTTTTTTTTTTTTTTTTTTTTTTAAGGTTAGGAAGGACCCCCCCTCCAAACAAAAAATAAATAAATAAATAAATAAAAATACTGGAAAGTGATAACAGCCACTGCACTTGTGGGACCACTTTCCTGAAATTGCTTTAAGAGAAATATTTTATAAATTTCAGCCAAAAGCAGTTCTGGCTGTTCAGTCAATGAATGCCAAAGGTTTCCTTGTAAAGAAACTGCTGATAATTACCCTATGGGTAAAAACAAAAAAAATTCTACCCAGTTCTGTAAAGCGGTTCACTCACCTCACCCTCCCAATTCATTTAGTAAGGCTGTAACTATGATCTGTACATCTATTATAAAAGATGATTCTCTGACCATATCATACTGTCTGCATGTGTCTTTAAATAATCAGATTTTAGAAATTATTCTGTAACAGAATTATTTTTAAAGTTAATCATTGCTCCTTGTAATACAAGTAAAATTAATAGGTTTTAAGTTTAACTGGAAGTAAAAAGTAAATATTGCTTAATATAATCTGCAGTGTGTGTGTGTGTGTGTGTGTGTGTGTGTGTGTGTGTGTGTGTATATATATATATATATATATAACTTTTGGGAGTTTGTAACACATGTAATGTAGTCATAACCAGGGGTGGTCGTGGGGGCATTGTAGTGTCTATAGAATGTTCTCATAGCATGCATCACAGCCTCTGAATAAGCCCAACTCGATGAGGTAAGGGGATGAAGAGACAACTGGCACCTGATAACTGCTTTGGGTAGATGTAGTTTATCAGCCCGTGAAGAAATCCCTCTTTTTCTCTTGTGCTGTGTCCTTTAGGTGATCATTGCTCTCCACTTGCCCCTTATCCCTTGTAGCTCTCAATAAGTTTAGTGCCTCTGCCAACTCCCCCAAGGCTACGTTCTGCCATCCACTTAAGCTCACCAGGTATGTGGTATTTCCCTTGTCTCTCTACTCTTCTACTCGACCTGTGATTCTACAGGCTCTCCTTTCTCATTACATGTCCCAGAAATTTCATCTGCTTATATTAAGTATATGCTTTCTCCTTGTTTGCATCCTCACAAAGACCTCGTCGTTGCTCACACGCTTGATCCTTATCCTTCTGTAGAACCACATCTCCACTGCCTTTAGTCTCTTCACCTTTTTAGGAGACTGTCCAACATTCGTTGCTGTATAGGACATGTCACATAGCAGCTCTCCAAAGAAATCCTATCTTGCAGTACTCTGCCCAGTTTTTGGAATGCATCCTTGGCTATTCCAATCTCTTTGGATCTCGGTATCACACCTACTGTCCTCTGTCAAAGCACTTCCTAGATATTTAAACTTCCGTGCATGCCTGGTTTTAGTGTCCTCCACCTGCAAATCATATTTTAGGGCCAGGCAGGCATTTATTTGGATTTTATTAGTATGGCCAAGAGGGAGGGTGCCTGTGGTCTGGACAAGTGCATGGCTTCCAATATCATGGAGCGGTCCCTCTAGTCTCGCCACTAAAGGACTGTATTTTGACTAAACTGGATGCTGCCATTATTGAGTCAGATATTCTTGTATAGCAGGTACATCAGGCTTGTAAATTTTTGTAGAACTATTTCTAGGGTTGTGATTGAATTAAAATAGACGTGTATACATGCAAACTTATCCATTTCAATTTCATTTAAATTGTGTGTATCTGAGGATAATTTATCCTATTTGAGTAACAGGAAGAGCAAAAATGAATGTGCCCCCCCCCTTTTTTTTTTTTTTTTTTTTTTAAAAAAACTCTGTAAAAACAATACTTTTAATAAATAAAATAGCTTAGACAAAGAATTTAATTTGATCGTCTTACAGTCAGCAAAGTGAGATCTGTACCAAACTAGTCAGCATAACTTGTCCAGTAGTTGGGATTGGAGTTAATCAGCCAATGAAGTCGGTTCATTTAGAAGGAACACCCTGACTTTTAAATCTCTGCTCTGCAGCAATATCCAATCCGGGATCTTCATGATTGATTGAACCTTGACCTCCAGACTACAACCTCCCACCCCCATCTTGCTTGCCTCCTGAGCTTGCTGTAGTCAGTATTGCTTAATACCAAATCTAAATTCAGCCTCTTCATCTGATGAATCATCGAACAAATCCAATACTAGCTGACCACTTATGTTATTTTTTTTTATTTATTTATTTATTTTTTTTTTTTTTTTTTTTTTTTTTTGCTCTATTCAAACCAGAACAGCTGGTCACTTACTCAGCTCATGTGCTAACTTTAGCACAACTGAAAATAAACAGGCACCAGTATTCACACTTACCATATGTAAACTACTGCCAGTGCATAGTTCCTGATCTGCTGCAAAATGTCACTAGCAGATCAATGAAAAGGTTTCATAAGTTAATCAGTATGGACGTGATTTGGCTTGATTTTGAAAACTTGTAACAATGTTAGGTAACTTAGATTTTTACTAAAACGTTAAAAGCTTTTTAGGTGATTGCAGACTTTTTACTTTTAGTGACTGCCATATTGGCTTTGTAAATAAATCCTTTTCACTTGTCCTTTCTTTCTTTATTACTGACCTTTTCAAGATAAAACAATTTGCCTTACAGTGTTTCATGGTATTGTCCTCTCTGTGTGTCTATTGTGTGTACTATGGGTGTTGAAATGGTCATGTTGCACAATTTTTATATGCAGGGTTTGGAGCTTTGTTCTATTTGTAATTTTATAAAAGTTTGTCCATTTCTGTCTAGACCGTTAGGCCTTATTTTTGCACAAAGGCTCCTGGGAGTGGGGCAGCATGAATCCAATCTCGACATGTTAAATAGCTGGGTATACTGGGTTCTCTATGTAACACCTCTTGCTACTGCCTACACGTAGTGATGTAACTGTATTTAGTGGTTTGGCCCTCAATCTTAGCCTGTGATTAAAACATCATTCTAACTCTGCACTAGTCCATGCTGATGCTGGATGCTTCAATCCACACCGTTCCTGCCAATGTTGTTCTTGATCTCAGAGTAGGCAACCATTTCCTGATCCCAAGATTTTATCTAAACTTATAGAAGGCAAGACCAGTGTCGCTATAGATGTTGTGGGGAAGGGTTAATTTTTCAGTATCTGTCTATATTTCTGAGATGAGGTATTACGTACACTATCATCCTTATCTTTGTCATATTTATCACATTTCAGCCATGGTATGCTTTGATCTGTTTGACCTTCCAACTACCTGAAGGAGACTGGAGTGTACAACAGCCCAAACCATGTGATAAATATGGCAACAATGTAAATAGTGGGTTAGCTCTTGTTGTACCAAGAGCTATATAAACTAATTGAAGATTAACCCCCATGAATCTTTTTTTCTCTTTTTTTTTTTTTTTTTTTTTTTTTTTTTTTCTGTGAAAATATTCTTCCTTAATATAACCCTACCATGGCTTGAACCAGCACTGCCATTGTGATGACATTGTATCTTCTACAGTGCTTTCATTTCTAGATTTATTTTTGTTAACCAAAATATAATCTTCATTTGTTTTCAGTTTGCCAGTGACATGTTTTCCTAATTTCCCAAGATAAAATTGTTCCAAGTCCATTTTTGTCTGTATACCAGACTCTGCATAGATAAGAAAATAAAGTTTAGGAGGTAAGAAAAAGGTCTCCTTTTTACCAAGGAGAGAGGGGGAGGAAATGTGTGTGCCTAACCTTTTCTCTCCTGCTTAAAATTAATGTTAACCGGCTCTCGGCGTCGGATCTATCAAGTGGCAGTCGGTCTTGGACTATTCTAAATTTCTAAATTAAAATCTAAATGCAAAAGGAAACCATTTAATTATATTCCGCCCCCCCCCAAAAAAAAATTTGCGGTAGGGCTATCTATAATATCTGGAGAGCCAGGATTGTCTCCATCCTGAAGAGATATGGTGGAGTAATGTTTAGTGGCTCAGATTGAGGAATCTGAGCAAAGTTTGAATTCCATTACAGTTCATTACATACACTTGTATGCTCATACCTTTTGGGGAAGGTATGAATCATCTCTAACCTCCCGATTGGGTCTTATCACATTGGGTGACTTGGTCTAGAAGGTAACTTTGAATTCAAACTGTAGTGAATCTATCCTTCCGTGCATCTGAAGACTGCTTGTAAATCCAAATTCCCACTGAAAAGACTATGGATTTGCAGGTTTGTTTAATGTAGTCGCATCACCTGACCAGGAGAACATTACAAACAGTACAGGGAGAAACTTGTTTAGATTTTTTTTTTTTTTTTTTTTTTTTTTTTTTTTTTTTGAGACTTGCATATAAACATTGTATTATAGAATACCTGCCCGTCATTGAATGCTAGATGACTGAAAACTTTAATAGTTCAGATATATTTTACACAAACTTTAATAAAAATCACTTAGTCACAATTTTCCTGGTCCACAAGCCCAAGTTCTCACAAGATTTGCTTTTATTGGCAATTTAAGGTTTTGAGTACTTGGGTTGCTTAATTTTTGTGCAAGAATTAGTGGAAGTGGTTTTTTTTTTTTTTTTTTTTTTTTTTTTTAATGCTTGAATTTAAGACCTTTTCTATGAAAGTAAAATAGAACTGGTAGGATTCTGGATTACATTAGTACCATACAAAATATGTATATATACACACACACACATACTTCAACAGTATGTCAGACCCAGTTGCCAAAGGACCAAGAAGGAAAACTTATCAGGATCTATTACATTACAGTCCCTTCTTTGAATATAGATATATGCAGTAAGAGCACCTGACGAGATATGGCAGTATTTCATGCCTGGACTTATAAATGTGCACGATTGATTCTGACCAGAAAAATTGTCTGGCACATACAATGAACCAACTTTTCTAGTAGTTGAACTAGCAATTAATTCAATTTCCTCTTTTGGAAAACAGGAGCCAAAGAAAAGATTTGCTTTTCTGGAGGTTAGCATCCTGCATGTTTATGTCAGGCAGAAAAAGGCTTTCTATGCTGATTTAAATGAAAGCAGTTTTGTTTTGATGTTAAAATTTTTACAAACCATTCTTTGCACCAATTAATCACTGATGGTTCTTTCTGACATCAGTTACCAGTTTTACTTTGTTTTGTTACTATGACAGAAAATAGTTGTCATCAGCATAATTGATATTTCTATTAAGTTGGAACGTTTATTTTCTTTGGTAAATAAAAACCTTTTGCTTTTTTTTTTTTTTTTTTTTTTTTTTTTTTTTTTGTTTTTGTTTTTGTAACATTTAATGGATGAAACTAAATAGTGAAATTTTTCTCCCTTTTGAGGAAGACCAGTCTCCCCCCCCCAAAATATTTCAGGGTTGTAGCCAAAAAAACAAGTGGTGGAGTGGGGGGGAGAGACACTGTCAGTACTTAATTTTTGGCACTCTGTAATGTGTGAAAGATCTTGTTTGGTTTTTACTATGGATTAACATATGGCAAGAATTCTTTTACTAACCCTAGACTCCGTCATGGTAACTAGAATTTTAAGATAAACCTTTTAATTATAGACTATAAAACTTAAATGTTGCCAAATGCAACTTACAGCATTTCAAATCTGAAACTACATTTCAGGGTGGAGTGGGAAAAATCTCAATTGGTATTGTGCTTTTTTTTTTTTTTTTTTTTTTTTTTTTTTTAAATATATGTGAAAGTGACTGGTAGGAGGGGACATTTTTTTGTTTCTTGCTGTTAATTTTTTGGGCCGATTCTTTTCTGAAGTGTGTGAGGCGTCTGTGTGGTTGTTTCTCATGCACATTTTAGATTTTTGCTAAATGCACAGTACAGTAGGGTGAAAGTTGGGCAAAGTCTGAGGAAGAGAGCACCATAATGCAACTCAGTTTCCAAATATCTGGCAGACAATGCTGTGCAGCTTGGCATTTGTGCCAGAAGCTCAAATACAAATGTTTTAGTGTTTTTGGTGTCCATCTGAGGAAATGGCTGGATGAGTCTAACGGTGATTATGAAAGTGGAGCGATCACTAGTGATGGCAAAGTTATACCTCCATCCCTATTCTCACAGGGGCCTACATAAAGTGCCTTGAGGTAGTGCTGCCCTGGGTCAAGAGGGTGGCAGATGGAAAACCCTACATGTGCAACGGAACTCTGCAACATGCCATGAAAGCAGAGCCCAATCATGGCTGTCAGACAATTTCTGCAACCACATCACCCCCCCCTTTACATTTAGTACATTTAGCCAGCTGACTCCCCAAACTGTAATCCCTTGAATATGTGTGGGGCATAGTTGAGTGATAGATCGACAAAACTTGTAACACCAAAGATTAACTGAAGGCAAGGATTATGGCAGCATTCACCAACTTAAACAAGGAGACCGTCCAGAAGAGTTGCAAGAGATCCCAGTTGTCAGGTGGTCATGGTTGAAGCCAATGGATTTTTTTTTTTTTTTTTTTTTTTTTTTTTAATTTACTAATTAAGGATTCTTGTAATTTTGGTAAATGTTAAAATGAGATGTCTGTTACTTTTATTTTTTGTAAACTTAGCTAAAAAGAAAGTAAATATCCAGAGTGCAATGGATAAATTAAGTCTATCTTCTTGGACAAAGCCATAATTGTGGTGTATCCAGTAAATGTTAACTTGTCTACACAAAAAGTGTAGCAGACTAGCCTTATTACTACCCCCCCCCCCCCAAAAAAAAAACAATCTTCCTATGTTTTGCCTTCTCTGGTAAATCATCCTTTCAAATCTTCACTTTCACTTAGATTCAGATACTGGCTACTCCTAGCAACAAAGCAGCCTATACGATAAATCTTCTCAATAGTCTGACAAGCTCATAATGGATTTCATTTCCTTGTCATATATGGCTAAAAATTTCATTTGTGCAAATTTTTATTTTCAATCTTTGAATAGTCAGTAAGAAATTACTTCCCTTATTTTTGAAATTCCAGTAAATAGTTACGACTTGCTTGAATAAGTAAAGATTCTTTACTGTCTATAGAAAAAAATACTCTGACCAGTCGATCGATGGGTTTTTTTTTGTTTTTTTTTTTCTATAGTAAACTGATGACAATTATTGCTAAGTAATGAATTTTTTATTTAAATGTCAAGATTCATTTGTTTCTGCAAACAAGTAAAATTAAATGACTTTGTTACTTGTTAAAATTTGAATTTATTTTTTTAATTTAAAATTCCTTTGGTATATTGTTTGCCGGGCACCGACCAGCCGCTTGGGGCAAGAAATGGCTAAAAGATCTTGTTAGTCAAACATTCAGCAAAAAAAAAAAAAGATCGGTCACATCTTGCCATTATCTCTGCCAGCAGAACCATCCATATGGGTAGTGCCTTGAAAACAACATACAAACTTTTGCGTTGTATTTTCTGGATAGTTCGGTAACTAAGGTTTGAACAAAAACATTTATAGTGAGCTGCGAAAAGACACCCCTTCTCCTCTCTTCCCCAAAAAAATCTTGGATACAAGTTCCATTCTCTTAACAATTCTGTTTATAGCAGAAAATCTGACTCAACATAGTTATAAATGTCATACTTCTGCACCATTCACTGACGTGCGTTATTTATACTTTCTTACTTTTACTTATAATAATGGTTAGTGATGCTGTGTAGCAGCTATTTTGTTTGTTCTGTTTTGGTACTTTACTTTTGGGCTGTTGATCGTTCCTGCTGCTACTAACTTTCTACCCCACAGTAAAGAAATGATGTTACAACGGGGCAACACAAGGACTTTTTTTACTCTTTCTTAAACTTTTTACTGGAAAAATCTTTGAGATTTCCTTTTTAAAGAGAAAAACAGAACCAAAATGGATAAACCTCAAAAGACGAGAAGTAGGTTATTAAATTTTATTTATATTTGAAAAACATTTTAGTACCATTTTTGTTAGTGTCACCAATGAACGGCCTCCATCTCATTTGTTTTTAGTTTCGTTTTTGTTTGTCGTTGTTTGTTTTCCGGGAACTTTTCTCTTAAACAATTGGGACTTTTTATTATAATTGGTGGCGGTTTAAGCCCCCTTTTTCTTTTTCTATTGTGAATGTTTAAAGATGTACGAAAACCCTTCCTTACTTGACTGGCATATTTGAGAAATTTTCGTTTCAGCACCTATTTACTTTTTTGACTTGAGTGGGTAATAACGAGTTTCCTTTTGTGGGTGAAACCTTTGGCCTTTAAACTTCACTCCTATCTGCTCACACTGAAAATTCTTTTAGTAACAAGTTTTCTTTCAACACGATACTAATTTTTTTAATACTGTATTTGTCATGACATCGTTTCTACGTGTTTTTATATTTTACCCTCTTTTGTTTTTATCATGGCACTAGAGACTGGTCCACGTACTATTTTTTTTTTTTTTAGGGGGGGGGGGATTTAAACCTGTGCCATTTGTTGGAATAAAAATATCGATTTAAATTTTAGATGGTCCTATTTAGTTTCGATACAATGTTAGGGACAAATCTGGATTTTAGTTATTGGCTTTCACTCCGCTCAGATGTCACTTAGCTGTTTTTTTTTTTTTTTTTTTTTTTTTTTTTTTTTTTTTTAAAACAAAGTTAAGTTTGAAAATGTCTTGCTCTTAGTCTTAATTCATTGATATTTTTTTAATTTTCTGAATTCATTCATTAACCTTAAAAATTAATGAAATTATTTTGTGCACAAATTTTTTTTTTTATTTTATTTTATTTTATTTATTTATTTTTTTTTTTTTTTTTTTTTTTTATTACTGAGTATTAAAATTTATATAAAAGGCACTAACATTAATTCAGTTTTTCTAATACTTAGTCCCCATAGAATACATGAGTCACCAAGCCGTCAAACCTGCCAAAACCTTAACAGCTACTTTTTTATTCTTCACTTTCAGAAAAATATATTTTGGATTTTTTATGGTATGCTAATTTCTTTTAGCAAATTGTTGGTACCTAATTTAAGGGCTAAATCAATAACTGAGATATTGGTCTTATTTAAGTGGTCCATTACACTTAAAATCCTTAAACTATAATTACTTTATCAATTTGCAAACTTAAATATAGAAAAGTAATTACTTTTCTCAATGTGTTTCCCCTGCTGTGTATGTGTCTCTACTCTTATTGTAAAATTCTTGGCATAATATGGGACCAGATCTTGAAATATTTCTTTTTAGGATCCTTATCTATACCCTTCAACTGTATTCAAGTCTGGTAAAAGGACATCCTACAATTGGTAAATGGAATAAACTCCCTAGACTAGCAATGGTGTAAAAGTCTAACTGGCTAATTTGCATTTCATGTTGGGCATCTATAAGGCCAAAACAGTGGTATCTCCAGTATGGAGTCACTTTCTATGCTATACTTTATCTGACAAACAAGGTTCTCTTTTTTGGGGCGGGGGGTCTTAATCCTCTAAAGTTTAAATCTGTAAACTTTTGTCAGGGATTGTAAATAAACTTGTAAATATTTTAGGTAAAATATTTTGGAAATGGTAATGTTCTGTTTTAGAAAAAGTAAAACATGAAATATCAAGCAGGAAATGAATGCGTTAAATAACTTTCTAGGAGTATGTGAAAGTAGGGGAGGGGGAATAATGGGGACTTATTACAAGCAGAAAGAAAAATGAAAGGACACCTATTAGACCTGTACATGAATAAATGCTTATTTTCTAAGCATAGCCTAGACTTGGCACAAGGCCAAAAGTATGGGGGCATCTATTGAGGATTGAACTCTTTTACAGTCAACTGATCTAGTGAGACAAGCTTGCTAACCATTACACCATGCTGAGGTGTCCCCGGTGCATGAGTAAATGTATTCTGATACTAACTGCCTATCAGAATATTTCTAGTTAAACAACTTTCAGCTTAATATCTTTCTGTAGTATACATACTAGCAGTACAAAGCCTGGAAGAAATTACTAAATTTTACAACATGCTGGATAATACCAGGAATCTATATAAATTGCAGGAAATTCATTGCAAATCTAAAATGCTGAAGTACAAAAAGAGTGAAATAGATGACAAGTTTGGCCTAAGATCCCATGCATGTAGGCATGGAGAATCCCACAAAGAAATGGAACCATATTGATCAACAATAGAGAAGACTCAGGAATGCAGTTCTAAAGTATAAAACTTATCCAAATATTAACTCTGAGCAACACCCTTCCCAGTTGTATGTAAATCCAGGTTAAAACTAGCCAAACAATGCCTAAACTACAACACCAGAGTGACTTGGCTAGCAAAGAAATGTAGGCTCCAAGTTAAATATAATTTGGGCGGAAATTCAAAGTGAAATGCATTAAACAGTCGTAGTGAACAAGATCACCCAAGGAAAGAAAAATGCAAAAATTGGACATGAAATTTTTGACTATAAAAGTCGGGAAGTAATGTAAAGAAATGGTACAGAATATACAACGAATGTTAGATATAAATGCAGGTAGGCAAAAAAAAAAAAATGAATGGTATGAAAAATTTGCAGAAATTAATATACAGTAGATTTTTTTTTTTTTTTTTTTTTTTTTTTTCCAAGCATTCAACCCCAAGCAAGGTAGCTGCATATATTTAAAAAAAAAAAAAAAAAAAAAAAAAGACGAGATATGACCTTTGACAGATGCATAAAATCAAGGTCTTGTAAAAGAAAAATACCTCAGTTGTCACAAATACATCGGAACTCTCTGCAACACAAATATGGAAGTACTGCAAATCTTGATGTCTGAGGGTACTGGACAAGATGAACAGAAACAGATGAGTTTGTAATAGATGCTATTGGCCTTAGACAATTTTGTCTATTGACAAGATTATAAAAATAAAATATACAAGTGGCAAAATACTGGAAGACCTTACTAGATCCACTTTCATCTTTGTGCCATGTCCCCTCAGGATGTAGGTAATCATGACTGTCCACAATTTCCTGTCCTTTGCAGCTCTTGTCTTTATTTCTTCTAAACTCTGTTCTGCCATCCATTTACTTAAGCTCACTTAGTATGTTTTTTCTTTTCTCATTCCTTCAATCTGTCCTGTGATTATCAAATTTGTCAAGCCATCTTTCCTTATGTGCTCTAGAAACTTTAACTCTCTTCCTGATAATTAAGTTTCTCTTTGTTTTCCATTTTTCCCTAAGTTTGTCATTGCTTAATATATTTGGTCCATGGTATCCTTAGCACCCTTCTGTAGAGCAACATTTCTGTTCCTTAAAGTCTCATCTTTGAAATTGTCCAGCATTCACTGCCATATAGGGATACAGATATCACATAACTCTAGTACCCTTTTTCTTTGTTTCTAACAAATTTTCTTAAAACTCTGCTTAGCTTTTGAAATGGATCTTTTTTGCTATCCCAGTATGCCTTTGGCTTTCAGTGCTGCACTGTCCCAGATATTTAGTGCTGCCTAAGTCAAGTGCAAATGAATGCAAGCTCCACTGGACACTCAGCTTATGGCCTTGGCTGGATAACAAATCTTCTGATAAAGAGTGCATAGCAGAATTGTACTAGAAAAGGGTCAAGAATTGTATAGTTTCATCGAAGACGCTGGAGAAAAAAAAATGCATTTATGATCAGAAAGATGTCCATGGACAAAACTAGTGCAGAAGTACATGTACCAATGTTCTTATAGACTACGCGAAAGCATTTAAACCACTAGGAAAGTCTCTTATTTGGGAAAGATATTACAATAATCCAGAATATTTTCTGGGATCAAGCCACTTGTTTATAGATAAGAAATGAATTGAGCCAGTACACAAATAGAAAAGGGGGCATAAGACAAGGATGCATCTTCTCACCAGATCTGTTTAACCTATACTGTGAAATGGTTCTAAGGATTTATATCAGTAGACACATCTTAAGATACATGGATGATACTGTTGATGGCAGACCAGAAAGTAAATGAAAAGAACTCTATGGTCAAGGCAGTAAAGGAAAGCAGGAAAGAAAGACGCCTCATTATTTGTAAGCCAATGTATGATCATTGGCAAGATAAACAACTAAAGATGTGAGCTACAAATTGCAGATACCAAAATTGAGCAATTACTCAGATCCCACTGATTTGCTATATCACTCTTTCTGTATGGCATTGAATGCTGAACAATAATCTGATTCACACTGCCAAAGTACTTTGAACAGGATTAGAGGTTTATCCCTCACTTCCTGTTTAGGATTGGGTTTCTGGTTGACTTAGGTCTTCAGTTCTCTGTTCCTGACATCTCCACCTAAGGTGTAGATAGGTTAACTTATTGTCCAGTTCACACTCCTCCTGTCCTTTTGAACATGAGTAGAGGTTTATCCCTTGTTTCCTGTTTAGGACTGGGTTTCCGGTTCCTTCTAAAGTCCTTTTCATTCTATTTTACTCTCGGTAGCCCCTTGCAGGGTTCGTACATGTCCTGGAAACTGAAAAGTCTTGGAAAATTAAAAAAAGCTATAGCCCAAAAATCATTGAAAAGTCCTGGAATTTTCTAGATTGCGCTGGTCACATGTCCTTTTTCCTCAATTCATGAAAGTCGAGACGCCAAATCCCAGAAATCTGGGTTTTTTTGTCTGCAATACTTAGCAATTATGTGTGGTAGTTTGTTTTCTTGATTAGAATTTGTGACCTCAGTTACTTCTGTATTTTCTCATCTGATGAGAAAGAATATGAAGGTGTCTTCTAGCTGCAACCCCCCCCCTCCCCCACTGCAACCACTCAAGAGAAAAAGCAAAGCTAAAAGTTGTCGGACATCTGTCAAAGAAATTCACTCTCATTGAATTTGTAGTTGAAAATTATTTTACAGTAATAAAATGAGTTGAATCTTTTTTTTTTTTTTTTTTTTTTTTTTTTAACAATTGGAATTTTATTCACTTGTCAATCCCAAAAGTAAAGTCCTTTTGATCTCTAATCAGCTGTGGGGGAGTTCATGCTAATACTAATATATTTTACATGGCCAATGTGTATCTGTAAACTAGGTTTGTCTAAATTGTTGCCAAAAGTAACAAGTTTGAGAATGAAATTGACCCTCAAAGAAAATGTAGATGGGAAGGATGATAAAATAGCAAATGTGCCTTTTGATTTGTCTTGGGATTGAAAATGCATCTTTTTAAATGTCTTTCAAGTTTGCAGGCACGTAATGACCTGTCTTACCTTTTCGTAATTATGAAATATATTAAAACTTATTTGACTTTATTAAAAGTTCAATCTGGCAACATTGTCTTTTTAATTACTTTTGTATTTCTGCCATAGATGGCTAGAAAATGTACAAACATCAACGACTGACATTTTATTTCCAGTGATAAACTATTGCTTCCTTTCTTGCAGATATTTTTATAACAGTTCAATGACATGCAAAGATCTGCAACAGACAAGTTCATAGATATCAAAATTGGAAGAGGAGCTGAATGCTAAACTAAATGAACTGAAAAAAAATGTTGACATTGTGTTCTGTGCAACAAAAGCTGAGTAGCAGGGGTAGCTAAAATGTGGTCTTTTTGTGGAAATATCTATTTGTTTTTCTACTTTGCTGCACACATCCTGTGAAGATTATCAATTTTTGACATTCACAAACAGTGCCCCTTTTCTTTTTCTGTCTCTTGTTTTTCTGTCTCTTGTTTTTCTGTCTCTTGTTTTTCTGTCTCTTGTTTTTCTGTCTCTTGTTTTTCTGTCTCTTGTTTTTCTGTCTCTTGTTTTTCTGTCTCTTGTTTTTCTGTCTCTTGTTTTTCTGTCTCTTGTTTTTCTGTCTCTTGTTTTTCTGTCTCTTGTTTTTCTGTCTCTTGTTTTTCTGTCTCTTGTTTTTCTGTCTCTTGTTTTTCTGTCTCTTGTTTTTCTGTCTCTTGTTTTTCTGTCTCTTGTTTTTCTGTCTCTTGTTTTTCTGTCTCTTGTTTTTCTGTCTCTTGTTTTTCTGTCTCTTGTTTTTCTGTCTCTTGTTTTTCTGTCTCTTGTTTTTCTGTCTCTTGTTTTTCTGTCTCTTGTTTTTCTGTCTCTTGTTTTTCTGTCTCTTGTTTTTCTGTCTCTTGTTTTTCTGTCTCTTGTTTTTCTGTCTCTTGTTTTTCTGTCTCTTGTTTTTCTGTCTCTTGTTTTTCTGTCTCTTGTTTTTCTGTCTCTTGTTTTTCTGTCTCTTGTTTTTCTGTCTCTTGTTTTTCTGTCTCTTGTTTTTCTGTCTCTTGTTTTTCTGTCTCTTGTTTTTCTGTCTCTTGTTTTTCTGTCTCTTGTTTTTCTGTCTCTTGTTTTTCTGTCTCTTGTTTTTCTGTCTCTTGTTTTTCTGTCTCTTGTTTTTCTGTCTCTTGTTTTTCTGTCTCTTGTTTTTCTGTCTCTTGTTTTTCTGTCTCTTGTTTTTCTGTCTCTTGTTTTTCTGTCTCTTGTTTTTCTGTCTCTTGTTTTTCTGTCTCTTGTTTTTCTGTCTCTTGTTTTTCTGTCTCTTGTTTTTCTGTCTCTTGTTTTTCTGTCTCTTGTTTTTCTGTCTCTTGTTTTTCTGTCTCTTGTTTTTCTGTCTCTTGTTTTTCTGTCTCTTGTTTTTCTGTCTCTTGTTTTTCTGTCTCGGCTGATTAATCTATGACCATCTGATGTCACCGGTGGCCACACATCAGCAATGATGCTTCAATTCTCTAAGATTTGATGGATAGTATTTCTTAATCTCCTCTTTATGGTTCTCAACCAATTTTATTGGATTTTCATCTGAGCCGAACAAGAATTGTTATTCTCTTCTATAAACCATTCTTTTGATTTTGCTATGTACAAGATTAGGCAGATTGAAGGATTTTTTATTAGTTTTTTTTTTTTTTTTTTTTTTTTTGTACTCTTGCTAATGATTTTTCCTCTTACCTTAGGTAAGCCTCCTGGGAGCATTCCTAAAAAACAGGCTAATTTGGGGAAGCAAAAGAGCAAAAATCGAGACCGGGGATTTGGTCAGCAGAAGAAGCGAGTGACCCTTTCCGATGTCGTAGAAGTGATGCCAGTTGATCAAATGCTGAAACCTGATAGTATGTCAAATGGAGATGCAGGATCTGCAGCCACAGGTGGAAAAGATGAAACAAAATCTCACCCTGTAAAACCCAAAAATGCAATGACCCCACCCAAGTCGGTACTGAAGCCATCAAAACCCATTGAACGACAGATTTCAAGGACCAACTCAAATTCCTTTGGAAATGATGAGAAATTGGTGAATAACTCTTTGGACAGTACTGAATCTTCCAGGGAGTTGAACGAGGAAGAAGCTCTTTCGTAAGTAATCGCCTGCCATTTTACTTTAGATTCACTTTTTGTTTTTCCCCTCCTTAACTTTTGGTTCTCTTAATTACATGTAGGCTATTGGCATGAGAAGTGGGTGGAGGCAATACTAAAAACAGTATGGTCAAGATATATAAGTGCCACCTTCATATTCTGGCCTTATCAGGAAGTTATTGGATTTATAGCTTATCAATCATTTCTGGGTCATTTAATGCAAAACTCTTTTGTTGTTACAATTTCGGGGCTTAAATATTGCATTAACAATTTTCTGAACTTTTCTTGGCTAATTTGCAGTGTGGGGACCCATGCTCAATTTCTATATTAAAAATTTCCCAAATTGTTACATTTACATGTAAATGCGCATGCTTAATTTGAAAATAACCCATTTGATAAAATCTTACTGTTTTGGAGTTATCGACACTTAGTTTGGACTCGTTTGTCATGACTACAAGACAGTCGTTACATAAACTTGCTGAATATCTATGCATGGAAGCTTCACTTGTTTTATTACACAAATTCTGCATGAAGTTTAAAAAAGCAACTTTGCACAAAATATTTTAAGAATGCTAGAAAAGGAATTAACTTTATTTTCATTACAAATTTAAATTTTTAAGTAAAGATTTTAAGAGCATGATTATTTACAAAATACAAAAAATGCCAGAAAAGGAATTAAGAATTAATAACTCCAAAATGGTAGATTTCATCAAATTTTTGTAATTATTTTCAGATTACACACGCCTTTACATGTAAATGTAACCATTTGGGAAATTATTAATAGAAACTGAGCATGTACCCTACACTGCAAATTAGCCCCTCCCCTCCCCAATACAAGTCTTACTATTTAAACCATAGGTGAGTATGGGACATAGGTTCATACTTTATCAAGTGGGCATATGAAACATGCTAAAGAATTGTAGAAAAATTCAATAAATTTAGTAATAAAATTAGTTCAAAATTCTTTTATGCAAAATGTAGGTTCCAATTTGAATTTTAACATTCACATATCAACCAGTCGGTGATGTTATCACAATGTGCTTTTAACATTTTCAGATAACTTTTGTCTATAGTCTGCTATGAAATTTGTAAGATCAATCCAGAAAATGATTATCAATATTTTTTCCTTTCCTAATAATAGATTTTTAAAAATTGGAAAAATATTTAACCAATACTGTGTTCTAATTTTTAGATTTATGAAGCCCAAGTATTTCTTATAAATATTTGTGCTAAGTTTTTCTGTAAATTTTGGGCCAGGGTTGGTTGTTCATTGTTGTGGACAAGCTGAATTCTCAAACTTTCATATGTAACTGTTTGCATATTTATTAAAGTATACTTTATTATAAAAGCTTTGTTAAATTAAGCATATTTAAAACACATGAACAGTTATTGTCAATGCAAATTTTAGTATGGGTATTATTCACTGCTTATTGCTATTATGTCTAAAAAAAATATCTGAATGCTGTAGCTTTTAAGAGTGGAGTTGAAAAATTGCTATCCCTTCTTATCCACATGGCAAGGCGAATGGGTTTCCCCCTTGTCATGTCCCAATACTGGACTCCATGGTGGGTAGGGAGCATGGATGATTAACAAAAATAAAAGCAATCAATGGAAAAAAAAAAATCTTCCAAGAGACCACATGTGGATAATGACTCAGAAACAGAAAATGATAGTGAAAACTTTCCACGATTTATTGTTCTTGAAGCAATAAGCAACAAAGCACTAACGGAAATATCTCCATTTAAAATCCAAAAAGCTATATCAAATAGTCATACCAAAAAACGTAAAACTACTAAATGGGACATTACTAGTGGAAGTGAAAAAAAAGATACACTAATACGACAAAAAAACAAGAAATAGAAATAAAATCCTACCACACCAAAACCTAAATTTCTCAAAGGGTGTAGTAAAAAGCAAGGAGCTCTCCCTGCGCACTCTAGAGGAGATAAAAATAGAACTCCAAACTCAAGGTGTTACAAATGTCAAAAGAATCACAAAGAAAAATGAAGCAGGTATACAAACTAATACCTACATTCTAACCTTCAATCCCCCCCAAATTCCAACAATAATTAAAATTGGATATGAAATTATAAAAGAACAATGCATACCAAACCCTCTTCAATGTTATAGATGCCACAAATTTGGCCATCACAGATTCCTGTCGAAACAAAAAACATGTGGAAAATGTAGTGAGAAAGAACCAGAACATGAGAACTGTCCAAATGAGAGCCTATGCTCAAACTGTTTGGGAAACCACTCTGCCCTCTCAAAACAAATGTAGTATCTACAAACAGGAAAAAGAAATAATCATAATAAAATACAAAAAAAAAATCTTTCTCAGAAGCACGAAAAGTTAAAAATAACAAAAGTAAATACCTACGAGGCGTAGGTATTTACTTTTGTTATTAACTTTTCGTGGAAAAAAAAGCAAATAAACAATGAAGATAAAATAAAAGGTACAACTGAAATAACAAATTTATGTAAGGAATTAAAAGCTTTCCTTGAAGAATTAAAAACCTTTTTAATTTAACTTAAATCGGATCAAACTAAAACTCAACAACCCAAATCAAATGGAATTAACCCAGAAAAAGGCAAAAAAACTCTGGAAAGAAAACGTAGAACAAAACTCCAGCGAACCCTCTTCTTCCCAAACCAAGAAAATGAAAAATAAACAGACGAAAAAGTGACAACAGAACAAGAAAACACTCTATCAAGATCTAACTCAAAATCGATATTTCAAATGAAAATAAATCTGAACCTATGGAATATATGGAAATAAAGAAAGAAAATCAACAAAATCGAAAACAAGACCCAAAATCTGACCGAAGGACAACAGAAGCAGTTGAAGAGAAAGCTTCTAAAAACTCAAAAGATGGAAAAAAAACTGGAGAGGACAAATGATATAAACCTAGAAGGTAACTTCACCCCACAAAAAATGAAAATATAACTATGGCACATAAGATCCTGCAATGGAACTGTCGTGGAATAAAATCTAATTACAAAGACTTACTCATACTTATATCACTATTGTATCCAGCCGTCATCTGCTTACAGGAAACTTTTTTACAAGAAAATGCAAACTTAAACAATACCATTATAACCACAATACAGGACATGGAGCTAATGAAGGAGTGTCAATATTGATTAGAAATTACATACCGTAAAGTACACATTAAAACTAAATTACAAGCAATAGCAACACAAGTGACACTAGATAAAACCATCACAATTCTTTCCATTTATATACCCCCCACAGGAACCAATAAATACAATAGAAATAAACAACTTAATGGAACAACTTCCTAAACCCAGAATCTTACTAGGAGACTTTAAGTCATAATCCTATCTGGAATAGCAAAAAGCTAGATACTAAAGGTAAAATATTAGAAGAAATAATTAACACCCATAACTTATGTCTATTAAATCATAAATCCCTTAATCCCTCCAGTGGATCAGAATCGTCAATAGACTTAAGTATATGCAATCCAGAAATTTGTATGGACTATACATGGAAAACACATAGCGACACATGTGGCAGTGATCATTACCCAATCATTCTAGAAAATCAAAAGCCTGCCAAGGAAGAAAAGATAGGTCCCATCAGATGGAAACTGAAAAGAGCCAATTGGGAGGGTTTCAAAAACAAATGTAAACAATTACTGATACAGTCAAAAGACACGGACAACTCTATAGAATACTTCACCAAAACACTAATAACCATTGCCTCAGAAAATATACCAAAAAGCAAAATAATTATAAAAAACTAAGCCCTGGTTAGACAAAAACTGCCAAAAAGCAGTCAGAAACTGGGAAATAGCACTGCGAAAATTCAAAAAGGAACCCACAACCCAAAATTTGATTGAAATGAAAACTCAAAGCAGTAGCACGGAAAACTGTTAAAGAAGCCAAAAGGGAATATTGGAAAAAAATATGTAAACGGCCTAAATACACATTCCAAAACCAAAACAATACCCAAAAAATACAGTAGAATATGAAAGCCAACAGCCTTTCAACCTTTTATACAATATAACATCTTAAATTCATAAATAAGACTTCGGTATAAAATGACCCAAATAGTTGACATGCCGTTAAAGCTGGATAAGAAGGATGGATGTTGGATTTAAGTATAAAGTAATGCTGCCCAAGTGTTAATAGAAAATATTACAGAAATCATATCTATTCACTTAAGATTCACTTCTTGATGTTTATAGTTCTTGTAGGAATTGGGTATTTGAATTACTTCTACTATTCTTGTAGAAGTTCAATTGATACTACAAATTGACTTGTTCCTTCTGCAAGGTTATGACTTAGCCTTGCTGTGATTATTGCTAATCATGTGACCAATTATTCTTCATTTTTCACCCTTCCAGAAAAGAAACTAGACTTAAAAAAGAGAGGAAATATTTCAGAGAAAGTTGATAAAAGCTGATGAACAAAAAAGGATTTATTTGTTATCTTGGAGCTAAAAGTAAAAACTTCACAGAAATAGTTGTTTACACTTTTACAGTTCTTGCATGAATTGCTCCTTTCTAAAACTGGCTGTTTTTATGTGATAACAAATCTTGTGGCTCTTGTTATAAATGGAAACAATTATGTGTACAACTGGATTTTGCTAGTAAATTTTGGATTAATTCCAAGTTTTAATCTCTAGTTTGTAATGTGTTGATTTTATTTTTCAAAACTTTTACCTTGTTTTCTTCTTCCTTCATCCATGAGGCTGTTAAAATTGCATACCAGTAGAAGACCCTAGCATTTTGTCGACATGAAATGATTTTTTTAATTCTGTAATTTTTAACAAATTTTTTTAATCTTGCTTAAATTGTTTTAAATTTTTTAAACATTTTTGTTAATTTGTTTGTAAATATTTAATGTACAAATTACCTTGTGATTGTTACTTTATGAAAGTTAACTTTCAAAACCCTACACTGTAGGGCCTTAAACATAGTATCAGCAGCAACCCTAGGGGCATAAAAATAAGTGAAGCCTTAAGTAGCTCTCTTCCTGTTTTCCTTCTTTCAAAGTGTTTGCTATGATCTATTCACACTGAAGCAAAAGGGCTGTGGATATTTCCTACAAATTTGTGTAGGCAAGTCGCACTCAAATATTTAACAATTTTTGTGTATGCAATTTACTTTTCAGGAAAAATAAGTCTTATTTTGTGCATATATCATTTCACCACCATTATTTCATGTGTTGTAAAATATTCTCGTAAGCTACTTTATACATTAGTAGTAACACACACACAAAAAAAAAAAATTGTGGAACATTGGAAAATAACTTTTTTTTTTTTTTTTTTTTTTTTTTTTTTTTGTCAAACAAATATGGCTTTAACTTTGTCATTTTAAATGGTTATTGAATACTTGCCTTCAAACTACTGAGCCTTTTTTTTTTTTTTTTTTTTTTTTTTTTTACTTGGAAAATTTGCTTGCAGATACTCTTGAGACTTTTTAGCAATAAATCATACATGTGTATAATTAAAGGTGTCAATAAAGGATAATTTTGGGTTATTTTATGAATAAAAATTGGAAGTGCTTTCCATTTTTATAATCATGGTGTATAATATAAAATGCAAATCTATCCTTAGTGTGTTGTTTTTTTTTTTTTTTCCCCCTCTCCAGCCGAGAATTAAGTCAAATCCAAAAATTTCAGCACCAACAGAAGTTAATTGAAGAAAAGAACAAACAAACTAAAAATCTTCTTGCACAGGCAATAAAAGAAAGGTAAGTTATTCCACAGCTAAGTTTTATTTTATTATTCATGGGGGGGGGGACATCAGTTTGAATTTTGTTAGATGAAACTTTGTAAATTATATTTTAACTATTACTACTTTTCATTTTGATATGTTGCTTTTTATTACAAATATATTCAGGTTGTTATCTTACAGGTGTTAGTAAACTGCACACCAGAACGATTGTGCTTTCAATAATACTAAATTTTTTTTTCTTTCTCTTAGGAAAGAAGTCTTAGTGTGAAAGCTGCTTTACTGAATGCATTGTAAAAAGCCAATGGTTAAAGAACTCCTGACATAGAATGGTCACCTAAATAATTGTGATAAGAAACAGGTGAAATTAAAATGAACAATCATATAGACTAATTAGTACTACTGAATAACTTATGGTGCATGCTGTATTTTTCCAGAGGCTTTGTACTTGAACATCTACTGGGTCTTTAGTTTACTCCAAATATTAAGTGGAACTCCAATATACAATCCATTGCTGAAGATGCAAGAAAAATGATCAGCTCATTCAATCACTCCAGGAAGTATGTCATTTTGACAAAAATGAGTGGATGATGACTTTTTCAGACTGCAACCACTCTTTAACAATTGCAAATTTGCAAGCCTGTCACTTTTCAGTCACTATTTCCTTGGCAAATGTTCAAATGAGCTCCATTTACTTCCTCCAGTTCAGACCTTTGCAACTTGGACATGCCATGCTATATCCAGAGTCAAATTTACTCTTCTTTCCTTTGTATTCCAATTGTAAGGAGGAAGTTCCACTTAGACAGCTTCAACATCCACCCCCTTCGAAAAAAAACTGCTTTGTGGATGCTTCCCTGAACATTACCACTTATAACCAAGGGTTAGTCATTATCTGTCCTCCTTATCTTTACTGCTTACATTTTCATATATTCATAATGCACACCTCATCCAGTAGCCCTCTACCTTGAGATGCCATCAAGCTTTGTATTAGGTTAACCTTATTTTTTAGTCTGTGTATTTTATATGTAGTACTTGTTTCTTTTCCTAAATGGAATTTGTAATTGTTTTTAAGAGTGCTTGACACTACAACTGATTTGAAACCCCTTTCATCATACATAAAGGATAACAATGCATTCTTATATTTGGCATGTGGCAAGAATAATTGCTCGACTTTAAATCTCCCTGTTGCACTGTTGAGAAGTGCCTGACAACCATACCATGGCTTGACCTAACCCTTGAAAGTGAATGTGGATAGATTGACTGTTTGGAAGCAGCCATTTGTTCTGCTAGAACAGTGACTGAAGGTTTGAATATGCTGGCCTTGCTAACTGATGCCAGATAATGTGCACTCGCTCAATATATTTTTATTTATTTAATATATTTTTGTTTAATATATTTTTATTTAATATAATTTTTATTTAATGTAATATAATATAAATCTTTATTTAATGTAATATAATATAAATCTTTATTTAATGTAATGTAATATAAATCTTTATTTAATGTAATATAATATAAATCTTTATTTAATGTAATGTAATATAAATCTTTATTTAATGTAATGTAATATAAATCTTTATTTAATGTAATATAATATAAATCTTTATTTAATGTAATATAATATAAATCTTTATTTAATGTAATATAATATAAATCTTTATTTAATGTAATATAATATAAATCTTTATTTAATGTAATATAATATAAATCTTTATTTAATGTAATATAATATAAATCTTTATTTAATGTAATATAATATAAATCTTTATTTAATGTAATATAATATAAATCTTTATTTAATGTAATATAATATAAATCTTTATTTAATGTAATATAATATAAATCTTTATTTAATGTAATATAATATAAATCTTTATTTAATGTAATATAATATAAATCTTTATTTAATGTAATATAATATAAATCTTTATTTAATGTAATATAATATAAATCTTTATTTAATGTAATATAATATAAATCTTTATTTAATGTAATATAATATAAATCTTTATTTAATGTAATATAATATAAATCTTTATTTAATGTAATATAATATAAATCTTTATTTAATGTAATATAATATAAATCTTTATTTAATGTAATATAATATAAATCTTTATATGCAATGTTCTTATATGACACTGTTTAAACTTAAGTACTTGCTTAAATATTATAGAGTAAGCAATCTCTTCCCCTATTTTGTGTACATGAATGTTTCTTGAGAAGTTCCGTTTGTCTAGTCTCTTATAAGTTTAAGAACTTATGTGATACAAATGAACCAGTGCCAATCTGTTAAAGTTTAAATGTTTGTCACAATTTAACCACAATATTTTTCTAACTATTAATGTCCTGGAGAAAAAAAATCAATTTTTTTTTTTTTATTTCAAAAAGAATATTCTCTAAAATCTAAATTTTTAAGATAATGGTGTCCTTATTTCTAAGTATCTTATTACAGTGTAACCCGGATATAAGAGTTGTTGGGACCGGAGAAGTCTCTTATATCCGGGTTTGGTCTAATTTATATACATTAACACGGGCTCTAATTTGGGACCAGAGAAAATCTCTTGTATCTGGGTTTCTTATATCCGTTTTACACTGTAGCTACTTAAAACTATACTTTCATAACTTTTGTCACTTATTTTGTATAATTTATATTTTCGAAGTGAACAAGGGGAATAACTCTGGTAAATGTTATGTAATAACAATTTACAACATAAATGCTCATTTTATGCAGTGATTAATTAATCTATATGCACACTCTTTTAAAATTTGTAGAAAATTTCTAAGCAATACATATCTTATAGTAATAGAAAAGCTGTTAAAACAAATCGGTTGACTTAAAATTGATTTAGTTTGACTTCCTATTTTGTGGATCAATACTATGTGTATTTTTGTTAATTATATGGTTAAAACTTAAGTTTAGACTTTTTTTTAATTCAAAATACAGCTTAACAATGGAATTTGGATTTTTCAGTGACACTCCCCCACCAAAAAGTGTATGTGTGTATGTATATATATATATATATATATATATATATCATGCTTCCCAATAAATTTTACTGTGAAACCATTTTGTAAATTTTTTTTTTTTTTTTTTTTTTTTTTTTTTCTTATAGGCGTGCCAGAGCTGAGACTGAGGCTCATTTATTAACTGATCTTCAAAAAGAATTGTCTCGATTAGACAACCTACTGACCACTGATGTATCAATTATTCGGGACAGGATTGAAACAGCTAGTTTGGAGTATACAGAATCTCAGTAAGTCATTTAGTTTTCCTTTTACATATGCCAGCTGGACATGTGGAATGGTTAGAACACTAGCATTCCAATCTTGAGACCTGGGTTCAAATCCTACCATGGTTGATTTGTGTTGATAATATAAGATAATGGGAGACAACTCTGTATGTGATGCTCTTGGAAGTGGTTCAAAACCATACTATAGGTTGATCCCTGCCTTGTGAGTAAAACTGGGTTACTCATACTCTTCATAGTTTCAATATAAACCACAGGCAGGCTCTGTAGGTGTTGAACACACACAAATGTGCCCGAGCTGGAATCTACAACAAGAATGAGCTTATGGCCCTAGCAAACAGGTATACTAAAGTATCAGTGGCCAGCTGGATATACCATACTGAGTGCGATGGATAAACTGACTAAATTATGCAAAAATGAAAATAATACTGACCTTTCACTTTAACAGATATATTTATCAAACTTATACAATATCCTGAAATACTAACGAATAAATTTATTCAATAAAATTGTCATGGCTTCAACCACAGTCTCCAGATGACTTAGGAATATTCTGCAACTCATCTGGACAGTCTCCTTGTTTAAGTTGGTGAATGCTGGCATAATCCTTGCCTTCAGTTCATCTTTGGTCTTACAAGGAGTTTTGTTGGTTTCTTCCTCAACTGCGCCTCGCACATAATAATCAAGTGGGGTTGCAACCTGGGGAGTTAGATGGCCAGATTTAAGGGGTGATGTGGCCGCAGAAATTGTCTGACAACCATAACTGGGTTCTCCTGCTTGCGTGGTATGGGGCAATGTCTTGTTGCCAAACATAGGATCTTCCAGCAGCCACCCTCTTGGCTCAGGGCAGCACTACCACCTCTAAGGCACATGTAAGCCTCTGTATTGACTCGGAACTGTGGCATGATGTCAACATATCTGGTGATCACTCCAAACACCTTTCTGTAATCACCATTAGATGTGTCCAACTCTTTCCGAATATTCTGCACTGTCCTCAGATTAACACCCAAACACGTATTGGAGCTTCTGGTGTGAATGCCAAGCAGTACAGCATGCAGTTTCCCAATTTGTAGTGAGTGCATTCCATCATGGTTCTCTTGGGTTTTTTTCCTCAGTGTCCAACTGACCTTACTATACTCTGCAGTCAACAAAAACACATGCATGTGCGAAATTAAAAATATAAAATGGTGACAATTTAGCCATCACACCCTGTACATACAAATAAAGTTTTTTACTTCTGTTTGGTGTGTCTTTTTATATTTTTTACTATGAAAATCCCTGGCCTCCAAAAATGAAATCCTGATGAATTGCTTGAATAAAAGAAATTCTTATTTCCATTTACTTTCCAATAACTTTAATTAGAACTCTTTTGATATTTCTTGATTGAAATAATTTTTCTCCTAGCAAATAGGATTTTCTCTTCTGCATTCCCACCCCTCACATAACTGGTATACACTTAAATATTTAACTAAATCATTACTAATTGACTGGGTGACTTGTGTTTGAGCCCTCTGTATGTTTTTATTGTAACTAGTATTCATATTCATGTAGAAAAATAAGGAAACAGTTAATGGATTGTTCTCTTATTGAGTGAAAACAAACTGAATGACAAGTAAATTCATAGCCTCAAAAACCACAGCATGACAGGCGTTGTATAACTTCCAGAACAAAATGCACCAATGGAATGTCTATAAAAGGCACACAATCAATTACTTCAAATGTAAATATCCCGTATATGGAAATAAATTTTCCTTTTTTATATGGTAATAACTCTGACATTCTGAATTTCATCAATCCATTTTATATATATATATATTCCATGTAACAAGTCACATGTATACATTCCTAAAGAATTTTGGCATTTACTTTTTTTCTTGTTCATCCCAAAAGGTGATAATGCTACAAAGACGCAAGTGGCTACTGGGAGTGAAAGGGGATAATGTTGAGAACTGAAACCAATCCTAGACAGGAAACCAATGATAAACCTCTACTCCTGTTCAAAAGATGGGAGGACTGAATTGGGTGATAGTGAACCAATCTTTTTTTTTTTTTTTTTTCCCCCCCCCCCCTTCTAGCAAATAGTGCCAAGTGTTAACATTTTTGTTCTGCTACTTGCATTATAAATTTATTGTGAAAACCTTTGTATTCTTGCATTATGTGAACTAAATGTACAACAAAAATGTCTTTAAGCTTTGTTTAATTTTAAAATGACTATATTGTTTGACAGTTGTACACCGTTTATGGAAGGTTTGGATATAGGATTCTGGTTTTATATATATATATATATATATATATATATACATACATACACATATACATATACATATTTTGATTGTGTGATTGAAATATGAACATGCCCACAGTAACTATTAGGTTGGTGCAAAAATAATGTCGTTTTTTGACGTCTCTTTAACATCAAAAAACGACATTATTACGTCATTATTTTTGCACCAATCTAATATTATGGGATATAATGCATTCACTTTTTGTTTTTCTTTTAAATGCCTACCACTCAATATTTGATAATCAAGAATATCTTACTCAAGTTAACTTTTTACCTAACATTTTTTCCTTTCATATATTTTACTTTGTTTCAATGACTGTTGATTTCATTCTAACTTGTCAGTTCATAAACCTTTTTCTCTTGGCCAAATCTAAGCTGCTTACAAGACAATGGAGTTGCGCGTGCACACACACACACACACACATATATATATATATTGCACTTTCTAATATGGCCTTTTGGTATTACAGATGGGCTGGATTCTCAAAACAAAATAAGAAACTTTTTTTTTTTTTTTTCTTTAAATCACTGAAAGACTGTTAATTAAAATTTTACTCAATTTTTCTTCCAACATATTTTGGACACTGCTTTTGTTTTAATGTATTAATTCTAAACAATTTTACACATGTTTAAGAATTTACTTTTTATACTTGGAGTTTTTTTTTTGTTTTTTGTTTTTTTCCTATCATTTTGAGAAATGTAAAAAAAAACAATTTGTCTTCTTTGCAGAAAGCGTTATGAAAGGGCAGAAAAAGAATTTGTGGAAGCTAAAATGGATTTATTCCGTCGAGCTGAAACTAAAGAGAAACTCACAGAACATCTCTACACGATAATCTATCAAAATGAAATGAGAAAGGCACAGAAACTCTCTGAACTAATGGAAATGTTGGAGTTGACCACATCAGGAGAAGAAGTGGAGTGCATTCTTCCTGCCATACCTCCTATTCCCATCTACAATCCTGTGCAGACATTGTATTCTCCCTGTAAATCTCTTCAAACACAAGATACTAAGGATGCTGCTGGGATAGCCAATCATGAAAGTGGTGACTCTGGTAAACCTGAACAATGTGATCAGAATGTGGTAGGTCAGTTGGTGTCAAATGTCTCCAGTGAGAGCAAAGAATCCTCATCAGAAGTGTCTGCTTCACCCACATCTGAAAACCTGGAAGAGGGCAAAAAAAAGCAGGATGACAGTGAAGCACAAAGTTCTACCAATGATGTACTTTTGTCCTCACAGGACTTATCACCTAAAATTGCTGAAGTGAAAAATGCTGCTGATCCTTCTGTGGGGTCTGCAAAGTCCATAGAATTGGAAACGAACAAGAGTGATTTTGATAAAGAATCTGATGTTGGCACCTGTGATGTTTCTGATAATTCTATACCAGACACTGCAAAACTATCAAGTTCGCTTGAGACAAATTCTGAACAGGAAAGGACTAGCAAAGACAAAACTACATTGAAAGAATTAGTCCAATGATAATATGCACCATTCCCCACCCCACTTTTCTACCCCCCCCTCTCCATAACTTCAACTCTTGTATGTACAATACCAACTTGCATTCATTTTCTTCTACTACAAAGTTATGAAGCAAAACTGGATGTTTCTGCCATATTGGAAATGCTGCCCCATCACCATTTTTTTTCTTTTTTTTTTTTTTTTTTTTTTTTTTTTTTTTTTTTTTTTTTTTAACATTAGTTTTATGGTCTAAACATTTTTATTGATTTCATTTGAAGGAAGCTTGAACTGTATGGTTCAACAAAACAAATGTACATTAAATAGACTTAGTTGTCTTTCGGGGAAAAAAATTGGGATTTTTTTTTTTTTTTTTTTTTTTTTTTTTTTTTTAATCATTTGAAGATGTGCTATTAAATACATGCTTATCTTCATTTCAATATACAGGCAAGTTAGAACTAAAAGTTCTTTTATTCAGGTAAAGCATGGATTTTATAGTCACTATTTTATAAAAAATAACAAAGCATACAGATTGGTTAGCTAATGGATGCGATTCACAAACTTTTTTCTTGCTCAAATATTTATAACAATTTGTTAAATATAAGTTATCCTTTATTCATAGATAGTTGTATCATGTATTCTAAGAGGATGACATTGCAATGACTGGCAATTGGAAGAATGAGACAACTCTCATAGTCCAAATAATTCTTATTTGGACAAGTGGTGGTTGGATTAGTTAATAGGTACAGGAGGAAGTGTTAACTGACTGCTTTTTCTTTACCTGTAGACAGTAATTTTGAGATGGTTTGGTAGAAAGCTACAAAGTTTACCAACAATCATTTTGCCACTGGTCTTTTGTACCCATTTTTTGTTCTCCTTGTTATTTTTACCTTTTATTTATATAATATATTGTTCATTTTTGTCCTCATTTTTGTCATATTCAGAGATTTTCAGTCATTCTGCACTCTGGCCTTCAGGTGACAAAATAAGGAATTTTGAACTGAACCTTTCCAGTCCGTAAAATTCCAATGTTTATAACCTGAGGGGTGGAGCATACAATGCCTGAAATATAATAATCATGGCAAAGATGAGGACAATTATGTAAAATAGTATAATTACAATGCCTCATCTCAGAAATAATTTTTTTTTTTTTTTTTTTTCCTTTTTTTTTGTCCCCCCCCCTCTTGCATTTATAGTGGCCACACACAGTGAACATTTGAAGTCAACACTTAGAGGTGACAGGCTGTTTCATGCTAGGTGCAATCATGGCCTGATGATTGCGTCCAGCATGAAACAGCCTGTCGCCTCTAAGTGTTGACTTCAATGTTCACTTTTATATTTACACATGCTCTCTCTGATATTGAGCACTTTATCCCATAAATATAGCACACCTTAAGAGTATATTTCTTTTATATAAAATAATTCCTAACAAGTTCTCTCTTCCAAACAAGCCAGTCACCCCACCGTGTTTTGTATGCCAATCAGAATGTGGCCAATATTGGTTCTATCAACCTATCATGGTGAACCTAAAATGTAAGATCTCTATTATTCAGAATATTGACCATTTATGGTGGGGGTACAAAAATGCTTGATTTCTGACAGTCTCAAGCATAAGTCAAGGGTGAGGGTTCCAAAGTGCAACCTCCAAAAACGCCATGTCCATTTAAGTGCTCGACAGTCTAGACAAATCTAATCAGGTCATTATATTTGAAATATACTTTAAATTACACAATTTATTTTTTTACTTGCTTTTATTTTACTACTGATAGTGAAATGGACTTCAAACCCAACAATATTGAATTCTGGTCTGACTGGATACTTTATGAAACTTCTGCATGTCAAGTTCTTGTTTTTTTTAGGTCACTTTCAGATAAGCTGCATAAAATACACAAAATAACAAATATTAAAAATTTACATATTTCAAAGTTGACTTTTTTTTTTTTTTTTTTTTCTTTTTAAATCTTAAGCTCCAAGGATATTCATACATCTATACCTACATTTCTTTATATTCTATGAAAGGAATATGAGAAAATGAATTTAAGCCTGCATCTACACTATTGGCCAATGAAAATAAAGACAAACAAAAAAAATTACCTCTTTTTTGAAGCTCTACTCAAAATGGTGGACACTTTGAGTAGAGCTTAAAAAAAAAAAAAATGAAAATAAAAGGAAACATTTTTCAATTTTATAGAGGAAAATTTGAATACTGGCAAATTAGGCTAAATGCTAGCTGGTCAAAAGTTTGACCATACCTAAAGTCTTAAAGTAAGAAATGCTTGACAAGACACCTTGGTAGTGAGTCATTGTGAATAACTTCAAAAATCCACTTTCATATGGTTGATACAAGCATCTGCAGAAGGCTGGCTGGAATGTTCCAGTTAGTTAAGATGGCTTCATGAAGATTGGAAACTGTTTGGAATTGACATCCATTTCTATAGACTTCCCTTGCCAGACATCTTTAGTGGGATTCAAGTCCAGTGAATAGGCTGGATTATCCAAAAGAATTGTTATTCACCATGGAAAAGTCCTTTATAGACTAGTGTTGTCCTGCTGAAAAATCCAGTCCCTTTTGTGCGAATGAGGGTTTTCAGTCAATATGGATGCTCTCTCTCTCCAATATGCTGATCTAACCAGCTGTGGTTTAACATCTCTGTATAACATGAAGTTCCATTGTTCCTTGGAACCTTCTTCACTGTCCAGAGGAAAATGTCTGGTGGGATGACATTATTTTACCAGTAATGTTGGAAGGCATCTGGACCATCCCATTAAAAGGAGGCACAGTGGAGTAATGGATAGCAGCTTGGATTGAGGAATAAGAGCTGAGTTTGAATTCCAGTTGGATCCATTACATTCACTTAGTGTTCACTTTTCATTCCCCCAACTATGGGTAAATAACAGCACATGCTGGGTTCTATAGCCTTGGGTGGCAGCCAGTCTCGGAGAAAGTGACTCTGAATTCAAAACTGTAGCCCTGGTGTAGCACATGCTATATAGCTAAAAGAAAGGATTGTTTGGATTGGCTTGATACAGACCACATTGATGATCCATTTTTTTTTTTTTTTTTTTTTTTTTTTCTCCCTTGTCAGAACAAAAACCCTCTTCCATTTTTCTATTTCCCATGTTTGCTGCTCCTCAAAGTTTAACTGAACTGTTTTGTGGTGTCTAGAGAAATGTGTACTGAAGGGTTTTTAAAGCCTTTCTCTCTTAACTCTCGTCTTATTCTTGAGGTGCATTCTGCACCCGTAAGGACCTTAATTTGGTTTGATCAGTTGTCTTGCCAGACAGCCCGTTGAATCTGACAATGCCGACAATTTTTCTTGGGCCAACCACTTAAAATTCTTGTTCTGTATCTGTCAGGTCTTTTAAAAATTTGTAACGGCATTTTTTTTTTAAACTGACCAGCTAGTGTTAAGTCTAATTTCCAAGTATTCAAATTTTACAAATTAAGGAAGAAAAAAAAGTGTGTGTGTGTGTGTATATATATATATATATATATATATATATATATATATGCACACACACACACACAATTCCCCCCCCCCTCCAAGCTGAGTCTTGAGTTTGACAATGCAATAGTTTTTGTTTTCTGATTTTGTCCATCAGAGTATTAGTTTCACACACAATCACAATGATAAACTCCCTGCTGTCCTCCCTGTATGAGGGGACCCATAAGTTCAGCTCCCAGAACAGCCAGTCTATTCTCATATATGATTTGATAATAATGGTGAATGCTTGTGCAGAACCAAGCACACTGCAAAATTAAATATGGAGAATTGGTGCACATAATGTGCCACAAGGTTTCCAAACAACCTTCTTCAGATTTTGAATTCAGTTGTCATCTCTTAGTTGCCCACCTAAGGTTAAAGATCCAATCTGTCCCTACCATTTTAACCCATAACTAGGAAGTGACGGTTGAATTCATTCCTTTTCTGGAACGAGATGAACTTTCCTGGAATTTAAAAAAAAACAAAACAAAACAAAAACTGCTCTGGTTTTTCATTCAAAGCAGTTATTCTTTATACCATCTGCACATCCTTCCTTTATTTATTTATATATATATATATATATATAATATATATATATATATAATATATAAAAATAAATGAGGATTTGAAATAATCCTAATTCAAGTCTAGAAAACTTCAACAGAATGCAGAAAGCACTTGACGGTCAGTTCATCCTATATTTGGGACTCCTCAGCAGTGTGCATCCACTACAGAGAATTAAATCCTGAACAGTTACGTTATCAGGCAAATACTGTACCAACGGGCCACTGTGAAGAGGTAACAAATTAGACTTGATATAGCGCCACTCCATCACATATTCTGTCATGGAATTCATCCGAGTTTCTCTTTACCTGTGTGACTGTGCCTCCATGAGCTACAACTGCTATCCCCAAGCTGCTCAAATATAGGACAAAACGGCCATCCAATGCTTTCTGCATTCTGTTGAGGTTTCTTCTAGACTCAATGAATTACTTAATTATATATATATATATATATATATATATATATATATATATATATAATTATCTCCATCAATATAGTAAATTGAAAAGTAAGCAACTCCTAAGAGTATGCTAAAAAAAAGTGCCATTCCCCCCCCCCTTAAAAAAAAAACTGCTCAATTTCAGAGCATATTTCCTGTCCTGTTTTGTTTTTTATTTTGTTTTTTGTTTGTTTGTTTTTCTGATTTTCTATGCAATTTTACCACAAGTCCTTAAAGAACTCCCAAAACTACATTTCTGTATGTTCGGCCTGCAAGTTTTCTATTTGCAAGCAATGATTTCTTACAACAGATCTAACAGAATAGAAATAATATTGATTTCCTTTTCTTATTTAATTGCTGATAACCCCAAATCCTAACTTTACATCTTGCCTTAACATCAGTCTTCATGACTGTGTGCTTTTATTGGTTCCAGAAGATGTAAATAGTGCTCCAGCCTGCAAAGTTTTTAGAGTGCTATGTGTGTATTATCCAATGATTCATTAGTCATGGTCTAGTGATGACAATGATACAAGATTGTAGGTTTTCTGTTGGAGTTCCCTTCTTTTAAGCAAATGACCAAGCTGACTTTAGAGGTCTGCTGCACCTTGAAATGAATATTTTAGCTTATCTTATCTATAGCCAAGTTAAAACCCTCTATAAATTGCTACGAAACCAAACTTTTAAATATTGAAATATGCATCCACTATTTTTACAAGGACGAATGTGTTTTCAGATTTCAGCAAGTTTGGTTGAAAGATTTAAATAATTTTACTTTGTTAAAAATTATACACCTTCCCCCCCCTATTTACTTGCTACCTTGAAGTTGTCTTCAAGAGGGTGTTACTGTTCACTTTCAGAATTACTACTTTATAGAAACGTTACTATCAGGCATAATATGGTTTTGTTTTCTATAAATACATAGAAAATCCGGAAGGTGATTGTTCATGGGAAGGAATAACAGTAAAACTATATATATATGTTATCTATATATATATATATATATATAACATATATACATGCACACACACACACACACACACATGGTATTGTCTATTTGTATTTATAAGCTGTGCAGTATGAACAAACTTTCTCAATGGAAACTGTTTAGCCGTACGTTTTGAAGCAAATAATGAATGGCACTTATTTTCATGTCAACACTTTGATATTGTCTCAGATTTTCAGTTGAAGTCTTCAGTATGATTTGACTAAGCTATTTCAGTCATTGAAGTTAATCAGTGTTGAGCTGAGGCAGTACTTAGGAAACTGCTTGGGAATCCAGGTTACTGTGACTCTCTACCCACTATTTTGGCTTGAAGTAACTTGCAAAGGTGTCTTTTTTTTTTTTTTTTTTTTTTTAAACAGAAGCTTAATACCACAGAACTTGTAAATTGTCTTGAACAAAATCACTTCCCCACCCCCTTAGGCAACATTTTCAGCCAACGCCTCATTGTTGGCAGCCCAAATAGAAAATTAATGAAATTTGCAAAGTGACAAACAACCTGGGAGAAACAAGGAACTAAAATAGAACTTATTAAAATGGAAAAGGAATAAGGTAAGAAAAGTGGCAAAAAACAAAGTTCCAGTGAGTTTAAAGTCAAATCAGGATTCATAAGCTGCTTAGTAAAAGAGAATGGACAAATTTCTTTTTCTGTTGGTATGATTCGCTATAGACCACCTCCAAAACGCACAGATGCTTTGCCAACCATGCTTTGCTAAATCTGTATATTTGTCAGCGCAATCTGGATTCTGAAAGGTGCTGGCCTATTGCAGAATCCTGTACTATAAGACTTGTATTATGGGTAACAATACTCTAAGATTACCAGGCACGTTGTGCAATCTGCAAATATATATATGACATTCTATTAAGAAAAATTCTTAGCATTTTTCTTGCTGGTATAGCATATGCCACCCAGATATTGCACCACATGCATGTACCTTTTTTCTTCAATATTTTTAATCTCAATTCCTACTTAGTGTGGTGATGTTTACATAATCTCTTATAGTATAAGATTTATGGTTGTATCTTTCCTTCTATGTCCTCTCATTTGCACAAAAGAAATGCATATCTGGTTCACCTCTACTGTTAAGTTGCCGGGTCTACTTTATTAGAAATCCACTTCCTCTTAATGAAAGATTTCTGTGATAACAGGATGGTCTGTGATTTGTATCACAAGTGAATGTATAAGATATATATAACACCTCCATGTAGCAGACACTGGTTTCAATAATTTTATTGTGAAATTTCTGTAGCTTGTTGATGTTAGATAAATGTTTTTTTCCACTCTAAGAATTCTTTCCAGTCTTTTTGCCAAGTTGGCTGGATAACCACTTTTCTGAATGGTATTTTATGATTTGGTTTGGCCTATTTCTCAACTTGGTCCACAGCATGTCACAGATATTGGAATGCTGGAAAATGACGGTTAATTTGAAGCTGTTTATACAAACTATATTCTCCTTTTTCCTATATGATGAATAAATCATTTTGAAGATTGTTACATCAAGAAAAGCTACTTCCAAATCTGTTATGTCAATCACGTATATAATTTGCAGGAATGAATTTAAACAGGATGGGGTGGAGAACCCCATCCTGTTTAAATTAATTCCTTCTGCTACTGTTAAGAACAAAGAATCAATTATCCTTTACGTGTGTGTGACTGCGCGTGTGTGTGACTGCGCACCTTCACCTTCTGCTTGAGGATGCCCCAAAGATGTTCTATTGGGTTCAAGTCTGGAGACATGCTTGGCCAGTCCATCACCTTTAACCTCAGCCTCTTTACTAAAGCAGTGGTTGTCTTGGATGTGTGTTTGGGGTCATTGACATGCTGGAACACTGCTCTGCGACCCAGTTTCTGGAGGGAGGGGATCATGCTCTGCTGCAGTATTTCACAGTACATGTTGGAGTTCATATTTCCCTCAATGAAATGTAACTCTCCAATACCTGCAGCACTCATGCAGCCCCAGACCATGACATTCCCACCATGCTTGACTGTAGGCATGACACACTTATCTTTGTACTCCTCACCTGGTCGCCGCCACCCTTGCTTAAGGCCATCAGAACCAAACAAATTAAATTTCATCTCATCAGACCATAGGACATGGTTCCAGTAATCTATGGTCTTTGTTGACATGTCTTCAGCAAACTGTTTGCGGGCTTTCTTGTGTATTGCCTTCAGAGGAGGCTTCCTCCTGGGATGACAGCCATGCACACCAATTTGATCTAGTGTGCGGCATATGGTCTGAACACTAACAGGCTGAATTCTAATCTCTTTAATCTCTGCAGCAATGCTAACAGCACTCCTACACCGATCTTTCCAAGAAAGCATTTGGATGTGACGCTCAGCACGTGCGCTCAGCTTCTTTGGATGACCTACCCGAGGCCTGTTCTGAGTGGATCCTGCTATTTTAAAATGCTGGATGATTTTAGCCACTGTGCTGCAGCTCAGTTTCAGGGTGTTGGCAATCTTCTTGTAGCCTTGGCCATCTTTATGTAGTACAACAATACGTTTTTTAAGATCCTCAGAGAGTTCTTTGCCATGTGGTGCCATGTTGGAACTTTCAGTGACTGGTAAGAGAGAGTGTTAGAGCTGCACTACAAATTTGAATACACCTGCTCCCCATGAACACATGGGCATAGTTACACTAATGAGTCGCATGGCATTTTGGAGGGAAAATGAAAAGCAGTACTCAATTTAGACATTTAGGGGGTGTAGTTTCTTAGGGGGTGTACTCACTTTTGTTGCCAGGGATTTAGCTTTTAATGGCTATATTTTGAGGGGAAAAGAAATTAACTCTGTTATATATGCTGCAAACAGACTACTTTTCATTGTGTGAAAAGGTAATTTTTTCAGTGCTGTCCCATGAAGAGATATACTTAAATATTTGAAGAAATGTGAGGGGTGTACTCACTTTTATGATAGAGATATATATATATATAAAATGCACACGCATATTGTACACCTGCACAAACAGGCATACACATACACACTTCAAAAAAATTGAGCCCAATGTTCTTTGACATGACCACAGGAAAAAAATTTTCTGAACTTTTTTTTTTTTTTTTTTTTTTTTTTTTTTTTTTTTTAGGCACCCTAACAGCAATTTATTTACAAGGGGTCTCTTTCAATTACTCGGTACAACAGCCACAGTTGAACATTGCATTTCAGGCAATGAATAAGGAGTTGACAATGTGCAGAAAATGAGGGTGGAGGGGATTATAAGTGGTAATACCAAAGATGCTAGAGACACAGCACAGCATATATAAAATACTAATCTTAAAAATATAAGCAGCTATACTTGTCTGGCAAAACTTTGGGTGTTTCAGCTTGTAAATGAACAAACCAATACCAAGGGGAAAAAAGTAAAAAAAATGTACTTCCAGCAAAAATAATTATCTGGAATTAAGTTCAGTCCAAAGAAAAAAACCTCCAACATGAGTAAAGTAAAAAAAAAAAAAAAAAAAAATACGCTAAGTAGAGCAAACTAAGTACCTAAAGAGGCAGACAGACCTACCTAGGTTTCACCTCCGCAGATCGTTAGGGTAAACTGGCTAAAGAGGTGCTATAAGAACGGAGAACATATAGCCTACAACACAAAAACATGACCATGTGACAAAAGAAAACAAGCCTGTTGTAGTAACCAGCGTTTTCTATGTCTACACTCAAGACTTCCATTTTTAAATTTAGCAAATTATTAGGTTCTTTAAATAAAGTGATTAATTTTTCCTCCATACATAGAGGACAAACTTTATTACCTGCTTTATATTTATGGCATTTCTTTAATATTTCCCATTTCAAAATGGGGTCTTTATTATAGTCATTTTTAATTTTCCATATGTAAATAGATAACGTAGTATTATGTTTGAATTTTTCGTTATTAAAACTACTGATATGGTTATAATACTTTTTTTTTTTTTTTTTTTTTTTTTTTTTTTAACTGTTTTGGGTAGATCCTATATATACTTTAGGATTTTCATCAGTATTGATAAGTCTATCCTTGCATATTTTTTTACCTGGTACACCACACACTCTTGCTGGCACTTTCCCTGGAGGGGACAGGCTTTCTCTTTCCTACAATTACATTTGGGGGGGGTTGTACATGGTTTATCCTTAATTTTTCTCTTGAATCCCTTAAGCTAGCCACATTAGGCATACAACTATAGCTTAATTTGACAGGGTTTTTATTAAATATTTTATATAATGCACTAGTTTGTGGGAAATTGTTTGAGAAGTCTAAAGAATACTTTGCCTATTTTAGTTTTCACTGTAGAATTATATTTAGGGGGGATTAAACCATAATATATCTCTAGTTCTGTTTATTTTTGCATTCTATGGTCATCATTTATATTAATATATTCTAGTTTATTATGTCCACTTTTTTCATTAAAGCCTGTTCATAGATTTTGTTTGCATTAAAAATATTCCTATTTGAGTTTGTGGATAGTCTGATACCTTTTAGTTATCTGCTTGAAGATATGTGCTGGGTGATTAGAACATATGTTTATGTATTGTGGGTATTGATTCTTCTTTCTATATGGTGAAATAGTACTATCCCGTAAATCTAATATAATATCCAGGTAATTGGTAACTTTAATCCAAAGATTTAAAAAAAAAAAAAAAAAAGTGAAGCTTTTTTTTTTTTCTGATTGTCACATTTCCTAGGGTTGATTTTTGTCTGTACAGACCATGGTTATTAGGGTCTACACATACTTAGGACTTTGTACAAAAATTTAGATTTGTCAGCTTTTACGAACATAATTTAGTTTTGATTTCTTTCAAATCTCTACTAATTTGTTGTTGTATATTAGTGGTTTTTCTAATTAATCTAAGTCTGACTAGATGGGGAGGGTGGACATAGGTCTTAAAACCATAAGATGTGCTGGGTGATTACAACCTACGAGTAAATATCTGTATGATGGTAGGCTTACCCTTACAAGCTTTTGAGCTGTGAACCCCTACCTCGTTGTCATTAATGAAAATTGAATTTGCTTAAGTAGTAATGATCTGACACTTGCTTAGTAAACTTTATACAATGGCAACATTGTTAGCACAAAAACAAATCATTCAGAATTTTGGTTCTTGCTCTTCCAAGAAGTGAAAGCCCAGTAGCACAGAAAAACAAGGGCTCTTCAGTCTGACATTCATCCCAACTATGGGTTAAATACTTACTAATTGGCTAAGCATGGTAAGTAAGGCTACACCCTTAAAGACCTGGTCAATCAGGGAGGGATTCCTCCAAGAGTGAGAAGGCCCTGAATTTGGATTTGTCCAAGATCTATGATTAAATTTTTTCCTTTATGATAATGTAGTAATTTTTTTTTTCAAAATTATCTTCCATTGATCCTTAAACTGTTGTGCTAGTCAGTTTCTCATAACCATCTCAAGAAACAGAATAATATTGGAGATATGGTGTCTCCCTACTGACACCATTTTTCAATTGGGCTGAACACTGATGATAACTGGTCCACATAATTAGTGTTCTCAATATTTGCTACCCAAAGGAGATTCACATAATGCAACCTTGTCCCCCTACTTGTTCGTATATTGCAGCACCACATTCATTTTTTATACAACTCAAGGTTTTGTCAGCAAATGTGATGAACTGGTAATTATTTTAACTTCCTCTAAAAGTTGGTTCATTGAATGCTCTCCCTCAGGTACTTTTTTATAAAGCCTCTTAGGGTTGTTCCTATTTATTTTGTGATAATTTAATGATTATCTTTGTAAACAGCTTTTATGTGTGATAGATGGCATCTCGTTGAGTTCTTGAACTTTGTTTCCATTTTATAATGGGATGAACAACTTCCATTGAGAAAACTCTCTTCTTAGCAATGGTTGAAATTTAGACTGATTTTCCACAATTGTTTTGTGTTAAACTGCAGCATCTCGGATGTTAAACCATCCTTGCCTGATACTTTTCCTTTGATTATTAGCTTCAGGGCCTTCTACTTTGCAAACAAAAGATGATGGTATTTTCTCTTCAACTTGTCCTGATAAAGTTGGATTACCACAACTGACTTCTACAGATTGATGTAGAACATTTTGAAAATTTCCTCCAATCTCTCTTGTCAGTTACTGCAATGGCATACATGATTTTTGGTTAACATTTCTGTCTGTTTGTCCCTTCTAAATAATATCTTGGTCTTGTACAAATGATTGATTCTCTGCTTTTCTTCTTTCATGCCCGTGATCTATGATGGTTGCTCTAACCAGTTTTTATTCTCCAGATTTCTGCATTTTCTGCTGATTATTACTATAATTGAGTTATATTTCTTCCTTCCTATTATAAAACCTTCTGTGGTAGGATTAAGGTATGAAAGACTTGCCCAAGATTTATATGGTTGCTTAGATTTAATGTTCCTCTGTCCACTGATAACTACTTTTAAATTTGAATTTTCAAGTGATTCTTTTTTCATTACCATTATTTTTCTAATCAAAACCTTATTTCATTTTTTATTCTCATCAATAAAACATTCAGTGTGTGTGCGTGCAAGACATGCTCAAAGGTCAGTTCACTTATCCCTCTTCATTAATCAACTTAAGTTTGGTTTATGACTGTAATTTAACAATTATATTTTTCTTAAATTTTGTGCAATTCTGCTTCATATTCACATTTCCAATCTTTTAACTAGATTGGCTTGATTTGTTGAATTAGCCACCACTCTATAACCTATACTTTTGTGTATTTGTCAAATATTTTCAAGGTGGTTTGATTGGTTATTGATTGAAAATAGAATTTAATGTTTGCTTTTCTCTATGGCTTTCTCTTTCTTTTGGTCAAGTTGGAAATTTATTTGACAAGTTTGGTTTATTTCTTTTGATATTTTGGTATTTATTTGCTCAAAAACAATGGTGTACATGTTTCACAAGCAGACCAAATGTGTCTGCAGTGTTGATGTCTCATTGGATGTTAGATTTTAGCCTTGTGCCAGACTAAACTAAATTTGATATACAACAAATTTAAAAAAAAACTTTATCTTTTTCTCAATATTTTCATGTCAGCCATCATAAATATGGCTTTGTGATTGTCTCTTTCAGATCATGTCTGTAGAATTTGGTAATAGCAACAGACGGTACTCAACTGTAATAGAAGTTGAGTCTAAGCTCAGTATTTATCAATCCACCCATGAGGACCGAATGTGGCACAAGGCCGGTTTATTGTGGGTATCTCCGAGCCCATAGGCTCGGCCAAAAATATAGCCTTTGAACCCGCCTAGACAGGTTCAGGCCCTGTCTACCTCCTCGGATGAAACCTTGCCCTTCAGCAAAGCTTTGTCTGTGTTCCTCTCTGCTAATGCAGAGAGTCCGACAGCCGTCGCAAACAGTCAAAGACTGTATCGAGACGGAGCTCTGAGTCTAAGCTCATCTGCTGGGCAAATTGGCAGGTGGTTTATATAACAGCCTGGGAGATTACATTCTGTTAGCCGGGCAAGTCTATTCTGTAAGTTCTGATTGGCTGATGATTCCACTGTGAATATTGTGACTTGTTAGAGAGTGACATGTATTGAATGGCAGCGTTTCCAGTTTTTTTACACGACTGGATGCTATTTGGTAACCTACTTGCAAAGGTCTCAAACATTTCATTGTTCATTTGTGTTGGGATGAAATTCATCCTTTTCGGATGATGGAAATGATATGTGTTGTCTATGATGTAGTTTTTTTTTTTTTTTTTTTTTTTTTTTTTTTTCTCAGATTACCTTCCATTTATCCTTAAGCTGCTGTCCTAGTTAGTTTTTCCCATAACCATTTCAAGAAACTGAAGAACATTGGCATTATGGTATCTTGCTGTTTGGCACCTTTCTCAAATGACCTGAACACTGGTAACAATAGGGCCACATCAGTAGTGTAATCAATATTTGCAACCCAAACAATTCACATAATGCATCCTTGTACGTTGCTTCTTGATATATTGATCTTGATACAATTAAAGACTTTCTTGTTTGCAAATGTGACAAAATGGTAATTATTTTCACTTGCTCTAACAGGTCAGTGAATGCTATCTCTTGGAAACAACACTAAGAACTTTCATAAAAAGTACCAATTTATTGTGATAATTGAATGTTTTTTTGTAAACAGCTTCTATGTAGATAATGTTCATCCCATTTTTACATGGGTAACAAAAATAAAGAACTCTTAATGAGATGCCAATTCTTTCCATTGTGAAGGCTCACTTTGAGGCAATGGCTGAAATTTAGATGGATTTTCCCCACAATTGTTTTTCTGTTAACCTGCAGCATCTCTTCTAAACAAACCTTGCCTGATACTTTTCCTTTGTTTATTAGCTTCAGGACCTTCTACTTTGCTGACCGGAGAAGATGGTACTTTCTCTTCAACTCTTCCTAATAACGTCGCCAACTTGAACAGATTGGAAGTTTGCAAAACATTCTATACCAATCTCTCTTGTCAGTTACTGCAATGTCATCCATATTCAGTTATCACTTCTGTTCTGTTTAGTGCCATTTTTTTTTTTTTTTTTTTTTTTTTTTTTTTTCAAATTTATTGTCGTTTCCATTTTTGTACAGTGTTGACTATGTTCACCATAGTCTATGAATATAGAATACAGCACATACATAATCTGTTCAATGAAACAACGTTAAAGATTAATTCACGAGTCACTCTACTGAATCTGACTATATCACCAATACCACCAGCAGCTATTCCATAATTCTTCAGTCTTTGACATCAAAGGCTGGCAGTGAATATTCGGGGAAAAACATGGCTGCCTTTATACACGTTACTTTGAATATTTTGAGCCTTCTGATTGGTTAACCCTTCTAATGGTTAACTATAAAATGAGTCGGCTCATTTTGGCTGGCTCACTAGTACACCAGGGTACCCAAAAATTCCCCCCCATTGTGGGTACATTATGGAATCTTCTTTCAAAATATTAGTAAAGTCAATATTCATATGGAACAAATACTTTAATATTCATAATCTTTTTTTTGTAATTAAAATTTTTTTGTATTTTTATTTTATTTTTAAATTAATATCCACAAAAATTAGTTATATCATTTTGTCCATCGTTAAGTATTTCAGGTTAATAAACATTAATAATATTATAAATTTGGGTTATCACAACAAAAAATGGAAGTTATTTTACCCATAGCTGGGACCCATTAAAACGGTCACTATCACTCCAGGTCAGTGATCCGGAGCCATTCAGAGGAGGATTGGGCTAAAAATAGTATTTATGTTTATAACCTGAAACTAAGGACTTGCATTCATACCAAAAACTGACATCTCTTAATCCAATAACTAATGGATGCAGTTTTACGTCATACCCAGGACTAATAAGGACCTTATAGGTCAGTACCAAATATGACGGGAATAAAAGCCCCTAATTTAAATTTTGTAGTTGGATTTGTAAATAAATCCGACACCATTATTTTCTGATTGAACATGTCCAATTTGTACTGTTTTCTTTTGAACCTGATCCCTAACAAATTGATATTCAATATCGATATGCTTTGATCCTTTGATGTATTATTGGATTTCTAGCCAAAGCAATACTGGCCTGATTGTCACAGTAAATAATTATAGGCTCACTTATCAGTGCTGTAATTGTTTTTATTAGTAATTTAAGAAAAATAGCCTCGTGTGTTGCTCGCGACAATGCAACATATTCTGCCTCACATGTTGAAAATGAAATCATTCCCTGTTTCTTAGATTTCCAGCCAATTATTGGATTCTTTTACCAATCTAAAGTGATACTTTTATGATCTGGTGAATTTTCCCAATCAGCATCACAAAATCCTTCCAGTTGTAGTGGGATTTTTGATTGTCAAAATACTAGGCACTGATTCTTAGTTCCCTTTAAATAACATAATACTTGCTTAGCTCTTGTTAAATGCACAGTCCTCAGTTTAAGTTTTGGAACAACTTAGTAACCGTATAGCAGATGTCTGGCCTTGTTGATGTCATGATGTAAATAAGACTTCCAATCAATATTCTGTATTTCTCGCATGCCGCTATACCATCTTCATTATTTATAATTGTGTTTAAATCCATTTTACATGGAGTAGTTCGGGTTTTACAATTTTTCCTGCTGAATTTAGATAAGTTTTTCGATGTATCTGGATTGATTCATTGTAATAGTGTTGGCCTTAAATTCGAACTGTATACCAAGAAACCGTGTTAATCAACCCAAGTCGGTCATTTTTAAACCTTATATTTAAGGAATTTTTAATAGAGCAGCTTCACATTTTGAAGCAATTAGCAATTCTGATTTTAGAAAAAGGTTTTTTTTTTTTTTTTTTTTTTTTTTTTTTTTTAAGCTATGGAAAGATAACTATTGTTGTGGATTCCATGAATGGAATCCTGCACAAATAAACAACGCCAGTAATTGAGATAGAAAAATAAGTGTATTAAATGTAAGAATACAGACTTGAAGTGAAGATTAGTAGTCCAGGAATGCGGGTTAGTAGAAAGTATATATACAAGTCTCTGTAAGTAAAGCCGTAACCTGTCTCTGTCTCTGTGTGTGTGTGTGTCTCTCTCTCATATTCCACCCCACGAGGAATATGTGGCACAAGGCCGATTTTAAAGTGGGTTTCTCCGAGCCCATAGGCTCGGCCAAAAATATACCCTTTGAACCTGCCTAGACGAGTTTAGGGCCTGTCTATCTCCCCGGATGAAACTTTGCCCTTTGGCAAAGCTTTGTCTGGGTTCCTCTCTGGCAAAGCAGACAGTTTGACTGGCGTCGAACACAGTCAGTCTGTATCGCAACATCTCAACAGCAGGTATTCTTTGTCAGCATAAGTATACTTTGGGCGAGTCTCTTGTGTAAAAAGGGGAGAGCCCCATAACAATTATTCAAACTTCACACTCGTCCTTTGGTTAATCTGAAACTTGCTTTATTACAATTGTTTCAGGTTTTTTTATTTATGTTGTCAAATGTCCAGTCATCCCTCATGATCTTATCGGCAGCAGTCAAATGACAGTATGTCATAGTCCCTGCATAACGAACTTGTCATTTCACTGGTCTTATCCTTAGCTATAGAGCCCAGTCTACCCCATTGTACGAGAAGGCCATTGATACTAAATGCAGTGTTGTCTTCTCTCTCTTCTCATCCAACACTGTCTTTGTTTGCATGAAGGGCAAGTAAATCCAGTTTTAAATTGTAAAAAATTGTCTAGAATTTTTCAACCGGGATGTCGTCTGTTGTTTTGGTTCATTGTATTCTGTGCCTCCAGATTCGTCTCTACTTTTTCTCCAACACTTCCTAAGATTAGATTACCCAACTGATTTGAACAGATTAGTGTAGGATGTATTGCAAACTTCCTCCAATCACTCTTGTCGTAAATGCAATGCTAAACATTCTCTCGTTATCACTACTCTCTCTCTCTCGCTCTGTTCATATCCTGTAGACTTCCTCTTTCAAAGTCCAAATTTTACAACTTCTCACTTTGTCATTGTCTTCCAATCTTTACATTGAATCTTGATGTTTAATCAAACATAAGGTGAGACTAAAAAGTATATTTCTAAGTTGTTATGGAAAGATAATTATTCAGACTTTACACTCATCCTCACCTTAAGCCGAAACTTGCTGTATTAAAATCATTTCAAGTTTTTTTATTTATATTGTCAAATGTTCAGCTGTTCCTCATGACGTTATCACCAACCACAGCAGCAGCCACGTAGACAGTATTTCATCATAGTGTCACTGCACAAGAGGATACTGAAGTAGAACCATCCGCATGTTGGGGTTAAGTGTCTCTACCATTCAGCAGGTAGAACTTGATTACATAGTACCAACAGAACTTGTAGTCATGGGAGACTCTTACTAAATTGGTAAGTGTTGACTGAGTTCATTGAAGTGTAGCTTGGTTGTCATTTTCTAGTCCTTCATGTTAATTACGTGTATGTTGAATGGAAGTTTCTGTCATTTGTGATTGAGCTATAGGATTGCAATGATGGAAATATCTTTTATCCAATGCAATGAATTAGGAAATGTAGCATGTTCAAACAAATTTCTTTTAAGATCCAGTCTTTTCTGCAATTCTCTCTGGTTTTTCAAGTGCCTGTTATATTTGGTATATTAAACTTAATTGATCTGAAGTGTATATGTCCTCGGGAAATTTCTTGACAATAGTGTAAACCATTGCAGTACTTGACCTACATGTTAAATTCTTCCTGACCTCTTTGGGAACCAGACGGGCTCTGCAAAGTAATTAGCTTTTTTTTTTGTTTAATTACTGAATGAACGAGTTACAGAATGGTGGTAATAAATTTGTGTTCATCTAGCCTGGTTTTAGAGCAGATCATTAAGGCCCTATGAGTAAAGGTCTTGATTTGATTTTGTTCTATGGGGCAGTCCCAACAGGCCTAAAAACTGTTAATTTCTGATGATTGCCTTTGATTTTCCTTAATGCTTTCTTGTCCTGGTTAAGACACGCTGTCCAACAGCAAGGCCTCTGATCAGGAGGTTTTGAGGAGCATGGAACCACCTCTTAATTACTGCTGTTCCCAGGTGCACCCTTACCTGGGTGGTAGCTCCTGTTAGGGTCCCAGGTATGGGCAAATAGTTAACCCACCAAACTTGTGTAAAAAATAGGTTTTAATACCAGAAATACTTTGTAATAAAAAAATTACCAGCAATAATTTTTGAAGGAAAAATTATCAGCAATACTTAAAAAAAAATAAAAAAAAAAAATACCAGCAATACAATTATACATTCTTTCAAAAAAAAAAAAAAAAAAAAAAAATATAACCAGCGACTTCAAGGAAAAATATTCCCAGAAATAGATTTTTGAAGAAAAAAAATTACCAGCAGTAAAAATTGTCAGCATTAAATAACCTATTGAGGTTGATATGCTGTAAACCAAACCTTAATGCTTTGATAGTAAAGTATGGTTAATACATATGTATTCTAACATTTATATTTGTAAATAAATTTCAAAATTACATTTTCCCTCTAATCAAAATAATGCCATATTTTCAGTTTTATTAAATAAAACACCTAAAATATATTTAAATTTGTGGTTGTGACATTACAAAACCTGGAAAAGTTCAAGGTAAGTGAATACTTACACAAAGCCCTATATATTCATGTTGGTCATCTAAAAATCTTTGTCCTCCTTTTGGAATCTCTTGTGAATAATATCAGTCTTGTACAAATGACTGATTCTCTGCTTTTCTTCTGTCATGCCTCTGATCTATGATGGTTGCTCTAACCGGTTCTTATTTTCCATATTTCTGCATTGTCTGCTGATTACTGTTATGATAACGGAGTTATTTTTTTTCTCTTTATTTGTCCTGATCAGGAAATAGACCTTAAAAGTCTGTGCTAGGAATTAAGGTATGAAAGACTTGCTCAAGATTTATACAGTTGCTTATAGTTGTCCTCTGGTAACTGCTTTTAAACTTCTTTAAAATTCTGAGGTAAAAATTTTCCCTTTTTTTTTTTTTTTTTTTTTCTCTTCTCTCTAAACCAAATCGGATTTCTTTTCCTCTCTCAGCAATAAAAAAAAAACATTCTGTGGGTGCTAGATATGCTCAAAGATCTGTTCACTCATTTCTCTTAATTAGTCAACTGAAGTTTGGTATACAACTGTAATTGAACTTTATTGAAATTCTTATGCAAGTCTGCCTCATATTCACATTTTATCTCCTTAAACATGGACATTTGATTAAATAACCAATAACCTATACTGTTTGGTATTTGTCGAAACATTTTCAAGGTGGTTTCATTGGGTGTTGTCTGAAAACCAAAATTAATGTTTGCTTTTTTTTTTCTATGGCTTTGTCTCTCTTTTGGTCAAGTTGGAAATTGAGTTATTTGACAACTTTGAGGTTTGCTTCAAGCTCCCAACTTCTTTGAACTGTTTCAAATTGCCTTTAATTTTTGACATGATTTTTTTATTTGAAGGGATACTAAGGAACTTGGAACTTAAATTTGTAAATCCTTCCGTGACAAATTTTCTCTTTGAATACAAAAGTCATTTTGACGTTTGCTCAAAAGCAATGCTGTGTAAATATTTCACAAGCAGACCATGTGTTTTTCTGCAGTGTTCATTTCCCACTGGTTGTTAAATTGTTTAGCCTTGTGCCAGACTAAGTTAAATTTGGTGAACACCAATGTCAGCCATAAAAAATATGGTTTTGTGATAGTCTTGCAGATCATGTTCAATAAATTTTTCTTACTATATACTCTTATATCAGCTTTGTACCATACTAAAATAAACATGGCAAGTACCTACAGGAAAACACCTTTTCCTTTAGTGTCATTGGATGGGGAAATACTGATTGTGCTATATTTCAGTCTTCCGTACCCTTTTCAATTCATCAATTACAAATATGGCTCTTTTAGAACCTGTGGTATTTTGATGCTGAATTTGTTCTGATTTGGTGTTTATGCCTTTCTGCTACTAGTAAAGGTTTGGCTGATTAGAAAGTTAAGTCTAAAAAAAAAAGAAAATTACAGTAGAATCCCTGACAACTGGACTAAAAAGGCAATTCTGTATATGAAGAATTGGTAACAAAGTCTGGATATGAGATGTTACATTTAGATTAAAATAAAAGAACTGAAATCAAATTTAACTTTTATTTTCAATGTTTTATAGTGAAGAAAATAAGCTGGTGAGTGAAATATAACAGAATTGATTTTAAGGAAAGAAATCATGTTAATGAAAATTCATTAAATTAATTATGCTATGTATACAAATCAATGTAATGAGGATTTTTTAATTGCTGTTGCATGAAGATTCTTTCTCTTCTAATGTCATTGACTTTTTTGGAATTTCGTTTTGCTTTTGGTCTTGAAATTTTTTAAACTGAAGATACTTAACTGTGTGTGTTATTGTAATCGTCATAGATGAATGCTGGCTTTCTTTCCCTAAAACTGAACATTCTCAATAGCTTTTTTGAATTTCAGTCCAGGTTTCATTACAATCATGCATCTTGTTGCTATCTTGTTACAGATGTCTCATCTTTGAGTTCCAGTGAGCATTCATCATTTAACTTGCTGCCGTTACCTGTATTAACCCTTTCTACCAACTCATCAGAATTAATGTTTCACAACTGATTCTCGCTGTTAGCAATTTTTAAAGTTTCCTTCAGAACTTGCATCTCCTTCATTTTTCTTACATAAATCTACACTTACAATCTCATTTTTTTTCTGTTGATGCATTTACATCAATCTCATTTTGTTCTTTTTGGAAGCAAATTTTTTTTCCATGCATTTACAAGTAATGCTTGGTCTATTGGTTGAATAAGAGGTGACATTTGGTGGAAAATAAACATATTTCCACAGTCTGACAAATTAAGATTCATGTGCATAGTCCTTCCAGACCAGCAAAACATATTGCATCATCTGGTTTTCCTGATGTCTTAAAATGTAAACAAACTTCAGGAATAAATTGTTGAAAAAAAACAAAAAAAAACACACTACTTAAAGATAGGTTTAGTCATCCAAGCACTTTTGGGATTCATATTTTTACCGGTAGGTGTACCAATCCTTTGAAAGTTCAAGGGCATGCATCCTTTCTTTTCGCCAAAGAATTGACTTATGTGTTTGCCAGAAGCATTTGCACATAAAGGAACAGTCAGGCTTTCTTTGTTTTTGTTTGAATCCGACAGCACTTTTTCATTTCTTTCTAAATTCTTTTTTGGTAGACACTTCCAGTTCAACCTTGTTTCATCACAATTGTAGATTTGATCATGAGTAAATCCTTCCTTCAATAACAATGCAGAAGAGGCAGAAAATGTAGCTGCGTTACAATCTGCTGACTTGGTTTCTCGGCTATAGGTGATTGCCTAATTCCATGACAAACTTTAAAACAATTTAGCTAGCTGCAGCTAAATTAGCAGGCTAAATTTAGATTCAATTCATCATTTAGCAATTTGGCCTTTGCTATGAGCATCAGTCCTGAAATTGACATCCCTTTTGAACGCATCACACAAAACTATTCATAGCTTGCATCTAGAGTAAGAGATTTAGTTTGATGAAAAGTTTATTATTTCCCTGTTCATTGTGATGGTGTGAACGCTGGGGAAATTTAACATTGTATGATATAAAATCTTCTAATGTTGAATTCTGCCATTAGCTTCAATGAACTTTCACCGGCATCTAGCTTGTTTATAGCTCGAAACTTGAGGATTCAAGTTGTTTTCCTCTCATCTTTTGCCCCAATACAAGCCATTAGGATGAAATAAGCATAAGTAATTATCCAAAGTAAATTTCCTGGAAAAACAAATTTCAAATCACTTACAATCCAAATAGTTCAAATATACCCATCAAAATCATGTCTGGATATATGGGATTTCAGGTAGGAGGGATTCTGCTGTACTTAAGTACGTAGTCTTCCATTGTTCTACAAGCATGTCGATTCCATTTGCATGGAAACTTCCTGTTTTGTTTTTTTTTTTGTTTTTTTTTTTTTTTTTGTTGTTGTTTTTGTTTGTTTTTTTTTTTTGTTTTTTTTTAATGTTCTGATGTAGTTTTTGACTGACTGGAACCAATAAAAATCCAAAGAAAAGTCAGAATGTGCTAGGTGTTGAAGTGTTTACCATTTCAGCTCTTTAAGATTCAGCAAGGTCTGTTTTATGGAATGTGGTGTGATGGAAACTTTTTTTTCCAAAATCAATTTTTCTTAAAAGGGCCACATTTATTGACTGTCAGAATATTACACCTTATTTAAATAGGTGTAACTGAATAGGTGGTTTTCTTGTACATGTTGGCAGTCACCATAATGATGTTGGGGGTGGGGGGATTCACACTCATCATAGCGGCAGAAATTAGCTTCATCTTTTTAGATGAAAGCATACTTGACAGAAAATAAAATGTAAAGCAATAACGGGGAAAATTTAATTTCTTACAATTTGTTTTTGTGTGTATTGTGTATTTTTAGCTTACAATTGTTTTATGGTACATGTGATAAAGGAAGAAATATTTCCACCATGAACAACTTTTGCTCCATGCTTGGTGTTGTGGATTCCAGGATGAAATGAATGCCAAACGCAGCAATGAAAAATAGGAAATAAATGTATTGACATAATAATACAATTGGTGATACCGTTAGTAGATCCAGAAATGCAGTTTAATAGCAATAATAATTATAGTCTGGAAAATTCAGTATCGAAGTATGACTTCCTTCTCAGTCTACGTGCTCGCAACTGTGACTCCTACAAAGCGGTTATCTCACTCTCTCACCCCCGGGTATTCATCGGCAGCAGTACAAATACACACTGGGTGAGTCCACTTGTATAAAAAGGGGTGGACCCCCTTAACACTTGGAGTATTTTATTTTGCTAAATTTATTTGATGTTTTATTTTATTTATATTAATAATAATTTTCTTACATGTTTCTTCCAGCCAGCTTCTAATGTTTCATTCATGCAATAGCATGTAATTGTCAGGCAGCTGACATTCCCCTGCAACACTGGTTCTATATTCCTACCACAACAACTGAGCATCTTTTTGGCAATTTAGCATCTTTAAATGGCTTGTAATGACCAAGTCTTAGAGGTCACATAGTCCTTTTTCTTAAGGACTTCCTCATAGATGATATGGTCATGCCAGGAAATGGTATGTTTCTCCAGATGAGAAACATCTATAACTGTAGATTTTGCTAGTTTTCTTCCAGGTGTCACCAGAATAACTCGCTTTTGAATGGGCAAAAAATACATACTGTTTGGACTTGGTTGCATTGCTGATGGAAACCCTAAGCTATACAGATCTCAAATGTTGGAATATAGCTGCAATTCAACCAACACTTCTTTCCCCCACCCCAATCTTCAAGCATTCCTTTCTAGTGGTTTTTGTCTTCAAGTTTGTTGCAGGAATCTACCAAATGAAGGCTCACCATCTAAAAGAATTGGTTATTCCTTTTCTGCTTGTTGATCCACAGGTCAACTTTGAAAATGACTTTGCTAAGAGTGGTAGTCATGTTTTGCATAACTGGATGTTTTACTAAGGTGTTTGCAATTATCTGCCAAGTCTGTTAGCTTGCCACCATTTAATAGCATGTGTGAAGTCTCCTCTTGAGAATAATTCTATTGAGCAAATCTGACAGTTCTGTTTGTACAGAGATGAGATTAATCCAAGAAGTGCTATCTAACCAATGTCTGTTTTATTGTCAATGATCTTCTGTTACTTTTATACTATTCCATCTTGAATAGTAACTCCTTTGCTATGCAGAAAAACTCAAGATGGTTCACTAGAACTGTTCTCTAAAAAAAAAGAACTTGCTGAAATGCTGTCCAGGAAACATTAAGCCTTCATTGATCTGTTACTTGATATTATTTTTTTCTCTTTCTATCAGGCCTACTACTTCTCAATCTTTTAAATATTTGACACTCTCTTTCCAATTTAACAAAAATATTGCATTTAAAATGTACCCACCTAAATTTTCATCTTTGAGAAAGATCTGATTACCAAATAGATTTATATAGTTGCTTAGATTTTAATGTTTGTCATTTCTTTGGTAACTTTTTAAATTTGAATTTTAAGGTGATTTTTTTTTTTTTTTTTTTTTTTTTTTTTTTTTCATCAACTGAAGTTTGGTATACAACTGTAATTTAACTGTTGCAATTTTCTTAAATCTTGTGCAATTATTCTTCATATGCACATTTGAAATCTTTAAATAGATTGGCATTGAATTGGCCATCACCCTATAACCTATACTCTTGGGTATTTGTCAAACATTTTCAAAGTGGTTTGATTCGGTGTTGACTGAAAAATGTTTGCTTTTTCTCTATGGCCTTGTCTCTTTCTTTTGGTCAAGTTAGAAATCTAGTTACTTGACGACATTGAGGTATGCTTCAAGCTCTAGATTTCTTTAGAAATGTTTCAAATTGCCTTGAATTTTTGACCTGATTCTTTATTTGAAGGTATACCTAGGAACAGGTACTTTAGTGAATTTGTCAGTGAAAATTTTCTCTTGCTTTGAATAGAAAAGACATTTTGATATTTTCTCAAAAGCAATGGAAAGTTAATGTTTCACAAGCAGGCTGTTTGTTCCTGAAGTGTTCATTTTTCATTTGATCTTAAATTATTTTAGCCTTGTGCCAGACTAAGCTAAATTTAGTAAACTCCAAAATTTTTGTCAATATTCTTTTTCTTTTAGCCATCACAAATATGGCTTTGTTTGGACCTGTGGTAGTCTTGCAAATGTCTAGTGTGAGTTTTTATTACTATCTGCTCTTCTAGTAGCCTTGTGCCAGACTAAGCTAAATATGGAAAGCACCATTTTTTTTTTTTTTTTTTTTTTTTTTTCTTTCTTTAGTGTCATTGGATGGGGATACTGATTGTTATATTTGAGTCATCAGTATCTATTTCAGATCCTTCATTACAAATGTTTGTTAGGACATGTAATAAAGTTGAAAACAATTTTACGTACTCAAAAAGTAGATAATTTCGCATTATTCTACAAGTTTATTGATGCCATTTTTATAGAAACTTCATTTTTTTTTTTTTTTTTTTTTTTTTTTTTTTTTTTTTTTTTTTTTTTCTCTTCCTGATCTTTTGTACAGTCAAATTTTTAAATTTTTCTATCCAGACTGGTACCAATGAAAATAAGCAGTCAGAATATGTTGGAGTGTTTGCCATTTCAGCTCTGTAAACCTTCTGCAAGGTCAGTTTTGCACTATATAGTGTTGTGATAGAAAATAATACTTTTTTTTTTTTTTTTTTTTTTTTTTTCCCCCCCCCCCCAAATAAGTTTTTCTTAAATAGTCATTGTTATTCCTTATTTAAATAGGGTCTCTTCCAGCCAGCTATTAATGTTTCATTCAGTAGCATGTAACTGTCATGCCAGCAAATAGCAGTATGGTTCTTCAGATGGAAAACATCTATAAGTGTGTAGATTTTGCTTTTTTTTTTTTTCTTCTGGGCCTTGCCAGAATAACTCTTTTGATTGGTCAAAAATGTTTACTGTTCGAACTTGGTGTGCATTGCTGATGGAAACACTAAACTATACAGATCTCAATGTTGGAATATAGCTGCAATTCAGCCAATACTTTTCTCCCCCCCCCCCAACATAATCTTTGAGCCTTCTTTTCTAGTGGTTTTTGCCTTCAAGTTTGATGCAGGAATTTACCAAATGAAGTCTCACCATCTAAAATATTGGTTATTCCGTTTGTTTGCTGATCCACAGGTCAACTTTGAAAATGATTTTGCTAAGAGTGGTAGTCATGTTTTGCATAACTGGATGTTTTACTAAGGTTTGCAATTATCTACCAAATCTGTTAGCTTGCATTGCCACCATTTAATAGCAAATCTGCCTGAATTATGTTTGTACAGAAGTGACAGGTCAATCTGAAATGTTATGTAACCAATGTTTGTTTTGACAATATTCTAAAAAGCAAAGAAATTGGTATAAAATGTTTGTATTTTTCAAAATATTATTGGTAATGATGACATTGTATAATTTTCTTATGAAGACTCCGTCTATAGCAGCTGATATATCTGCATGCTGTTACTTCTATACTGTTCCATCTTGAATAGTAATTCCTTTGCTATGCAGAAAAACTCACGAGAAGGTCCACTAGAATGTTTAAATTATCTAAAAGAACTTGCTGAAATCCTGTCCAGGAAACCTTAAGCATTCATTAATCTGTTACTTGATATTTTTCTCTTTATCAAGCCTACTACTTCTCAATCTCTTAAATATTTATGGCACTGTTTCCAATTTAACAAATCTATCGCATTTAAAATGTACCCATCTGAATTCTCATCTTCAAAAAACATCTGATTACCAAATAGAGAAAACAAATGGTTTTTTTTTTTTTTTTTTTTTTTTTCAAATGATTTCCAGATTTATTAAATCCCTTTTCTACAAATCTATTCCTCCAATTTTCTAAAAGACAAGGAAATTTGAATAAATTTTTGGTCTTGCTCTATATTTTCATTGAAGTGAGGTAAAAAGGTTTTTTTTTTTTTTTTTTTTTTTTTTCTCTCCTCTTACAGTCCTTTTACGAGATAATGAAATTTTGGTCTTGTTCAATATTATCAGTAATGATGTGGTTGAAAACACTAATCATAAAAAACTTTAAAAAATAATTTTGAAAATTTTAAAATGAAGTCTTAAGGCATTGAAAAGATGAAAACTTTACTTTTAATTACAAAAATGTAGACTTTGCTGGTTGCTGCTTTTTGCTCTACGTATGAAGTGGTCAAAAACTTTATGGGTAAAGAGTGTCTACTGGCCTGATTGGGCCACTCTGAGCATTCTTCTTGCTTTTGGGGAAATTCTCTTTTCATTCATATCTCATATTCTGTAGTTGCTTCCATGACATTTAACCTGCAGGTTTGCAAAAAATACTTTCTTGTCCTATTGCTAGAACTTTTTTTTTTCTCTCTTTCAATAACCATTTTCAAAATGTGCTTTGAATGAGACGAGAAAATGTCACTTAAGTCATGGTTGGGGAGAAGTGGTGACAGGGGTTTTTTGGTGGGGGGGTATTTGTTTTTTCTTGTTTTTTTATTATATGTAGGAAGGCAGATAAGCTATTATGAGGGATCATAGAAACTTTTTTTTTTTTTTTTTTTTTTTTTTTTTTAACCACAAGCTATTTCAGCACTTTGCACTCTCTTTGCATTGGTACAGTTTCATTTCTATCTCCATGTTCAGCATTCACGTCATTTGCAAGAACCACATGACTTAGATTCAAAATATGCTATGCTATGCCTTCAAGAGTCAGGTTGTTAGGGGATTGCAATTTCTACCCCTCTCCTCCACTGACTTGTGCACTGTTTAGTGGCTTCACCCAGCTCTTTCCCTACTTGGATTCTGGCTGGTCCTTTCTCATTGGTATTCAGTGATATATTTTTTGGGGGTACCTCCACTTGTAGATGAAAATTGACCTTTGACTTGCTGTCTCCTTTCTCTGTCCTACCAAAATGTCACCTTTTGACAGGTGATCTCCCTCCTCTCTTGGCTATTGTTTTCACAGTCTGAGGAGTGTGTTGCTCTACTATTCCATTTGCCCCTACCTTGTATGCTACTCTATAGTACCTTATTTTCCTGTTTTGTTTTTTTTTTTTTTTTTTTTTTTTTTTTTTCAAGCATTACTTGGAGTAGTTGAGTGGAAAACTGTGCCATTGTCCATTACCACCTCCACTAGTGGATCTCTTTCAAGAATCACCAAGTTCTTCTGCAACCACAGCTGCCATTTCTGCATGCAGTTCCCTTCATATTCCCAGTCACTCAGGTCCACAGTTGATCATTGACAAGTATGCACCCCCCCCCCACAATGTGTTACATCAGCTGCTAACCTTGTGCAATCAGTGTAGTAGTGTTTAGTTGTTTTGTTGTTTTTTTTTTGTTTTTTTTTTTTTTGTTTTTTTTTCCCCCTCTCTTACAGTCCTATGAGATAAGGAAATTGTAATAGTTTTGGTCTTGTTCGGTATTATCGGTAATATTGTTTAAAATTTTAAAAGAAATGTCTAACTACTATATATAATTATTTATTTAAAAATATGATTCCAACACGCTACATAAGGTCTCATGTTTCAAAACAAGAGCCGAAAACTTCGAAATAATATTTGAATTAACTTGAGTTAAAGTAGGCTCTGTTCTATCTTCAAGCGAAATTTTTTTGGGAATGATTTATTTCCATGGTAACATCAAGGGCGGATTGTTTAGAATCGGCAGGGGTGGGGTGTTAATAATTTGTATCAGTATAGTTACTTTCATAGATGTCGGGTCACGGTAAGGCGGGGGTGGCTAAATTTACGACGGAAGTTTTCGCATAGTCTGGCTTGAGCGTCTACGGAGATTTATTTATTTATTTTTATTTTATTCTTTTATTATATCTCTTTATGAAAGGGATTTGTGTATATGAAAAGGCCGTAACGTTTATTTGACGACTTCATAAAGGGTTATCAATTTTTGTAGGTAATTAAAACTATGTATATGGGCTATGGATTTTAAAATTTATTTTTTTGTATGCGTGTTTTAGGCTAGTTATTCAGAGCGTAAGTTCGGTTGTGTTGGCAGAAAACCGTTAATTCTTGCCGGTTGTTTAATAGGGTTTTATTGTTTAGGAGCTTAATGTGTAGTTTCTCATGGAGGCACAAAGGGCATGGGTCATCCCAAGTTTTGCAAGTTCTAGTCCTGTTAATGATTTTCCATTTTACTTTAGGTGTCCTATTTTTTTCTTTCAGGTGCCAAAAATATTTAGATAGAGAGGTCTGATGTCTAAAGTTTGTTGTTGAAGGAGCATTTATGCTGCCTCCATCTGGTTTTAAAGGCATTTTTCGTGGACCCAATGTATATCATATTATTGTTAGGGTTCTCCGTGGATGATATAGTGCATTGGTGTACCACAGATTTGATGCAGCACTTATTTTCTAATGGGCAGTCTACCGGGTTTCTACAATCGCATAATTTTTCCCTATCATTATCTGATTTAAGTGTAGTTATTAAAACTATTCAGGTAAGGGGGTTTGTTCAGGATATTATTATTGTGTCTTCTTATACCTTCTAGATTTTCAGTGCAGCAATAACTCAATTTTAGTGTGTTCTTATTGAATATATTACTAAGCCTACTTTTGGTGGGAAAGTGTTTATCGATTAGAGCTAAGAACTTCTGTCCTAGTTTAATACTAACCATTTGGTTGAACGGAGGTGTATACCAAATGATGTTTCTTTTCCTGTTTTTTTTCTTTTGGTTATTGCAATAGTCCCTATATTTAATGTTAGCATTTTTATAACCACTATTTTTTTAGGGCAGTGTTGTAGAAGTCATTATGTTGGTGGAATATTACTTTGTTAGCGGAGTTACTGCTAATTCTATTTTCTATTGATGAGGGTATATGTTTAATTGTGGATGGAGGGTGGTTAGACTTCGGGTGTATATATAAGGGGTTAGCATTTGGTTTTCTATAGGGTTGGTAAGTGTTGCTCGGTAAGTCTAGGGTTACGTCGAGGAAGTTTACCTTTTTCAATTTAGAAGAGACTGTTATCTTTAAGTTAAGTTTTTTTAAATTCACTAAAAATAATTTTACAGATCTTCTCTATCTTAAAGCTAGTGGAACTCCTCACCACCATGAGCCCGTCATCTCTATACAGTCCGATGTCCTGGATATCAATCTCGCGGTGTGCCGTTAGGTTGTACAATATTAAAAGACCAACCAAGTCAGAAGACTCTGCAGAGTCTTGTGATCCCATTGTGATGTCAAACAGGTCGTTATTGTTTTTTATCCATTGTTCCCCATTATGAATGAGGACGGATTTTTTTGCGCTGAGGATAATGTCGGTTTCTTCCTTTGTCAGGTTAGAATATACAGCAGTAAAGTCCAGGGCAGTCGTAAAAAGATCCTTCGAAATTGATGGGTAGTAGTCCACGATATCGAACTGTAGTAAGGTGCAATTTGTTTTATCATCAATATTGTTGAACCAGTTGATGACATCTTTAGTATTGATCCATAATTTTAATTTGAGTTGTTTTTTTATTTGGTAAGTAATTTTTTCCAGGATCCTTTTGCTGATCTTTCCTATATCGGGTCGGGTAGGGTTAATTATCCTAGTGGTCGGGTTTTCCAGAAAGTCAGGCTTATGGTCCTTAAGGGTTACGTAACATTCCTTTTCTGCAAGTTTGCCTACTCTATCGCTAATTTTAAATTTATCAGTTATTTTTTTACTTGCTCTGTTTATGCTGTCAACCATGTTTATGTTGTTGTTGCAAGCTTTTTTATAAGTCCTTAAGTTTTTTTTAATTAAGTTTTTGTAGTCATCAACGGCCAATTTGTAGAAGTTGCCGGTTTTGTCCGACTTGACTAATATTTTGTCACAATCATTAATGCTTTTAACTATTTGGTCTAGCTGTTTTTGGAAGTGGTTTTTCTTATTTTGAAAGATGTTGTTAAGGTTGAGTAGGTCTTTTTCAAATTCGTATAGTTGTTTGTTGAATGGTGCGACTCTTTTACTTTTAAAGCCATATATATATATATATATATATATATTGTCTTAAAAGACAAAGAAATTGGAATAAAATTCTGGTCTTGTTCAAGAGCAGAAACACTAATCTTGTTTTAAATATATTGACATGACAGGGAAATATAAATTTTAAATCCCCTGAACTGCATTGTTTCAACTGAGCAGATTATCGTACATGTAGGCCAATAGGGGGGCATTAATTTGTGAGTAGTAATAACCTCCTCAATCATGTCCAATATCTGCCAAATATCTGAGCCTGATCACACAACTGTTGGCATCCTTCTTGGTTATTCCTGTTCCACTGATTATCACTATTTTTCTCCTTGTTTATTCACAGGTCAACATTGAAAATGATTTTGCTAAGAGTGGTAGTCATGTTTTGCATAAGTGGATGTTTTACTAAGATGTTTGCAATTATCTGCCAAGTCTGTTAGCTTGCATTACCACCATTTTATAGCATGTGTGAAGTCTCCTCTTGAGAATAATTCTATTGAGCAAATCTGATTGAGTTCTGTTTGTACAGAGATGACAGGTTAATCCAAGAATTGCTATCTAACCAACATGTCTGTTTTATTGTCAATGATCTTCTAAAATCAAAGAAATTGGTATACAATTTGTCTTTTTCAAAGATTTGGTAATGATGCAATTGTGTTATATAATTAGTGCCAGAGAGTGACTTGGGAAGCAGAGCATCTAATCCGTTATGCAGGCTAACCATCAGTGGAGAGGGAAAAAGGAGAACCTACTATCTACTTCAACGACTGCGTAAGAAAAGGAGAACACCTTGTAAAAGTTTTTCACTGCTTTTTAAGAAACTAAAAATGTAACTAATTTTGGTTTAATCTTGTTTGCAATTAATCAAATTAAGTTTAATATGTAGACATTCATTTTAATTATTAAAATGTATAAGTTTTTATCATTTGAGCAGAAAATGACATTGAAAAGTGACAAATTCATAAATTTGACTTAATTTAAGATTTGAGAAATGAAAATCTAAAAACAATTTTAACATAAATTTCAACTTTCCTCTTTTTAAAATAACATTAATACATGAAATTTGAATATAATTAACTTTAAAATTAGTTATTGCATTGAATTTTTTCTGATCAACAAGAACTCTAGAACCTTGAGGTGAAATGTGGAGTGGGACCTAGATAAAATCAAACGGTCTGCATTAAAATTAACCACACATTTCCTACTATTTATTATGCTCAGCAATAGCAGCCAGAACTATTAGAACTATTTTTGTACATTAATTTTGGACACTAATGTGTGTGTGTGCGCGCGCGCGCGCATAATATATATATATATATATATATATATAGTGTGTGTGTCCAAAATTAACGAACAAAAATTAAAACTTTCATCTCAAAATATAAATCCAATTTTTCCGTTTTTTTTTTTTTTTTTTTTTTTTTTTTTTTTTCAATAAATTTAGACATTTAGATATTGCTAAGACATTTGTTTTGAATCCGTGCTGCATAATGACGTCAACAGGATTTCACTAAATTTTGACTATAACTTTAGTCCTTTCCTCCTGTAATTTTACTTGTAGATCTCCGACATTTGATGGATTTCTAACCATGACATTTTGTCCTAAAGTCTTCCCTAAATTTTCTATGCAAATCATGTCAGAACTTTGAGCTGGCAAATCTGTCTATTCCTTGGTTGTTCAGATATGCAATAACCTGTTTTGCCTTATGGCAGGGAGCATTATCCTGCATGAACACAGGATTTTCAAACCCAAAATTTTGTAATGCCAGTACATGTTCCAACAAATTTTTGTACATAGCGTTAACTTCTATGTAAACATACAAGAGGTGATGTACCTGTAGTGAAAGACAGTTAGCTACTCTCAAAAAAAGAGTTTGTGTTTTTGTGTTAGAAAAACTACCAAAAAGTAGTTAGCAAAAATCTATAAGAACCAGAATCTATGCTAATGTTCTTCCCTCCCTTGAATAGTGTGACCTATCAGAAAGATCTGTGAACAAGAGCTGTTGTTTTTTGCTTATGTGGCAGGTTTGGATTTTCTGAGCTTGGTGGATGAACACTTGTTTTTGCTGGTGAGAAGCGTGACTCCATTTTGTCGTTTCTACATTGCCTGTTGGACTGTTACGACAGGCAATCATTTAAATTGTGATTTGGCTACAAGTCTTGCAGACATTTATTACTACTATAAGTTGAAAGTTTGTTTTTTTTTTTTTTTTTTTTTTTTTTTTCACAACTACAAGCTATTTCAGCACTTTGTCCCTAGCAAGATGGCGGAAAGGTTGTTCGATATGAAACTGATCCCTGAATTCAGAGGTGATACGAGTGGACAGTCTTCAGTTGAATAAATTGAAAATGTGGAACTGGTCTGCGAATTATGCGAGATCATGAAGATTGAACGGATTCTTCCACTGCACTTGAAAGGCGGTGCCCTTGTGTATAGGCAGCTGAGCAATGAACAGAAAAGTGACATTGAGCAAATAAAGTGTGCTCTACTAACCATGTTTGGAATGTATATTTTCTAGTTTCTTAAAGGACAAGGAAATTGGAATAATATCTATGGATGATAATATTTGGCAAGTTACTTTATAAGTTTCCATCTGAAATCTAGTGACTCCTTTCAGTAATGAATAAATTTATGTATTTGTGGAAAATACAGGCAAGTCTTGTACATGCTCTTTGACCACCAGGACAAATTCATTCCTTTCTGCACCAGTGTGAGTGGGTGGGGGAACTGACAAATGCCTGATGTACATTCACAATAGAACAGGAGATGAAAATATCCCCACAGCAAGAAAAAGAAAAATGGAATAATTTTTAGGTCTAGAAAAGATTCAAATGAATGTTTTAAATGAGATTTTTCCCTTAAATATTACAATGAAATTATACTGGAGTCACTTGGCATTCATTAATGTCATTGTTAGTTGAATGTTCAATATTTTTTACTTAAAATGGTTTTCTTATCCAAACTAATTGTTCTCCATTTTTCTAATATTAGTTTCATTTCAATCTTTTTTTTTTTTTTTTTTTTTTTTTTTTTTGTTAATGTGGAAAGTTAACAGAAATATACTACACTTAAATATTTTTAATCTTCAAATGAGATAAAAAATGAAATGGTTAATTTTTCAAATAATTGTGGTTACTAATTTTTACTGATATGTGATTTCTCTATTATTTTTTTAACTCTTCTGGTATTAAATAAAATATTAATTCATTAACAGCATTAGATCTCTTAATTACCAATCTGTTTAATTGTTACTGCTTCACTTAGAATCTTGTAATACTCCATATTTCCCCCCCCCCTATTTTTCTAAGCTAAGACTACTTTATGCCCCCTTGTATTGCAAAGGTGTTTGGTCTCTTCATGACCATAGAATTAATCTTTTTATAGAAGCCTCTGATCACATTAAAGAGGAATGGTTGATGGATACTGGCACCAGTATGAGCGTGATCACAGGAACTGAGGTTTCTTCTGTCTACATATAAACCAGAAACCAAAAATACTCAATGTTAAACAAACGATATATCGCATTTACACCATAGGTAGGGGTTAGGCTAGCTCATAAATATCTGTATGAAAGTAGGTTTATACTTAGGGACTTGTGAGCTGTGCTCCCTGTCAATGAAGATTGAATTTACTTCAGTAGTAATGGTCTGTGATACTTGCTTGGTAACCTTTATGCCATGGCAATGTGATTGTCTTTGTTCCATTGTTTGGTTATAATTTGGCATTGGCTCCCATTTTAATGACTTGCAACCTTTTCCACTTTTTAGCATTCCTTCAGCTACATCTTGTCCACAAACTTCATTCTCACTTCCCCACGATACTAAGTGCAGTTTTGTCTTCTCCCTCTTCTCATCCAACACCATCGTTGTTTGCATGAAGGGCTAGTAAATTTGGTGTTTAAATGGTGTCATCGCTAAGAAATTGTGTGGAGTTTTTCAACCAAGATGTTTTGGTTCCCAGTATCCTGTGCCTCCAGATTTGTCTAGTTTTTCTTCAGCACTTCCTGATAAGGTCAGATTACTACAGCTGATTTGAACAGATTGGTGTAGGATGTTTTGCAAATTTCCTCCAATCACTCTTGTCAGTAACTGCAATGCTAAATGTTCTTTGGTTATCACTACTCTGTCTGTTTCTGTCTTTGTTCATATTATTCTGTACACGTCCTCTCTCAGTCCAAATTTCACAACTTCTTACCTTGGCATTGTCTTCCAACCATTACATTAAATCTTGATTTCTAATCAAACATAAGCTGAGACTAAAAAAGATATTTCTAAGTTATGGAAAGATAATTATTCAGACTTTACACTCTTCCTAAGCTTAAACTGAAACATGCTGTATTACAATAGTTTCAGGTTTCTTATTTATAGTCAAATGTTCAGTCATTCCTCATGATGTTATCAGCAGCAGTCAAATAACAGTATGTCATAGTCCCTGCATAACGAACTTGTCATTTCACTGGTCTTATCCTTAGCTATAGAGCCCAGTCTACCCTATTGTACGAGAAGGCCATTGATACTAAATGCAGTTTTGTTTTCTCTCTCTTCTCATCCAACACTGTCTTTGTTTGCATGAAGGGCAAGTAAATCCGGTTTTAAATTGTAAAAAAATTGTCTAGAATTTTTCAACCGGGATGTCGTCTGTTGTTTTGGTTCCTTGTATTCTGTGCCTCCAGATTCGTCTCTACTTTTTCTTCCTGATAAGGTCAGATTGCCACAGCAGATTTGAACAGATTGGTGTAGGATGTATTGCAAACTTTCTCTGATCACTCTTGTCAGTAAATGCAATGCTAAACATTCTTTGGTTATCACTACTCTCTTGCTCACTCACTCTTTGTCTTTGTTCATATTGTCCTGTAGACTTCCTTATTACAGCTAAGTGATTTAATTACCTGATATTGTTCTCTGTTCCACTTTCCTTAGTCTCTGTGAGGGATGCAACTAAAAAGGTTGGAAATATAGGAACATAAATTTTATCAATTGACAGATAATGCTGTATAAAGTTGAAAAATTAAAAAAAAAAAAAATCTTTAATACAGGAAGAAATTTACTTTTCCAAAACTGACTGTAATATGGTGGTAAGGCATTTGGCCATACCATGCTGAGAAGACCTTATGGATAAAATAGGTCTCGATGGAACCCTAACCTTTGCATTTTAGGTAAACCATAGACAGGATGAATCTAACCCAAGGGTCTAATTAAATTAGAAATGTCAGTGGGCAAAATTCCACTTCACTAGACATTTTTGAAACTTAGCCTTAATAGATAATGTAGAATAAAACTTATCTATAGGACTTAATTGGACAAATTTAGAAGAATCGTTAAGAATAGTCATCTTGTTTACATAATCTTGATAAACATAAAATGACAACACCTGAGCCACTATCATATTTCGTACTGATATTGTTCTCTGTTCCACTTTGATTTACAAAAGGAAACATTCTTACCTGTGTAAGAATGCGTAATGTCGTTTAACTTTGCTTTAAGGTCACTAACCTTGCTAACAGAATCGGGCTGAAGTTTGTCTAACTGAGCAAACAAAACTTTAAACTTATTCTTGCTTAACATGTGAGGGGGGGGGGGACACAAAAATCCAATCTATGCTAGATTATCGATAGGTCTAGCATGGACAACTGAAGTAAAGAAAGATTCAAAACATTCTGACCAACACTAGCAGTAATTTTTTTTTTTTTCTTTATAAATCAAATGCTTACTGACTTTCAATGGGATTGATATAGTTCTGCTTGTTACCACCACCTGCTAAATCATGGACCTTTTATCAGGTTTAGTGAAGTAACTATCACTTGTGGATTTTAACAACTTAATGAATATGTCTCTAGAAAAGAGATTCTGCCCAATAGGAAGATGTTAAATTATTTTCCTTTACTGAAAAAAATCAAAAAAAAAAAACCCCAATCAAATGGACTGTATTTACTAATTGTGATTTTTGATGATTGCATTTGATTATCCTTAATGCTTTGATAGTAAAGTATGGTTAATACATATGTATTCTAACATTTATATTTGTAAATAAATGTTATGGTGAAACAAACCTATTCTATATTTAATACTCTCCCACCTAATATAAGTAGTAGTAGTAGTAGTAAGAGAAACAAAGGTCAGTCGATGTCGGTCGACAGTTGAATACGTAAGTAGTCAGCGACCACAAGATTACGCTGCGTAATATCTATTATATCAAGTTCCTAACGTTTTGTACGTCAAACTGTTTAGGACCGATTTAGTACAAATACAAGACTCCACTGAGAAATAACTCCACTACAATAAATTTCAAAATTACATTTTCCCTCTAATCAAAATGATGCCATATTTTGAGTTTTATTAAATAAAACGCCTAAAATATATTTAAATTTGTGGTTGTGACATTACAAAACCTAGAAAAGTTCAAGGGGAGTGAATACTTACACAAAGCCCTATATATTCATGTTGGTCATCTAAAAATCTTTGTCCTCCTTTTGGAATCTCTTGTGAATAATATCTAAGTCTTGTACAAATGACTGATTCTCTGCTTTTCTTCTGTCATGCCTCTGATCTATGATGGTTGCTCTAACCGGTTCTTATTTTCCATATTTCTGCATTGTCTGCTGATTACTGTTATGATAATGGAGTTATTTTTTTTTCTTTATTTGTCCTGATCAGGAAATAGACCTTAAAAGTCTGTGCTAGGAATTAAGGTATGAAAGACTTGCTCAAGATTTATACAGTTGCTTATAGTTGTCTTCTGGTAACTGCTTTTAAACTTGAATTCTGAGGTAAAAATTTAAAATTTTTTTTTTTTTTTTTTTTTTTTTTTCCCTAAACCAAATCGGATTTCTTTTCCTCTCTCAGTAATGAAAAAACATTCAGTGAGTGCTAGATATGCTCAAAGATCTGTTCACTCATTTCTCTTAATTAGTCAACTGAAGTTTGGTATACAACTGTAATTGAACTTTATTGAAATTCTTATGCAAGTCTGCCTCATATTCACATTTTATCTCCTTAAACATGGACATTTGATTAAATAACCAATAACCTATACTGTTTGGTATTTGTCGAGCATTTTCAAGGTGGTTTCATTGGGTGTTGTCTGAAAACCAAAATTAATGTTTGCTTTTTTTCTATAGCTTTGTCTCTTTCTTTTGGTGCAGTTGGAAATTGAGTTATTTGACAACTTTGAGGTTTGCTTCAAGCTCCCAATTTCTTTGAACTGTTTCAAATTGCCTTTAATTTTTGACATGATTTTTTTGAAGGGTTACTAAGGAATTGGAATTTAAATTTGTAAATTCTTCCATGACAAATTTTCTCTTTGGATACAAGTCATTTTGACGTTTGCTCATTTCCCACTGGTTGTTAAATTGTTTAGCCTTGTGCCAGACTAAGTTAAATTTGGTGAACACCAATGTCAGCCATCAAAAATATGGTTTTGTGATAGTCTTGCAGATCATGTCCAATAAATTTTTCTTACTATATACTCTTATATCAGCTTTGTACCATACTAAAATAAACATGGCAAGTACCTACAGGAAAACACCTTTTCCTTTAGTGTCATTGGATGGGGAAATACTGATTGTGCTATATTTCAGTCTTCCGTACCCTTTTCAATTCATCAATTACAAATATGGCTCTTTTAGAACCTGTGGTATTTTGATGCTGAATTTGTTCTGATTTGGTGTTCATGCCTTTCTGCTACTAGTAAAGGTTTGGCTGATTAGAAAGTTAAGTCTAAAAAAAAAAAAGAAAATTACAGTAGAATCCCTGACAACTGGACTAAAAAGGCAATTCTGTATATGAAGAATTGGTAACAAAGTCTGGATATGAGATGTTACATTTAGATTAAAATAAAAGAACTGAAATCAAATTTAACTTTTATTTTCAATGTTTTATAGTGAAGAAAATAAGCTGATGGTGAGTGACATATAACAGAATTGATTTTAAGGAAAGAAATCATGTTAATGAAAATTCATTAAATTAATTATGCTATGTATACAAATCAATGTAATGAGGATTTTTAATTGCTGTTGCATGAAGATTCTTTCTCTTCTAATGTCATTGACTTTTTTGGAATTTCGTTTTGCTTTTGGTCTTGAAATTTTTTAAACTAAAGATACTTAACTGTGTGTGTTATTGTAATCGTCATAGATGAATGCTGGCTTTCTTTCCCTAAAACTGAACATTCTCAATAGCTTTTTTGAATTTCAGTCCAGGTTTCATTACAATCATGCATCTTGTTGCTATCTTGTTACAGATGTCTCGTCTTTGAGTTCCAGTGAGCATTCATCATTTAACTTGCTGCCGTTACCTGTATTAACCCTTTCTACCAACTCATCAGAATTAATGTTTCACAACTGATTCTCGCTGTTAGCAATTTTTAAAGTTTCCTTCAGAACTTGCATCTCCTTCATTTTTCTTACAAAAATCTACACTTACAATCTCATTTTTTTTCTGTTGATGCATTTACATCAATCTCATTTTGTTCTTTTTGGAAGCAAATTTTTTTTCCATGCACTTACAAGTAATGCTTGGTCTATTGGTTGAATAAGAGGTGACATTTGGTGGAAAATAAACATATTTCCACAGTCTGACAAATTAAGATTCATGTGCATAGTCCTTCCAGACCAGCAAAACTTATTGCATCATCTGGTTTTCCTGATGTCTTAAAATGTAAACAAACTTCAGGAATAAATTGTTGAAAAAAAACAAAAAAAAACACACTACTTAAAGATAGGTTTAGTCATCCAAGCACTTTTGGGATTCATATTTTTACCGGTAGGTGTACCAATCCTTTGAAAGTTCAAGGGCATGCATCCTTTCTTTTCACCAAAGAATTGACTTTGTGTTTGCCAGAAGCATTTGCACATAAAGGAACAGTCAGTCTTTCTTTGTTTTTGTTTGAATCCGACAGCACTTTTTCATTTCTTTCTAAATTCTTTTTTGGTAGACACTTCCAGTTCAACCTTGTTTCATCACAATTGTAGATTTGATCATGAGTAAATCCTTCCTTCAATAACAATGCAGAAGAGGCAGAAAATGTAGCTGCGTTAAAATCTGCTGATTTGGTTTCTCGGCTATAGGTGATTGCCTAATTCCATGACAAACTTTAAAACAATTTAGCTAGCTGCAGCTAAATTAGCAGGCTAAATTTAGATTCAATTCATCATTTAGCAATTTGGCCTTTGCTATGAGCATCAGTCCTGAAATTGACATCCCTTTTGAACGCATCACACAAAACTATTCATAGCTTGCATCTAGAGTAAGAGATTTAGTTTGATGAAAAGTTTATTATTTCCCTGTTCATTGTGATGGTGTGAACGCTGGGGAAATTTAACATTGTATGATATAAAATCTAATGTTGAATTCTGCCATTAGTTTCAATGAACTTTCACTGGCATCTAGCTTGTTTATAGCTCGAAACTTGTGAGGATTCAAGTTGTTTTCCTCTTATTCCTATCATCTTTTGCACCAATACAAGCCATTAGGAAAAAAATATATATATGATAGAAAGAACTAGAGCCCAATCACATTCAAACCCAACAAGCAATCTCTCTGCTTACAGAGAGACGGCCTGCGGGATTTGATGTAAATGGACTCGAGAACCTTCAAATGATATGCGGAGTGTGACTTCGCAAGAATGGAAAAACAGTCAACACTCAAACCAGCAACACATTCCCTGCTAGTTATAGTGTGTTCCGCTATAGATGACCCGGATGTATTCACTAGCTGGCTTTTGTTAGCAGCCGGATTTAAAATTCTGGGGGGTAAATGTTGTTTAATTCTAAAATCCAAGCGCTGAGACGTTCTGCCTATGTAGTCACATCCGCAACCACATTTAAATTTATATATAACAGAATTAATATGAAATGGAGGCAGAAAATCCTTACGCCTGGAAGAAAGAATTGATCGAGTAAAAAATTACTTGCACATTAGCAGCATAAAAACACTTACTAATGGAATGTGAAATTCGTCTTGCTAAATGTTCACCTTCTCTGCCAATGTAAGGAAGTCGTAAATAAATTGGACATTTCTTAACAACATACGGTCTATCCCTACTAAATTTATCAATGACATCATGCATATATATATATATATATATATATAATAGTGGATTCCATGAAGGGAATCCTGCACAAATAAACAACGCCAGATAGAAAAATAAGTGTATTAAACATAATACAGACAAGTGAAGATTAGTAGAAAGGATGTCTCTACATAAAGCCATAATTCTCTAATCTCCTAATCTAATCTCCTAATCTAATCTCCTAATCTAATCTCCTAATCTAATCTCCTAATCTAATCTCCTAATCTAATCTCCTAATCTAATCTCCTAATCTAATCTCCTAATCTAATCTCCTAATCTAATCTCCTAATCTAATCTCCTAATCTAATCTCCTAATCTAATCTCCTAATCTAATCTCCTAATCTAATCTCCTAATCTAATCTCCTAATCTAATCTCCTAATCTAATCTCCTAATCTAATCTCCTAATCTAATCTCCTAATCTAATCTCCTAATCTAATCTCCTAATCTAATCTCCTAATCTAATCTCCTAATCTAATCTCCTAATCTAATCTCCTAATCTAATCTCCTAATCTAATCTCCTAATCTAATCTCCTAATCTAATCTCCTAATCTAATCTCCTAATCTAATCTCCTAATCTAATCTCCTAATCTAATCTCCTAATCTAATCTCCTAATCTAATCTCCTAATCTAATCTCCTAATCTAATCTCCTAATCTAATCTCCTAATCTAATCTCCTAATCTAATCTCCTAATCTAATCTCCTAATCTAATCTCCTAATCTAATCTCCTAATCTAATCTCCTAATCTAATCTCCTAATCTAATCTCCTAATCTAATCTCCTAATCTAATCTCCTAATCTAATCTCCTAATCTAATCTCCTAATCTAATCTCCTAATCTAATCTCCTAATCTAATCTCCTAATCTAATCTCCTAATCTAATCTCCTAATCTAATCTCCTAATCTAATCTCCTAATCTAATCTCCTAATCTAATCTCCTAATCTAATCTCCTAATCTAATCTCCTATGCATTACTTAGAGTAATTGAGTGGAAAACTGTGCCATTTCCACATGCATGCCCCACAATGTGTTATATCAGCAGCTAACCTTGTGCAATTGTTTGTTCCAGTCTCACCAGGATTATGCACATTTGGGCCAGGGTCAGTCAATTGACCTCTTATGCAGTTCCTGACAACCTTCTGGGCTTCCTCTCTTTTTACAAGTCTAATTTTTACACTAAATAGACTTGTATGAAATGCTTTTAGGATGATGGAGACTTGTAGTTTGGATGAAAAAGAAAATAGAATACCGCTTACCTCATGGTGGGGGTGAGAAGTGTTTTTTTTTTTTTTTTTTTTCCCCACCCCATGATTCTCCTGTACTCAGAAAATCAAATTCTAAAACGAACAAGATGACCAGCAGAGAGCATCCATTAATTTTTTTTACAATGGTTGATATGCTGACAATTGATTAATAATGCCTGCCAAGTGTTATCTGTGGAACCAAGGTGAAGAGTTGGATGAAATTTGAAATAACAATTTGGAGATAGTTTACTTGATATCTCTGATGGTAATGGAGTCATCTCTTCCCCTTTTTATTTTTCCTGATTAGGAAATATATCTTTAAAAAGAAAATGGTAGGGATTAAGGTATGAAAGACTTGCTCAAGATTTATATGGCTGCATAGATTTTTTTGTTTATTTTTCATTTTTTTTTTTCTTAATGTATTTTTTATTATTGAATCTGCTTGTAACATTTGAATTTGATCTCATCAAATATATTAGCATTTGATGAATTAGACAAATACCCTAGTGTATATGGTATTGGCTAACATTTTCAAGGTGGTGTTTTTGGGTGTTGATAGTAAACATAAATTAATGTTTGCTTTTCTCTATGGCTTTATCTATTTCTTTTGGTCAGTTCAGTTGTTTAACAACTTTCTTTGAAATGTTTCAAATTGCCTTGAATTTTTGACCTTCTTTTATTTGAAGAGATAGCAAGGAACTTATTTAGATTTGTAAATTCTTCAGTGACATGTTTTCTCTCTCACTTCTCACCGTATGTTATTTTAGCCTTGTGCCAGACTAAGTTAAATTTGGTTAATAGCAAATGTTTTGTTTGCCAACATTTACTTTATATAAATATTTTTGACTGGGATCATAATTCCTAAATAGAAATTATCTTGCATGCTTGCAAGTTGTCATTATCTTTGATCTCTGAGCAGATTGTGCTGCACTGGGTACTTCATGATCGCCAGCTTTTCTTAGCATAGTTTACACGTCCCACTCTTGATATTACATGGTTGGTTTTCTCTCAATTCTACAAGAGATTTAACTTGAAATAACAGGAAAATATGTAATGAAGAGGAAAAAAAATGAACACTGAGCTAGACAAATAACAGCACGCCCCAACAAACATTCACGCTGTTTGCAGGAGCCAATAGAAAGTGCCTCCAGCACCTTTGAGATGAAAATAGTGTGACCAGGACACAACAGTGAACCAATCAGCACTAAATTTAGCAGCACACCCTCTGTTATTTAAGAGGTGCTCACATATGGTGGAACCGGAACCATAAGTATACACTCTTCGGGCAATAACAATTCACCCCTCAATTATGGATTAAATAGCCTCATCAACATGAAATTGGCCAAGCATAGTGAATATGGCTACACTATTGCAGTCATGGTCAATCAGTGAGAGGGTTCCTCCAACAGGAGTGAGAAGACTCTGAATTTGTACTCTTCCAAGATATGATTGTATTAATGTTGTGATGATGAAATTCATCCTTTTCAGATGATGGAAATGATGCTTGTGATGTAGTTTCTTGTTTTTAATTTATTTTATTTTATTTTTTTTTTTTTTTTTTTTTTTTTTTTTTTTCTCAGATTACCTTCCATTTATCCTTAAGCTGCTGTCCTAGTTAGTTTTTCCCATAACCATTTCAAGAAACTGAAGAACATTGGCATTATGGTATCTTGCTGTTTGGCACCTTTCTCAAATGACCTGAACACTGGTAACAATAGGGCCACATCAGTAGTGTAATCAATATTTGCAACCCAAACAATTCACATAATGCATCCTTGTACGTTGCTTCTTGATATATTGATCTTGATACAATTAAAGACTTTCTTGTTTGCAAATGTGACAAAATGGTAATTATTTTCACTTGCTCTAACAGGTCAGTGAATGCTATCTCTTGGAAACAACACTAAGAACTTTCATAAAAAGTACCAATTTATTGTGATAATTGAATGTTTATTTTTGTAAACAGCTTCTATGTAGATAATGTTCATCCCATTTTTACATGGGTAACAAAAATAAAGAACTCTTAATGAGATGCCAATTCTTTCCATTGTGAAGGCTCACTTTGAGGCAATGGCTGAAATTTAGATGGATTTTCCCCACAATTGTTTTTCTGTTAACCTGCAGCATCTCTTCTAAACAAACCTTGCCTGATACTTTTCCTTTGTTTATTAGCTTCAGGACCTTCTACTTTGCTGACCGGAGAAGATGGTACTTCCTCTTCAACTCTTCCTAATAACGTTGCCAACTTGAACAGATTGGTATAGAATGTTTTGCAAACTTCCAATCTCTCTTGTCAGTTACTGCAATGTCATCCATATTCTTCAGTTATCACTTCTGTTCTGTTTAGTGCCATCTCTCTTTTCTCAAAGTTATTTCCATTTTTGTACAGTCCTTAAGAACTATTTTCTTTGCACCTTTCTCTCAAGTTATTGTCTTTGAGAGAAAGGATTCCACAATCGTATCTATCCCATCTGGAATCGTGTTTCACCACTTCATCTGCTGAGATTCATCCCCCTGTTTCCTGAGAATTTTCATCCTTTGCTGCTTTCAAGCAGTCTGTTATGGTCCAGGTTAGGACCAAGGAAGAACAACACAAACACAAGTACCCATTTCTTGTGATAATTGAATGTTTATCTTTGTAAACGGCTTCTATATGTGATAGATGTTCATCCCATTTTACATGGGCAACAAAAATAAAAAACCCTCAATAAGATGCCAATTCTTTCCATTGAGAAGGCTCTCTTCTAGGTAATGGCTGAAATTTAGGCTGATTATCTATAATTGTTCTGTTAAACTGCAGCATCTCTAATGTTAAACCATCCTTGCCTGATACTTTTCCTTTGATTATTAGCTTCAGGGCCTTCTACTTTGCAGACGAAAGATGATGGTATTTTCTCTTCAACTTGTCCTGATAAAGTTGGATTACCACAACTGATTTCTACAGATGTAGAACATTTTGCAAATTTCCTCCAATCTCTCTTGTCAGTTACTGCAATGGCATACATGATTTTTGGTTAACATTTCTGTCTATTTGCCCCTTCTAAATAATACCTTGGTCTTGTACAAATGATTGATTCTCTGCTTTTCTTCTGCCATGCCTGTGATCTATGATGGTTGCTCTAACCAGTTTTTATTCTCCAGATTTCTGCATTTTCTGCTGATTATTACTATAATTGAGTTATATTTCTTCCTTCCTATTATAAAACCTTCTGTGGTAGGATTAAGGTATGAAAGACTTGCCCAAGATTTATATGGTTGCTTAGATTTAATGTTCCTCTGTCCACTGATAACTACTTTTAAATTTGAATTTTCAAGTGATTCTTTTTTCATTACCATTATTTTTCTAATCAAAACCTTATTTCATTTTTTATTCTCATCAATAAAACATTCAGTGTGTGTGCGTGCAAGACATGCTCAAAGGTCAGTTCACTTATCCCTCTTCATTAATCAACTTAAGTTTGGTTTATGACTAATTTAACTTAATTATATTTTTCTTAAATTTTGTGCAATTCTGCTTCATATTCACATTTCCAATCTTTTAACTAGATTGGCTTGATTTGTTGAATTAGCCACCACTCTATAACATATACTTTTGCGTATTTGTCAAATATTTTCAAGGTGGTTTGATTGGTTATTGATTGAAAATAGAATTTAATGTTTGCTTTTCTCTATGGCTTTGTCTCTTTCTTTTGGTCAAGTTGGAAATTTATTTGACAAGTTTGGTTTATTTCTTTTGATATTTTGGTATTTATTTGCTCAAAAGCAATGGTGTAAATGTTTCACAAGCAGACCAAATGTGTCTGCAGTGTTAATGTCTCATTGGATGTTAGATTTTAGCCTTGTGCCAGACTAAACTAAATTTGATATACAACAAATTTAAAAAAAAATCTTGATGTGGATTTTGTTTTTTCTCAATATTTTCATGTCAGCCATCATAAATATGGCTTTGTGATTGTCTCTTTCAGATCATGTCTGTAGAATTTGGTAATAGCAACAGATGGTACTCAACTGTAATGGAAGTTGAGTCTGAACTAAACTCATCTGCTAGGCAAATTGGTAGGTGGTTTATATAACAGCCTGAGAGATTCCATTCTGTTAGATGGGCAAGACTATTCTGTAAGTTCTGATTGGATGCTGATTCCAGTGTGCATATTGACTTGTGTTAAAAGCAAGAGATGTTCTATACATGTCCCTCTCTTGAATAACTGGATGCTAGTTGGTAACCTCCTTGTGAAGGTAAGTCTCACAAACACTTCATTGTTCATTTCCCTCCTCCACATGAGGGTAATAGCCCTTTGAGGGGAAATGTGTTCATTCTGGCCTGGCTGATTGTATGGGAGTGATCTGGACAATGCTTGAGATGTATATAATCCATACAAAAAGGAAATACTTTCAAACAATTTGGAAGTCATGCTTTTTAAGGATCCTTTTCAGCCAACACTTTTTCAAAAAAGGAACATTGGCAGACTGGTAGGAGAAAACTCACTTGAATATTTTATATTAATTTTGAGGGGAATAGGAACAATTAAAAAATTGGTCGAATAAAATAAATGTTGGCCTAAATTTGCCTTAAAAAGCGACTTCCAAATTGTTTATTATTCGTCATAAAAGTAGGTATAAGTTTTTAACAAAGTTGTTTTGTTTTATAATTTTCACGGACAATACGATATTAATTGTTATTGTCTGAGATTTTGGTGTAATTCGAGAGAATAATACAAAAGTTATGGATGATTTAGTGATTTACTTCAAAACCCATGGCGGCCAAAATGATCAGAACAATTGCTTCTACTCAGTGTTTTAGTATATTTAACTGGCGAACTCTAATTATTTTTTTTTTTTTTTTTTTTTTTTTTTTTTTTTAATTTGTTTATGCGACGGTTTGTTTACTAACCATTAGTAAAAATATCTGCAGTGTACTTTGTTAATATAATGCCACTTACTCGGTTACCAATTTGTCAGCAGATTATTAAACTTTGAAAGAAGGATAATTTAATTAAAACAATGCCGTTCTGAACATTTTGGCCGCAACTGTATATTCCTACCACAACAACTGAGCATCTTTGTTAATTTAGCATCTTCAAATGCCTTGTAATGATCAAGTCTTAGAGGTCACCTAGTTTTTTTTTGTTTTTTTTTTTTTTTTTTTTTTAAGTACTTCCTCATACATATGTCCATGCCAGCAAATGAACAGTATGGTTCTCCAGATGCAAAACATCTATAACTGTGTAGATTTTGTTAGTATTTTTCAAGACCTTACCAAAGTAGGTTACTATTGGTTGATAAAATGTGTATTGTTCGAACTTTGTGGCATTGCTGATGGAAACACTAAACTATACAGATCTCAAATGTTGGAATCTAGCTGCAATTCAACCAACACTTAACCATCACCAACCCACCCTTAATCTTCAAGCATCCCTTTCTAGTGGTTTTGCTTTTGAGATTGATGCAGGAATCTACCAAACACTGAAATCTCAGCATCTAAGAATTATCTATCAGCAAGCAGAAAATTGGTGATAATCTGAGCAGAACAGGAATACTTTGAAAAATGATGTTTCTGAGAGCAGTCATATTTTGCATAACTGTGGTTATTTTACTAAGGCGTTTGTAATTATCTGCCAAGTCTGTTAGCTTACATTGCCATCATTTAATAGCATGTGTGAGATCTCCACTCTGTATCAAGAATTGTATTGAGTAAATCTGACAATTATTTTTGTACAGATGTTTCCTCATCATTATCCCTCGTATACTTCACATATTATATTTAACAATTTTTTTCTTTTTTTTTTTATTACTAATTTGAAATTGTCAGTAACTTGTTTCAGGAGAAGGAATCAAAGTTTAGTTTTGATGAATTGTCAAGAGAATTAAATCATTGGACACAAAGTAATATTCCAAAGTTTTTAAAACAAATTGAGTTCTTTTTTTCACATAAGTTATCTTTTCATTCATGCTGAATACATCTGTATATATCTTAACTTTGGGGTTGAACAGAGTTCTTTGAAATTGCCCTGCTTTCATTAGAGGCTGATAATGTATATCAGCTTGTAGTTTGACACTGGTGTTATTCACTCTTGGAATTCTGCTTCTCTCTGACTTGATTCCACTTTTTCTGCCTATTTATATGAAAAGGTGATTTGACATTGGCTTGTTTTCTCAGTTTGTAAGCTGCTTCCTCTTCTATTGGTCAAATTGGTCAAAATAAAATTTCACGTAGGCTTGTTAAACTTTTTCTTGGTCTTTTCTTCAGCCCAGAGCCAATCCCTTTTTCTATTGGTCAAAATAAATTTTCCCACAGGCTTGCAAATTTGAAAATGGTGAAAAGTTTCTTTTTTTTTTTTTTTTTTTTTCCTATTCACTACAAATGACGGGTCAGAGAGGTAATGTTTTCTAACCAATATGTTTTTGTCAATCTTCTAAAAAGGAAGGAATCTGTATACAAAGTAATATTATTGGTAATGATGACATTGTATGATTTTCTTTTAAATGTACCCACCTGAATTCTCATTTTCAAGATTTTTCTGGTAACTAAATTAGAAAACAAATGGTCATTTTTCCAAATGTTTTCCAGATTTATTAGGTTAGTGCAAAAATAATGACGTAAACATCAAAAAACGACATTACGTCATTATTTTTGCACCAACCTAATAAATTACATTTCTACAAATCTATGCCTCCAATTTTCTAAAGGATAGGGAAATTGGAAGTTTTGGTCTTGCTCTATATTGTTTGTAATGAGTTAGAAAGCATTCAATTTTAAAAGATGTCTAACCAACATGTAGTGTTTTCCCAAAAGTCAGTCTCCTAAGTGATAAGGAAATTGGAATAAAGTTTTGGTCTTGTTCAATATTAGGAATGAAAATTTGGAAAGAGTCTCATAAATATTTGGTTAAAAATTTTCTCAATTTTAAAGAAATATCTAACAGTGTAGTGTTCCCTCCCAACTCGGTCATTTAAAGGATAAAGAAATTGGAATAAAATTTTGGTCTTGTTTCAGAAAAAACTAATTGTCTTTCCAGAGTATTATTGCTAATGATAACCTTGTATGATTTTTCTAATATATGATGACACCTTCTCTATAGGAGCTGATATATCTATGCATGATGTTACTTTTCTATTATGAATAGTAGCTCCTTTGATACAGAAAAACTCACAAAAAGGTTCACTAGAATATTTGAACTGTCCTCTAAAGACTGTTGCTGAAATTCTGTCCCGTAAATTTTCAACATTCATTGATCTGTGACTCGCTTGATATTTTTTTATCAAACCCATTACATCTCAATCTTTAAAATGTTTATGGCACTCTTTCCAATTTAACAGTCTTCAGTACCCTTTTCATGACGACCAGTGTAAATATGGCTTTGTTAGGATCTGCAGTATTTTGATCCACTGTTCAGTCATTTCATGCAACTTGTAAGGCAACCTTGAATAGCAAAGGGGAAAATATTCAAAAAGACTTTTCAATCAAACATTAAAGCCATTCTGAATTTTTAGCATCTTGCCATTTTCCATTTTGCAAGAATGTCTGGAATAGGTACTGACCATTTGCAGCTGGACATTTTTTGAACCTGTATAAATAGGGCACTTTTAGTGTAGAAAAATTCAAACTTTTTGATGCAATTGGTAAACTTCAGGGAGAATTTTTATACACACACACATTGCTGTCCTTTGTATAAACATCTCCCTTGGCCTTTGCTGCCCATTCTTTAGGACTTCCTCATACATGATATGGCCATGCCAGTAAATGGACAGTATGGTTATCCAGATGGAAAACATCTATAACTGTGTAGATTTTTCTGGTATTCTTCAAGGTCTTACCAGAATAGTTAACTTTTGTTTGATCAAAAGTGCATTATTCAAACTTGATGACATTGCTGAGTATACAGATCTCAAATGTTGAAATCTGGCTGCAATTCAGCCAATGTTTCTCTACCCTTAATCTATGTCTCCCAGGAATCTGCCAAATGTTGATAATCAAAGTGGAACAGGAATAACCACCATTTTTTTTTTTTTTTTTTTTTTTTATCCACAGGTCAACTTTGAAAATGATTTTCCTGGGAGTGATAGACCAGTTTTGTGTAACTGGTTGTTTCACTAAGCATAAAGGAAGTAGCATGGTTATAAAACCTTTTTTAAAAGTACCTTTGGTATGACCAATGTATCTCCTCATCTTGAAACCATTACTGTCCCTCACTTCCACAATAAGATTCCCTCTGCACAATACTTGCTGCTTAATGGGCAATTATTTTTATCCCTGCAGTTGTATGGCTTTACTTTTCTCTTTCTCTTCTTTCTGCCTTTAAAACTTTCACATTATGGTTCTTCACTATATTCAACATGTTACCAATGCAACTGAAACTCTGTTTCAGTGTTTCTGTTGAACACCTTAGCCAATGGAGAGTTTTTGGAAAATGTTTATCCAAAAGCTTAAAAAAAATACTCTACCAATTTTAGTTTTTAACTGCAGATAAAAAGGAGGGTTGAACCAGATTACATCCCTGCTCCCCAACTAAAGAAATTGGAATAAAGTTTTGGTCTTGCTCTATATTATTGTTACTGAAGTAGAAGGCTTTCAAGATTAAAAAAATCTTTAATCAATGTGTAGTGTGTGCGTGTGTTTTTTTGTTTTTGTTTTGTTTTGTTTTTTGTTTTTGTTTTGGCTTTGTGGTTTGGTTTTTCTGTTTGTTTGTTTTTTTTTGTTTTTTTTTTGTTTTTTTTCTGTAATCTTCTAGAGGATAAGGAAATTGGAATAGTTTGAATACAATATTATTGGTACTAATGTGGATGAAAATTTTCTCAATCTAATCTGTGTTTTTTGTTTTTCCTTCCTCTTCCAATAATCCTTTGAATGAAAGGAGACAAAATGAAATGTTGCTTCTCTTGTGATGGGAGAGAAGAAATAGCAACTAGCAGCATTTTTTTTTTTTTTTTAATAAAGATATGGGAAGGCAGAAAAGCTATAAAGCTCCTACCAAATAGGATTCGGTGATTTTCTTGTTTCTTTCCTATAATAGAGATGAAGGAGATTTAATAAAGATTTGAGATTCTAGAAGTATAGTGAAGAAAATGGCGACTTACCTCGTCAAACCAAGCGACAGCACATTGCGTGTATCCTATGATGGTAAAGAAAATTACTCGCCAAAAAAAGGGTACATATTCCACACAACATGCGGAAGAAAGGATATTTAGATTAAAAAGAAGTCTGTCACAGGAGTCTATAAAAGTATTTTGATATGCAAAAATTTGTCATCCTCTCGCAGTTGTCAATGAATGAAAAAAAATATGCTCGACTGATAAAAGCAGTTAGTGTTCTCGAACTAAGGGGTGGGGGAATTGATGTATTTTGGCTACCACGTTCATCAGTTATTTTTCTGACTGGTTACGGGCATTGGGATTTGTGAGATAGTATCTGCGAATCGCGTTTTTCGGCATTTCTTTCTGTCCTCGATATTAGTTTGAACTTAGTGATTTGTTCTCTGCATTGTGATATTCATCTGCAACAAATATTTCCTTTGCTTTCAGAATGCTTACAAGAAGTTTTTTTATTTTTTTGAACCACAAAATACTTCAGCACTATAGTTTGGATAAGATTTAAAAAAAAAAAAAATACCGCTTACCTCATGGTGGGGGAGGAAGAGAAGTAGCAGCATTTATAGAAAGATATTGTGGGACATGATGACTTATGGAAAGAAAGAAAAGCTATGAAGCTAGACTGGAAAGTTATGGGTGGTTTTCTTGTTTGTTTCATATGAGAAAGGTTGCAAGAGAGGAAAGATATTTCAGAGAAAGACTAGAGATCCTTAATTTTTTTTTACTGTAAATTTTTGTAAACCAAATACTTGTTTCTTTAGGTCTTTGTGACTTCATCCATATAAATTTTTTTTCTTTTGTGTGGTGGAGTATAGACAGATATTACTCTAGGCGAATTAAATGGGGTGGATTCAACAGGTGATTGCAGATGAATAGCGTTGATAGGAATTTGTTAGGATGGTGTAGGAATCATTGATTTGGGTGGACTTCAATTTTTTTCTGCCATGCCTCTCATCTATGATGGTGGCTCTAACCAGTTCTTATTTTCCAGATTTCTGCATTTTCTGCTGATTACTATATATTATGCTACGATAATGAAGTTATTTTTTTCCCTTATAAAAAGTTTTGTGGTAGGGATTAAGGTATGAAAGACTTGCTCAAGGTTTATATGGTTGCTTAAATTTAATGTTCGCCTGTCCTCTGGTAATGGCTTTTATATTTGAATTTTAAGGAGTTTTTTTTTTTTTCATTAACATTACTTTTCTAAAATTTTTACTTCATTTTTTTTTTTTTCTCAGCAATTAAACATTCACTATGTGCAAGACATTCTCAATGGTCTTACTTATTCCTCTTCATTAATCAACTGAATTTTGATATACTATTGTAGTTTAACCGTATTACATTTTTCTTGAAAATCTTGTGCAATTCTGCCTCCTTCACATTTGACCTAAAATAGATTGGCATTTGATGAATTAATCAACACCCTATAACCTATGCACTTGGCTATTTGTCAAATTTGTCAAAAGGTGGTTTGATGTGGTGTTGATTGCAAACAGGAAATTGTTTGCTTTTCTCTATGGCTATATCTTTCTTTTGGTCAAGGAAATTGTTTTCATATAAAGTTTGAAGCTAACCTCGAAGCTGTCAAAAATCTAAGTTCTTTGAAATGTTTCAATTTACCTAGAATTTTTAACATGATAATTTAGATTGACCTGTTACTTGATATTTTTCTCTATCAAGCCCACTACATCTCAATCTTTCTAATATTTATCACAGTCTCTTTCTGATTTAACAGAAATATATTGCATTTAAAATTCGCCCACCTGAATTCTCATTTTCAATATTTTTCTGGTAACTAAATAATTAGAGAAAACAAATGCTCATTTTCCAAATGTTTTCCAGATTTATTAAATTACACTTTTACAAATCTGACTCGAGTTTTCTAAAGGACAAAGAAATTTAATTATATTGATATCACAGGGAAATGTAAATGTTAAATCCCTTTATAGGAAGCCTCCCTGAAATGCATCATTTCAACTTGTCATCTGATTATCATACATATGGGTCATTGGGGCCATTAATTTGAATCTTCAGTCATGTCTAATATCTGCCTGATCACACAACTCTGAGCATTCTTCTTGCTTTCAGGGAAATTCTCTTCTCATTCATGCATCTCGTATTCTGTAGTTACTTCCATGACATTTTACCTGCAGGTTGACAAAAATGCTTTCTCTGTTCCTAGGATGTGTTTTTCTTTTTTTTTTTTTCTCTCTCTCTTTCTCTATCATTGTTTTGAAATGTATTAGGTTGGTGCAAAAATGTCGTTTTCTCACATAGTAACATATGTGAGAAAACGACATTATTTTTGCACCAACCTAATAGTTTGAAAGAAAATAGAGAAGTGGTTAGGGAGAAGTGGCAACAGGTCACTTTTTTCTTTATTTATTTATATATATAATATATATATATATATATATATATATATATATATATACTCACACCTAGTGAGCCAGACAAACCTACCTAGGTTTCACCTAAATGGATCGTCAGGGAAAGTACGGCTAACGAGGCAGAGAAACGCATATTTATATGCGATAATTAAAATTATACCACGTGACCAAAGAAACATAAACACCCAAGTTGGGTAAATATTTATTCAACAAAAATGGGAAGGGAGGGGGAACCCCCCCCCCAAACATTAAGGTGGAATGACAAATAAACAGGGAAATTCGTCTTAATTTAGTAACCAAGATATTTTATGCCTACATATGTTAAGAATTTCGGTTTGGGAGTTTAATAGCTGGTTAGGTTGATCATATAAAGCTAAGGCTAATTTCTCCTCTGCACATAATTTACAAAATTTATGGCCTGCTTTATATTTGGGGCATTTTTTTAATATTTCCCATTTAAGGATGGGGTCTATATTATCTTGTTTGGTTTTCCATACATAGATAGCATGGTACTATGCTTAATTTTTCGTTTTTAAAACTACTTGTATGGTTATATCTTTTTTTTAACTTTATCCCGAGTAGCACCTATGTATGTTTTAGGGTTACTATCCTTGCTATTTTTGTAAATTTTCACTTGATAAACCACACATTCTTGCTGACACATTCCCTGTAATGGACAGATGTTTTTGTTTCTACAATTACAAACAGGAGGATTACTACGTGGATTATTCCTAGTTTTTTTTCTTATTCAATCCATTTATTATAGTACCTACATTCGGCATGCAACAATAACTAAGTTTTACATTGTTTTTGTTGAATATTTTATGTAACTCGGGTTTTTTTTGGTGGGGGAATGTTGCTCTACTAAATCAAAAAATATCTTGCCAATTTTTGTTTTTACCGCTAAATTAAAAGGAGGATTGAACCACAAAATCTTTCTTTGCTTATTATTACATTTACTCTGAGTACTGTTGTGGTCATTTATATTAATATATTCTAATTTATTTTTATGTCCACTCTTAAATAGGGCTTCCTCATAACTTGTTTTATTGGCCTCAAAAATGTCCCTATTGGAGGAATTAGTAGAAAGTCTATACCCAATATTTTTTTGGAATATGCCTTATGATATGGGCTGGGTGGTTAGATTTTATGTTTAAATATTGGGGTTCTTGGTTTTCTTTTTTTATACGGGGATATTGTGCCATTTAGTAAATTCAACGTAATATCTAGATAGTTGGTAATTTTCAAATTAGTTTCTATATCGAGATTGAATCCGAATTTTTAAAAAAACCAGTGCAGTTTTTTACGGATAGTCACATTTTTGAGGGTTACTATTGTCCAATATGATTAAACTGTTGTCGTGGTACAACCCATGGTTATTAAAGTCTATATATTCATTAAGCCTATAGAGCATCAGGCACCCTACTATCTCACACACCTCTGCTCCATCATACGCTCACATACGGTTGTCAAAACCGCTATTATCTTTTTTATCCATAAAGTATTATAGTGGAATAGCAATGTTTTTCTACAATGTCTAATTAGGTTTACTTTGTCATCAGAAATTTGGATGAATTCTTTGGCTAAGCTGAGGGCTTCATTTAGGGTTTTCTCTGAAATAGACGGATAATATTCCTTAATATCATACCTAATGAATGAGCACTTTTTATTTTTGTTGTAACTTTCAAACTATTTGATGCAATCCTTAGTAGATTGCCATTGGTTAATATTAAGGAAAATCCTAAAGGATTTACATATATCCTGCAGAATTATTTTACTTATTTTACCTAATTGTCTTGGTAGAGTTTATAAGTCTATATTCAGGATTATTAATAAAATTACTTTTATGATCTTTTATGGTGATAAAGCAAGTGTTTAGGTTTATTTTCTCAACCTGGTTACCTAATTCAAATTTATTAAGATACTAGCCTCATTGTTAATTTTCGTCTCTGTCATTAGGAGCTTTTATATAATGTTTTATTACTCTTTATGTAATATTTTTTGTAATTATTGGGGCTCATTTTATATAAGAATTTAGATTTATCAGCTTTTACGTAGATATTCTTGTCTTCCTTTATTTCTTTTATATTCTTGGGGGCATTAATTTGAGAGTAGTAATTGGCTCTTCAATCATGTCCAGTATCTGGTCCATATCTTTGCCTGATTTCCCCACTGTCGGCATTCTTCTTTCTTTCAGAGAAATTCTGTTGCTTTGACAAGTGATATCCCTCCTCTCTCGGGTATTGCTTTCACAGTCCAAGGGTGTCCCTCTAATATTTTATTCCCCCTATCCTGTATGCTACTCTGTTGTACCTTATTTTTCACTTTGCAAACCTTTCTTGGAGTAGCCGAGTGGAAAAACTGGCCGTGTTTCTTACCACCTCTACTACTGGATCTCATTTGAGAAGCATCGCCTCCAATTCTTCCGCAACTACAGCTGACATTTCTACATGCAATTCCCTCTATATTTCCAGACATTCAGGTCCACAGTCAATCATTAAGTACCCCCCCCCAGTAATGTGTTATATCAACAGCTAACCTCCTCCAAAATTTTTGTTCCATCCTCACCAGGATCTTTTATTTTGGTGGCAGGGTCAATTGATTGACATTTGATATGGTTTCTGACCATCCCCTGTGGCACTATTTTGGTTGCTGGTAAATATACATAAGGTTTTTGAATAAGAATGATATACTATCATGTACTCGGAAAATCAAATTCTAAAACGAACAAGATGACCCGCCAAGAGCATCCATTAATTTTTTTTACAATGGGTGATATGCTGACAATTGATTAATAATGCCTGCCAAGTGTTATCTGTGGAACCAAGGTGAAGAGTTGGATGAAATTTGAAATAACAATTTGGAGATAGTTTACTTGATATCTCTGATGGTAATGGAGTCATCTCTTCCCCTTTTTATTTTTCCTGATTAGGAAATATATCTTTAAAAAAAAAAAAAAAAAAAAAAAAAATGGTAGGGATTAAGGTATGAAAGACTTGCTCAAGATTTATATGGCTGCATAGATTTGTTTTTGTTTATTTTCATTTTTTTTTTTCTTAATGTATTTTTTATTATTGAATCTGCTTGTAACATTTGAATTTGATCTCATCAAATATATTAGCATTTGATGAATTAGACAAATACCCTAGTGTATATGGTATTGGCTAACATTTTCAAGGTGGTGTTTTTGGGTGTTGATAGTAAACATAAATTAATGTTTGCTTTTCTCTATGGCTTTATCTATTTCTTTTGGTCAGTTCAGTTGTTTAACAACTTTCTTTGAAATGTTTCAAATTGCCTTGAATTTTTGACCTTCTTTTATTTGAAGAGATAGCAAGGAACTTATTTAGATTTGTAAATTCTTCAGTGACATGCTTTCTCTCTCACTTTGAATATGGAAGTCATTTTGATATTTGTTCTCAAGCAATGGTGGGTGAATGAATGTTTCACAAGCACACCATTTGTTTCTGCCCTGTTCATTTCTCACTGTATGTTATTTTAGCCTTGTGCCAGACTAAGTTAAATTTGGTTAATAGCAAATGTTTTGTTTGCCAACATTTACTTTATATAAATAATTTTGACTGGGATCATAATTCCTAAATAGAAATTATCTTGCATGCTTGCAAGTTGTCATTCTTTGATCTCTGAGCAGATTGTGCTGCTCTGGGTACTTCATGATTGCCAGCTTTTCTTAGCATAGTTTACACATCCCACTCTTGATATTACACGGTTGGTTTTCTCTCAATATATCCCATTCAATATTTGTCCTTTTTACCTTTTTTTTTTTTTTTTTTTTTTTTTTTTTTTGACCTCCGACATATAACGAGCCATATTGCTTTTCTATTTTACTAGTTTGAAGGAAGATCTGTGGTTATACCATCTCATTTTGGATATTCCCTCTGTGGGTCAAATATGCCCCTTTTCATGCTCTACAGTAGTCTTATAAACCACACCCTCTATCTTGGAATTGCCATTTATGACAATTGCACTTTACCTTGACCATATTCACTTTTATTATACCCACATCTGAATTAATATTTTGCCCAGCATTTTTTTCCATGTTACTTGCCCACTTACTTTACTGAAGATTCTATATTGAAGAAAATCTTCAATGGACAGACAAGAAGTGGTCAACAGTTTTAAGATTCTGATATTTGTTCACACCAATAAATTAAAGTAGGGGTTAAACCAAATCTTGTTTCCTTTTCTGTTTTGGCTCTCTGCTGCTGATGTTAGCACAGGTTTAAACACCAGATTGGCTTTATGCCTTTCTTCCTGTAAAGCACTTAATCTTTTTGTTTTTTTTTTTCAAAACTAGTTATATTCAAAAAATTCCTGGAAAGTCTACATTCAATTCCGCTACATATCCCGTTCTGGGTATGACAATAAACTACATCCATGTCCAGAGTAAGATAAGCTACGTCCAACAGCAAGGCCTCCAATCAGGTTTTGAGGAGCATAGAACCACCCCTTAACTGCTGGTGTTCCCAGGTTCATCCTGACCTGGGGTGGTAACACCCTTTTAGGGTCCCAGCTATGGGCAAATAGTTTACCCTGAAACTGAGGTAAAAAGCATTATAAAAGTGTAAAATAGATTTTAATACTAGAAATACATTTTGTAAACAATTATTACCAGAAATAAATTTTTGAAGAAAAACAAAATATTACCAGCAATAGATTTTTGACAAAACAAAATATTACCAAGAAAATAAGTTGTCAGCATTAAATGACCCATTGAGGTTGATATGCCGTAAAACAAACCAAACCTCTACATATCTTTTAATTACTGTTCTAGGGTTGTTGGACTCTGCTATTACCAGAGAGTCAAACTATTTGTTGTGGATTCCGAGATTAATTCGGTCTCCAAGGAATGACAAACGCAATAATTAAATATAAGAAATAAAATGTATTTACACAATCATACAAAGAGTAATACTGTTAGTAAGTCCAGGAACGTGGTTAGTAGCAAATACAGATAGATATATACAGTCTCGAAGTAGGACTTCCTTAGAGTTTACGTGCTTGTAACTGACTTCAAGAGGTTACCTCACACTATCTCCGTTCGTATATTCTCTCGCTATCCAACTACCAACTGCTATCCGACTGACTGTAACTCTGGGTATTTAACGGCAGCAATCCAAGTACACTTGGTAGTCCACTTATGAAAAAGGGGTGGACCCCATAACAAGATCCAATACAGTATCAAAGTATTGAACTGCTTTTATGTTCATATCTACCTTCCTATTAAAACAGTTCTTTGGTGAATAGTGATAAAATAAGAGTTAAGGTCTTTTTCAATGATCATGACCTGCATTGGGATGACCGTTAGTGGTATCAAGTTGTACACATTTTTTATTTATTTCTGCTAAGTAGAAACCCATTCTGTCCCCCGTCAGACAATTAAACACTGCCGTAAATCTGTACTTTTCCATAACAAGAAAATCTGATAAAAGAAAATGAATATTGTATTTGACATTCCTCAAGGATTATGTTCACTTACTCCATTTTCATATTTACAAACCCTTTGGCAAATGCCAGTGCTTTGTCAAGACCCTGTTCAGATATAGAAGGATAAAATTCATTGATATTGTATTTAAAATCACGTGCTTGTATAAACCAAGTTTTACAATCCTCTGTAGGCCTACATTGGTTTACTTGAGTAGCTAGCCCCCCCCCCCCCGAACAAATCATTTCTTGCAAAATTATTTTACTGACCTTATCTAATTCAGTTTTTGTAGGATTAACATTTGTAGAATGACCACAATGACAATGGTGGTAGTAATTCTCAGTTACTTCATTCTTGTACCAATGAGATACAAATACAGAAATATCTGACCCATGGCCACTTAGGCAGACATAAATTACCTCATCCAGTAAACGGCTGTGGAAGTCCCCCCCCCATATCTAATGAGATCTATTTCCTCACTCACTCACTCACGTACGTATATTTATGTATCTGTATGTGTTTTTAATGTTACAAAAACGTATTGACATTAAAGGAAGAAGTTTTTTACTATAGGCCATAAATTTTAAAACCCAAACACAAGTCGACTGGTTTTGTCCCCTCTCGTCAGAACTGTAAATGGGGAAACGAATTATGAAAAAGTCTGTCGCGGATGACGTGAATGAATGGACAGGGGAAAAATATAAGTTAACACCAAAGATGCTAGAGACACAACACTACAAGCCCAAGCAAACAGTCTCTTCGTTTACAAAGAGTGGGTCATCTGGACCTGATGAGCAGCGTCTCCAACACCTTCAGATGGAATAATGAGTGTGATCTGGCCAGAACAGAACCAGCTCACTAAAATCCATAGCATTATTTACCAAGTGATCTGCTATAGAAGACCCGTATGTATTTTGAATGGTATCACCAAACGAAAAATTGAGTATTTTAGCAGGCACGTGCGGCTTAATCCTAACATCTAAACACTGTTGTTCTACCTATGTAGTAGAGTCAACAACTACATTTAAAATAACAAATAATGGAATTAATATGGTGGAAGAGGGGGGGGTAGGACGTCTTTACATGTGGATGAAAGGACAGACTTGGTTTGAAAAACATGAATGTTGGCTGCATAACTCGTGTGAATGGAATGAAAATATATATATATATATATATATATATTTTCAATCAATTCTAATGAGCCAGATACTACCTACCTAGGTGTCACCCCCCCCACATGTGATCATCAGAGTGAACTGGCTAAGAAGAAATTAACAAGTAACAAATTTAGTGATAGAATTACGGCTAAAACCTGAAATTAGAAAAATACATAAAACGCGTAACTGAAAAAAAACCTATATTGTAAAATCCAGGCTTTCTTATGGCTTCATCTATTAAGGAATTCCAACCTGGTTTGATAAAATTTTTGGTTTGTTGAAGGTAGCTATTGCTAGCTTCTCCATACGTAATATACAGTACTTGTTGCTGGCTTTATACTTACATTTTTAGTATTTCCCATTTTAGGATTCTATCTTGTTTAATACTCCAAATGTATTTAGATAAGTGTTATACCTATACTTCTTATTCTTGAAGTTACTTATGTGATTATAGTAGCACTTTTTAAAATTGCTTTCAGTAGATCCTATGTACACTTTATTTTTCTCGTTATTGGTGATTGAGTTATTTCTACTAATTTCAACTTTATAGATGACACATTCTTTTTGACACTTGTCCTTGAGTGGGCAGATGTCTTTATTCCTACATTTAGTGGGGTTAAAATCTGATTTGGTCATGATTTTTTTTTTTTCCTATTAAATTTATTTATTAAACTAGCCATATTCAGCATACAGCTGTAGCTTAGTTTGACATAATTCCTATTAAAAATTTTGTTCAATGTTGGATGAGGTGGGGGGACTTTTTAAAATTTTAAATATTTTGGTTTTAATGGCTAGATTATATGGAGGATTAAACCATAAAGTATTAGGTTGGTGCAAAAATAATGACGTAATAATGTCGTTTTTGACGTTAAAAAATACGTCAAAAAACGACATTACGTCATTATTTTTGCACTAACCTAATATTTCTAGCCCTATTTTATTTTGTTTACTGGGAGGAATGTCAATTTGGTTTTGTGCCCACTAATTTCCAAGGCTTTATAGTGTCGGGAAGGGTCCATTATCGTTATAGGTAAGTTCCCATAGCAATTATCCTACATTTGAGTTTGTTGTAAAATTATGCTTATAGTCTTTTAATGTAATAAAGCATTCTTTTAATATTGAATTTTTCAATTTTATTGTCCATGTTAAATTTGCTAGCTAATAGGCCAGCTTCCTTTTTTTATATATATATATATATATATATATATATATATATATATATATATATAAACCTACCAAGGTTTCACCTGAGTGGATTGTCAGGGAAAACTGGCAATATTTATTATTGTATAAATACAACAAATGTGGCAAAAGGCCAAAAAGGGGGTGGGGATAAAGGACGGTCATCATTTGTCTTAATATAAAACTTAGCTAGCCACAACCACTGACCCTAACATACCAAACAATATTCCTTTCACCAAAACAAGACATTTATCCATACCTTTCTTACTACATCCACCAAATTACCTCTTTGACTCAAGGGAAGTATTTAGGATTTTCCTTATGTACAAATATTGTCTGTGGAGGGAGGGGCATAAAAACAACAATTTTTAAAAAGATCCCCAATGAGTATATACAATATGATATATAAAATATTTACAATAAACTAAATAAAAATAGTGTTAGTAATAACCCCCCCCCCCAGCTACAAATGTGGCAGAGATATCAGTTAACCGAACGAAATCGATGCGGGAAAAAACACACACGCAAAACGAAAGGCGCCCCGCATCCACTAGAGAACTGACATCACTGACCACCTAAACCAGGGAGGGGATGGGGAGTTAAACTAAAGGAAAAAGTGGGGACATAAATAAAAGGGACCAATGAGCAAACACCCTAGCTAAGTTTACCAAAAAAGGAAAGAAAAATTAAAAGAATATAAAATCCTACTCTAGCCTAATCTCGGGATGGGATGCCAATGTTCAACCCAGGAAAACAATATCCTTATGCCTAACTGGCATCAAAATGCCACTCAAGATCAGCCCCTTTTACTCGGCACATACGCGCAAGATTCACCCACCTTTTGCCAAATTCTGATGAGGTGAGCCGCCGCCGCCTTTCTGTCCTAGTCTTTACTTTAAGCTGATGCATAAAGAACAAGATCAGTTGGGAAGAAGTGAACTTCCCGCCCTCATACAATTCCTTCTGACGCGTCGTCCAAATCACGACTCATAACCCCGAATAAACAGAACACATAGTGTTCAGCCTTTGTCATCTGCAGCACCACATTGCTACAAACAGAACTGGCTTCAAGAACAAAAAACTTTCCCTGCAACATACGAACTATGAGGCCTTCAACAAACCTGCACAACGGCACTACCGCCCTGCACTGAAAGGCGTGACCAATGGTCTCGACCTCCTCTGCACAGCAACGACAGTTTGGATATTTTTCCAAGCTTGAACAAAGTCTCTTGCCAACCCAGAGGGCTCCACAAATCACCAGCCATTATTGAGGCATTTCAACCCAGGCGCCAAAGGCCATATCGAGCGAGCCTCCTGCTTCGTAAGACCGAGCTCGCCAATCAGATCATCTTGAACGGCCCCCCTAACTAACACTTGATACAATGCCTTACGAGACAACGCCTGGGCGTTGGAGAGGCCATCCGACGCCCGTAAGAGGAGTTTCAGAGCACGACGACATTCGCGGTAGGAGCAGCACTCGTCTCAGGGTGTACGACCGGCCTCCTCCTCCTCGTACGAGTGCACACGTCTCAGGGATGAGAAATGTTAACGGACGTCTTCTTTCCAGAAGGCGCCCACCTCATCCGATCCGCCACACATTCGGTCTAGAAAGGTAATGCGAAGCATGTTGACGAATCTCAATGCTAGGCATACCCAGACCACCCTCAGAGGGATGAAGGCAACAGATCTCGCGAGATACCCTAGGGGCCTTGTCTCTCCACAAGAGAGAGAACAAGGTCCGAACTAATAAAATTAGTTTGGCATACGGGAGTGGAAGTACAGAGTCGGTACAGGAGAATCGGATATATGTGTGAAACAAATACTTCCGCCCTTCCGTTCAGGGAAAGGCTCCTCCAAGACCACAGATTAACCGCAATCTCGGCCTTCCTTTGTACCTCCGACCAATTCATTTCCAACTGGAGATCAGGACCGAACCAGACGCCGAGTATCTTGATCGGCCCATCCGTCCAGAGGAAAGGTCCGTGAAGAGAAACCCCCTTCCACGCACCCAACCGCAAGCCAACAGACTTATCGCGGTTGATCTTGGCCCCTGTCACCATCTCATACCCACTGATGTCTTTGCTGACTTCGCCAATCTCGGTTCTACTCGACACAAGAACCGAAACGTCGTCAGTCATAGGCAGAATACCTGGCTGAGGTGGTAGCCTCAGGCTGTGCAATTCCGCGCAGGACCGGATTCGCCTTTAACTTGCGAAGGAATGGTTCCAACGCAAGAACGTAAAGCAAAGGCGAGAGCGGACAACCTTGACGAATGGAGCGAGACAATACGAAAGGCTTCGATCTTACCCCATTCACTTCCACCAGCGCACCGGGGGTCGCATTCAAAAGTCGGATCCAGGAGCGAAAGTCGGCTCCGAAACCGGCCGCCGAAAGGACAGCCTCCAGAAAGCGATGGTCAACCCTATCGAAGGCCTTGGACTGATCTAAATTAATCAACGCGGCTTCACTGTCGACTTGTTCTAAGATCAAGCGTACCATATGAAGGTTATCCTGAATAGTCCTGCCCTTCACAGCACAAGTCTGTTCGGGGCCAATCAGGACAAGTTGCAAACGGTTGGCTAAGATCTTCGCCCAAATCTTTAACTCTGTGTTTAACATGGTTAAAGGGCGAAAGTTCCCTAACCCATCCCCACCATTCTTGTCCTTACGTAGCAACTTGATCACACCCCTGGTGAAGCGTTGAGGTATAGACCCCTGCCTCATCCAGTGGTTGAAAATCAGTTCCAGCAAAGGAACAATTACGGGCGACAACCTCAAGTAAACTTCGTAGGGAAGATCATCCAGTCCCGGAGACTTATCCAGACCAACCTGCTTCAGCGCATCCTAGATTTCAGACTCTGTAATGGGACCCTCGCACCTAGCCGCTTCAGCTGCCTCGAGACAGGGAATGTCGGCTAAATAGGCGTCGAACTGAGCAGAGCTCAGACCGGGCTCCCTGGCGAAAAGATCCCGAAAGTAATCCCGAAAGACCTCGCATATGCCCGCGTTTGTAGTCACGGTCAGCTTATCCGGCAATGTGACGCACGCTGTATGTCGCCTAGACGAGTTCCGATTTTCCTCTGCACGCAGTTCAGCGGCCATATTCGTCGCCTCAGAAGACATTCTTTTTAACCTAGCCCTAACTACCAGAGCTTGATCCTTCTTGATAAGCAAGGAGACCAACTCTGCCTTAGCTAAGGCTTTCCCCACTAACACGGGATTTCACAGCCCGATCAACTTTATTTTCTAAAGCCGTTTGCGTCGCTAATCTATCTAGATTGAGTCGACGACTAAAATCGGCAGCAAACGTTCTAATTTTAGATTTTAATTTATCCCACCAGGCGTTTCCCACAACCGCTCCCGTCAATTCCCTCTATATCATTAGTAACAGCTGGTCCCGGAAACCCTGCTCACTAAATAATGAACAGTTAAATTTCCAGTAGCCAGCCAATCTAACCTTAGGCTTGTCCGGGTCCGTGTAAACTTAGTTTATACGTATCATAGGCTTATCTATGTAATGGAAGCTTGGACACCCTAAGAGCCCTTCATCGACTCTTAACTAGGACTCGGTCGAGGTAGCTCGCAAGTGTCCCAGGAGCCGAGTTGCCACTATTAGTCCAAGTCCATGCTACCTCCCGAGGGTGTTCATTCCGGTACTTATCGACAAGATCAAACTCATCGATAAAGTCCCGAAGTTGTTTCACGTCCGGGTTGTTAGTACCTTGTTTTTGCCCTATACGATCTATATCGGGGTCAAGGACGGCATTCCAATCCCCCGCTAAAATTACCCGACGGGATGTCGTCAAGTACGGCGTGATCTGCCGAAACTAAGCAGGCCGCTCGGCGTGGTTATTTGGTGCATAAACCCCAATCAGACGTAGAACCTTATCATTTATGATAACATCCAGCACGCAAAGACTGCCCGCCGGATCCGCGAAGACAAGGGTACATGCAGCCTTCAAAGACCTGGTCACTAGCCAAGAGACACCCCTTGAACGATCATCAAAACATGCTGAATAAAGGGCGAACCCCTAGACAGTATGTCCTCACGGTCATGAGAAGAAAACCGGGTCTCTTGCACACAACATGCATTCACCCCGGGACGCTGAAGTTCACGAGAGAGCTCGCCCTGCGAGACTGACTTCAGGCCCCGGACATTTAGACTAGCTAACCAGATACGCATTGTGAAGACTGATTAGGGTTGAAGTACTGGTTTGAACATGGACGGGGTAAGGATACCGACCGCCTCTCCCATAGACCCGTGGCCCATCTCAGTCTTTATGGTACCGTCTTGGAAGATTCCGCCGATATCCCAGGGGAATGTTAGTTTCAGGGCTCTAAAACGGGTACTCTCTCTGCACAGTTTTGACAGCTGCTTCAATTGTTGGTTCTGAACAATGGCTATTGGCGAGGCCATTTTGTAAGAACTAATGGCCTCGTCTAGCATTGTCCAAACTTGATTGGCGCCAGGTCCCGTTCTTACAACAGTTAGGACCCTTTGGGCGTGCGGAAAATTTTGGGGAATTTCCACATCCAAATCGGCGTATTGCCTAATGGATAGAAGGTATTTCAGATCTTTCATTCTGTTCCCATAGTCACAGGCTCTTTCTGCTTAAGCTGTAGAAATTTTGCAGACATCTTCACCCGTGTTGAAAATATGCGAGGCGGAAATTGAAGACGCGGTCAGAGGGGGATTTTGGTCAACATGAGCTTGACTACCAGAGGCCTTCTTCTCGAAAAGATGACCAGTCTCTCGACACCTCCAGCATACCGGTCTTCGGCCAGTTACAATGACCGGTAATTTAAAGCTCCCGACATACAGACAGTTGGGGATGGAGCGGAAGGCTTTCTCGTCCCCCCCCCCCAACCCGGTTCAGGTTATCACTGTTTTTCGTCGACCGACAAATTTTGCGCGAACGCCTATCGACGACGAAAACTGACAATTCTTTTTTCAATCTTCTTCAATTCTTGGGGGGTCTTTCAAGAGTCTACCTTTCACGACAAGGTGAGCGTAACTCTTGGCACGCTCTAAGAAATCCGCTAGATTGATAATGCATTTCGGTGAGGACGACCAACAAGAGGGCGATTCCCCGGCCTCAGTCTTTTCTTGAGAGCCATTTTTGGCTATCATGTCGATCAGGGTTTTTTGGCCATTATTGGCCTCCGTAGTTTTTCACTTTTCTTAATGCCATTATTGGCCTCCATAATTGTAGTCGGTAAATTTTCCTTTTTCCTAGCGATGTCATCGCTAGGGAAACTTGGTTCTAGGGCTGGGTAATCATTGAGATTGTCTTTATCCGGTGTGTCTTTCTTTGGTGGGGGGGGGGGGTAAATGTTTTCTTATAGACTTTCTGTAGTCTGATAAATTGTGTTTTTTCTTAATAGCTAAAAAAGGAGCTTTTTTCCTTCTATTCCATATTTTTTTATATATTGGAAGGGGAGGGGGAAAGGGGTGGTTTAATAAGAAAATAAAAAGTAACACAAAAAACAAAGCTCACCCGAAAACGAGACAAACAAGCAAATAAAAACACGTACAATAAATATTATACAAAGAATTAAAAGTTCGCCTAACTGCGAAACAATAAATTAAAAAGAGAAAAAACTCCAAAAGAAAAAAAAAAAACGCTTAGACAAAAAAGAAAAACAAAGAAAATACGAAAGTATGAAAACTAGGCAGAGCTAGTTACAATTTACAAAATGGCCGACACCAAAACAAATAAACAAAAGAAAATTATACAATACAAAACGTTAGCACAAGGACAAATATATGGACAAATAGACAGCAAATAAAAGGTTAGAAAAATAAACAAATATACAATACAAAAAAGGAAAAGAAAAAACGCGGAAAACTTAAATGATATTAAAAAGTAAAGAATAAATGAATTAACAGTAAGTCAACAAAACAAAAACGAAACAGACACGGAACAAACGAAAACTGAGATATAAAAAAGAAATTAGAGAAAAAAACAAAATGGAAATCTAGAATAAAAGGAATAAAAAAAAATTAAAGTAGATAAAAATTTTAAAAAAGAGGGTAAAAAAGGAAAATAAAAATCTTTTCAAAAAAATTCGTAAGAACAAAAAAAAAAGACTTAACAAAAATGACGTTCAATACGCAAGGGACAATATCCAAAGAGCAAACGGGCGTCAAAATAGCAGTCAACAAAGGTCTAGCTAAGCTCGTACTGCCGACTCGTTATTCCCAGTGACCACTTATGAGTGTTCACTTACTTATGCAAATTATACATACTAATTTTAAGGGTTTTATTCCTCTCGTAGATCTTGTACTCCTTCTCCTGCTATTTTCATCACTTTGCTCTATTTCTCTCTCTCCCATATTTCTTTCCCTGGGAGACCTGGATCTGTCCTGGGCTAGGCTGTAGTCATCTGTGTTTTCTCTCATAATCTGGTCTTCGTCCGAACTTTCAGACTCCTTCTGGCCCTCTTCATCCTGCATTGTTTCGTCTTCTCACATTTCCGTCTGTAATGGTTGTTCTACCAACTCATTGTCAGATGGAATTGAAGACATTTCTTCTTCGTTTTCCTCTTCACCCTGGGTCCTTATTTGGTCTGCATGGGCTAACACACTATCGCCATTTTCTCTACTTATTATGGCTGTATTATGGCCTTTTTGCATTATAAATTCGGCTCCTTCCGGATCTGCATCTTTACTCTTTTTGTACCACATTTTCTCATTTGTGGAATATACCATCGTTAACGGAGCTCTAATCTGTCTTCCCATTAAAGGTGATGGGCTTTCTAGTCTTCCCGCATGTGGTATGGTACGATAGCTTAAAAGCAGCCTCGGTAGAAAAACTTCTACTTTTTCTTTTTGTTGAGAGCACGTTTTTGGCCCCTTTTTTACGGTCTGTACAATTCTTTCTGCTAACCCGTTTGATTGAGGGTGATATAGAGGTGTCTTATATGGTTTACACCCTATTTTTTCTAACCATACGTTCAGTTCTTCCTCACAAAATTCTGGTGCATTATCAGGTACCAAGGTTTTTGGTACACCATTTCTAGAAAATGACTCTTAGAATCTGCTTTATCGTAGAACTGTTCTTGTTTGTAACCGGATTATTTCAGGCCAACCTGAAAAGGAGTCTACTAGTATTAATAAGAGTCTCACTCCATTAATGTATGCATGATCCATATGCACATGACTCCATGGCTCCACTTCTTTGGGCCACGAATGTAATTTGGTTTGTGTAAAGTTTCTTAATTTTTTACATTTTTTTGCACTTTTTTACATATTCCTCGACATCTCTTGAATATCCCGGCCACCAAGCTTCCAATTTTATCCTTTTTTGTGTGGCCGCTACTCCACAGTGTATATCATCATGTACACTTTTTATTATCTGTTTTCTTTGTTTCTGGGGGAATTACCAGGTCCCCATTGCAAATCACTCCACGTTCTATTGTTAACTTGTCTTATTTCTTTATAGGGTCTTTCCGCCCTAGAACAATTTCCCCACGAGTTTTTTCTTATTCTCGACACTATCCTACTTAGTACTGGATCATGTCTCGTTTCCGCAGCCATTCTCTCTAAAGACACAACATCAGTCTCTATCAAGTGTAGGAATGTATCTTCAAATTCTTCCCCTGTTTTATCTTTTGACTCCTTGTAGAACCTCAACCTTGATAGTGCGTCCACATGTGGAATTGAATTTCCTTTGACATACTCTATATCAAAGTCAAATGCCATCAATCTTATCGCCCATCGTAGAATTCTTGATGTAGTGACTTTGGGCAATTCTTTCCTTGGGTTAAATATAAACACTAATGGTCTGTGATCACTTCTTAATAGAAATTTTTTTCCAATTAAAAATTGTCGGGCTCTGGTAGTTGTCCACACGATTGCCAATGCTTCCTTCTCTGTTCGAGTAATTGAATTCAGTGTTCGTTAATCTTCGACAAATACATTATCGGATGTCCTTCTTGTGATAATATTCCCAATATTGAATGTTCACTTGCATCTGTAGTGAGTGTTATGTCCTTTTTTGGATCAAAAAATTTTCACTACAGGTTTCTTTGACATTATTTCTTTTAATGTTTCAAAAGCTTTTTGCTGTTCGCCTGACCAGATAAATTCTACATTCTTTTTTCTTAAATTTGCAAACGGTTCCGTCAAGTCCGTGTATTTTGGTAAGTATCGCCTGTAAAAATTTACCAATCCCAAAAAAGACTCCAATTATTTTTTATTTGAAGGTGTAGCTACTTTTAATATTTTTTCTATCAAGGCTTGGTCTGGTGATATACCTTCTTCTGAAATGGAATAACCTAAAAAAGATATTTTGTTGGAATTGCTTACGCATTTTTTTTCATTTATCGTCATTCCAGCCTTTCTTAATCTATTAAAGACTAATTCAGTTTTCTCTTTTAATTCCTTTTTATTAGTAGCTCCTATGCATATGTCGTCTTGGTAACAAACCATATTTTGTACATTTCCTAAAACTTGTTCAATGGCCCTTTGAAATATGGCGCTTGCGGTTTTTATTTCGTATGGCATTCTCTTCAATCTTAGTAACCCTATTGGCGTATTTATCGTGGTTACTTCTTTGAAGTTTTCGTCTATTGGTATTTGGTGGTATGCCGTTTTTAAATCTATTTTTGAAAAAACGGACATCCCTGCCAGTACATGTAATGAAGGTTCAACATTGGGTATGGGATATGAATCCGAGCATATCTTGTGATTTACTCCTATTTTATAATCTCCACAAATACGTAAATCACCATCTGTTTTCATCAAAACCACAATCGGTGATGCCCACTTGCTACCTCCAGGCGGAACATGTTCTAGAAGGTCTTGTTCTACTCGTTTACGTAGTTTTGCCACTACTAATGGTAATAAATGTACTGGTAATTTTCGTGCCTCATAAGAGGGGGAAACGTTTTCTTTTACTTTTAAACTTGCTTCATAGTTTTTTAACTTTCCAGTTTTTTCCATTTTTATTTCATTAATTAACTTAGCAGAATTCATATTAAGCACGTCATTTCCAATAAGGCCATGGTTTTTCTTGAAACTTGTAACAATTATAGGAATTACTTCAAATTTTTCTTTTAACTCCAATGAACCATCAAAGTATCCTAATATTTTTATAACCGACCCATCAAACTGGCGGAGTTGTAAATTGCTTTTTCGTAAAGGTGGCTTACCAATGTGTTCCCAAAGATTTTTTGGTATCAGTGTTACTTCACTCCCAGTATCCATTTGCATATCTAAATTGCAGTTATTAATTGTAACCTTTACTATAATGTCTTATCTTCTGTTCAAAAGTCTTATTTTTCACAGTAAAAACTTCCCTGTCGGTGTCGTTTTCTTCAACTCTTTCAACTTTTTTTTTTTTTTTAATTTACACACTGCTTGAAAGTGGTTCTTTTTTAAGCAATTATTACAAGTTTTCCCAAATGCCGGACACTTGTCCTTTTTTATTTCGTGTTCATGTCCACAATACGAACACTTTATCTTCTTTAACGCGTATGTATCAGCGAATCTTTGTTCGCTGGGTTGACTTTTATAATGGTGGTATGTCTGTATTATCTCTTGTTGCTGCATAAATTCAATACAATCATTTAAAGACATATTTCCTATTTGTAACTGTTCCAATATTTTATATCGGTGTGATGCATTGGACATACCTTCAATTAGTCTTAATTGAATTAAGTCCTTTTCAATAGTCTGTTCGTCTTGTCAGTTTCTCAAATTCACAATATCTACTTGCATTTCGTAGACGGTGTAAATATTTTATAATTGGTTCGTCAATTTCTTGTGTTCATTGACATGAATTTCGTTCTTTCTGCCACTAGCAGCCTTTTCTTGGGTCTCATATTTTTTTTTTTTAATAATCTGACTTATTTTTTCGAAAGTCAGGTCTTCCAAATTTAAGGGATATGCCATGGTGGAGACTTTCATTATCGCCTCGCATCCAGCTGTAGCCAAAAATAAATCCGTGATTTCATTTTCGCCTCCCTTTTCCTTGTTGTCCTTTGTTTTTCAGTGGCAGAGAAACAACGAATCTATGTATCCACAAAATCTAGAGACAATTGATATCCTATCGGCGACGCCATTGTTGTGAAGTTCAAGTTTAGCACTAGTCAGTTGCTAAGCTCGTACTGCGGTATTTAGTCACCCTCCCACGAAGGCATCATGTGGCACAAGGCCGGTTTAACGTGGGATCTCCGAGCCCGTGGGTAGGCCAAAAATATGCCCTTTGAAACCGTATAAACGGGTTTAGGGTCGGTTTACCTCCCCGAAAGAGACTCCGCCTTTCGGCGTAGCCTCGTTCGGGACCCTCCCCGCCCGAAGGCAGAGTTCAGCCGGTCGCCCGACTGCTAAGCTCGGACTGCTGACTCGTTATTCCCAGTGACCACTTATACGAATGTTCACTTACACTTATGCAAATTATACATACTAATTTGCTAGTATCACTACACTTTTTTTTTTTTTTTTTTTTTTTTTTTTCAAATCAGTCGTAGCAAGAAACAAAACAAGACGGTAATAAAAATTACACTTCAGTTTTTGTTAAATTTTAAAGTCCAAAGAATCGGGCGGCAAACACCTGTCAAAAAAAAAAAAAAAAAAAAAAAGGTCAACGCAGCAAAAAATTAATCACGTAAATGTCAGGGAGAGGCTGGTAATATTTATTATTATAAAAAAAAAATAAAATACAACAAATGTGGCACAAGGCCAAAAAGGGGGTCGGGGTAAAGGACGGCCATCACTTGTCTTAATATAAAACTTAGCTAGCCACAACCACATCATAACAAACAATATTCCTTTCACCAAAACACATTTATCCATACCTTTCTTACTACATCCACCAAATTACCTCTTTGACTCAATGCAAATCCTAAATACTCCCCTTATGTACAAATATTGTCTGTGGGGGAAGGGGCATAAAAACAACAATTTTTAAAAAGATCCCCAATGAGTATATACAATATGACAAAAATATTTACAAAAAACAAACAAAATTAGTGTTAGTAATACCCCCCCCCACAAACTTTAAATGTGGCAGAAATATCAGTTAACCGAACGAAATCGATGCGGGACGATGAAAATAAAGGATACATTCATTCCTCCCAAGCATTCACGCAGGCACACACATATTCATCCACAACAACAAAAACGAAAAACACACACGCAAAACGAAAGGCGCCCCGCATCCACCAGAGAACTGACATCACTGACCACCTAAACGAGGGAGGGGATGGGGAGTTAAACTAAAGGAAAAAAAAAGTGGGGACAGAAATAAAAGGGACCAATGAGCAAACACACCCTGGCTAAGTTTACCGAAACAAGAAAGAAAAACTAAAAGAAAAAATACTATATCCTACTCTAACCTAATTTCGGAATGGATTGCTTATGTTCAACCCAGGAATACAATATCCTAATGCCTAACTGGCATCCAAATGCCACTCAAGGTCAGCCCCTTTTACTCGGCACATACGCGCAAGATTCACCCACCTTTTGCCAAATTCTGATGAGGTGAGCCGCCGCCTTTCCGTCCTAATCTTGACTTTAAGTTGATGCTAAAAGAACAAGATCAGTTGGGAAGAAGTGAACTTCTCGCCCTCATAGAATTCCTTCTGACGCGTCGTCCAAATCACGACTCTCATAACCCCTAGCAAGTAACAGAATACAGTGTTCACCCTTCGTCACCAGCGGCAGCACATTGCTACAAACAGAACTGGCTTCAAGGACAAAAAAAACTTTCCCTGCAGCATGCGAACCATGCACAACGGCACTACCGCCTTGCATTGAAAGATGGCGTGATCTATGGTCTCGACTTCCCCCGTACAGCGACGACAGTTTGGATATTTCTCCAAGCCTGCTGAACAAAGTCTCTTGCCGACCCAGTGGGCTTCACGAATCACCAGCCAGGTGAGTGATGCCTCATCGTTATTGAGGCATTTCAACCCAGGCGCCCAAGGCCATATCGAGCGAGCCTCCTGCTTCGTAAGACCGAGCTCGCCACTTAGATCATCTTGAACGGCACCCCTAACACTTGATACAATGCCTGGGCGTTGGAGAGGCCATCCAAAGCCCGAAAGAGAAGCTTCAGAGCACGACGACATTTGCGGTAGAAGGAGCACTCAGCTCGGGGTCTACGGCCGGCCGGCTCCCTCCTCGCACGAGCGCACACTTCTCAGGGATGGAAATGTTTACGGACGTCTTCTTTCCAGAAGGCGCCCACCTCATCAGATCCGCGACACATTCGGTCTAGAAAGGTGATGCAAAGCACATGTTGACGAATCTCAATGCTAGGCATACCCAGACCACCCTCAGAGGGATGAAGGCAACAGATCTCGTGAGATACCCTAGGGGCCTTGTCGTTCCACAAGAAAGAACAAGACCCGTACTAATAAAATTAGTCTGGCATACGGGAGTGGAAGTACAGAGAGTCGGTACAGGAGAATCGGATAGATGTGTGAAACACAGGGAAAGTCTCCTCCGAGACCACAGATTAACCGCGATCTCGGCCTTCCCTTGTACCTCCGACCAATTCATTTCCAACTGGAGATCAGGACCGAACCAGACGCCGAGTATCTTGATCGGCCCATCCGTCCAGAGAAACTCCCTTCCACGCACCCAACCTCGAGCCAACAGACTTATCGCGGTTGATCTTGGCCCCTGTCACCATCTCATACCCACTGATCTCCTTGCTAACTTCGTCAATCTCGACTCTTCTCGACACAAGAACCGAAACGTCGTCAGCATAGGCAGGATACTTGGCTGAGGTGGAAGCCCCAGGTAGGGAAATTCCACGCAGGACCGGATTCGCCTTTAACTTGCGAAGGAATGGTTCCAACGCAAGAACTTGAAGCAAAGGCGAGAGCGGACAACCTTGACGAATGGAGCGAGACAATACGAAAGGCTTCGATCTTACCCCATTCACTTCCACCAGCGCACCGGGGGTCGCATACAAAAGTCGGATCCAGGAGCGAAAGTCGGCTCTGAAATCTGAGTTTCAGGTCGCCTACGTCAAGACAATTGGATAGGGCCGAAGGCCTTTTGATCGAGCATAATATCGAAGCTCCATCCCCCAGTCAGGCTATTGCAAGAAGCACCCAGAATCTCGCCGTACTGGGCAAAGAAAGCCGCCAGCTGCTCTCCGATAACCAGAGGAGGGACCTCAAATACTGCTACTATGGTCTTTCGCCGGCCCTCGTATTCTGTTCGAAGAATCTATTAGTTCTCTGCATGAGGCTCTTACGCAGTCTTCAGCTGTGGGTAGCAGCACGTCCCACATGAAAAAGCCCTTTCCCTTAACGATTCGGAGAGGCTTAAACCCGAAAGACTCCAGTGCTTTCAACACTGTCTTTTGTCGAACGACAAATTTTGCTTTATGCTTGTCGACGATAAAAACTGACACTATTTTCTTTTCGATCTTTAGTTCCACGGGATTCACCAAGAGTCCACCTTCTACCACAAGGTGAGCGTAACTCTTGGCACACTCCAAGAACTCCGCGATATCAATAATACATTTAGATGGGGTCTTCCAACAACAGTCCCCAGCCTCGATCTTGTCATGGCCCATTCTTGGCCGCCATCTTTTTCCGAATTTTGGCCATTATCGGCCACCGTATTTTTTTGTTCTTTGCTGTGTTGGCCATTATTGGCCTCCATACTTTCTGTATTTTCATTTTCTTTATTTTCTTTTAACCCAGCACCATCATCCTCATTAGAGGAAGCAGAATCAAGGGCTGGATATTCCTCCAAACTGTCTTTATCAGGGGGGTCTTTTTTTGAACAAATGCTTCCTTATAGATTTTCTATAGTCAGCCAAAGTTATTTTTTTTTAATTGCCAGAAAAGGTGCTTTTTGTTTTTTTTTCCTTTTCCATTTTTTAAATATTAAAAGGGAAGAGGAGGGGTAAATAGGAGTGGGGAACCGCCTTATAGGCGAAAAAAACTAAAGAAAAATTAACGTTCAAAAAATATCACAAAAAATACAAAGCAATACAAACAAGCAAATAAAAGCACAGAAAGGACCAAAAAAAAAATAAAAAATAAAATAAAATAAAACGTACAATAAAAAGATTTAAATGTTCGCCTAAAGGTGAAAAACTATAAATTTTTAAAAAAAGGAAAACTTGAAAAGAAAAAACGAAAACGCTAGACAAAAAAGAAAAACAAAGAAAATATGAAAAACAAAGCCAGTCACAAATACAAGATGGCTGATGCCAAAACAAATAAACGATAGAAAAGAAACAATACAAACGTTAGAACCAAATAAAAGGACAAATAAATGAACAAATAGACAGAAAAAAAATTTAGAAAAATTACATAGACAAATATACAATACAAATATGGAAACAAAAACACAAAAACTTAAGATATTAAAAGGGGCAAGAATTAATGGTAAAAAGAAGGTGAAAAACAGGCAAGAGTTATAAACAAAAGAAAACGAAGATATAATTAAAAGAAAAATTTAAAGAAACTGGAAATAAGGAAAAAACTAGAAAAAAAAAAACTAAGAAAATTTTAAGGAGGTAAATATTAAAAAAAAGAAGTGGGTAGAAAAGAAAAAAATCAAAAATCTTTTTCAAAACGGTTGTCGTTAATTAAGAAAAATGGTAATAAAATAGAAAACTTAACAAAAACTGAAAAAAGTCCAAACAGTTGGGCGGCAAACACCTGTCAAAAAAGAACAGCATGTCAAAAATATAAATGACGTAAAGGTCATAGAAGGCTGGCTAAAAAGGTAAAGAAAACTGTATACTTATAGGCGATAAACCAGAGACCAACACCACATGACCAAACAAAAAAAAAACAACTACAACAATGGGGAGGGTGGAGAAGAAATTTATTTGAAACTGCTTAAAAGGGAGGTGGTGATTTAGACAAAAACGGTTTAACAACTTTTTAATCGGAGACAAGGCCTAATCCTATAACCAAGATTTTCTATGTCTGCATTTGTTTAGAATATCTGTTTTTGAATTTAATAAATCTTTAGGTTCCTTATATAAAGCTGACTAATTTTTCCTCTATACATAGTTTACAGAATTTTTGACCTGCTTTATATTTAGAACATTTTTTTAATATTTCCCATTTGAGGATTGGGTCTTTGTTATTTTCCTGTTTAATTTTCTATACGTAGCTAGATAATGTAGTACTATGTTTGTTTTTTTTTGTTTTTTTTTTTTTTTTCATTGTTAAAACTACTCGTATGATTATAATATCTTTTTTGTAAATATGTCCTGAGTAGCTTCTATATACACTTTAGGGTTTATATCATTATTGCAGTCGTCTATGTCCTTGTAAATTTTAGCCTGGTACACCACGCACTCCTGTTGACATTTTCCCTGTAGGGGATACATTTTTTTGTTCCTACAATTACAACTAGATGTAGTCATGCGTGGATTGTCCCTAGTTTTTTTTTATTATTAAAACCACTAATTAAAGTCGCTACAGCAGTAACTAAGTTTGACACTGTTTTTATTAAATATTTTGTGTTACTTAGTTTCCTTGGAAATTTTGTTCCAATAGGTTGAAAAATATTTTGCCAATTTTAGTTCTTACAGCTAAGTTAAACGGAGGGTTAAACTACGAAATATTTCTATTATGTTTATTCTGGGTTTCAGTGTTATTATTTGTGTCGATGTATTCTAACTTATCTTTGTGGCCTCATTTAACTTGTTCATAAATTAATTTAGCATCGAAGATGTCTTTATTCGATGAGTTGGTAGAAAGTCTATGGCTGATATTTTTCGAAATATGTTTTATGATATGCGCTGGGTGGTTAGATTTTACATTTAAATATTGGGGGTCCTGGTTATCTTTCTTATAAGGGGAAATAGTACCATTTCTTAAATCTAAAGTAATGTCTAGGTAGTTAGTGACTTTCAGGTTGGTTTCAATTTCAAGATTGAATCCAAATTTTTTTGAAGAGCCAGTGCAGCATTTTCCGGATTGTGTCACATTTTCTAGGATTACTTTTATCCACTATGATTAATCCGTCATCACGGTATATCTCATGGTTTTTAAAATCTATATAATCGTTAAGCCTATTAAGCAACAGGCATTCTACTAACTCGCACCCCTCTGGTCCATCATATGCTCCCATGGGATTGTCAAAACTATTTGTCGTCTTTTTTTTATCCATAGTTCATTATTATGGAATAATGTTTTCCGGCAGTGTCTGATCAGGTCTCTTGTCATCAGAAATCTGAATATACTCTTTGGCTAATCGGAGCTTCGTTAAGAGTTTTTTCTGTGATTGACGGGTAGTATTCTTTAATGTCATACCTAATAAATGAACATCTAACATCTTCATTATAATTCTTAAACCACCTAATACAATCATTAGATGACTGCCATTGGTTTATATTAAGAAAAGTCCTCACATATTTCCTGTAAAATGACCTTACTTATTTTACCTAATTCTGTTTTGGTGGGGTTTATTAGCCGACATTCAGGGTTCCTACAGAAATTACTCTTATGATCCTTTACAGTAATAAAACAATTTTTCAAGCTCATTTTCTCAATCGGATTACCTAAGTTAAATTTGTTAGCTAAAATACTAACCTCTTTATTAATTGTAGCTTCTACATTATCCGGGGCTTTTTTATAATGTTTGATGACCTCTTTGTGTAACATTTTATTATATTTATTGGGGTTCATTTTATACAGAAATCTGGATTTATTGGCTTTTACATAGTAAAGATATAAAAGATATAAAGAATAATAAAAGCATCTAATTTGTTGCTGCATATTGTTATTACTTATTTTCCTATATTTTAATTTTTTGATTAGACCGATTAGTTCTGATTCGAATTTATCAAGTTCCTTAATGTGTGAGGGGTGGGCATTAGTTTTGAATCCATAGTTTTCACTGGTTTTATTGTTATTTAAGATATTGTTTAGGCAAAAGTATGCTTTCCATCTCATATTTATCTAACTTTGTGGCCACTTTTAACTAGTTTGCTCATAAATTGATTTATTAGCATCAAAGATGTCTTTATTCTCATATTTCTACAATGTTGAGCACTTTTTTAGTTAGTTGATTACCTGTATCGGTTTTTTTCTTTGGGCTTTGGACCTGTATGCTGTACGATTATTTTCGACAGACGTTCATGTTCCTAGATCTTTCTTTTTATTAGGTGTTCTGCAATGGAAGACCCATATGTATTGGTCAAAATGTCTGAGGGAGTGTACTTAAGGTTTCGGATTTTTGCTGGAACATGTTTTATTCTAACATCCAGCCTTTGCATCGTTCTCCCTATGTAGTGCAAACTGCAACTTTATTTAAAAGAATATATTAAACTATTATGATGTGGAGGGAGAACATCCTTTCACACAAAAGGACAGGCCTGGCAGAAAAAACAACACAAGTGTTAGTGGCAAAGTAACAATGTCAAACTGTGGTAGAAACCTGCTTAGCAAACCTATCACTGATACTACCTAGCCAAGGAAGGCGTCAGTACACAGGACATCTTTTTACTATAGCAGGTTTCACTTTGTTCAAGCAATTATTAAGAATGAAATTGCTGAATTCAACAATTCCTAATGGGTAGGCATTGTTACAGAGAGTTGAAGTAATAAACCTAAGTTCATCATCCAACTTGATTTCAGAACAGATCATAAGAACCCTATGGGTAAGGGTCTTAAATTAATTTTGTGCTTCTAGGACAAAAAGAATCCCAACAGGTATACAAATCTGTAAACCTCTGTTTACATTAAACAGAAGTAATAAAACCTGATGCAGATCTGCTGACCAGTACATCAAGAAAGGGAAGAGATGAATCCAATCTCTATTGAAACACCATCAATCTGCCTGTACATGATGCCGTTGAAACTGAACTCTACCGATATCGTGGCAAATTTCATCAGTTCGACAAAAACGTCCTCCAGAATAACAGGCAGACAACTGACTATGATACATGGCGTCAGCACATATATCAATAGTCTCAGCAAGTGGAACACAAGTAAATAAACTGGCGATATCATATGAACACACAAATTTATCTGTCGATGAATAATGCTGCATAAAATGGGAGAATTCAAATGAATCTTTAATACAGTTATATTGCTCCAAAACAGGCTGTAATATAGTGGAAAGCCATTCATCCACACTGTGTTAAGACCCTATCATAGATAGATCTCAACGGTGTTCCAACTTTGAGTTTTAGGTAAACCATAGAGATTAAATTTGAAATTTGGCCTCAATAGATAATGTAGAATCAAATTTATCTATTGGGCCTAACTGGACAAATTTAGAGGAATCCCCAAGAACTGTCATCTTGTTAACATAATCCTGATAATCAAGAATAACGATGCCAATACCTTTTGTTGGGTTTTATAATTACTAAAGTTTTATTATTATGAAGGGTTTTAATTACCCAAAATTACTCCTCATCCCACTTTGGTTTATTATGTGAAACAGGAGTACCTGCGTAGCAATGTGCTATATTATTTAACTTTGCATTGAAGTCGCTAACCTTGCTAGCAGATTCAGGTTGGAGCTTAGCTAGCTGCGCAAACAAAACCTCAAACTCAGAATACACCTCCTCTCGCTTAATATGTGCGAGAGGATCGTTAGTGCAAGCTTGGATTGAAGTTGTTGAGGAAGGTAAATATCATCTGGACATTGTCATGGAGGAATGTAAGTCAACTGAAGATGCAAATCCTGGATAAAAGATGTTGGAGTCAAATCAGTATTTGGAGAAAAGTATTGCCCAGGCAGAGAAAGTAGTACTGAATACAAGTTCTGTAGCAGAGCAGCTTAAATCTTCTTTGAGCGTATTTCTCAAGGATGAAGGGAATGTCATCGACCCAATTATTTGTGTCGTTCCTCGTAGAAAGTGAAGCTTTCAGTGTCTGATGGAATCGTTTCACCAAGGCATTAGTGCATGGACAATAAGCTGTTGTATGCACATGTTTTGTTCCGAGAAGATTGGTGAACTCTCTCTAAAGAGATATGGCTGAAACTGGGAACCCCAGTTTGTTGTAACCATTCGGAGTACTTAATATTGAAATCCATTCTCTGAGGACTGCCTTTGAAACAGTAACGGCTAAGGTGTTCTTGATGGGTATAGCTGTGGCCCAGCATGAAAAACAGTTGGGCCACTACCAGTGTCAGGGTTAACCTCATCTTTTATCCATTGTGGACTGTCAAGATGGATATATGTAAAGCAAGCATCAGGGTTGCTGAGAGTACCACTGGGCAACTTGGTATGTCAGTGCACCTTAACTTGTTCAGAATGCCAGAAGTGAGAGACCCATTTGCGGACATCTGAGTTCATATTAGGTCACACAAAACATTCTGCAACCAACTTGACTGTGGCTTGTTTACTGGATGTGATAATCCGTGCAGGTGTTCAAATGCCAGTCTTAGAGAAGGAAGAACATGAGGCTTAAACAAACTAAATTTAACATCACAAAATAAGGTCCTGTTACTGAGAGGAGCAGGAAATTTTTGAAGGTTGAGTGAAGTATCGGCCAACATATTGTTCAAGATCTGATAGCTGATGAACAGAAATCTGATCCTAAGAACATCGATATCCAGGACATACAGATGAGTTTGTAAAAGAGTATCAGCAATAGTGTTGTTCTTCCCTTTTACATACTGAATGTCAGTTGTAAATTGCGATATGTAATCTAAATATCTAATCTCACTAGAAGTATATTTGTCAGTATTATTATTCATGACTAATCGAGTTTATGGCCTGTGAAGATGGTAAAAGACTGACCTTCTAGCAAATCTCAAATGTCTAAGAAAATCTCTAATAATTCACTAGAGAAGGTACTGTATCGTGACTGAGCAGGAGAGAATTTAGCTGACAAGAATGTGATACGGTTCTGCGAAGAATGTGAATCTTGTTTGATTATGGCCCCAACTACAGATTCTGACACCTCAGTAGTCAAGTATATTGCTGCTTGAAGATCATTCCTGATAAATAATAGTTTCATAAAGTTTGCTAAAGCAGTCTTTGGAAGGCAAATCTCTGGCGGCATTCCATGCAGCAGGGAAATGCTCTTATTCTTCTGTTGCTGTAGGTTAGTTAACAGTCAAAATGGTGGAACAGTTGGGAATGAAATGCCGATAGAAATTTATCATCCCTATAAAACGTCTTAATTGCTTGATAGATGTAGGTCCTGGGAAGTCAGTGATAGTCTTTTTTCCAATAAAGGAGTGATACCATTTGCATCAGTGTGATGCTCAAGAAAATTAATGATCTGATTCAAAAACACTTATCTAGATTCAGTCTAAATTCAAAATGTGACAAATGTCAAAGCGAGAACATTGACAACTATAAGCAGCACCATGAAGTATTTTGTTAAACCAATTTTGATTTTTCTACTGTTATTATCCTTTTGGTATAGGGAAACATAATGTAGAATAGAAACTAGGCAAGAGAATGTTTAGTCGTCAATGACTACTGTTTTCAGCAAAAGCTACTGCTGCTACTCCTCTTGATGTAGGTGTATTTCTATGTCTTTATTTCCCTACAAGTTTGGACTTAGCCATCGGACAAATTCTGCCTCACAACACTCTTCTTCCTCTAAAATGTTTCGCTCTTCAAAAAAAAATGAATTCAAATGAAAAGGTGTGTGTATAAAGTTTTTGTTTACTAGTTCAAATAATGATTGCACTTTTATTTAACCTTTTTAAACAAAATCTGTCTTAAAGTGAATATGTCTACTCCAGCCACTCCATTTGATCCCCTTGTCTGATCAAAGAGTTGATCGCTTTGTCCCAAGTCTTATCTTGCCCCCACATTGTGTCAACTGATCACAAGACTGGTTTGGTCCGAATGGCAAAACGTTGGTTCTCATCTCTCCCCGCTGTCATCTTTCTTCATTGAATTGGCATTATTTTTATGGATCCATGAGCTGGGTGTGGCATGATGTGCTCTGGGTATGCCAGTGTTCCCTAAAAATCCAATTAGGGTTCTCCCCCAACCCAAAATGTCCAAATATGGGAATTCTACCTGGGTCTTCTCCTCCTTGCTTTGTATGAGTGCCTCTCACCATCACTGCCCAACGGGTGAGGAAAGTCCTCCGCATTCCCTGAAGTTCCCCCCGAGTCCTCTCTTCCTTGGTCACCTGATCAAAGCCATCCCCACAAGGGCTACGTGTGGTCTAGCCTAAATGGCTACATTTTGATTATCGTCCAAAATTCTTATCGCATTTTTGTGTATGGTCTGTGATTTATCATTTTTCTTATCCACTTGTCAACCATTGGCCAAGTGACAAAAAGGAACAAATCCCTTGATTTGGAAAGTTTTATTGTGTTTCAGCAGACGAAAAATTTAATTATCATTCTTTACAGTCTGCTTTTAAAAGTTAATCCTATCGATCAACTCAACTTTCAAAAATAGCCCATTTAATCTCAGTTCTAACTGAAACCAGATGGTCTATTTAGTTTTGTTTTTACCTCTATGGCAGATGAGAAATTTAATTACCTTCTAGTTTTCATTTTTTTTTTTTTTTTTAATTAAAAAAAAACAAAAAACAAAAACAACAAATATACCAATGACCAGACAAGGTAAAATGAAAGTAATGGATTTTCAGTCTATTGGAAATTAATGTTCTTCTATCTTGTAGTTTTTTTTATTCTCTTTTCTCCAATTTACTAGCACCTTGCCTCTAGTGTCACATGAAGATGATTTTTTACCTTCTAAAATTTACTTTTTGTGCAGGAGGAAAAAGAAAAATTTCTGAACTCTTTATTAATCCTTGACTGATATGAAATCATTTTTAATGTTTTTTTTTGTTTTTTTTTTTATCTGAACTAATCTTTTTCAGATAGTGAATGTAACTGCACCCCACTCCAGATAGATCTATATCTATCTTAATCCACAAGTCTGTCCTTTTTCTCCTGACATTATAACCTGAAGAAATATCTACTCTGTAATGTTTGTCCATAAAATCCATAATAAAACTTTAAAGAAACTTAGATCTTATCAAACAATAGAACTGATATTTGTATGCAGGCTACACTGCTGGCCTCATCTTTATCATCACATTTCAGCTGTTGTGCCCACGGGCATTCATCAGGTGTTTGTCACTCCAGAGAGCCTTCTAAAATTTTAAACTGAATACTTTATTTAATATCATTCCCTGGCTCATCTCATACAGTTATTTAATACTACTCATTTATTGTTCACCTTGTTTCCAGTGAGTCAATATTCACAATGCCAGACCTAGGGATTGAACTCACACTTACTATGTCACCAGATTTGAACCAATGCTGTAATCCTGTGTGGAGGATATGGAGCCTTAAACCTAACCTACCCGCTGAGTACTGTTGTTGCAACTCAACTGTGCTTCTTTTTTTAAGTATTTCATGTAATTTAAACTTCTTAGTAATAAATTGTAATTCTGCATTGCCTTGTTAAAATTGTGTTTGAACATTTTGTAGTGGAAACGAAAGACTGCCCGAAAACAATTGAAAGCTGAAATGACTTACCGATGCAAATAGTTTACATGTCTTGCTTGTAAAATATCCAGAAAGGAAAATGGTCTTACCCTTATCTAGTTGGAATATTTAAAGACAGTATTGTCAAGCTCTACATTTCAAGATGTACAAAGTAGATTATATAACACAAAACAAAGTTACTGGGGGCGGGTGGGGGGTGTAAAGTATTTCTTAGTCTCACTCATGACTAGTGAATGGTGTGAGCTGTGGTTGCTGGTGTGATTTGGTAGTTTTAAGCTATTGTCACTAATACAAATTGTTTGTGAATTATTTCCAATGAACTTGTTTGCCACTGACAGTAGAAACTTTGTCAATGCATTTAGCATCACATTTAATTATTTAGTTGCTAAGCAGCCCTAAAAAAAAAAAAAAAAGGTAAACTATTTTTTTGGCTTGCTTCCATTCTTTTATTCAGCAATTTGGGTTAGGAATAAGGAGATACATAAAGAAAATCCTAGTTAAAAACTGTAACATTTCATTTAAGAAATTCAATGTCCGTATGTCACTTTATTTATAGTTAATCTAATTTTAATACCTTCATCTAAATATCTTTCCATTTGACATCAAAATTTGAAAATATGTAGAGAAAAAAAAGAAAAATTACCTTAAAATTGGTCATTTTTAATGTTTAATATAAAAAAAAAATGCTGTTTAAATTCTGCCTGCCATTTAGTGTCTGCTGTAAATAATATACTAATGGAATTGATATGTTGGTTTTTAAACTAAGCATAAATTGATTTTAAAATGGATTATATTACAATCACAGTCACCTGACTTCTGAGCAATTGAGATTTACTTGAAAAGCTGTAATAGATGCTTAAATTTGATTGCTTTCATAACAAAACTGTGTGTGCATGTGCCTGGCCTGTGCACATCTGTATAGATGTTCATGAAGCAACCAATTAACATTGTTCAATGTTTTATGAATTGAACTTTCGGTCATTGTGATATAAATCAGTGATTCTCAATGTGGTCCACAGAGAGTTTGTAGCCATTTTTTTTCCCACCACATGTATGGTGGAACCTGAATTTTTGACTGTTGTGGATGTTTGCTGTTTAGATTTAATTTATTTCCTTTTCTACTGAAGAGGAACTAAGACAGGATATCAAAATCAATTTTGATGGTGTCATTCAATATTTAAAATTTATTCTTGTTTACTAAAATAAAGTGTAGACTACTTTGCCTTTTCATTGAGTATTTTAGTGTGAAAATTGAACGGTGAAAAAGTAGGAGTGGTCTATTTTTTTTTTTTTTTCTTCAACAATGATCCATGGGCTGAAAAAAGTTGAAGCACTGATATAAATTATAACAAATGGTTTTAAAAACAGTCTTGTGCAAACCTTCACAAATTGACTATTTGCTTGATATTTTGTGCTTTTCTTGATACAAAATATCAATGCTTTTCAGTAAATGTGAAGGCGTGGGGAAAACACACACACACACACACACACTTTTAATGACAAATTGGTAAGTGTCTCGCAACCACTCAAGATTCGAGAGTTATTTCCCCTGTATATTCAGTATCTATTTTATCTTGTAAGATATTCTGAAAATGATTTATCTGTGTTAAGTTATCTCCCTTGCGCTTGGTTAGAAAAAAAAAAAAAATGATAGTTATTCAGTGTATTAATTCAAATTCCTCCCAAAGTATTCTTTTTCTATAACGAGTATTTAACCTGAATATTCTTAAATTTTTAAAAGTTTAACCAGCCTCCTCTGTCTAATAACACAGGATTGATTGAAATTCATGATTTCTAAACTTTATGCAGAAGATAAATATTGACAACATTGTATGAAAAATGACTGCTTGATATTGGAGATTCTCTGCTTAATATGGATTTTATAGATCACAAATTTTTTTTGCTAACTCCCATCTCAACAGAGACCTAAGGCAGATGATTTGAAAGGGCATTTTGAAACTGTAACCAATCAGAATTAATACTGTGCAGGGTCATTCCATCTTAAAAGGAGTCAACTGTAGCAGATGATTAATTTAAGAAAATCTTGGAAACTTCACAAATTATTCATTCAAAATTATTATTGTAAAATATCCCAAACAGAAAATGGCAGCTTAAGAAGTTGGAGTTGGGTACTTTCATCAGCCTCTCTTACATTTTTTTTCTTCTTTTATTTGCACCTATGACAATTTGACCTGTCACTCAATTTTTAAGTGCAACTGTGCTAGTGGACAGTAGACGTGTGGGACTTGTATTGGGTAACTTTATTCCAAACAGCATAGCACGTTTCTTTCGCTAAACAAGAAACTGACAATCTTTTTAATACATAGATACAAGGATATTGCATGTATCTATTTGTGACTTAGTCAAATATTAACCATTTTCACCAAAAGCTTAAACATATGTGTTATTAGCAGTAAGTTCTATAATCGGTGTTAGAAAAATGTAAAGAAACATTTTTTTGTAATGTGTTGTAAATTTTTGCATGCCACACTTAAGCTGTTTATTTTATTTAAATCTGATTGTGGGATATTTTTATTGATTGTCTTTTAGAATCTACTGAAAAGAAAAGCCAATATTCAACAAAGCAAGTTTACAATACATTTATTAAATAATCTTAATATTTCATGGTGTAACCATTTTTGCCAATTACAGCATGCAGGCATTTAGAGTAGTCCCTTATGAATTTCTTGCATGTTTTTCCATCATTCACGGCAAAATTCCTTTAGTTCATGCAGGTTTTATGGGTTCCTTTGACTGAAAATTTATGGAGAGAGCTGAAACTGAGAATTCAGATTAAGATCTGGAGATTGACTTGGCCAGTTTAGAACATTTATTCTATTTGAACTTAACCACGATTTTGTAAGCTTTGCAGTATGTTTAGGATCGTCATCTTGTTGAAAGACCCAACCTGGTTTCAAGCCCAGCAAATGTGCACTGTGACATTAATTTCTCTCCAAAATATCCCTATAATATGCTCTATTCATCATTCCTTCCAATGTTTCAATGTTCTCTACATCTTGGGCACTAAAGCAACCCCCAGATCATGATTGATCCACCTCCAGATTTTGTTTGGTTAGCATTCTTTGGCAAATATTCAGGACCCTTCTTTCTCCAGACCTTTGCTCAGACTAAATGAAAATTGAACTTTTTGGCAGAAATGTGGCAAAGTACATTTTCTCAAAATGTTGCAGGTTTGATACAACAATCGTTTGCAAAATCCATTCTAGCAAGTAGATGTTTTTGCTTAAATGTTTTTTTCTTGGAGTCATTGAAAAGATGTCATATTGACAAAGTAAATGACTAATTGTATCTGTATTTACTTTTACTCCAATTACTTCTAGTCTTCCCTGAAGTTCTTTAAGTGTAACTTGGATCTTGTTGCCAACTTTTCTCACCAATAATCTTGCTGTATGTTCTGTTACCTTTCTAGGATGACCAGGGCATTTTTGAGGAATAATGGTACGATAGTTTGTCACTGGAAGACGTGTCATTCCAACTGAACTCGATGGCACATAGAAATGGATTTGGTTATAGGAAGATATTTAATCAGTTATATGAAGGTCGACGGAGGTCTTGATCAATTATTTTGCTTTCCCCATTTTGCCAATGCTTAAAGGACAGTTGACGGCAAAAGAGTGACAAAATATTTTTAATTATTCCTAAAAGTAATCATAAAATTAATCTGGAATGTTCATAAAACAACCACCCCCATCCTAATTTGGAACTTTCTTTAAAAAGAAAGTGTTAAAAGTTTAGAACACTTTAGTAAAATTTGGAGTTACTAAATATCATTTTTTCTTCGGGGGATAGATTTAAAAAAAAAAAAAAAAAAAAAAAAAAAATTCAAAAAAGTGATTGTTTTACTGCTTGTAGAAAATATGTTTAGGTATTTAAAGTTTAATTAATGTAATTATTAGAAATACCTATAATTTTTTTTTTTTTTTTTTAAATGTTATAAAAGTATATATTTGAGTGCTTCTCATTTACAGAGCCACACAAGTTTATAAGCACCTGAAAATAATCTATAAAGTATGTCAGATACAGCATCCAAATTAGCTAGTCTATTAGGTGATAAATGACAATTTCTATGCAGTAACCATATTCATCACTTTTATTGGAACATTAGTATTACTATTTGAAAATTGCTTTTTTAAAAAAAAACCCATCCTTAAAATTGCCTGTTTTCATAACAATGTTAACATTAACAAACCAATAGTTTATATTTTTACTACATATTCTTATGTAACTGAACACAAAAGTTTTAATTTGTCTGGGGCTAAAATGTCACAATCTTCAAACTTAATTTTTTTTTCTAGATCAATCTGTCATGATGAAATCTTTTTTTTTTGTTTATTTTGGCACCTTATAAATTTGATACTTAAGAAAATAAAGAGGTACCAACATTCAAATTTATAACTCCAGGTGTTAAACACAGATTATTTGCATATGAATTCATTTTACATTTCATTCAAATAGTTTATAGAACTTTACAATAAAGATTATGTAGACCCCCACGCCATACTCAAATACATTTTAATGTCTTTGTTTAAAGATTTGTGATGTCATCATAACTACACAACTTCTGATGACAGCTAGCTAGGTGTATATACCATACAACCAACCTTGGATATGTTCACAGGTTTGTCTCCTTGGCTGTAATTGAATTTACTTAAAGAATAATGTCAAATGCTTTTCATTATTGGTTGGGAAATAACCATGGTATACTTCCTTCAGCTTTGAGAAATGGACTGATAAGTGAGTGAGATAACAACAATACAATTTCTAACTTCCACCCACAGAAACCAGACCTTTATATTCACTGACCGTCTAGGTGATTGTTATTTCTTACTGCTTGCTGGTTTCTTCCTTATTGGCCACTAGTCACCTACTGCTGACTTCCTGCTTCTCTCTGCTTATATAGATACTGGCTTGGGTCCCATTACATGATCTGTCCACTTGTATTCTGGAAAAGTGGACCACCCAAAAGCTGGATGGGTGGTCAGTTTATCTAAAATCATTAACAAAATTTTGAGAATCATAAAAGAATCCTTTGGTAGAGTTTCCAATTTGATTGGCAGACTGGAGACTGTTTGCTTTTGAATAGGCAAAGATGGACTGGAGACAATTAAGTTGACGTTAAAAGGAATCTGATTCAAAATTTCTAGGAAACTCTATTTACTTATTTCCTAAGGATGTGTGAGAAATTGGGATGCATTTTCATTTATAGTATTTACATTAGTCGGACTATTGTCCTCATCTTTGTCGCCATATTTGTCACAACGTTTCGGCCATTGTACGCTCCAGCCTTCTTCAGGTAGTTGGAATTTCAAACTGAACCCTTTATTTTGATCACTGGGGTAAACTGTTCTAGTTCCACGTGCCATGTTTGATGGACACATGGCACAGTGGAAAAAGGCGTTGGTTAGATCCAGTGACAGACCCAAAGAGTGTAAGTTCAATACCCAGTTAAGGCAGTGGAGAACTTTCAGAGGGAAAATTAGCAGGAGATAACTGACATCCATCAAACATGACACGTGGAACTAGAACAGTCTACCCCAGTGATCGAAATAAAGGGTTCAGTTCGAAATTCCAACCACCTGAAGAAGGCTGGGGCGTACAACACCCGAAACGTGACAAATATGGCGACAATAGTCCGACTAATGTAAATACTGTACATAATACCTCATCTCAGAAATATAGACAGGTATTTTCATTTAATGTATTTAAACTTAAAATAATCAAGTGTAACAATACACTTTGAGTGTCAATAAAATTATATAATAGTAATGAGCCTGATCTGTGCCGTAAGGCAAAAATCACAATGAACACGTTTTTTCATAAACGTTTATATTTCTGAGATGATTTATATACACTGGACTATTGTCCTCATCTATGCAACGTAATAAATATGGCAAGTCGTTGTACACTCCAGCCTTCTTCAGGTGGTTGGAATGTCGAACTTAATCCTTTATTTCACTCACTTGTCATATTTAATGGATGTCAGTTATCAGTTATCTCCTGTTATTTCCCCTCTCCAAGTTCTCCACTGCCTTAACCAGGTATTGAACTCACTTTTTGGGTCCTGTCACTGGATCTAACCAACACCTTTATCCACTGTGCCATGTGTCCTTGAGGACATCTGTATATGAATTTCTGGGTATTATAAACCTAATGTCTTCAGCATCATTTTTTTTTACCAGTGTTTATATTGCAATTTTTGTTGTTATCTGGCAATCCTTATTATTGGTTCCTATGTATTCATTTCTATGCTTTTCAGTTTTATAGTTATTCTCACCTAATTATTTCTTTTATGTAGACGGTATAAATCTACTAAAATTTTATTTTTTTGTTCTAAATTTATTTGTTTTTTTTTTTGTTCATTTTCTATTATGAAGTGGGTCTATTGGACTCATGGCTGAAATTTTTAATAATAATAAAATAAATATTGTCCATTTAAATAGGTGCCATTATGCAAAGCCCCCTTTAAAAAAAAAAAAAATTTAGGTGGCTTTTCAAAATAATCTATCAGCTAGAATTCTTTTTCATGCATTATATATGAAGACGATGCAATATCAGCCATTTTAATGCAGCATCTTTATAAAACAAGCAATTACTATTGCATCATCATTCAATAAGTATAATAATAAAAAAGAAAAAAGATAGATTGCCAATTATTCATTTTTCCTTGTGGCCTTGAGTTGTAATTGTTCCACAATATCTAAAGCTAAACTGTGAAGATATTTCACAACTGTTATCTGAGATGTAGAGTGGGAAGATGAAATTAGTGAGGAATCTCTTTTTTTTTTTTTTTTTTTTGGAAGATGAGAATGAAATTGATAATGTCAGCATTATTTATTCAGAATTTGATGATAAAACTGAAATTTGAGAAATGATTCTTCAAACACTTCAGACTTATCCTTCAAATAATACTTTTTATTTGTCATTGATCTTCTAAATCAATTGAAAGGACACAAGAAAGAATTCTACCTGACAATGTTTTACATCAAAAGCCTGGACCTTCATGTTTTGCAAGATCTTGTGATTCAGCTCTTTCATCATTTATATTGGTCATGAAGCTAAATCTCCTGGAAATGATCCCAAAATTGGACAAATGCCGAATTTGGGTTTCACAGGTATTGATACTACACACTGTGAGTGAAAGAAAGAAAAATGCACCTTCTGTGTCTGTCAAAGCCATTTTAGAACTAATTTGCATTTTTCTATCCATTTGAAACTTCTGTACAAAATGCAGCAAAGAATTGTAATTTTTTTTGTAAAACAATGTTATTTGATTTAAGTTTACATCTTTGTATCTAATTTGAAACAGAAAAATTACAATATAATTTCTATGAATAAATTCTGATTAAAATTATTTTTTTGTCCATTTATAATTATACATATCTAATATAAAAAAAAATGCAAAAAGTTTGAATAGTTAAAAAAAAACAAAAAAAAAAAAAAACACACACAACCCCAAAATAAACTGACCATTAAGAAAAATTGGTTCATTGAACCCAAGTGGTACATGGAGGGTTAATAATTTTAAAGGAAATAAATATTTAAGTTTAATGATGGTAGTCAGTACTTTTGAAAATATTGTAATATTAAAATGTGAGTTAAAAGTTGCTGAATTATGACAAAGTCGACAATTATTTTTACTAAACCCAGTACAATGGAAAATTTACTTAAATTATACAAACTTTTTGGCCAACACAATGAAACTTTATCATTTTAAAAAAAGTGAATTATTGAACAAACTAATACATCAAATGAAATTAATACATGTTTTTAGCAGTAGAAAGGCTTTTAATGCTTTTTACACAGACTTATTTGATAAAATATAAAGTATAATACCTGTCATGTTAAAAAAATGTTTCAAATATAATGCCAGTATTTGGATATCTTTGGCTCAAAGTAAAGAATGTATTTTTCTTAAAAAAAAAAAATCTTATCCACTATTTTTTATATCATGGAAGGATAAACTTTTTGTACAGCAAATGACTGCAAACTTTAAATTCAGTATTTTTTGACTTCATCTTCAAATACACTGTTGTTCAGGGATCAGTGTCCTTGGTGTTAATTTCACACATTCCCTTTCCACTGCAATTGAGTGGATTTGAAAAAGAAATAATATTAATAATGCAGTGTGCTAAAGGTTACTCGCTAAAATAAATAAAACTGAAAAATTTCACTTTCATATTTACTCTTATACTCACCTCTCTTTCAATCTGCTTATCCCTATTGATATTAAGCCTTGAAATTTTCACATCTCAAGGTCATTTGTTCTTCTGCCAAATTGGTTCACTTCAGTAGTCTTGATTCAACAGAATTAAAAGAAATGTAGGCTGTATAAATGAGGACTTCATAATTCAAATCCTTATTTTCTGGGAATTGATCAGTGTACTCTTGGAAATAGTTTGGAAGACAAATGCCATACAATTTCTTATTCAAAAATTCACCATAGATTTGGCACTCACTTGATAAGTATGACAGTGTGCTTCCATTACAATATATTTTTAACACATTGCAAGACTTCAATGCTATTGTGCAGGTCCAAAATTTATTACAAAATGCTACTTATGAGAGATGCAATCTCATTGTCTAATTTCATATATTTTAGTCAATGCATTTTTGTATAACAAGCATTTGTTTATTTTATAAGAATCTTTTTTTTTTTTTTTTTTATTTTGTATTTAGCATAAAAAAAACAAAAAAACAAAAAACAAAAAAATGCAAAAATTTATAGTTGTAAGTTTCCTCTCTTGTGTAAAGTTTGAATCTGCTAAAATACTTGGCCTGATACATGGGCAGAAACTTATCAATAAATACAGTGAATTATTAGAATGTTCAATTTGTTGAAAATACCTGTGGGACAAATCAAGTTTTTCTGACATAAATGTGATTAGTCTGAGAATAACAGTAGGTGAAGTACAAAGTATTGACTACAATCATCAAAATTAAATATTTATATTTAATCTTAAAAAATATACTCAATGTGATTTTTGCCCGACTCAAAAATCTTGCACAAATCAGGATCATTAGTATCAATAAAACTGCATACCATGAACAAATTCTGATGTATTTAAGTATTCTACTAAATCATTTAATTTTAAACATTTTGTAGACCAAGGAGATTAAATTAACTGGACAAAGAAACTAATTTTTTTTCTTCTTTCTCTCCAGATGGTTTATGGGCCTGTAAAAATGCTATTTGTTAGGAAAATATTGTCTTAATTATACCCTTGTTCCAAAGTAAAATTTATGTGAATAAACTAAGCAGAAAGTTGGGGTATCCCTATAATTTTAAGGTTTCAAAATCAACAAAACCATTTCAGCCTGACAACTCCATTCTATTGAATAGGGGTAGAGGTTTATCTCTCCTTTCCTATTTATGTTTGAATTTCTTCTAAAGTATTCTCATTCTCTTTTACTCCAAGTAATTACACCCTCCCCACTGTATTTTAGTGATATTATCACCTTGCTTGGGATGAAATGATTTAAACAAAAATTATTCTGTTCTAGAGTTATTTCATTTTGTTGACCAGCTTCTATAAAAATGCTTTAACTGTTATCTTCAGTTATACAATATATATATATATATATATATATATATATATATATATATATATATATATATAAATAAATAAATAAAAATGAAAAATGCCCAGCTTGTGTTGCTTATTTTTATTACAAAAAAAAAAAAAAAAAGTATAAAAAAAGTATAAAAAAAAAGAAAAAGATCTTCAAAGAGGCTTCTCAGATTGACCAAAAGCAAATTTTAACTTCCAACCAAGTAGCACATAAGCCTGCAAATGGAAGAAAACCTCTGGTGTTATCTGAACAGTTACAGAATTGAGATGTTTGTTATGACCTGCAGCTGGTAACTTCATCAACAGAGATGAGTGATAGGAGAGGGAATCATAGACTTACAGATCAGCTTTTCCTCTTAACCAACGACTGACATGACAGAAGTTGCCTCAAGTATTGCTAACCTATGCACCAAGACCGCAAAGTGAATCCCTGAATAAATAAATTATTGAAGAGAGGTGGAATCAATGGCTGAGAAATGAAAACAAATCCTATTGTTCCCCTTGTGGATATTATGCAGTTTTTGTGCAAACAGATGCAATATGGGATCGTGCGTCCAGTTAGTGAATGTATTTTAACTACTGTACAGTTTTCCGGGTGATCTTTTCTTTCTTGGATTAGTATTTTTATATTGCATTGCGATTTGACCAGATTTGTTTAAGTATCAATCAAAGGCTCAATTCAACAGGATTTACAATTTGGACATAAAAAAGGTCAACAAATATATCCAGCCATCATCTTATGGAAGTAAAATACAAAGTATCAAAATTTGGATATATTTGAAATTGCTGATACAAAAAAAAAAAAAAAAAATTGCTGAAAGCTGCAGAATGAAGTGACTAGGCCAGTGTTGGTAAACAACACAAGATTTTGTTTGAACAAAGCTTATAAATTTCTGAAAATGTTTGTATTTCAAGTAGAAAACAAGTAAAATCTTCAAGTAATGAGACACCCTCAAGGAAGAGAGAAAAGTCAATGTACATGTTGATGGCATGTATAGCTCTCCACATAAATTGCAAATCATATTTTAATTGTAAAATCCAAACTAATTTCAGATGGGCAAAAATGGTTATATAGTAAGGTAACAATAGAGGTTGACAGATTGATGTTTTCTGCAGGTTATTTAAAGCCAGAAAACATTTTTAGATTGTAATTTTTTTGGAGACAATGGTTTAGTGACAAGTGTTACTAATTATTCCATAGCTGAGGGGAGAAGAGGTGCATCTTACCTCTCTCGAGGGTATTTATGTGTAAGTGAATATAAAAAAAAAAAAAAACTCAATATTAATTGGAAGTTGGCTTGGAAATATTAATCAGGGAGCAATTATCCATTACACCAGCTGCACATCCATTTACAATCACTGAAAATGTTTTTTTTGACATCTTTCCAACTATTAACTTTGAGGAAAATCTAGATAAGGAAAGTGGCTTTATAAAGGTAGATCAGTTGTTGACCAATTTATTCAGAATTAAAAAAAAAAATCCAAACGATCACTGCAGACAGTGGATGACTTTGAAAATGTGTTCATCCCTTGAAGGTGATTAAAAAAAAAAAAAACACACACACTTATTCTGGCAGAAGGCCTACATAAATTTAGTAAATATCTGGAAAAGAAAAGAAAGAAAGACAGAGAGGATTTTATAAGTAAACAGAGCTATCATGTTTAGTTTCTACAAGGCTGTGGAATTACCATTACAGAAATTCAGACAAATTGTTTCCATCACATCTCAAATATTCTTGATGAGTTATTATTTACACGTGGACTATTGTCCTCATCTGTATTGTTAACACGTTTTGGCAGTTGTGCCCTCAGGCCTGTATCAGGTGTATGTCAACCTGGGTAAACCATAGGGAATTCTGAACTGAACCCTTTATTTAGGGGATAGACTGTTCTTATTTTAATGCCGAATTCTTCATCATAGCCATGGTAGTGGAACAAGAACAGTCTATAGACATAAATTAAATAAATGATTCATTACAGAATTCCCTATAGTTTACCCAGGTTGATATACACCTGATGAGAGCACAATGTTCTACTATCACAGCATTTTGACCAAAGATGAGGACAATAGTCCACATGTAAATAATGATGGGAACAAGTTTTCAAAGTTAGTCACTCAAGATAAAAATAATAATAATAAAAAAAAACAAATTCTTCTTTTGTCTTAGTTTAAAAAGGTATGTTTAATGAAAATACTTCCAAGAGACACACATGGCAATCTTATGATTCAAGAAGCATACATCCTTGACAGAAAAAAAAAAAAAAAAAAAACCCTTTCACAAGAACTGAGTGATCACCTTCCCTCGAAGGCTAAGGAGGGTGGAAAGAAGGTGCAAAATAAACCTGCTCCAAGATATGAAGACTGGACAGAAGCTTCATAAGGTTTGCTATCAGCATCAGTTAATATTGGTAAATTTATCCAAATATCATTCAGAGAAAGGTAAAATTTATAAGAAATTATTTAACCTATTATGTAGAGAAAATATTTTTTGCAAATAATTCTGGTTCATGATTTTCATGATTAAGTTTTTCAAGAAAGTAAAAGATATGGCAAAGAGAGTTCACCTTGTTCATTCTGTCAATCCCTATAGAAGTTCAGATTTTATTTTCGTTAAGTAGATAGCTCAATAGTTGGACAGACTGATATTTTATCCTGAAAACTCAATATTCCGCTGCTAAAACTGAAAACTTTTGATCAAGCTAGTTCATTATGGATGAAACAGCTGAACCAAACTCCTACAAAAGAGAAGTTTTGGATAATACAGTTTTCTTTTTTTTGCTTATATATTAAAGTCAGCAGGTAGTCTGAAGAAAAAAAAAAAAAAAAAAAAAAAAAACTGCAAGTCTTCTTACAGCACTGGTCATATCAACATTAAACCTCTACTCCTCAGTACCAGTGAAAGCAAAAATAAAATAAGTCATCTTAGCTTTGCTTTTATCTCTTTTCCAATTAAAGCCAGAACAAAGAGTAGCACAAAAAAAAAAAAAAAAAAAAAAAAAAAAAAACTGTTGCAATAAATTAAAAACGGATATGGTAAGAAAGGATAGCCGCCACCCAATTTTTTTTGACTCCAGATAATCAGCCTGGCAAAAATAATTCTGACAAAATGAAATAAAGGGGTGGAATATCAATAAACACAAGGAAAAATAAAACAATTTTCTGAACATCCATTGTGGAGAATTAAAATATACTGAAATCATAAGGTGAGTATTAAAAAAAAAAAAAAAAAAAAAAAATTTTTTTTTTCCTTTCCCCTTAATTTATTTAACAATAAAATTTTTTTAAATAAAATGAGATTATATATATAGCTTATAGATTATGGACTTAAAGATTTTTGGACAAAATTATCACATTGCTAATATAAAAATGTCCAGCTAAAAATTTTAAATAAGAAATCAAAAAAAAAAAAAAAATTTTTAAAGTCCCCTTTATTTTTCAATAAAAGAAAAAAAAAAAAGAAAAGAAGAAAAGAAAAGTAAAGCTATTAGGGTAATGAGCAAATCCTGTCATGCAGGAATTCCTTTACCTGCATATAGAGTACCCCACCCACAGAACTTTGAAACTGTTTGACATGTAACTCTGGCAATGTTGTCTCCAGAGCTTATGCGGGTAAAGGAATCAGAATGAGACAAGAATCTCATCCATTTTATATTTTCAGTAAAGATAGATGCAGTAGATGTGATGCTGGTAGAGCTGAGAACCAACCAATTTTTCCTTCCAACCCACCCAACTCATAACTTCAGTATTAATAGTAATAATAATTTTAATAATAATCATCATAACAATAGTTGTGTAGCAGTAACCAAGGTTACCAGTAATTACTTGTGAAATCACATGGCTTTCAGTCACAGGATGCACTTATCTTGCTGTGTTTAATATCAAGATTTGCCCTTGAGTTTATTTGCAGACACTTTTGCTGTATCTTTTGCTGAAAAAGAAAAAAAAAAAAAAATTATGAAAAAGAAGATAAGGCTTTTTTTTTTTTTTTTTAAATTTGATATTCAAATAATTTGAATTCAAGACAATTTGAGAATAAATTTTCTGATATCAGTCATTTTGATGGTAAAAGAAATGTTGTCCAGGACAGATTGCTACCTGAACAAAACTATATTAATATTTCTGTTAGTGTCATGATTTCTCCAAATACAATCAATTTTTTTTTTAATAAATGGCCATAGGGAACATTTTAATTTCTAAATGTGATACTTCAAAAGTGACAAATTCAAACTGAGCTTCCTCATCTATTACATAGCAGACAGGCCTTTAACTGGCAGACTACTACTGACAGTGCTCTGCACTGGTCATCAAAGGCAAATGGTGGCACCCAATGTCTAATTTAGATCATATATTTGTGAAATGTCTAAATTGTGAAAGATGTGAGTGAACAGGCAAGTTACACTAATATTCATTCTTCATCTTTGATTCACTTATAAATATGAAAACCTTTTATACAAATTACTGCAAGCACAAAATGTTATGTGCAAGAAAAAAAAAAATCCAGGGTGGGGGAGAGAGGAGAGAGAGAAAGAAAAAAAATCCAGGGTAGGAGAGAGCGAGGAGTCAGAGTTCAAATACAATATATATTTCATATTAATATTTATGTTTTTGCCCTTGTCTGCAGACATACTAACATATATAAATTTTATAGCATCTCAGCCAATTCTTATATTTTGCTCTCAGCAGGAAGAATTATTGAAATTACCATCTCTCAAAAGGTCACATCAGTGGCAAAATCATTTTGAAAACACCAAATAGTAGTCGATATTTAGGAATATATATATATATATATATATATATATATATATATATATATATATATAAAATAAATAATCAGCAAAAAGGTAGAAATAATAGTATATAAAAAAAAAAACTGATTAAATTTTAATTTGTTTCTTTTTTATGATTTATCAATCCTTTGTAGGTTATCTAAAGCAGAAACATCTTGGTTTAGTTTATTTATTTCAAATAACCCTTCGAGATGGATATGGTGTGTTACTGTTGACAAGTTTTTTCAGATAAGTTTGTATGAGTAGAGTATGTATTCTTTGTAAGGAATCATTTTGTAAATCAGATTTCATTGACATTTTGCAAAAGGGGGATTTTGTTGAGAATCAAATATATTGCTGGCAATAATTTTTCCTTCAAGACATTTTTGAAGGAAAAAATTATTACCAGCAATGATTGTAAAATAATGTAGGAAAGCAGAATTGGTAAAGAGGGTTTTGTTTTTCAGAAACATTTTGAATTGTAGTAGGTTCCTTAGAGATAAAGCAGAATAAAATACACAGGTGGAGGATTTTACTATTAATTTAGTTGTTAAGTTTTAGCAGAGATTTGAATAATATTTTGTCTTGTTGAAATATGAAGGCAATTCAAGAATGTTAACATTGGTTCATGAAGTGGTTATAACTTTAAAATAGAAAAGAATCTCATTTACCTTTCCTTTCATCTTCCCTTTTCTTTGCTGCTTCTTCTCGTTGTTTCTTTATGAGTGCTAACCTTGCCAAATCAGCTCGTGCTTCATCTGTTTTCCCTTGGATGTGCAGTTGCTGATATCTGATCTTCGCTTGCTGCTTTTCAATTTCTTCCCTTGAAAACAAACATGGATTTTCTCATTAAACCCTAGAACACTAACCATCAATTAAAGTTACACCACTACTAACCATGGGTATATCATATCAGATTTTGAGAGAAAAAAAAAAATAAAAAAAAATAAAAAAAAATAAAAAAAAATAAAAATAACATAAATACAGTGTAACTTGGATATAAGAGAAACCCGGATATAAGAGAGATTTTATCTGGTCCCAAATTAGAGCCTGTGTTAATGTATATAAAATAGACCAAACCCAGATATAAGAGACTTCTCCGGTCCCGACAACTCTCTTATATCCGGGTTACACTGTATAAATCTTTATTTGAAATATTTTACATGCAGGCACTTCAAACTTTGTACTTTGAGTTAACATTAATAGAAACTGAAAAACATTATTTAGGCAAGAAAATCAGGTACTGGAAATTGTAATTAAAAATAGCAAAATTTGCGCTGGGTACTATATACCCATGGTTAGTGTTCTAGGGTAAAAAAAAAAAAAAAATCATTAAGAATCTCAACTTGTCTAGAAAAGTACTTCACTTACAAGGCTTTAGTAAACCTTTGAAAATATTTTATTGATTAATAATAAAAGAACCAGTTAACTACATCTTATGATATTGTATCAAATTTAACAATTCAAAACCTCTTACAAAAGAAATGAACTGCAGTAAAGCAAAGACAAGATTCATATTTAATTTTTATCTTCTGTAATATTCTTTGCATTTTATATGTGGTACATAAAGATAATTAACAAGTGTGTGTGTGTGCCTCGTGTATCGGATTAGGTTTGGAACTTACCGTTCTCTCCTTGACAGACTTTCAGATCCACCTCCTTCAATGCTTATATCAGTCACTTTTTTACTTCGGTTTACATTTGCTCGATTTGGATTCTCTATATCTATTAAATGACCAACTCCTTTACTTTTGACCTGTAAATTTTAAGACATAAAAGCAAAATCAAAATTTAAAAAAAAAAAAAAAAAAAAAAAATCATAGCAAGTTTCCACTGCTGGCAAAGTTTTCTACTTGCATTAAATAAGAACTGATAAAAATTCAACAGCTGTAATAACATTACTATCGTTAATGATTTGCACAAACTATTTTACTGACTAAAAAAAATAAAAATAAAATAAAATAGTAAAATGTAATGTTTACAGTCAACCATAAAATCCTATACATCAGATATTTCTAAAAATAAAAATGTCTGTATTCAGCTGGCTAAACATTTAATTCAATTTTGGCTTCAATAAAATGTTTTCTTTTAAGTTTCTAGATATGTGAAAATTATAATTTCTCTCAATGCTTACAATAATTTGTAACCTACATGCACAAAGAAAATTGCTTTCCTGGGTGTAAAACAAATTGTTAGAAGTCCAACAATAGTAAAGCACTGAAAATTGAAGCAATAAAGTTTTAAAATTAGGATTAAAATAAAGTAAAAGATTTGACAATGTCAAATATAATTTTACTTGGAATAATAATAAAGTTTTCAATATTTGATTTACTTGCAAGTATTTGGTCCAATTTTCTTTGGTTACAAGTTTGATCATAATCTATTTTCAAATCTTTACAGCAGCTATCAATCCAAATGGTTGAACCTGAAAAAAGTTCTTTTACTAATTTACCATTAAATACAATAACTTCAATGTATAGCATCTTGTCTAGAAATTGATAATTCTTTCTAGAATGCAGTGTATTCAGTCTACCAGATTATAGGCATATCTTCCAAACCAAGGAGTTCTAGTATAAATTTTCTATAGAAAAATAATGTTTCAGCAGGCAAAGTGTTTTTTTTATGTTTAAATTCTTATAGTTAGCAAATGAAACATCATAAGCAACAATTTTTCCTAAAAAAATAATGAGAGACCTTTCTCCCATAACCGAATTGCTTAAAAGCAAGCATTTTTTTCCTGCTTCAATACTGAACTTTTCATTTATACTTCAGATTTTTATCTAATTTGAGCTTCAAGTCAATTTAGCTGATCAATCAACTGCATGAATTTTGCCATCTTCTCTTGTGAGATTTTATTTGAAAACATTCAGTTTGTTTCTAATTGTATAGGAACTATTTTGCATGAGGATTATACTCTTTCTTTACATTCAAACCAACATATTTAAAATTGGTGCATTCTTCAGATTTAACTTTAAGAACTAGTTATTAACAGTGGTATGAATGGACCCTGGTCTATCAAAATAAAAGTTTCAATATGACTTGTTATAATAAAGCCATGGAATTTGTGATTAAAATTGCAAGCAAAAATGGATTGGTCTTATTTTAAAGGACATGTTCCCAGTTTTATTGGTTTCTTACTTTCTGTCAAATATCATGTACTAGACACACATGACTATGCACATACTTTGACAACTCCCAAAGGGTAACCTTGTGGTACATTGGTTGCTAAAAGAGGACACAGCAAGATGTCATCTCCTTGGAAGAAACCATGTTTCACATGGGTCTGTAAATCAATGCATGTCTTTGAAGATATTCCAATGGCAAGTATAAAACCTTCCCTGGAACACATAAGAGAATCACTTCTAATGTTGCCTACTTCAATATCTCTTCTAAAGCCTTTTTGTTACTAGTCTTGCCTTAACAACTGTTCTTCCTAGAGATTTTGATAGGCGTACAGGAGATGTAATGGATAGTAGCTCATAATGAGAAATTGGAGAGCACTTACACACAAATAGCCTTCAGGAGAGGTATGAATTTAGCTCTCCACTCTCAGCTACGACTATCTGGAAAAAAAACATTATCATCTCCCAAAAATTGTTAATGCCATAAAAAATAATTATTCTTACAATTTATCATGTTTGAAATTTAAATAACCTACAAAGAGTTGATAAGAAAAATCATCAATCCATGTGATTCTATGTTTAGATCCATTTTGTACATATTCTTGCTGATTTATCGAGAACTTTTCCAAAGGTTTTATTTTCAAACCAACTCTTTATTTTTTTATTTTTTTGGCCTCCTCAAATTCATGGAGATCTATAAACAAACATCACATTCACTTTCAAATGTCTGTTCTACATTATTTATCTTCCATTCTGAGATTCTATGTTAAAAGTCAAAAAGAAAGATATCTGCTTCAACCATCCTGACCTTGCATCTCGATTTTAACCACTTTCTCACCAACATGGGGTGGTTTCCCCTCTATCTGTTTCTTGTTAAAAAAAAAAAAAATTTCATGGCAACTACTCTACTTTTAACATGAATTTAAGCGGGATACCCGATTGGGGAAAGGTCCCACCCGTTTACTCTTGAAATAGCAAAATGCAACTCCCACTTCTCCAAGTTTTTCTCACACTTCCCACCTGTCTAACTCCTTTCCATTTCCTTGCTTCTCTAATAAGTACAATCTTCAAAAATTTTAATGCAACATCACTCGCCATCTTGCGTCTTGAACCCTGTTCATCTTTTTTCCTTTCCTCAATCCTCCCTATACTCAGCCTTCTCTTTCACTGTAACCCCCTGCATACTAGTGGCAATTTTGTCTTTGCTTGGGGTAAAAAAAAAAAAAAAACAGTAAGCTCCTCCTTTTATATGGTTCTAGGTAACAAGGACAGTAAAATAAACATATCTTTGGGCCAATGGCTATAACTCAAAATTTGTTACTAGCGATTTTATTTTTGAAAAATGAAAGGACAATAATTCTATTAAATACTGTAAATATTTCACAATAAGAAAATTTAAACAATGACTGCTTTCTTTATATTAAACTTTGTGTGTAGATAATGAGAGAGAGAGAGAGAGAAAGTGGAAAAAAGAAAAGCATTATTGATAACTAAAAATTAGATACACTCACTTCTTCTTTACTGTCAGAATCTTCTGAAGATGATGCGCTTCCTCCATCACTGTTCCCTTCCTCACCACTCTCAATACCTTTTTGCCTCTGGGAAAAGAAATTTTAAAATAAAAATGTTAGAGAGAGAGAGAGAGAGAGAGAGAGAAAAAAAAAAAAAAAAGATAACACTTACCAAATTATAACAGTACCCATACATTACCAGCTTGGAATCTAAGAAACCCCACAAACAGTATTGATACAAATTGGCAAAAAAAGTGCTGTAAAGTTCTAATCCTACCAAACAGTGATATAACAAACTGCTATTTAGGTATTTGGTCAGGTTTTGCAAAATTGTTTAGAAAGATAAGAACTTTTCAGTACCCACTCATAAATCCTTTCTTTATAAAACTCTTTAGGCAAGTTCACACCCACTAGGATTTGGGGGGGGAGCTATACATAAAATTTGTATTGATAATCATTAAATTTATTGATATTAAAAACTACAAAACCTTGAAACCAAATTACGAGTTGATAGAATTTACGAGAGACAAAATACAAGAGAAATAAATTGGAAACTAATATTCTCGTAAAATCCGTAACAAGAATGACTTAAAATTTGAAAAACCTAAATTAGTATGGTCATTAAATATGCAAAACCAACTGTTTAAGAAATCAGTGATAGAATTATCAAAGAACCCTTCTTTCATAAAAATCAACATTTTTATTTTAAACTTTTTTTGTCAAGACATAGCAACTTTGTAAGGGGACAAAGTGATGAGGAGATAAATAAATATCCCAGTAAAATTCAGATATAGTAGCAATTGTGTGATCAACAAATTACTTCACTGGAATGTGTACCTATTGCAACATCCTGGAAGGGTCTGAAAGACCTGGTATAGAAAAGCAACAAACTTGGGATAAAATCTGAAAGCTGTCTACAGCTTCTATTAAAAAACAAACAAACAAACAAACAAACAAAAAAAAAAAAAAAAAAAAAAAAAAAAACGCAGCAACATTATTGGATAATTTGGTAACTATTTTGAAATATTCCAATTTCTTGGAAAACTGATTTCCTCTTGACAAACGAGACAATTGAGCTCAGTTCAATTGATGAATCTGTGAGAGGAGAGAGAGAGAAAAGCAAACAAACTGCAATTATAATCTTGGTGTGATTTCTTTGAAGTTTTGCATAGGAAACCAACAGCTCAACCAATTACTACTTTGATGCGCTTTCAAAAGTTATACAATTAATTGATTACCTCACCAACAGGTCCTGGTTACACTCTCAGCTGCTTAAAAATCTACCCTCTCAGCATTTCCCCCGTTTCTCAACACAATATAACATGATTGGAAACTGCAACTTACACACAGATAAGTTTCCTATCGAATGTGTTTAGCAAACATCACAAATACATATTGCAATAATCAGCAAATTTGAAAATCATAATACGCATCAATGTTTTTCTTCATATTATTGCAAACTTTGGTACGCGAGAGATATTTTCTTAGTCAGGTGTCCTCTTTTGTAGTGACTATGGAAATTTTAACTAGGTGATTAGAAATACCAACAATACAATAACACTCCAGTTAGTTGCAATATTAAATATGAAATGGAATACCAAGTTAATGTGAAGGCTCCTCTCATCCTACATTACTAAGTTTTTCAGCCTCTGTGTCTATTACAGAAAAAAAATCTTGTTTTGTTTTCTTTCCTCCATTATTATTAGGCAAGACGAAAATTAGGAAAAAACTGATCACTCACCCTCCAAGCTTTTTTCTTTTCTTCCTGTTCATGTTGTTGAGCAAGTTCTTCTTCATTTGTAAATATCCTTCGTTGGCCTTTGTGGCTTCTCTTGCCACGGCCTGCACCAGTGCCACCTTAAAAAAAAAAAAAAAAAAAAAAAAAAAAAAAGACAAAAATACATGAATGAGATGAATGTATTAGGTAAACTGTTTTTAATGTTAAACCGATATATTTTGCAATGATTTTAATGAATACAAATTTAGTCTCCCCCCACCAAGTCTTCTTTCCATATTCAGCTATCAAAACTACCGATTTCAGTTTTCTTTCCTTATTTCCTCAAGTGAACACGTTGAAAACTTTAAAAGTTGGAAATGTGATGCATATGTAGTTGTGCAGAGATAAATTGAAGACTGATGTGTAAAGACAAAAAGTACAAAACAAGATTGCTTTCTACAGACTAAATATATTCTTGTTCACCATTTTTTCTGGGCCATCAATATATAACCACAGATTGTATGCGTCTATATGACAATCTTCTACAATAAAACTCTTTAGATTCAAACACAAACAGGTAAAATTTTATTCCATTAACCAGTTTCTATTGTCAGAGCAAATGTCAATTTTCTATATAAATAAATTTCAAGTTTGCCATCATGACCTGCACCAAATATAACCAAACAGTGTAATTTGATATTGCAATCAGATAATTAAGTTACATCATTTTAATGACCATCTCAAAATCAAGTATATATAAAAAAAAGAAAAAGAAAAAAGGGGAACGATTAAGATGTTGGGGATCCATTATAAATGAAATGCTACTTTAAAATTTAATTTTATACCTGGAACTAAACCTATCATGATTGTCCCTCCCTTCATTAGTTAGCACAACTGTTACACCATGTCAATACCTCATAAATAAAAGACCGTCCTGTTTTGATGGTGTGGAAAGAGGAGAAAAGACACTACTTGGTTTCAGTGAGAAAATCAATGAAAGAAAGGGAAGATAGAAATGTTTAACATCTTTTTTCAGTGAAATGGAAAAGTTGTCAATTTCAAATCTCTTCATTTGTACCCAGTTGCAATAAAAATCGGAAATATGAAAACTGGTAGTTATTTTAATATTTTAAGCCCAAATATTTAACGATGCAATAGAGAAATTTCTATGGATATTTTATTATTGCAGAAATCACAGTGAGCTTACTCAATCATTAACTTAAGAATCAAGATTCATCAGAATATTAAAATAGGAAAATCATGGAATTTTCACAGGTTAAAACTAGTTAAAATAAATGGAAGAAATGTTTATTTTTAGGAGTCAATATTTGATTAGTTCTATACTGCGAAAAGGTTTTTTTCTTTTTTTTGTTGACTGCATTAAGTTTGTTTTTTCTTTAAATTTGGAGCAGCTCAGTAACCACACACACCAAAAAGAAAGAGGACAAAATGTTTTTACAAAAACTTTTCATACTATTCTCACCTGACCTTAATTCTCTACCTCATGATTTAAGAATGCAACAGTAAAGCAGATTTGAAAATAACAATTATGAACGTAAAAAAGATTTTATTTTCTATTTGACTGGAGGATATTTTGGCATTTTCTTGTTTTTTTAAAAACTATATCTTCTCAATAGTAGTATACAAGAGCGATGCTGAAAAGTTCTCAGTCCATTGCACTCCCCAAACATCAGAGCTTCAATTTTTTCAGTGTGTGTGTGTGTGTGTATGTTTTTAATAAACTGTTTTTTTCAGAAAGCATAAAATTTTCAAGTATTGATCTCAGTCATGAAGTTTCTCTACCTGCAAAGGGAAACTCCAAAGGAAATCCCCGAGTGTATAATAAAAATCAACGGGTGACAAGCCTTCATCATAGTCAACTGATAAGATGAGGCCTGGAATGCATTCTACAATGTTAACTCTTTACTTAATTTTTGCTGAAATTTGGTGTTTTAGTGCAGAGATACTAGAAATAGCCAAAGAATGTGTTATGTTTATAATCCATGAGCAGTTTAGGTATGCAGAATCTATCAGCCAAAATGTATGAATGCTAACCAGAAACGATAAATCGAGTTGATACGTCTCCAATTTGATTTGGCAACATTTTCACTGATCTAGGGATATTTTGTTTTTGTCACTGTTGATGAGGCATGCAACCACTTTGATCTGGAAACCAAACAACAGTTCATGAAGTGGTGATACTCAGGTTTCACCACAGCTGAAGAACTTCAAGACAACAAAAATCAGCAGGAAAGATCATGGCTTTTTGGTTGATTTAATTGATTCCTTTTCTACAGCTTAACTCTTTTGAGGGGGTTAAAGATGACATTAACTACACTCTTCAAAGGACCAAACAGCAAATTAGAGAAGTATTTTGTATTAACTGTGTGAAAGTGTTCTCTTTCATGGGGCTAATAGATGATGAATTTGGGGTTTAAGTGCAGTGACCATTTACCCTACACACCAAATCAGGCTCCATTTGACTATTCCACCTCCCTCCCCCCCATTTCCAAACCTTCAAAGGAGTTTGAAAAGGAAGAAATTTTCAAATTTGGAGGTGATAGCAGAGGCAGCAAGCAAATGACCAAAATTCAGATTTATTTTTGAAAGGAAGCAATGTGCCAAGTGTGTTAACGGGGAACGGGGGGGGGGGGATTATATATATATATATATATATAATTATTTATTTAAAAATATGATTCCAACTCGCTACATAAGAGGCCTCATGTTTCAAAACGAGAGCCGAAAACTTCAAAATAATATTTGAATTAACTTGAGTTAAAGTAGGCTCTGTTCCATCTTCAAGCAAAATTTTTTGGGAATCCCAAAAAATTTTGCTTGAAGATGGAACAGAGCCTACTTTAACTCAAGTTAATTCAAATATTATTTTGAAGTTTTCGGCTCTCGTTTTGAAACATGAGACCTCTTATGTAGCGAGTTGGAATCATATTTTTAAATAAATAATTATATTTATGCTCTACTTTCGTATCGAGCACTATTTTTTAAAAATAATTACAAAAATACTAAGGAACTTTGGATTATTTACCAAACCAGTTTCTTTCCTATTTTCTACAATATTTTCACACACACATATATATATATATATATATATATATATATATATATAAGGTTGGTGCAAAAATAATGTCGTTTTCTCACATAGTAACATATGTTAGAAAACGAAATTATTTTTGCACCAACCTAATATATATAGGTTTCACGATTCTAAATCAGGCCATAACTTTTTCAGCACCTCCTTAGACATGGCAGTTGGCCAACAACTCGTTATTCGGTGTCCAGACTATTTGCATGGAAAAACAAAGTAAAATATAAAAATCACATCCGATTTATTTCAGTATTTACACATAATGGCAACTGAAACAATATACTGAAGGAGGAGGAGTGTGGGGAAAGAATTCTATTGTTACAAATAAACTTTTTGCTTCTGAAATATTTCAGGTTTTTATAAAAGTTAGCCATTTTGTTCATGTATAGTCAAAGCGCCAAAATAAACTATTTCATTTACTTCACAAAGACATGGTTTTAACACAAGAAAATTAGTTTTCAATCTTCTTTTTGTTCATTAGCCAGGTTGTCACTGGATAGTGTAGAGGCAGCATACAAGGACAATTCATGAAAATGACATCCAATTAAGCCAGCAAGAAAATTACAGTTGGCCCAGACAACACTGCCATTTTGTTGTCCTGCCAGTTTGTGACCTAAACTTTTCAGTTTAATGAATGTGTAAAAGGTAAAATGTATTTACTTCAATATTTTTTTTTAAATTTACAAAAGAATAAAATTTCCTTTCTTGTTTTACCTGGAATTATTATGGATATACGCCACATTTATATAAAGGTGTTTTTGTAAGGAGAGAGAGAGCTAAGAAAAATGTTTTATAAGCAACATTAAATGTTAAAACAAAGGTCTAAACAAAAAGTAACAAATTTTAAACATGTAGCAAGTAATAATTTTGCATTAGTTTTAGTCCTTTATTATTAAAGAAAACAGAAGAACAAATTAGTAACTGAACTAGTTTACAGCTTTAATTTTTTTTTCAAACAATTTACAAGGTTTTCAAAATTCTTTTGGTTTGGTTTATGCTGTATCAACTTCAATGGGTTATTTAATGCCGACAAGATTTTTACAACAAATTCATATGAATAGAATATATATTCTTTGTAAGGAAGCTTTGTAGATCTGGTTTCAATATTCTTTTAAACAAAAACAGAACTTTTCTGAAATGTTTTTTCCCTATAAAAAGTAAATGCAAAAATAGAATCTGAATTAACTCCAAAATTTAATATTTCTATAATTTACAGAAGTAGCAATAAAAAGTGCATTATTAACAGAGAAAGTGAGTGTGGGGGAGGGAGTAAAACTGTTTGCAATGTTCCGGGGCAAATGAGTGCCGAGGAGGGAGGGAGTAAAACTGTCTGCAATGTACAGGGGGTGAATGAGTGCCGAGGAGGGAGGGAGTAAAACTGTCTGCAATGTACTGGGGCTTGGATTAGAGAATTAAATGCTCCTTAGTTAAAAAAAAAATTACTAGTTGATATTAACATTTGAAAAAGACTTCAGCCAGGCCTAATGGGAATGATGATGTTAAAGTTGTGGTTGGAGTAAGACAAATACCAGGCTTATGAGACTGGTTAAAAAATTGATATATAATTCACACTTTTTTTTTCATCAACTGATAAAGATTGCACTGCTATGACCCCTGACTATCAGTTAAATAAAGTTTGGTTTTGATCCAAAATGAATATACAGTGCTGTTCGATAGAGGTGACTCACCTGATTTTTTTTTTTTTTTTTTTTTTTTTTTTTTACTAAATGTTCTCTTCTCCAATGAAACGAAAGTTGAGCTAAATTCAAAGGATAAGCGATCTAAAATCTGAAGAATAAGCTTTGAAAGCTCTTTGAATTTAGCAGTAAGTACTGTCAAGCATCCATTCAGTATAATGTTCTGGGGATGCTTTTCTTTTCATGGAACTAGTTTCTTAAAACCTATTAAAAAGACCCTCAGGAGTGAGCAGTACAAAAGAATTTTAGAGACTTGTCTGCTCCCTTCTGCTGAAAGGGTGCAAATCGACCCAACCAAGCTTATTTTTATGCAGGATAATGCTCCCTGTCACAAATCAAAATCGATGAAGTAATAGTTTGATGAGAAGCAGGTGAGTGTTATGACATGGGCACCCCAATCTCCTGACCTCAACCCCATAGAAAACTTATGGAGCATGTTGCTCAACTGCTTTCTCAAGAGCCTGTACTTTATAATAACATCTGGATCTACCTGTACCAAATATCAATAATATTACTTTATGAAATGTTACCAAAAAGTCCTCTTTAAATTATACAAATCACATCGAGGAAGCTACTGTGAAGGACTTGTGGAACAATGCCAAAAGAAGGAGGTTGCGTAAGCCTATTGAGTTGAGATGCAGGGAAATTGACAGGCTGATCCTTCCAAAGGGCTAACATGTTGGACATCACAACGGTCAGTAGGCAAAGAAGAGCCATCAAGTTGGTCACCAAGGATGTGGATAAGGAGAGCCATGGGTGAGGTAGCATTACCTGGACACAAGCCAAAACTTGATCACCTGAATGAGAGTGATTTAAAGAAAAAAAACAAAAAAACAACACCTGATGACCTATCTAGGTGTGACATGAGGTGGTGTAAATGAGAAGTTGTTTATCAAATATCAGAAAAAGTTATACAATTCAAAACCAGAGTTGTGTACAGAAAGATTGCACCAAATTACTTTTGTTATTCAAGTAAATGAGCAAAATATAAATAAGAGTCAAAAAGATATTTTTTCTTGTCTCTTTTCAATCAGACAAAACATGACAATAGTTTTTCTGATCAGGTGAAAGTGCAAAGATGTGGGAAAATGATGTAAACAAAAAAAAAAAGAAAAGAATTAATAGAGCTTAATTATTTTTAAAAATATGATTCCATCGTGACACAGAACATCCTATGTTTCAACATGGAAAACTCCAAATCTAGATTAATTCTAAAAATTAAATCTACAATACAGTTTTGGTTTTATTCCATTCTCAAGTGATTCTAAGTATCTTAAATTCTTATAATTTATAAATTTAGTTTCAGTTTTGAAACAAATATTCTGTTTCACAATGGAATCATAGGGATCAAATATGGATTTAGAATCTGACAGAATTAAAGAACAAATAGGAAACATTTATAAAGTAATGTGTATGCATGTTTGGATTCTAGTGGGAATGTTTGAGTTAACATTAACAACCCAAGACAAAGACCATTGACAAACACAGAGCTAAAAGTACTGGAACCTTCTATGAAACTTAGTTAAATAAAAGTGAAACAGTTAAATTTATAAACATTTCCTATTTGTTCCTTATTTACACGCACACAGCCCCTAAATTTGAGTTTTCAAGTCAAAAGCAGAACCTACGCTGAAATATGCTAATTGAAATTAAGTTTTTATTCAGATGGCTAAATAGAGATTCTCTGAATTTTTTTTAGAGTAATTATTTTTTTTATATACACACCCAGAATTTTTCATGCAAGGCTGGCTCATTACTAAATGATTTTACAATTTATAGTACACGCTAGTTTGAATAATATTTTGCAAACTATTTTCAAATTAATATTTAAATGTCATGTCTAGTGGAATTTTAAAATCAAGGAACTGAACCGGATGTGAAATGATCCTAGATTTGAAACATTTTTTTAACAGACTTCGTATTCTGAAAAGTAGATTTAGTTAGTAAGTGTGGTGGTTAATGAGACAGGCTGTTACACAGTGTTACAAGACAACGTAATATAATCACCTAACCTTCTATTTATTTAATGGAGAACATTAAATAAATGATTTAGTTTGGCTTGACTTGGACAAAATATCACATTAAATGATGACGAACATAAAGGTGATTTTTATTTTATTTTATGGTGTCAAAATGACAGTATTGTTGAAACTTAAACTATGGGCACTCGACCAAGTTGGCAGTAGGCATGAGGGTCCTGTATTGTGAAAGGTATCATCAGTACCAATACGGTCTAAAAGAATAAGGATTAAGAAAGAAAAAGTTTTAGACAAAAATAAATAGATATAAATAAAATAAATAAAAAAATTAGTTAAATGCGAGAAAGAGAGAGAGAGAAAAAAGAAGTCCAAAAATATGAGAGAGGGGAAAAAAAAAAAAGAAAAAAAAAAAAAAGAAAAAGATGTGTTCGTTGCTGATACACGTGGGCGGAGATAAAGAAAAAAAGTCTCACATTTTGGTTTGCAAAAAGAAAAAGCATGTAAAATACATTCATTCCATAATGAAAATAAAATTACTAAAACTACACCGAAACTTAGTTAATTATTTTTTTTTTGTAAAAAATATTAAAAAAAAAAAAAAAAAAAAAAAATCGTATAATTTCCATACTATTGCCTAAAAAAGTTCGAATTTAGTAACTTAAAAAAAAAAAAAAAATTATTTTTAGACTATGTAATTATTTTCCAAGAAGTCTTAATAATAGTCCAGAGGATAATAAAGAAAAATATTTTTAGTTGAGGAAAAAGACTAGATCACGTGTGAAAAGGATTAACGCAAAAAATAAATTTTTTGAGTCTACTCTAAATAAACTCAAAAAATTTATTTTTTGAGTCTATTTAAATTTATTTTTTGAGTTAAACCTTTTCACACGTGATCTACTCTTTTAATTTCAAATAAAATTTATGATCAAATAATAAAAATCTAATGAAGTAAGTTTTCGTAATATGAGACTAGGTAAAGAATGATTTATTTAACGTTAGCCGACAATCTGACCATTGTTATTATTAACATTATTAGACAACTACTAAGAATGGGGTGATTTTTTTTTCTTTTTTCGGTAATCAACAATTTTTGATTCCTAAAATAGTGAAAGTTTATTCAAATTTCTAAATAGATTCTTCATCTTTCATTTTCTTTTCAAAGAAAATGACACGTTCAAAAAGAAAGTTAAACAGAGACGATGAAGAGAAAATAATAATCTGATAAAAATAAATAAGGATTAATTTAAAAAAAAAAACAAAAACAAAAAAAAAAACACTGAATTTTCTGAATAAAGAGATTCTTTTTTAATCATTAACAAATTAAAACAAAAATAATTTTAGTAAGAATAAAAAAAAATTTGATTTTTTTTTAATTTTTGCTGAAATAAATTCATCTTTATTCTTAATAAATCTTAATTTACGTTTTCTTAAAAAGTATCTTGTGACATATTTTAACAAAAAAGAAAATTATAAAAACTTTATATTTATAAAATATTGACCAAAAATTTGTTTAAAAATACTTGTTACTCAAGTGAAGTCTTTAAAAAAGAAAAATATTTTTAGATTGAAATTATGAGAAAACGAGAAATGAAAAAAAAAAAATGATCGTTTTTTTTTCTTGTCTCAAGTATCAGAAATAATTTTTAAATTAAATATTTTAGATTTTTTTAAATTTAAATTACAAATATCTTATCGGCTTTACTTTTCCTCCTTTTTTTTTCCTTCACTTGAAATTCTTTATTCAATTCTAAATTACATCCTAAAAAAAAGTTATCTAATAATCGTCAATTTACTAATTCTTTTCGTTTTAAAGTTTTTTTTTTTTAAATAATCTAAAAATAAAAAAAAGAAACTATTACTGAAACTCTAATATCTAAAGATGAACATAAAATATTAGATAATAAACTTAAATTAAAATTCTTAAAAAAAAATAATTTCTCTTAACATTCTGTAACTTGTAGAAAAGAAAAAAGGGGGGAACACGATTACGTATAAGAAATACAGTATGAGGGATCAGTTTACAATTACCAGAGCGTTATAAACTGATCCCTGTATTTATGGCCACTTTGGACTAAAAAACGATCCATACTTGAAGATGAGTTTCTTATTGTTTTTTTTAAACAAATATCTTACCTTTCGGCATCGTTTTTTTCTTGAAGTCAAGAAGAAACACTAAAGCAAAAAAGAAATTTTCAAAAGCGTAACGAATTCTGTAGGACACCCAGACTCTTTTTCTCTGTCGTATAGACAGGAAGAAGCAACGAGCACCCTACACACACAGTCGGGAGCGGACTGTAAACGAAGGTCAGCGTTGTGCAAAGCAACGTCGTTACGCGACCTGCTTTACACAATTACTGGTTGCTCCCTGACACACTAATCTCAAATAAATGCTGAGTTTGAAGGGGAATATTTATCAAATACGGTGGCTCAATAGAACCATAATTTTCAGTATTTCTTTTTTTATTTGTTTTTTTTTTTTACCTGTTGAATTCCCTTGATACTATTATGCCCAAAACTAGTAACATATTTATCAAAAACGTTTTATAAAATTTAAACTATGATTCATTTATTTATTTATTTTTTTTTACAATGCCTTCTTTTAAATGTCTTCCAGGACATAAAGAATCATGTCTCTTCACAGCTTCTTTTTATCTATAAACTGGACATTGCTATGATTGTTCATTGTCTATTACATTATTTATTTATTATTATTTATTTATTTATTATTACATTTGTATATTTATCATGCTAAACAATTTTACTTACCTGAACCTATCTTACATATTTATAAGTCTATCATTCATCCATTCATTGAATATTGCTGTCACATCTGATTTGGTGCACCTGCTATATATTTAGAGATTTTTGATAAAATCCAAAGAAGAATCTGCAATGTTATTGGTCCTGAGCTGGCATCACAGCTTCAGTCACATTCCCACCTTCGTAATGTAGCTTCCCTGTGCCTTTTCTATAAATACTTTCATGGTAATTGTTCTAATAAACTTTCCATCATAGAGTTTATGAATTTAAGTGCAGTACTAGATTGGCAGCTAGGCCTCATAATTTTATAGTTGAAATGGTTAGATGTAAGTTCTATGCTAACATTTTTTTCTATTGCACTTCTCGCTGGTGGAACTCTCTTCCGAATTCTTGTTTCCTGGTCAACTTTGATCTTCAAAAATTTAAATGCAATGTTAATCATTATCTTATAGGTAATAAACCCTTGTAGTGATAGCAACAAATAAATCACTAAATGACCTTTTATATAGTCTAGTACTAAAGGTTAAAGTACGAAATCAAAACAAATAATTAATAAGAAAAGAAAAATTAAAAGCTATTAAGTGATAAAATTACTTTAAAATATTGATAAGAATGATAATTAACAATAAAGAAAGAAATAGTGAGTTTATAAAAAAATAGTTCAATAAATATGAAATGTCTCATAATGCACTGAAACAGGTGTTTTGTTGCCAATTTAAACAGAAATCAAATTTTATTTCTCTTCATCTTCAATGTACAAATGAAGCAGATGTCTGGTTTGGCGCTCCAATAACACATTTTGCTATCAAATAGATAAGCATAAACATTTTATCGCTGAATACATATATATATTCTTTAAAATATACAATATTTTCTCTGAAATGTATACAAAAGGCTTTTATCATTTTTTTCATGTTTATTATTTATTGTGTTGTATCTCGTATATGATTTGTAACTTATATATTTCCATTATGGGGATGATGATGTCTTTTTAACCCCAAACAAAATTACATATATATATATATATATATATATATATATATATATACACAAAAAACATAAGTACATTCAGACAAGGCCAATGAATCACATAACAACCCACAAAGCCCTATTTCAAATGCAATTACATACCTACCATATTAAAACAAGCCCAAACTTTATTTTCTACCCAATAGCAAACAATATTAGACATATACTAAAAAAAGATTCCACAATGTAAACCACAACATTTAAATCAAAATGTCTAATGGTTAGAAATTAATATCATCATGTGAGATATTTGACCAATCAGAGAAACCTAAATCACTATATTTTTCAAGCCTATTTTGGGAAAACTGCACAGATTTCAAATTACAAGGAGTAGAGATGTAACAGTCTCCAAACAATTAAAAACAGCAGAGAGATGCAACTCTTTCCCACTGAGTGCATGCCATATAAGACATATGTCACCAACTTCAAATGAATCAACTCAAACATTAACAACATCGATGTCCAGTGGATGACTTCAAATAAATCGTTTCCAACATAAACAGCATCAATGACCAGTCAGTGACTTCAAATGAATCAACTCAAACATTAACAACATCGATGTCCAGTGGATGACTTCAAATAAATCGTTTCCAACATAAACAGCATCAATGACCAGTCAGTGACTTCAAATGAAAAATCTCCAACATCAACAGCATGGATGGCCAGTCGGTGAATTCAAATGAATCATCTCCAATATAAACAAAATGGATGGCCAGTCGATGACTTTATATGAATCATCCCCAACATCGACAGCATCAATGGTCAGTCGATGACTTCATATGAATCATCTCCAACATCGACAGCATCAATGGTCAGTCGATGACTTCATATGAATCATCTCCAACATCAACAGCATCAATGGTCAGTCGGTGACTTCATATGAATCATCTCCAACATCAACAGCATCAATGGTCTGTCGATGCCTTCATATGAATAATCTCCCACATCAACAGCATCAATGGTCAGTTGATGCCTTCATATGAATCATCTCCAACATCAACAGCATCAATGGTCAGTCGGTGACTTCATATCAATCATCTCCAACATCAACAGCATCAATGGTCAGTCGGTGACTTCATATCAATCATCTCCAACATCAACAGCATCAATAGTCAGTCGGTGACTTCATATCAGTCATCTCCAACATCAACAGCATCAATGGTCAGTCGATGCCTTCATATGAATCATCTTCAACATCAACAGCATCAATGGTCAGTCGATGACTTCATATCAGGCATCTCCAACATCAACAGCATCAATGGTCAGTCGATGCCTTCATATGAATCATCTTCAACATCAACAGCATCAATGGTCAGTCAGTGACATCATATGAATCATCTCCCACATCAACAGCATCAATGGTCAGTTGATGCCTTCATATGAATCATCTCCAACATCAACAGCATCAATGGTCAGTCAAAGACTTCATATGAATCATCTCCAACATCAACAGCATCAATGGTCAGTCGGTGATTTCATATCAATCATATGCAACATCAACAGCATCAATGGTCAGTCGGTGACTTCATATCAATCATCTCCAACATCAACAGCATCAATAGTCAGTCGGTGACTTCATATCAGGCATCTCCAACATCAACAGCATCAATGGTCAGTCGATGCCTTCATATGAATCATCTTCAACATCAACAGCATCAATGGTCAGTCGATGACTTCATAACAATCATCTCCAACATCAACAGCATCAATGGTCAGTCGATGACTTCATATCAATCATCTCCCACATCAACCGCATCAATGGTCAGTCGATGCCTTCATATCAATCATCTCTAACATCAACAGCATCAATGATCAGTCTGTGACTTCATATCAGTCATCTCCAACATCAACAGCATCCATGGTCAGTCGATGCCTTCATATGAATCATCTTCAACATCAACAGCATCAATGGTCAGTTGATGCCTTCATATGAATCATCTCCAACATCAACACTATCAATGGTCAGTCGATGACTTCATATGAATCATCTCCAAAATCAACAGCATCAATGATCAGTCTGTTACTTCATATCAATCATCTCCAACATCAACAGCATCAATGGTCAGTCGATGCCTTCATATGAATCATCTTCAACATCAACAGCATCAATGGTCAGTCGGTGACTTCATATCAGTCATCTCCCACATCAACAGCATCAATGGTCAGTCGATGCCTTCATATGAATCATCTTCAACATCAACAGCATCAATGGTCAGTCGATGACTTCATATCAATCATCTCCAACATCAACAGCATCAATGATCAGTCTGTGACTTCATATCAATCATCTCCAAAATCAACAGCATCAATGATCAGTCTGTGACTTCATATGAATCATCTCTAACATCAACAGCATCAATGGTCAGTCGATGACTTCATATCAGTCATCTCCCACATCAACAGCATCAATGGTCACTCGATGCCTTCATATGAATCATCTTCAACATCAACAGCATCAATGGTCAGTCGATGACTTCATATCAGTCATCTCCAACATCAACAGCATCAATGGTCAGTCGATGCCTTCATATCAATCATCTCTAACATCAACAGCATCAATGGTCAGTCGGTGACCTTATATCAGTCATCTCCCACATCAACAGCATCAATGGTCAGTCGGTGACTTCATAACAATCATCTCCAACATCAACAGCATCAATGGTCAGTTGATGCCTTCATATGAATCATCTCCAACATCAAAAGCATCAATGGTCAGTCGATACCTTCATATGAATCATCTCCAACATCAACACCATCAATGGTCAGTCGATGACTTCATATGAATCATCTCCAACATCAACATCATCAATAGTCAGTCGATGAATTCATATCAATCATCTCCAACATCAACAGCATCAATGATCAGTCTGTGACTTCATATGAATCATCTCTAACATCAACAGCATCAATGATCAGTCTGTGACTTCATATCAATCATCTCTAACATCAACACCATCAATGGTCAGTCGGTGACTTCATATCAGTTATCTTTCACATCAACAGCATCAATGGTCAGTCATTGACTTCATATCAATCATCTTCAACATCAACAGCATCAATGATCAGTCTGTGACTTCATATCAATCATCTCCAAAATCAACAGCATCAATGATCAGTCTGTGACTTCATATCAATCATCTCTAACATCAACAGCATCAATGGTCAGTCGATGCCTTCATATGAATCAATTCCAACATCAACAGCATCAATGGTCAGTCGATGACTTCATATGAATCATCTTCAACATCAACAGCATCAATGGTCAGTCGATGACTTCATAACAATCATCTCCAACATCAACAGCATCAATGGTCAGTTGATGCCTTCATATCAATCATCTCCAACATCAACAGCATCAATGGTCAGTTGATGCCTTCATATCAATCATCTCCAACATCAACAGCATCAATGATCAGTCTGTGACTTCATATCAATCATCTCTAACATCAACAGCATCAATAGTCAGTTGGTTACTTCATATCAATCATCTCCAATAACAAACCACAACTGTTCTTTTTTGTTTTTTTTCTCATGTCCTCTCACACTCAATAACCGCTTGTGTCTTGGTGGCTTTATTGTTGTTGCGAGATGGTTTAGCCTGTTTGGGTAAATATTAGTCACCCTTATGTTGTGTGAATCAACACTTTGTGTAGTAAATATTTACGGGTTCCTGGAAGATGTATCCCGCAAACAATATTGGTGGACTCAATGTGAGTCCGGGCAAAAATGAGTGACACACAAAACAATAAATATAAAACAATTGCCAATGCATGTATTAACAAAATGAATTATATGTGACAAAAGGATAAAATAGGAAACTCATTATAATAATGTGTGTGTGTGTGTGTGTGTGTGTGTGTGTGTGCATAACAAGCATATATGAATACAAAGGTCAACAGAGAAAATGATGAAAATGAATGTTCTCCAGTGGGGGACACTTTACCCGTATATGACTACATCTGAAACCCAGTTAAAAAGCTGTAAAAGAGGCTTGGGAGAGAAATGCATGACTTTTTATAGGCTTAAGGAATGCTCACTAGTCAAGTGGGATGATCTACATTGTCATACTTGGGGTGAAATCATTAAAAAATGCATCAGATCTAAAATATACTTGATCAAAATAACTCAAAAATTTAGCTGTAAGTCATAATCTTACTTATTATAAAACGCAGATTGTGTGTGTGTGTGTGTGTGTGTGTGTGTGTGTGTGTGTGTGTCTGTCTGTACGTTTATATATTGGATCGGATTTCCTAAATTTTTCAACCGATTTCAACAAAACTTCACAGGACTACGTAAAATTACCTTGCAGTGGTTCTGACAGCGTAAAAAATTAGAAAAACACAATTGTTTTTGCACGAAATCAATTTGAAAACACGATTAAGAGGCATTAATGAAAGGGAGACAACTCATATCGAGTTATACTTATTAATATCAAATTATCGAGTTATACTTATTATAAAACCCAGGTTGGTTGTTTGCGTGTGTGTGTTTGTTTATATATGGGATGAGATTTCCTACATTTTTCAACCGATTTCAACAAAACTTCACTTTTTTTTTTGGCAGGTAGTGTTTCTTATTGTCTTGCACACTTTTTTCTTTATTTTTACATTCAGAATGCTTTAAAAATTCCATTTACAAGACAACTGTTTATAATAAAATTCTATTCAATCAGTAGACTCATAACGATTGAAAACAATGTTTTTGTTTGAGCTTGGGTTTGACCAATTCATAAAAAAAACAAAAAACTAATTAAGACATGCGTGTCCGTCAACCTTAAACAATAATCTTTGTCAATTTTATTTGTCAATCTTTATGATGGTCGATACTTGATCTGTCTCTTACTGTTACATCCCCGGACTAGTCTAGAATAAGATAAGTGTGTGTTTTAAAAAAAAATAAGAAAGTCATCTTCATATATAAATTGTTCAATTTTTGTTAATTATAAAATGTAGATGATTTTATGTTTAGTTGCATAATTGTTATTATTCATTTTAGCCGAACTGAATATTTAATAATTCATGAATATATATTACTCTGACGTATTTTATTTTGTTTGTTGGTTTAGCTTAACTTCTTCTTTCTGAATCAGTATGCACTAATTTTTGCAGATCATGCAACTATTGATGACCACTCATTGGCATCCTGGACAGCAAACAGTTTTGGGGTAGATGCTATAAAGGGAAAAATTTTCCCTGGACACTTTGGAAGACCATAATTACTTGCAACATGACATGCTGAATTTATAAGTAAGTACAGACTTTTGTAATATTCACTAGCTTTCCTTTTCAGGGTCAGGAAGAAGGCATGTACACTTTGTTAACCATGTTCTGCTTTTTAAAAAATAAAACCATCATTTACTTTTTCCGACTACTCCCTCACTGTTCATTATTTAGTCATTTTTAATGTTTGGATAAATATCTGAGCAGGTGCTATTAAGATTGCTCAGATATATTTGGTAAAACCACAACATGTTCTTCATGAAAATAATCTTTATTTCTTTGAAAAATTAAACTGTTTGCAGAAAATTAAAGTTTTAAAGTCAAAGGAAGTGAAACAGGAATCATATTTATAATGTACATATAACTGTCAAACTGGGCCCTAAATTTAGTATGACAGTGAAGATTTAATTTAAAATGTAAAAATGAAAATATTATTGTACTCTGTTCAAACTCCAATTATTTAACTCAAAAAGAAGTGCTCACTTTGACATCCACAGATCATATGACAAAAAGAGGCCTTAATTTCATCCATCTTTGTGCAGCCACTTCTGGAATAGAGTCCTAAAATAATGTGGTTATAAAACATCTTTTCTGACAAATCAGAAAAACCCACATAGTTTTCACAGTAGCCATTTCTGAGCCACCAACAAAGGCAAATCCAACCAAGCTGGCATTAGCAATCAATCACCACAGCAGGCAAGCTTAATCAGGCCATCAGCAGTGACACCAAGGTCCATCAACAGTGATGCTTTTTGTCAGTAATGAAACCACCAGCAGTAGCAGAGTCTAATTCTCATCTACTACAATGTGATAATTTGTGGGATATTTTTGCCATGAGTCTATCTCATTCGACTACATATGCATATCAATTTTCTCTATGTCTTGGCTCCTATCTTGTGTTATTCATAGTAGACTGAAAGTTTGTTTTGAGTATGATATACGATACCTCAGAATGAGCAAATGATTGAACCTTGTAAATCATAGGAAAAAAGAACTCTTTTACTTATCTCAATCACATCTTATCTCCATTTGCTATTTTGTGAATTCCACATCTTTTTCTTGTAGATGTTAAGGCTGTCATTACAATGTAAATAAACATCAAATATAAAAAAGTTAACATTTCCTACTTGGTCATTAAATATATATCTATAAATAAATGATAAAGCTATAAAAAATATATATATTTTACAAATGTGGGATGGTTATTGGAACTGCAAGCAAAATTACCAAACCTAGTTCATATCCTAATTGAGTTTGACGAGAAAGGTATGAATCTACTTCTTTGTATAATTTTTCCTCTTGCCACATATTTTGATAAACATCTCATCACTAGCATGTCACAACTGTTAATGAACAAACTCTAGATAAGTATGGTTAACAACATTATGCAATCTTTTTTTGTTCTTGGAGAATGACAACAAAAATAATAAACACTAATTTATCAGATTTACATTTATTCATTTATTATATTTTTTATTGGAATGGTTGGCAAAACCTCAGCTGATTGCCAATTGATTCAAACTTTATAAAATGGTAAATAATAAGATTTACCTTATAGATGGTTTTTCTCAGAGTTAACTCCTCCTTAATTCCCTAATTGTTCACTAGAGGGCGCTCTCCTGAGACTATAAATATTGGGTGACTTCTTGTTATCTTTTTCTCTTTGCATTTCAGCAGGCACATTTAAAAATGTGATCTCTTGTAAAGATCTGCATTTTCGCCCACTTGGGGGAAAACGCCATGAAACACACATACACGTACATACGAACATTCACCAAAATACAAACACTTTACATTTACACACAAACACAAATGTTAATGTCTTTGTCACTTGTAAATTTGTTGTTTAATACATATATTTGTTGACATATATATATCGGTCTTGTTTGTTTCCTTTGATTGGATTCAACTTGAGTCTGCCATGTTCTTGTAGTCGGACATTCTAGCAGGAAATAAAATGCATGTGTTCCTAAATCAACAACACGTAAACCTTCCAGTTCTCTACAGTCTACATATTTTAATAATTTAGTAAATGTTTATAAATTTATGAATAAAAAATAGTTTTCATATTTATTTCTCTATAAGTTGGTAAATGATAAATATTGCATTAGTTTTAATATAATTGTGTTTGTTTTTACAATGTTTTAAATATAAAATTACCATAATTTCTTGAAAATAATACACACCTATAAATAATACACACCCCAACAAATGATCCTAAAATTAAGCAACATATCTACCCCTGTGTATAATACGCATCTATAAATTTTGTCAAAAAAGTAATTATGACGACATTTTGTTGACCTTGACATTAAGAATAAAAATGAAACTAAGTGGCTTAAATAATGCTGAAAATTACTATGCGGTTTTCCCAATAAACATAACATTCCATTTAAACAAGAGACATGTAAGAAATGCAATGGATGTTTTTTGGTGTTCCCAGTTATACTGCTGGTGGCAACAGGAAAAAACCAGAGTTGGAACTTATTGTAAAATGGATTCAGGATTCTTGGGATTCCATCAATGAGGATGTTATAAAAAAAGGTTTCAAGAAGTGTTGTCTCATGACACCCATGGATGGCTCTGACAATGATATCCTTTGGCAAGAGAATGAAGAAGCTGAAGATAATTTTGATCAGGATGAAGATAATATTGTAAATGATAATTTTTTTAATGACAATTTAGATATTGATTCTTTAATAGAAAGTGGTCATGATGATAATGATGGAAATTAAAATTTCAATAAATTGTTAACTTGATATCCTCTTTTATTCGAAATTGGCATTTTTATAGATTTTTATTTTTTTGCCAAATAAAAATGTGATTACTGATAAACATAAATTTATTGGCAAAAAATGTTACAATTATTATTGTTGGATTTAAAATGAAAAATTGGGTTAATATCTTTCTTATTTTAGAACAACAAGTATGTATTTATTATTATAAATCAATAATGAAAAAAAAAAAATTTTGTTTAAACCTGTTTATAATACGCACACCTACTATTACCTGTAATTTACAGTAAAAAATGCATTTTTTATTTGTTCAATTCTGAGAAGCAGCCCATCGTCATTCACCTGTGAAAGTTAAAAGTCTTTTGGTTTCTTTTTCAATAAGAAAACCAAATTTTATACATGCATCTTTTTTTAAAAACTGCCAGGCTTTATTTTGGCTGCATTTTTTTCAAAATCAATTTGAGCTTCACAAATACAAAGTTTTACACATAAAATTTTATTCAAACCATTTTTTACTAACTGTATGGCTTCATTATAGCAGATTTTTATTTAAAGAATGTGTTAGTAACTTTATTCTATTAATAAACTTCTTTTTGAAACAGTCCCTCAAAAGAAAGTGTACTAAACAAACTTTGTCTATCGTATTATTTTTTTATTTATGCATTAATTAATTTCATATAATTTTCCTCTTTTTTTTATCATATAAATTTTTATGCATCAGCAACAAATTGTAACTCCTGCTACAAAATGGTGACTAATATCAAATTCAACCATGAGAATCCCTTACATACTAATTTTGCTACTGCTACCAGAATTTGTTGGGTAATTTATATGTTGCTCACCATACGATAGTGTTTTAATGTTGAAAATATACTTTTACTATTGTGGGCAATATTAGGACAATTTTGGTTATCCATACTTTGTTTATTTCAAGAAATACTCCTGAATTTAAGTAGGATTTCATGAACATATGTACAGTGTAACCCGGATATAAGAGACCCGGATATAAGAGAGATTTTCTCTGGTCCCAAATTAGAGCCATACTTACCTAAACAAAATAGACCAAACCCGGATATAAGAGAAACCCCGGATATAAGAGACTTCTTCTCCACTCCTGACAACTCTCTTATATCCGGGTTACACTGTATAAATAAATCGGATTCAATACCCACTTGACCTTTGAACTGAGGTGATAGCTGAATAGATAATCACAGTATAAATGTATTTTTCATTATGTTTTAAGTAAAAATAAGTATTTGTTTTCAAAATCCAGTTTAGTTGTGATTAAATTAACTAATTTTTATTAAATCATGTTTCTAGAATAGCTGCATTATTTTTGCAAGATTTTCAATTTTTCTATCAGTAGACATGAATCATGGGATAGTTAATTTTGGATGATAGAAATTGATATGAAAAGCATTCTAAAGCCCGCTTTAAATACACAAAAGTAATTTATTTTTTTACAACTAATTTTTTATGGTGACAATTCTAAAAGATCTGATAATTAACCATATTGAGTGGATACAGTGCATCAGATATTGGCAGTTTGCAAAAACCAACAATGGTTGAGATGATAGCAATAATGACATATGTTGGATTCCTGTCTCCTGATGATAATCACAGGTGGTGAGATTTTGAATTCCCACCCTCTGACAATAATTACAGGTAGAGCAAAATTTGAAAAAAATCCATATCTTTCTTGTTGACTTTCATTGCGAAAAGATGTATTCTTCTCACTTAAGTACCTCAGCTACAGACACTGAAAGTTGCTTCAAACTCTTTGCATTTAATTTCATCTCTTATTTTCCTTTTGTAAAATGTCCTCTCAATATATTTGTTAATATTTCTTTGTTCAAAGTCTATGTTGTATTTTTCCTTTGGACTTACACAAGTCCACCAAAAATTGTTTGTGGGTCAAATGTATCAGGTGCATAAAAATCTCATCAAAAGTGTTGAAGCTGGCAACAAGGTGCAAAGAGTTGTTCTCCTAACATTTAGCATCAGTTATGGCAGGCAGGAAAGGTTCTCTATTAAATGAAAGCAGTTTTGTTTTGGAAGCATTCAAATTTACAAGCCATCACTTACCTTAGTTAAGCACTGATTAGCAGTCCTTTTCAAGAGAAGTTACTTTGTCAAATCAATCACACTTACTATTAAGACAGGAGTAAATAGTTGTGTGATCAGCATAAATACCAAATTGGAATCTGATGATATTGTATCATCTGTTAAACACTCTGTTGGCAGAGGCAAGAAAGATTACAATTTGAAATCTAAAAGCTAATAGATCTTTGAATTAAAAAAGTAAATTTTTTTATATACAGATAGATTACCTAACATTAGAATACTCAAAGGAACTCTCAGAACGGTTCAAAAGACCCTTTGAAATATGCAGATGGAATTGGATAACTGAAGAAGAAATGAAGTTATCTAGTTGAAGTTATTTAACTTGGTGACATGAACGACTGGTCAGGAAACTGACTAACAAATCTGAGGTACTGAGCAGGATATTATTATTATTATTATTATTGATTGAGGAATGTGCAAACAAATCAGTGGAATTGGCCATCTGGATTCACCATGACAAAACCTGTACATATTAACAATTCCAATCAGTTAAAATCAGAAGCCACGTGAGCCATACCAACTGGAGCATCAGGATATTTATTATTATTAATGTTATTATTTCCTGGTCTTGTGTGACTTACAAGTTTCAAGTAGCTTGTCTTTGAAGTTTGTTATGAAAACTTTGTCAGACTTATCGGACTTGTTACCAAGACCGGAGTAAATAGTTATGTCATCAGCATCAATACCTAGCTAGGAATGGATGACATTGAGAAGGTCATTGATGAAGATCTGATAAATGAAGTAAATAAGTCAAACATTACAACTAGGCTGTCACAAATTTTACTTAGTCACCAAAGAAACATGTTATCCTGATATTATGTTGATAAAACATTCTCCTAACTGATATCTTTTTGCTGCCATCAGCATTTAAGTACCTCAGCTACAGACATGGAAGTTTGCTTTGAACTCTTCACATTTAATTTCATTTTTTATTTTCCTTTTTTTAAATTTCCTCTCAATATATTTGTTAATATTTCTTTGTTTAAATTCTATGTTGTGTGTCTTATTTTAACTCAGGCTCACATATGTCTGTCAATATTGTTTGTGGGTCAAATGTACCAAAAGTATGAAAACTCATCACAAGTGTTGAACACTGCAACAAGCTCTTGAAGTGGATACAGTCTTGTGCCAAGACTATTATTAACAATACATTGTTTATGTACTCTATGATATCACAGGTAATATTTATTAACCATTTGGGAACAGTTGATACCTCACAAGACATTTATCTTAGGTTTCTGCACTATGATAATGAATTAGATAGTGTTTCAAGATAATTTGTAATGACAATAGTGAAATCAAAATTTGTCTTGTAATGACTGTTGAGAGATATCTCAAGATGTTTATCTGTCTTGAGTCTTTACAGTAAAATGGATAGTGATTTAAGATGGTAGATAGTAGTGAAGACAAGAAAAACAATTATTGTACTATATATCTCACAAGAACTTTTTTTTGTCTTAGGCCTTTGAACTTTTACAGTTCATTTCTACAAAAATGTAAGTACCTCAAGTACAGTCACTTGCTTTGAACTCTTCACATTTTATTTCATTTCTTATTTTCCTTTTATAAAATGTCCTTCAATATATTTGTTAATATTTATTTTTTAAATTCTATATCTGTAAGCGTTCTGAAAGCAAAGGAAGTATTTGTCGCAGATTACTTCCACAACACAAAGAAAAATCACTGTAAGTACAGACTCAAATATCGGGGGCAAAAAGAAATGCTGAAAACTCGATTCGCCAGTACTATTTCAAATCACAATGTGTGTAACCAGTCAGAAAAATAACTCACTCTCTAACAAACGCCGAAGCCAAAAATGCACGAATTTTGTGCTCCCAAATCGAGAACACCAACTGCTTTTATCGGCAGAACCTATTTTTTTTTCATTCGTTGATAGCTGGGATAGGATGTTCCGTAATTTGCATATCAAAATACTTGTATACCAACTCCTGCGACAGACTTGTTTTTTTTTTTCTTTAATTCAATTATTCCATTTTCAGCATGTTATGCGGAATACGTGCCCTTCTGTTTGGTAAGTAATTTTCTTTTTTGCCACTTTTTCCGTCGTAGAATACACTCGACACGCTGTCACTTGGTTTGACGAGGTAAGTCGCTGTTTCCTTCGCTATAATATCTTATCTTATTTTTACCTGGACTCACATGAGTCTGCCTAAAATTGTTTGCACGCAAAATATACCAGGTACATTAAAATCTAATCAAAGGTGTTGATGCTCACAACACATGAAATAAGAGCTGATATATGAATTAATTAAGGAATGAAAGTTATTTAATATGAAAGAAGAAGATACTGAATTAAACTTGAAATATAAAGATCCACTACTTCAATTTTGAAAGAAATTTATTGAACTATAATAAATTAATGGAATTTGAAGTTTGTGTGTTGGGGTATCATGAGTTTGTGCATGTTCACATATAAACAATTAAAAGAAGATGCAAATAAAATTGGGTTTCTACTATGGATTGTTTATTCTTTTTATGTAGAAATTGTAGGGAAACAAAGTTTTCAATGTCTCTTGAGTATGTCCATTTTCATTTTCTGGTCCAGAAGTAAGTTAGGGTAAGTAACAGCAAGCACTGTTATAATGGCCAAGCTCAATTCAACCTTGCACTGAGTTGGAACAACCAAAATAAAGTTGGTACTCACTTCATTTTGGAGGTTTGGCAAAACATGTCCAAATGCTATATGTTGGGAAGAGAAGTTCAGTTGTCAGTCGACCAGGGAAAAGAGACATTACCAGCGAGGATGTCTTCATCCACATGTTGCTACATCTTTATAACAATTATAATTATCATTAATTCAATCATTCTAAACTAATGAGAATCAACCCCACTTTTCTCCTCTACACACACAAATATATGACATTCTCATTTCCAGAAAAGTAGACCACCCAAAAAGCTGGATGGGCAGTGAGTTTCTTTAAAAGAATTTACTTTTATGATTATCTAAAATCATTGACAAAATTTGATGTTTGCCAATTCAAAGGTGAGCTGGAGACAGGAATCCTGAAAACTCTGGCAATTAAGTTGACTCAAAGATGGACTGGAGATGAAATTCCTAAGAAACTCAGATAATTAAGTTGACTTAAAAGGAAAAGGAATTTACCTACTTATCCCCTAAGGATGTGTGAGAAACCATGAGGTTACATAGCATTACATACTTTGTTCTCAGGGAGAGTTTTATAATGCTATGTTGTACATAAAATTATATATATAGACATATACACATGTCCCATGAAGAGGAATTATAACATATATGCAATAACAAATAGTGTGTAAGAAAGCTGCTCGGCCCGTTTAGGATCAAAGTGTAGTATCTGTGCTTTGTGATCATCCGGGCTGGCTTCTGTCGAACTCTCTAATGCTGAGAGGAACTCGGAGGAAGCTTTGCCAAAGGGCAAGGTTTCCTTCAGGGAGGTAGACAGGACCTGAACCCGTCAAGGCGGGTTCAAAGGTCATATTTTTGGCCGAGCCTACGGGCTCGCGGGCTACCCACATTAAGCCAGCCTTGTGCCACATTTAATCCTCGTGGGTGGATTAATAAATACCAAGGAGAACCTTTTTGTAATATTTGCTGAAGGGAAAACTGGAGTTATGGTGGTTTCTCTATGAACCTGGTTAGGTCATGTGGTTTTTTTTTTCTGTAAGACCTACCACCATGAGCTAGATATGTCTTTCTTCTGCAGGCTCTACATCACAGCTGCCCTTCATCACTACCCTGATGTCATTCCCCAGTTGTCACATGATCCTTTTGTCTATCTCAATGAAAGGAAGGCAATTGCCATTTATATCCCTACAGTTCTTTGAACATTGTGGTCTGGCATTACAGAATCACAAAGAAGTGTACCAGATAACAGAAATCACACCACTTGAAGACTAGCGACAGTAGCCACAATTAAAATGGATATGACATGTAACCTGAAGGGAAAATAATGACTTAATCAAAATACTGACATTCCACTTTACTCTAAATAAAAGGTTAGTAAGGAAACCCCCATCAATATCGGAAAGAGCAATAACAGCTATTGTACTTGAGAAACCTGTTTTCCTGAAAAATTGTTTTACGGGAAAGATTTGAAAATTTCAGCCAAAAGTAGCACTGGCTGCTCAGTCAATGAATAGCGAATGGTTCCTTATAAGGAAATCTTACTTATTATAAAACCCAGGTTGCGTGTGTGTGTGTGTGTGTGTGTGTGTGTGTCTGTACATTTATATATTGGATTGGATTTCCTACATTTTTCAACCGATTTCAACAAAACTTCACAGGACTACGTAAAATTACCTTGCGGTGGTTCTGACAGCACCAAAAATTGGAAAAACACAATTGTTTTTGCACAAAATCAATTTGAAAACACAATTAAGAGGCATCGCGAGAATGAAAGGGAGACAACTCATATCAAGTTATAAAACCCAGGTTGTGTGTGTGTTTGTGTGTGTTCGTTTATATATGGGATTGGATTTCCTACATTTTTCAACCGATTTCAACGAAACTTCACTTTTTTTTGGCAGGTAGTGTTTCTTATTGTCTTGCACACTTTTTTCTTTATTTTTACATTCAGAATGCTTTAAAAATTCCATTTACAAGACAACTGTTTATAATAAAATTCTATTCAATCGGTAGACTCATAATGATTGAAAACAATGTTTTTCTTTGAGTTTGGGTTTGACCAATTCATAAAAAAAAACAAAACTAATTAAGACATGCGTGTCCGTCAACCTTAAACAATAATCTTTGTCAATTTTATTTTTCAGTCTTTATGATAGTCGATATTTGATCTATCTCTTACTGTTACATCCCCGGGCAATGCCGGGCTCTACTGCTAGTGGCTAATATTACCATTAGTATTGCTATGTACATGCTAGAGATAGTCAATCCTTTCTACCCAGATCACAGCTTTCTTGCCCAGGTGTGGCCTATTCCTTTCTGACTTTGTAGTCAATATTTTCCCTCTTATATAGCAAACAATTAATTCCAATCAGATCAAAACCCAAACCCTTTTTACTTTTATACTTTTTATTCCCATTGGTTAAAAGCTTGAGAATCACTATCCAATCAAACTTCACCTGCTTGCAATTTAAATTTTGACTTGTTTGACATTAAAGCCAAGACTCATTATGTAAATCATTGCCACAGATTGTTTAACCTGTCTGACTTCATTTTGGTATTTTTTTTAATAAACTGTTGGGCTTCATTTTGGCAGATTTTTATGACATCAATTTTGAATCTTTTTTTAAAAATTTTTATTCGTGTTTTTTATTTTCTATAAACCGTCTGTCTTCTGGAAGTTTCTTTTTCAAAGTAAAGAAAATAATTTCTGTATTAATTTTTACAAATTCCATCATTTTAAAAAAAATTTCAGACAATTTTCATATCTTTTTTTTAATTAAAATAGTTTATATATTAATTTTGACACAATTCCCACATTTTAATTATTTTTTCTCATACAATTTTAATATTATCTTTTTTTTTTTTTATTGAAAATAAGTTTTATAGAGTGGTTCAGTTTAAAAACAAAATATCTAACTAGAGACTCTCTCTCCAATTATTAGTAGCATCATATTCTTTTCATGTTAACTTAGAAGGCAGAAAATTATAACCCCTCTTTTCCTTCCCCCAAAAAGGCAATGATGAGGAAAACAATTCAGCATATTATGTTTCTACTCTCCATCCGTAGTTTAAATAAACTTATTCTCAATTGAGAATGAGTGATTGGCGACGCAAAAGGGAGCGTTTCATTATTTTTATTTGACATTCTTCCTGTCTCATATTCATGAGCTTAGAAAAAATGACTGCTCCCATACACGCGACACCATACGAAAATAATATTTTTCCTCTGAAATTAATTATGAGTTATATACAGATATCACTTTATATATTAAACCAGATTAAACGTACATATTATTAAGTTGGAAATCATTTTTTTGTTCAATGTTAGTAATCTCGTCAGAGCGTGATCTTGAAACACCACTTCCGTTTAGGTTAACTGTTTTTGAATTAAGGTAAAAAAAAAAAAGTGTTATTTCGGGAAGTGGTAAGAGCGATCGTGAAGCAGGCTTTGTTTATATTGTTAATCTTGCATTTTAAAACCGTTTTCGAATTTAATTCCTGAACAATATGCCGAAAGTACGCAGAAGTAAAAAACCTCCACCAGAAGGATGGGAACTTATTGAACCAACTTTAGATGAATTGGACCAGAAGATGAGAGAAGGTTTGTATATAAAATAAAAAAATGCACTCGAAGTTATTTTTTAATGAGCAAAAAACAAACAAACAAAAAAATATAATGACCATGTACACAAGTGATCATTAAATTTTAATCAAGTTACATATGGTATGTGATAATCTTGCTTGACTAATTTCTACCCATTGGTAAGATTCGAACCAAAACTGTATGTTGTGGTGATAGTGATTTCGTATTTGAATGGGAACTCTAATTTACAATTATATTTTCTTATATATTTTTTCGATCTCAGTTTTAAAAATGTTATTTACTGAATAGAGTTTTCATTGTAAACCTAAAAATGTTTGCGTAAATAATTAATAGCTTTCATTAAAAAAAAAAAAAATACATTGTTTCTGTACTGCCAAGTTGAAAATTCCTTTAGAACTTATATTTAGGTGTTATTTGAGTACGGATAATAACACTAGCATAAGGAAAAACTAATTCGAATTAAAATAAAATTAATTTCCATATATAAATGAGATTTTTAGGCATTTTTTAAAAAGATTGGCACGTTCATCGACCCCAGAAACCACCATTATAAAACGAAAAATGTAAACAACAAATTTTTAGAAATCTTTTAAAAATCCAATATTTGTTCTAGAAATGTGTTTCGAAGCCAGTTAGTAAATTTAAGGATTAATTAATTAGATTTCGTAAACGTAACGCTTGCTTTTTTTGTTTAAAACAATGAAAATAATGTTTATTTACTCACGGTATCTTAACAACAATAAATATTTGAAACCTCTTTTAAAAAAAACACAAACAACACCAGAAGTTGGTATTTTATGTAATTTGTTTTAAAAATAATTTATCTTTAACTTCATATAACTAATAGTTTTAGAATTCTATACGATTTTATGAAATTTTTGATACTACCGTTTTTAAGTATTTCTTTTTTTTTTAATTTAAAAATCTGCAAACACAATAAAAAATAATTTCTTAAAAATGAAAAATCACTCTCGAAGCTTTTATTTTAGTTTTAATTGCAAGCTAATAGATTAAATTCAATATTTTCAATAAAAAAATTCTTTGTTGTGTTTCAAAAACTAATTTATTGACTGGAAGGAGTTTTTATTTTATTTTTTTTTTAATCGCGGATTTTAGCCATTTTTAGACATCTGTCAGCACAATGTGATTCTATATATATTAAAAAAATCTTTCAAAACTAAAATATACTTTTTTTTGAAACTAATTAATCGGCTAATATTCCTCAAATAATTTAATCGAATTTGAAATAAATATTACGTATTTTTAGTTATTACTCTTCCAATAGTGAAAAGTAGTCGGTCAAGGGCGGTAATTCATATTTATTTCGTTTTTGAACATACAAAAAAATAAAAATAATCTAAAAGTTGCTAAAGAGGCGGGGGGGGGATGGTCTTTTAAAAAACGTTCATTAAACTTTACATTTTTCGATTCTCCAAGTCAAATAAAAAGGACTATTGTTACAAAAAAAGCAACAGGATAACTTCCAAAATTTCACTGAAAAATTAAAAGTAATTTTTTTTTTTTTTTTTTAATATTGTGTAGCTGTAGATTATTTTTTCTGTCTAATCTAAAAGAAAAGGCGTTTTATTAAATTATGCAAGCATTAACTCTCTAGAAAAATTATTTGAGTTATTCTTTTTTTTTTTTTTTTTTTTTAAAAAAAAAAAAGAAAATTTAATGAAATAACATTTTCAGGGATTTTTCTTTTTATAACTTTAAAATAATTCTGCACCTCTCCTCTAACTTAAAAGTATACATGAGATATCAAAAATGTGGGTGAAACAGACCTCCCCCCACCAATATTTCTACAAAGTTTTCTAATAAAATAACCTATTATGGGAAAATAATGAGTAACTACTGACACCGATGTTTGAGCATGACACTCTGGACTTATGAATATGTGTTTTCTGTCAGGTGTATAAATAGTGGCGTCAGGCTGATGACTGCAATGATTATTGAATGACTATTGAATAGAACTATCCAGTCAAATTAGTGTGAATTATTGTGCATTGATGATTTGGGTTTTGATTTAGGATTTACTGGATGTTAAGCCAAGCTGTGCTATCAACAAGGTATTTACTGAAATGGTTAATTATCTTTGGTTGACTTTTATTTCTTTGTTCTTAAGTATTTGTTTGCAGTTATAATTATCTTAACATTGAAATCTGGAGTTATACTTAATCATTAGCAGCCACTGTGCATCACAAAAAGTATACAATTCATTCATTAATTAATAAGTATTGAAAATTTTGTTTGACTTGGGTTAATTTCCTAATTTTTTTGCAAATATTTTTAAATGGGGTAGCAATTTTTTAATTTTTTTTTAACTATTCTTTTATCTTTCCATCAGCAACATTTGTCTTAAGTGAAAAATATTGATTTGTTATGAATTTAGATGGTGTGTCCTGTTTATAATATCCAGTGTCAAATAGATTCTTAACTTTGCAGAGTTATTGGCCTTAGCTTAAGTCACTACATCACAAATGTCAAGTTTGCAAATGTGCTTACATCATTGATATCTACATATTTTCAATTTTTTTCACTTAAAAAAAACAAAAAAAAACAAAAAACAGCTATGGCCAATAAATCGGAGATTGATTTGACACAATATCGATATTATAAATCTAAATTGATAACAAATATTTGTTTTATTCCGATAAGTGGTGTACCCTACCTGCTTATCAACAAAAGGAATTCCCCTCTCCTCCCCCTGCAAAATTTTTCATGAGTGGACCAGTTTATTCATGTAATGCCAATTGGTTTTGATTATCAAACTGTAAATCACAGGCAATAATCCAATTTGTTGACTCAAACACTATTGCAACCACAAATTGTGTGGAAGCTACGTGGCAAAGATACAAATCAAAAATCAAATCAATTCGTGGACCAATAAATCATAATCTGATAGATGATTACTTTAGAAAGTTTATTTGGAATCAGAGACTTGAATTTTGGCACTTATTATACCCCCCCCCCAACCTATGAACACTAATAGGTATGTCCCAATCCTTATAAATACATTGGACACTATTGTATGTGGGGGTAATATTCTCTGTAAGTAGCCCACCACTAGCAGTGGTTTACCTATTTCACGCCACTGGCAAGTATTATATTTTGTTGATGTTATAAAGATTACCATTTCATTTCCAACCTCCATTTTGGTTATTCCTCATTCAGTAACCCTTTCTAGGTTACAACACATATATATATATATTAAAGTTAGCATTATGGCATTTAATGATTGGAAACTATTGTATTTTCAAACAAGAGAATCAATGTCAAAGGTAATTTCAATTTAATACAAATTTAAGAATTAATAATATTAAGCAGGATGTAAATCCATGGCAATTTAATGTCAAAAATGATAACATTTTGAGACTTTTAATCTTTGGTATATAAGTTCTGCAAAGTAATCATCCATCACATCACAATTTGTTTGTCAATGAATCACTTTGATTTTTGATTTGCATCTTTGTCACATAGCTTCCTTGTTGTTTGTGGTTGCATCAGTGTTTTTTTTTGTTTTTGTTTTTTTTCTTTTATTGGGGGGTGTAAAAAGTATAGTATTAGATTATTTTATCTTAATATTCAAGGTTTTTTTATCAGTGGGACTAATTACCAGGGAGAGTTTTATTTTGGGTTGGCAACTAGTCTGTATTTTAGTAACTTTAATTAGGCTTTAGTGAGTTTATTGACTAACATAAGGTAGATACATTTCTCTTTCACCAGTAATTAACTGCTGATTTTTCACTTATTGCCACAGTGTAAAGTTGATAAAAGCAGCCAGGGTCCACCTGTTGTAATTATTCGTGTATAATGTGCACTCCTAATGTTGGGCTAAATAATTCAGGAAAGACACATCTGTGTATAATACGCACTGACTTTTTAGAACTAAATTTAGTATTTGTTATTTTTTATCCAGGTCTATATTATGTTTCGAAACACCATTTATGCTCTATTTAGAGCAAATGCATGGGCATTTTCATACAAAGAAAAAAATTAATCTCGCACTCAAAGAAATGATTACAAACCGGTACATTCTAATGGTTAGTAGGAAACACTTGACAAAGGGCAAAAAATGACTTGGGTGTGGAAGACAACATAAAGATGGTAAACTGACAACATAGATGAAACTGTCATGATGTCGACCTAAAATGTGCTTAATATCTATGGGAATAATTTTATTTAAACAAATTTTGTGTTTGGTTAATAATTTTAAACTCTTTGTTACACCATAGTTATTTGAACCTAAAGATATCACTAACTTTCAGTTATACTGTCCTAAATGTGACACACATGGCTAGAAAAATAGGTTAATATTTAATTCTTGTGTACGATACACACCTAACCTTTAGGCTTAAAAATATGAAAAAAACTAAACTAAAAATATTTACAAAACTAAACGGCTTATAATTTCAAGTCTCAAATAAAGACTCCTTTGATGATTAGTCTCACCTCCAGGAATTTATGAAAGTTATGGTTAGTTTGGCTCAGGGTCTCAAGTTAAAGATTTAATTTAATGCATAGTAATGCTTAGTTTCAGGCTTGTACAGTTGTCTGGCACTTTTGCCTGGAGATCTCTCCTTCTATTCAGAACCTCCCCATTGTACTAGGAGGAGGGTGGGAGTTATGTGCTTGTTTCCATCCTGGTGGAAGAATGTATAACTCAAACTTTGCACCTGATACAAAGATACATTAATACATTTCTTTTTCTTTTAAATTAACTCATTCATACATGATACACAACTAGTTGTCTAGCATAGTCTTGGTCAGCCTCATACATTAGACCAGGGTTTCTCAACCTTTTTAAGAAGCAGCACACCTAAGAGCAAGGGAAAATATCACTGCACAATTAGCAAAATTTTTAAAGGGTATATTAAAAAACAAAGTATTTAAAATAACATAATTGAAGAATAGTGAATAGAATTATTTGAAAAAACAAAGTTTAATACTTATTCATTTATTCAAATAATAATGCTGTACCATTTACAACTTCCACACACACACACACACACACACCATGATAATATTTTCACAGCACACTTAAGATATATTGTGGTATGGCAGTTGAAAATAACTGCGTTAGACTATGATATTTTTGTAGTATAACGAAGAGTTCCAAATTAAATCTCATGTATGAGGCTTTGTGCCTAGAGCTGATAAAGACGATGCCTATCTATAGTTGGGCATCATGCATAAATGGGTTAAAAATGATCACTGTAAACAAGTATTAAATACATTTACTGGCCGGAATGTTTGAGAAATTTAATTAAAAAAAAAAAAAAATAGAGCATTTACTTACATAAATTGTATCTATTAAAATAATGTATAAACAGAAAATATATTCTATGGTAATAGAATTACAACATATCGCACAAATAGCACCTGAAGATTGCATCGTGCTAGAGGTTTGAGTGAGTGTGTGTGTGTGTGTATATGTATATATATATATATATATATATATATATACACACACACACACACACACACACACATACATAGGAGACACAGTGGATAGCGGCTTGGATTGAGGAATTTGAGAGCAGAGTTCAAATTCCAGTTGAATCCATTACATACACTTACGTGCTGATAATCTTGGGAAAGGTATTAATCCTTTTCTTTTCTCTCCAGCTATGGATAAATAGCAGGACAGACTGGTTTCTATAGCCTTGGATGGCAACTAGTCTAGGAGAAGGACAACTCTGAATTCAAAACCTGCAGAGGGTTGTTTGGGGACCTTGTGGCACGTAGTGCACCAGGTCTCTGTATTCGGCCTTTCAAAAAGTGTGGTTGGCTCTGCACAAAGCCTTCACCACTATAATCATATCATATGTGCTGGTGTCTGGGCTGTCAGTTCCTAGGAACTGAGCTGCTTGACCCTTAATCAACATGATTTCACTGATTTGGTCATCTACCATGCAATTAATGAGTTCCTGTTGTGTTCATATCAGAACATTATTGTCCAGAGTTTGAACTTGACAGTGATCCAACCTAAACTAATCTTTGTAAATAACATTTTGAGTGCCTCTCTGCAAAGCAATGGATAGTAAGTTTCTCACAGAATATTACAAATACAGTGGCTCTTCTTTTCCTCTGTACACCAACATTCCCATCCTCCTCTTTTTTTTAATCATGTAAAGCCAATATCTGAAAATCAATATTCAAGGTGATACTCTTTGATAATTTTAAAGACATTATCTAGAAAAAGAGTAAGAGATATTCAAACCAGAGCAATTAGTATAAAAAATTTTTTAAAGTGCATTTTTTTTATTTTATTTTAAATAATTACAGTGGAAACTGAACCACATGAAGGTAAAAGGAAAGTCGAAGCCTTGTGGCCCATCTTCAGAATTCATCACCAGCGATCTCGATACATTTATGACCTTTTTTACAGACGACATGCCATAAGTAGAGGTAATTCTTTAAGTTTTTTGCTTTTGTTTTAACTCTCTTATTTATTTAAGAAAGGTGATGCAAAAAAAATAAATGAGTATAGATCACCTTGGAATCAATTGAATATTTTATTTTTTCAAAATAAATTGACACAAAGCTTGTCAACCAGAAACCAGAGAATTTCAATAAATTGTGAATTTTGAGACTTGGTCCGAAGAGGAATTTTTTGTTTGTGCTGATGTAGTAAATTAATTTATGATTTTTGTTTCTTTGCATCCTTCTATGTATTTGAATAATTACTATTAAGGAGATTTTTTTTGTCTCTTTCTCTCTTTTATCAGGTTTCAAAAGATTTTATTTTTAAATTTGTACTCTTATGAATTGTTCAATGTGTAGATAATCTATAGATTTTCTTTATTAAGGAACACTCATTTTTACAGATCAATATTTGGAAAAAAAAAATTGCTAAAAATGTTATGTAATTATTTTTAATAGTTGATGAAAGTTGTCGTTAAAATTTTTTAGTCATTTTCCAGATATTTTTGGAATTTTGCATTTTAAACCTTATTTCTCTTTTTTTTTTCTTTTGTAAAGAACTTTATGAATATTGTTTACGAGAAGGCATAGCAGATAAGAATCTGATAGCAAAATGGAAGAAGCAAGGCTATGAAAACCTGTGCTGTTTGCGCTGTATCCAAACAAGAGACACAAACTTTCAAACAAATTGTATATGTCGAGTGCCAAAGAGCAAATTGGAAGAGGTGAGTATTTCAGTGAGAAATGAACCATGCACTGTTATTTATTTTAGGAAAAATTGAAATTAAAGTTTATTTACACAATTTACATTGTTCAAACTGTTGTCTTCGTCTTTGTTGTCATATTCATGGCATTTCGGCCGATGTACGTACCAGCCTTCTTCAGGTGATTGTAATTTCAAACTGAGCCCTTTATTTCATCCTTTGGGGTAGATTGTTCTAGTGCCATGCCTTCTTCTTATCAGTTATTTCTCTTTAACTCAACTCCAAGTTTTTGTTCACCTCTGCTGTGACCAGGTATTGGACTCACAACTCTTTGGGTCAAGTTACTGTGAATTACTTCAATCAATGCTTTTATCCATTGGGCCATGTGTCCTTGAAAGGGGCAGTTCAAAATTCCAATTACAACAGCCAAAACGTGAATATGGCAACAAAAATGAGTTCAACTGTCCGAACAATTTAAATAATTACAATGCCTCATCTCAGAAATATAGACAGATATTGAAATTAGAGTGTAATATTAGGATGGGGAAATACTTTAAATGATCTAGAAAAGACGTGTGTGTTAGAAAAATCTTGTTTACCTTAAACCCTCCCCTTGAGCCCAAATCTCTGTTGGCTTTTGATCTATGGAGCCTGTAAAGTTGATGTAATAGTTGACAATTTTGCAAATAGAATATGTAGACTGTTCAGATTTTGGCTGATATAATTTGTATTCACTTTGTACTCATGCCTTTGAAAAAGGCATGAGTCTACCTTTTCCTAGTAGGTGTCATCTTAGATAACCCCTTGTTTTGGATATAATCTCATGTTTGTTACTTGGAGAGAAATAGATGGGTGATTACTTGATAATACAGTATGCATCAGATATACCTCCCACATAATGGTAAGACATTATCTAGATGATGACATCCTTGCCACTTGTCTAAATTCACTAGCACTATACAGGTGACTGTTTAAAATGTGGGAGATATTTCTGCCACACCCTGTACTAATCTTTCTCTTTAATAAGGTTTTACACTTTTGTTGTATCTCTGGTTTTCGAGATAAGACAGAAATAATAAGACAAACTCATAAGTAAGTAATGAAATAGAATCTTTACTATACGAAGGTACACTTAGCAATTGACCTAATGCTAACTCTGCTCAACTCCATTTAACTCCATAAACAGACGATTCCATTCTTTTATATCCTATATGACGGTTATAAAACTAAAATATTATTTTGACTTATTATAATTTAGACAATGTTTTAGAATCTGTATCAAACCAGTTCTTTGTGATTCTGTTGATCCAGTCCACAGTATTCAAAGAAAAACCTTTGTTGAGACATTCAAATTTTATTCACTCAAAGCTTTTTTTTTTTCACCATCGATCTGCAGAAATAAGTTGACAGTTTAGATATTTCAGACAGCATGTTACTATTGTATCTGTGTTTTCAAGATAAGAAAGAAATAATAAAGAAAAACTCATTGGTAAGTAATGAAATAGAAGCTTTACTAGATGAAGGTACACGAGGAAATTGATCTAATGCTAACTCTGCTTAACTCCATAAATAGATAATTCCATTCCTTTATGTCTTATATGATAACTTTAGGATTATTTAAAGTTCTTTATTTCTTTATTTATTGCTATGATAATGTAGAAAATGATTGTTCGGAAATTGAAAAAAAAAATTCAAAGTATAGTGAAGCAGAATTTATTTTTATTTTTCATGATAGAAGAATAGCAAAATTACTTTTAGGAAAAATAGTTTTCACTTCATCCTTAGGATACTTGAATAGTGATTATGTCTATTTTTGACCACTTAATGGTTTTCTATGTATGATATTACAAGTAGGATTTATGAAACAAATGCAGCTGAACATTAATTCACTCTATTACTTATAGAGTGACACAGCAAATTCTGTTGATAAATGAAAAAAAAAGTAACATTAATTCTGGTTGTGTTTCTGTCTGCATTTGAACCTGGGGTACATAGGCAAGACTTCAGCTTTTCTTACCATTGCGCACTATTACTACTCAGCCAGTTCTTAATCTAGCTTTAATCTGATCTGTCACACCCTGTGTGGTTTTATTTTTATCTAAACAAGTTTTGAACACTGAAAATGAAGGGGGAGGGGAAAGGGCCAAGAATTATTGCAAGCATTATTGATTGACAGAATATGACTATTATGTTTGTTTGTTTAATAAGTTTTAACTTTGTTTCATTATTCTTTTTCTTCCTTACAGGGCAAAATTGTAGAGTGTGTCCTTTGTGGCTGTCGTGGATGCTCAGGTTAAAAGCACGTTTGAGAGACACTCCAGGAGATGCAACATTGGATGAATGGCCCTATATTCACAAACTGTACATGATCTTTTCAACTCAATACTTTATATGCTTAATTATTATTGGCTGGCAAACATTGTAATTTCAGTTGATGTAATATATCTTCTATTTTTTTTTTTTTTTTATCTCACTAAAAGGCAAAAAAACATGACTTTGTTATTTAGTTGTTCTGATTAACATATTGTGTTTTCATATAATTCCTGGTAGATGCGCAGGTGGTGTAATGGATACTGGCTCAGAATGAGAAATTGGAGAGATGATTTCAAATTCCAGTCAGGTTCATTATATTCACTTATGCACAAGTACCCTTGGGGAAAGGTATAAAACCATCTCCTCCCTCCCCACTATAGTTTAAATAGTAGGACTTGTATCTGGTAAAGTAATTATTCTCAAAATTTAATTCAATATTTACTCATAAAAAAAAAAAAAAAAAAATTCTTACAATCCAAAGTATGTTTTAGCTTTAAATAACCCCTCAAAGGGTTAAGCTGTAAAAATCAAATTGATCCTATCATTTTTGAATATTTTTTTAACACACTTGCTTATAAATAATTTCTTTTCTAGTAAGTCATATTTAATAATGTATACTAGTATTATTATATACAGATAAGTAATGTTTTGTGCATACTAGAATATACATGTCCTTATAATGTTTATTGATTTATTTACAGAAAAGTTAAATTATTTTTTTATTTTTTTAAGAAAATTTTTTTAAAAACTGAACTGTTACTTCATAAGTTTCAGAATTTGAATGACATTTTTCTGCACTTTTTCTTTGGAACACTGAAAGTAACAGTTGAACAAAAAGAATGTGATATAGTGAAATTTATACACAGAATGTTATAATAATTTTTGCCCTCTCCAAGACATATGGTTGCAATTAGACTTTTTCATATAAACTGTGTATCAGCTTGTGTTTTGCTCCATAAGTGACCAATTTTCCATAATTCTATCACCACTGTATTTTTGGGTGCTCTTTTTTATTCTTTTAATTCCCTCTTTTTTTTTCTTTTCCCAGTTGGGGTTCATCTTGACGCATCTTTAACTATCAAGAGATATATTGTATATCATGAGGGAATCTTGTTAAGCCAGTAAATATCACAGATCTTTCATAGGCAGCTGTTGTGAAAGAAGACATCAACCTTTTCCATATCTTTTTGTGATTCTTCACTCGGAGATAAACAAATGAAATGTTTTACCATTGCAGATACACAATAAAAGATTAATATTAAAAAAAAGAATGAGAGAAATTTTAGTCTTCTTTATAAACACTTATTAATTATTACTTGTCAAAAACTTCTGCCTTTGTTTTGTAAAATGTAAATTAATTTTTATAATAAAAAAAAAAGTGGGGGAATGTAAAATTCATTCAAGTAATTTTTTTTAAATGCTTATACAAGAGTTTGTCCTGAAAAAAAAACATCTTGATCTGAGAGTGACGGGGTGGCAAAGAAAAATTGTGACGTTTAGTCAGATGTGTGTGTTCTCTAATCTTTCATTTCCTGGCATTGTAAACATCTTGGAATAGTCTTTCATTGTCATGACAAACACTGGCATTGCCAATCTAAGAGAGATAACTTTAGTACTGCAAAAACAAATTACTTGTGTGTGTGTGTGTATATATATATTAGGGTAGGTCGATTTTGGAACTGTAAAAAAATAACTCGAGGAAAGTTGCAAAATAACGTCAAAAATTACCACAAAAAATATTTTTCTTCAAAACTTCGTATTTATTTGAGCAATCGAACTTAAAGACAAAATAAATTGCGAATGTTATCATCATATCGGTGTCACCGGAGACATGTGTACCGAGTCTTAACGAAAAGAAAATAACGCTTAATAATGGATATTTTGAGTTTATTATCTATTCTATTATTAAATTAAAAGAAATTACTACAAATAAAAAATAAAACGCACTGAAATATTTAGTTTAAAATACAAATAACTACTCACGAACGGCGTCGTTTTTACTGGATATTTTTTCGGTATTTACCGGTAGTAATTACCTCCTCTTGTATGTTCGTTTTATTTTTGTCTACGCTTTTTTAACTAGCGCAAATATCTATTTTATTTTACATCAAAATATACTTAACTTAACTATTTAAAAAAAATACAACTTTTATAATTATTGTAATTTGTTTATATTTTGAAAATTAATGTTTTATTAAAAAGCCTGTTTATAAGCTAATCCCGGAATTAACTCTCTTTTATGTAAATAAACATTACTTTTAATTTAATAATGCATTTCAAACTTTATTTTCCAAATTATTTTGAAAAATATTTTTGTATAATTTCTGATAATACACATATTTTCTTTGTCAGATATTTTAATAAAAATTAAAGCATACCTTGAAATTTTGATAAGGCTATATAGTGGCTAGCCTTATCAAAATTCCACGGTATGCTGTTGAGTTGATCAGGGGTGATGTATCTTACAATCTTCGAGCCAGCCTTGCCAATGCATTGCTCTTGGATTTGAGGGCTATGGGCTTTCTTATCCCCAATATTAATATAAAAAGATATTTATATAGATAAATGTAAAATTGATAGAGCAAAGGTTAAAGTGAACACAAATGCACATAAACAGCATGATGAAAAGGTGGAAATTTTTTGTATTAGAGTTGATGGGAGAACTGACAAAGACACACTAATGTAGAAGGAAATAGTGGAGAAAAATAGACTGAAAAAAAACCCCCCAAGAGACCAGAACGCCACTTGATTGTCACAAATATGACACATGAAAGTGAATATCTGACACCTAAGGCTCTTCCTAATATTGGTGCAATTGTTGTGGTTCTGGCAGAGCAAGTGGCTGATGTTTTGCATGAATTCAACAGTGTGAGCACTATCAAGGCTATCCTTGTTGACAAACACTAATGCCAATTCAGTTTGTGAAGGTGGATTTGCTGCTGTTAAGAAAACTTAACAGAAATCTTCATACTATTAGTTGCCCCTTGCACCAAAATAAACTTCTGTTTAGAGCTCTTTTTAAACATGTAAATGGTACCACAAAAAAGCCCTGCCACATTTAATGGTCCACTTAGAACATTACATGCAAATGATTACTATAATTTACCCTAAATATCATTATTAGCTGTTGGCAGTCCTCTGGATTCTATTTTTAAAATTGAAAATGCAGATACCCTTAGTTGTGACCAAAGTCTCCTTTATGAATATACAGTGGGTATTTGTAGAGGTAAGGTGGACTCTAGATTTGCATCATGGAAAATTGGTTCATTAAAGCAGACAAGGTGGTTAACTTTAGGCATCAGTCTGATCTGCTTATGGACTCATGGTGCATACCCACGAAATATTTCAACCAAACTCCACAGTTTAATAAATTTTATTGTGAATGTGTATGCCATTTGCCAGTTTCAAAATAAAAAAAATAACAAGTTTCACAATCAGCAAATGTATATTTTCAATATCATCCAAAGGATTAGGAAGCAACCATATGAAATCCAACAGATCACATTGAAAAATATACAATACAATGCTTTTGCATTACTGCCAGAAAATATCTTATATTCAATGGTCAAATCTCATGAACTGGAAGTGAGAGAAGAAGCTATAAAAACAATTTTGGCCATTAGATTAGTAAATATTTATTCATATAAAACTGACTAAATTAGTTATACTGATTTATGGAATCATTTTAAGGATTTTATTTAATTTCACCATAAATATTAAAGCAGTACAGAGTGCAACTTTTTAAAAATAAATTAATTTTTATATTCTTTCAAGAGTGGGGAGCAAACCAAGAAAAAATTAAAAAGAATCACAACTATCAATTTTAAAGCAATGCACTGGAGACAGTTAAAAAATCTGTCATTAAGTGGAGTTTGTGAACCACCACTCACAGAAGAATTTTCTGAAAATGAACTTCGGGAATAATTATTAAATGGTACGAAACTTGACTTGCCAGATTTGCCCTCACATTCTCAAGGTGTGGAATGGGCAGTCAAGTTAACAACAGAAGCTTCCCAATCTGTGTATGGCTTTGAAGCAAGGCACCAGCACATAATATCAAAACATTTGTGTCAGAAATTGAGACCATCAATTTCATCTGAGGGCTCTTATATGGAGCTATATGACTATATATTACGCCCTATTAAACTATTCTTTATTTTTCCATATTTGTTTGTTTGTTTGTTGTATTTTCATTCAAAATAGAAAAAATCAATTTTTAATGTATTCAAATAATACTGCTTAATACATAAGGTAAAAAACAGCATTTCAAAATTGTCAGTGATAATGGGGGGGGGGGGCAAATTTACAATTTGAAGTTTACTCATAATTTCTACATTTTATTTCATTTTGATAAAACAAAATAACATTCCTGGATTTAAATAGTGAAATTGTTAGTCCAAATTTTGCAAAATCATAGATTTTTCAGTGCATTTTTGTCTACAATCTTTGATGCCAAATGCTCAAAAAACCGTTGAAGTGACAGATCTAATTTTTTGTATCAGTACTTAATAGGTCTATACACAACTTTTGGTACATTATTATTTTTGATATTTTAAAAAAAGTAAAAAATCGACCTGCCCTAATATAAATATATATATATATATATATATGTGTGTTTTTAAGAAAATGAAAATATATATATCTTCTTAAAAATGAACAGTCAGACTAGCTGCACATATGATTTGATTATAATGGTGAAGGCTTGTGCAGAACCAACCCCAATTTTGGAAGAATCAAATAAAAAGAATGGGTACACATGTACCACAAGGTCTTCACATGTCCCTCCTCGGCTTTTAGATTGTCAGTTTTCCTTGCCAATCAAGGCTAAAGAGAGCCAAGTCTGCCCTACTATTGAACTCCTAGTTAGGGAGACGTGAAGTGATGGATTCATACCTTTCACAAGGATATTTGCACATATGAATGTAACGGACCTGATTGGAATTCAAACTTGGTTCTCTAAATTCTCTATCAAAGTCGTTAACAAATGAAATATATTAGTAGTCGGCACCTGCTTGGATTAGAATCATCATCCTTTCTCTCCTCTGGTGGCAGAGATGTTTATGAAAATTTGTGAACAGGAGTTGTGTGTATGTATGTAAGATAATGTATATTTTTATATATCAAGAACAGTATTGGGAAATTATGATAAACTGGGAAAAGTTTACTTGTGACACATTTTGTCCTCCAGGACTTTATCTGAATTTGTTATATTGGTAGGACTGCATATATGCATAACAGAGGCGTGCTGTTAATTTAGATTCCCCCCTCTCTTTTATCTAGCTGAATTCATTTAGAGTGATTTTCTTTATCTTTCCATCACTTTTAAGTGGATATTCCACATTGCTATTAGATGTGCTAGGAATGGCAAAATAATAAAAAATGTGCCAGGGTGCAAATTTATTGTAGATGACTTTGCTATTAAGGCACCCTCTAGACATTTACATTTTAGTCTGATTAAGTCCTGAAGGACAGAACACGCCACAAGTAAATTTTTTCCACTTTGTCATACAATTTCTACATTTTTACACACACACATAAATCATTCATACAAAAAGTAGATTAGTAAAGTTAATGATATAAAATGGCAAAGATGTTTTTCGCCATTTATATCATTAACTTTACTAATCTACTTTTTGTATGAATGATTCATGTAATATAAATTGAACTGCACCACATATTTGATATATATATATATTGTTTGTTTCATTCTGTAACTTCTTGGCAAACATCCTAATCTTTGAAAACAAATGAAACAATGTACAAAGAGGAAGATGATCCTTGATAAAACATACCATCAATGTTTCATTAGAGTATGGCCAATGATAATATTCCTCTGTCCTCTGCCATTACTAGCATTTGTTACAACTGCTCAGACAAAGCACCAACATTTCATAGATTTTGCTGAAATAATTCTTACTTTTCTTGGTTAATATTGAACAATATTATATAGTAGTTACATAGAATTGCTAAAATAATTTGTATTTTGAGGACAGAAGAATATGGCTTTGATTCCCCGAGGTTTCTCTTAATTTCATTCTCAGTTTCCATCCATCCCCCTCTCACTCTCTCCATTTTTTCTCCCCTCCCCCATTTCACCCCAAGCAAGGTGGTAAAGCCACTAAGATGTAAAGTGGCATAAAATACTGAGGAGAGAGAGGACAGTGAAAACAAGATTCAAGGTTACAGATGATGACAATTGATGTATTTAATTTAAAGCAAGAAGCCAGAAGAGTTTCACAAACTAGAAGTTTGAGAGAAGAATGAAGAAATTATCAACAAAGAACCCTTCAGTTGCATCCAGTGATTTCAACAGTAAAATGAGACACATTGCTCTGTTTTTCTTCTCTATTTCCTTTGTTTAGGCTGATTATGTATCCGCAAGAATAGCAAACTTCAAAAGAACACCCCCCTTCCCTGCCATTATATTTTTCTTTTATAATCACCACCCTTATCGAGAATCCCTCATTGTCTGACCATGTCTGCTGCCACCAAGTATTTAGTTCATACCTCTACACCTTCTGCTCCATTCATCACACCTCTTGATTACTTATAGGTAAGTTTGTTTTTTTGTTTTTTTATTACATGCCCCCCTCTGCGGCCTCAGATCACTTTTACATATAATTGTGAGACCAGCAACTATGGAAGGCCTTCACTTTGTGATCTCTGCACTTGTTCTTTTTTGAGCTTCATCCCTTTGTTTCTCAAAGGCTGCTCTATCACCATTAGAGCTTGTCACCCTCCTAACACCCAGAATATGTTGGTGTACTCTGTCCACTCCAGTCGTTATCCCTCTTCTCTTCTGAGTTGTGCATAAAGCATTCAGTGGCTTCACTCTCACTTCATCTCCTATTTTGACTTAAGCTGACTCCTCACCCTCTTCAATTAACAGCACTACCTAGTAATGTCACCACTCGTAATTGAATACAGATTTTTATGGCACTGTCTCCTTCACTTGTCTGGACCTAGATGCTGTATTAGAAAACTCTTTCTGCTCTTGTCTTTATGGCATGGTGACGTCACTCAACAATCCAATTCTCACTGGTTCTATAACCTTCCATATGCCTAGCATTTCTTTAAGGGATTCTGAGAGGAATTCTATACTGTCGTCCATACTTACCCTGTTCCAAAAAAAAACTTCATAAAGCACCCTTGTAATTATGGCAACCATTTCATCCCAGATTACCTTCCAAATTGCTACCCACGTCAGCCTGCATTCTACCACTGACACACATACCACTCTCCTAATCAGTGACCAACCTCATCCAGTTGTACACTATTTACATTATTCAAACTATTGTCCTCATCTTTCTTGCCATGTTTATCACAACGTTTCAGCCATTGTACGCTCCGGCCTTCTTCAGGTGGTTGGAATGTCAAACTGAACCCTTTATTTTGCTCATTGGGGTAGACTGTTCTAGTTCCATATGCCATGTTTCATGATGTCATTTATCTCCTGTTAATTCCTCTCAAAATTCTCCACCGTCTTAACCAGGTATTGAACTCACACTCTTTGCGTCCTGTCACTGGATCTAACTAATGCCTTTATCCACCATGCCATGTGTCCTTGAGATAACTGACATCCATTAGATGTGGAACTAGAACAGTCTACCCCAGTGAGCGAAATAAAGGGTTCAGTTTGACATTCCAACCACCAAAGTAGCAAAGCATTTATTATAGAGTTTAGAGAGAACAGGAACCAGTTCAGGAGCACATTTCTTAAGGATTATTGCAGGGATGCCATCAAATCCATATACTTCGTGAGGATCTGGTTTAGGAATAATAGAAACCATGGATGGAGATATATGCATATCACTCAATAGAAATTCGGTGCTAAGTAGAAAGTCAGGCAAATGTACTTCAGATGAGTCAAGAGTAGAATTGGAAGAGAATTTACAAGCAAAACATTCTGCTTTATCAGCAGATGTTAACACTTTAAATTGAGTGAAGAGGGTGGTTAGGAGACTTACTGTTATTTAACACTGTTACAGAGCTGCCAGTAGTCATGTGAACAAACTTGTTAGAGGCTATTCAGTCCCTCATTCTATTAGCAAATAAAGACATACTCTTTGAGGACATGTTTACAATTATTTCAAGCAGTCACAAATATTCACTTATTGTGAATGGAATTATCATGCTGATTCACCTGGAAAATGTGATTCCTATGGGCTATAGTGGCTGAATGGACTTGTGTGAACCAAGGAGAATATTGTGATTTCACTTGATATTTGTGAGAAGGTGCAAAAGCATCAATGCTGGTTCTAATCCAAGAAGAAACTTCTGTGGCACAATTTCTCACTAGGAAGGTTAAGAATATCAATCTAAAGGGTGTCTTAAATAAGGTCATGAAATTAATCCTAATCAGTATGCTTTTAATAGAAAATCATCTTGTGAAAAAGTTTCCTTTTCTAATAGACAACTCAAAAGAAATATCAATAGATACTACAGCATAAACAGAATTGACAAGGGGACAGTTGTGATACTCGATAAGAGTTAGGAGAGGAGGTAAGGAACAAATCAAGCAAAGATTATTGAACAGATTTATTAGGGAAACGAATAGAGAAATCCACTATTTGACTGAGAGAATGAGCAATGGAAAAATTGAAAGTGAATACCAGTGACTTGATGTGATCAGTATTAAAATCCCCAAACACAAAAATGTTCAAGATGGATGTAGAGAAAAGGCCATTTCTATATTATCAGAAATTTTGTTTAATATAGTACATTCCTGAGGAGAGTGATAAAGGAAAAAGTGATAGCTAATAGAGTGCAATAATGAAAGTTGAAAGCACATGAAAGAATCATCTGGGGATTCAAGAGACAATTCCCTTGCAATTGAGAGATTTTCCCAAATATAAACACCAAGTCCATCCATGTGTATGCAAGAATCTTTTTAGTAAAATGGAAGAATTCATTGTAAGCAATAGAAGAATTTAAATTAGTTTTGCAAAGATATCTAGAGACTGTTTCAAGAGAAAAGATTTAACACTCCAGAAATTAGAATGATGTCAGAAATATTCAAAAAAGAAACTTTTAGATGGGGGTAGATGACATTTTTTTGTTTGTTGGTTTACATTTATATGTTATAAAATTTGTTTTGAGAAGAAAAAGGCCAAAAATAATTATCACTATCGTCTATAGCAATACAAACTGGCCAGAAGGTGGCTAAGACTAAGGCATAATATGGCTTTAGGGTTGCCTACTGTAAATACATGCAGGGACACTTACTCATGCGCAACATGGTACTACAAATACCCAAATATTATGTGACTGTTGATCAAAGCAGCCTAAGTGCTACCAAAGAGTCCAGGCTCCTTACTACAAGTCAGAAGCAGCAACCAGAAAACTGCTAAATTGGTACCCTCATAATGAAAATTCACAGCCACTGATCATCAGCTCAACAAAAAGATAAGACAGTTAAATCATTATGGAAGAAATAAATAAAAAAGAACCAGTAAACCATATCCTAAACAGGAGACAAGGGATAAACTGCTATACCTGTTCAATAAACATGGAAGGAGTGTGGACAGGGTGATAGTTGAGCCTATCTACTCCTATTAACCTGTTCACAGCACAGGAGTCTAGGTACTTTTATTGAAATACCATCTCTAGGAAGGTTGCTGAATAAGGTGCTCAATCCTTCTCAGGGCAAGGGGGATTACTAAATTTTAAAACTTCTCTTAAGGTTATACAGAGAGTTGAAATCAGATATTAACATAAAATTAGATCAATTAATCTCATTAAAATTAATAAAAATTTAAATATATAAACACTTTAAATTTTAAACTTTAAATATACAAACACGCACGAACATATATGTGTTTTACACTGGACATTGGGATAACAATTCCGTTGTCAAATGGACAACTTATTATTATTATAATTTCTGTTTAAATGATGAATAATAGAATTACAAATTAAAAAAGTTAGAAGGATTTTACGTTGTTGTCATGGATTTTAACCATCCAGTATGACTCCCATTTCCAGCATTAATATACTGTGAGGCAGACTACTACAAATATATGAAGGGTTACTTTAGAATGGTCCTCTCACGGGTTGGTTGGTTGGAAATAATGAGGGTTACTCTAGCTCTGGCCTTTTGAGAGAAAATACAAGTCACAATACCATATACACACATAGAAACATATATAAATAAACATATTCCAATTTTTGTTTGTGGACTCAAAGCAAAAATATCTGTTGTTACCCAAAATATTAATCTTTGGTTTCCCTAGATCTGTAGATTTTTCAAATTGCAATTCCATTGGGAATTTGTAGAATAACCTTTCCAGAGATGTCTTTAAGAGAGAGAGAGAGAGAGAGAGTGAGAGTGTAACTTTTACAGAGATATCTTTAAGAGAGAGAGAGAGAGAGGGGGTAACCTTTCTAGAGATATCTTTGAGAGAGAAAGGAAGAAAAAAAACTTTATTTATTGTCTAAAACATTCAACCAGTCAGTTAAGTGCCATACGTGATGCATGCTTGGATGATCATGTCTTTTGATTTATGACTGATTAGGCAGAAGATTTTCTGCAATAGACTGGTTGCCAACCAAGTCTATAGGATCCAGTCTGTCCTACTATTCAACCCATAGCTGGGAGGGAGAAGAGATAGATTTAGACCTTTCCCAAGGATATTAGTGATGAACCTGACTGGAATTTGAACTCAGCTTTCTGATTTCTCATTCTGAGCTGTTATCCATTTCACCACCCCCACATATTGTGTATAAAACATTGCAGGGATGAAATTCTTTTTGAAACTTTGGAGAATCTTGTATTGTCACTGCAAAATAGGTGTATTTACGTTCTACAATAAAAAATGCATTGTAATTATTAATTACTTTCCCTTTTATGTTTAATTAAAACAATTATACTTATTTTATCTGTAGTGAATTACCACACATCCATACATACAAAAAACAGGAAGTGTTTTTAAAAAGTTTTTCTCAGGTGCAGTTAGTTCCACAAAGACAAAGCTTGACAAACTTGAAGAAGAGAAGCAACTCAATGACTATCAAATTCAATGGGTTTAATGTATAGAAGGGTGTATGCACAATAGGTAAAAAAGGCTTGCAAATAAAAATTATATTTGTGGACTTAACTGTTAGAAGAGTGTCCAAGGAGCAAGTGGGATTTGCAGTCACATCGCATCTGTAATCTGTGGGATCAATCTAGCTGGATTTTAGGTGGGGGAAAAAAATATGAGTGTCACATCCACAAATACAACACAAAATTATAAACAACGTGAAGAAATAAATTGATGATACAGCCAGATACATTCAGTATCTGTCTATATTTCTGAGATGAGGTATTATGTACACTATTTACATTATTCGGACTATTGTCCTCATCTTTGTTGCCATATTTATTACAACGTTTCGGCCTTTCAGTATCTGTCTATATTTCTGAAATGAGGTATTATGTACACTATTTACATTATTCGGACTGTTGTCCTCATCTTTGTCGCCATATTTATTACAATGTTTCGGCCTTTCAGTATCTGTCTATATTTCTAAGATCAGGTATTATGTACACTATTTACATTATTCGGTCTATTGTCCTCATCTTTGTTGCCATATTTATTTCAACATTTCGGCCTTTCAGTATCTGTCTATATTTCTGAGATGAGGTATTATGAACACTATTTACATTATTTGGACTATTGTCCTCATTGTCACCATATTTATTACAACGGCCGAAACGTTGTAATTAATATGGCGACAAAGATGAGGACAATAGTCTGAATAATGTAAATAGTGTAGCCAGATACATGTATTTACATATTAAAAATCAATGTTCCTTGTTGTAGCCATGAAGAGACTAATAGTTCAATTGTTCGAAGTGTTTTTGTCACAAGTGAGGAAATCAAGTGGTATGGTACGCAATATGTGTGTGTGTGAAGCTAACGAAACATGTGACTGTTCATTGTGTGTGATAGTGATTTTAAAATACAGTGAACAAAAAGAGGAGATACAAGACTTACTTTTGTTGTGATGTTGTATGCAGAAAAATCATCACTGACACGTTGTCATGGTAACGTGTCTAAACTGTTGATCAAGGCCTGGTATGGTTCACTGATTGTCTTTTGCAGACTGTCATTCACTCACTGTGTTGTTACAGATCTGGTCACCGACAGCCATTTTTATTTCTTTGGGTCAGCTCCAAATTACTATTTGAGTTTTGCATGGGGAATGTACTCGGTAACCTGAGCCCTGACCTATTTCCAGGTCATTTGGAGTTCAGTTCAATTGCACAGACGTAGTAGAGAGTACGCTATATGACTTGTCATATTCAATTAGGTTCCAGAAACCACTTATTTAATTTGGAGCCCTGTTTGTACAGAATTGTAAAAAGTTTTTCATATCTACTGAATTTAGTAAGATTTATTTGTAGGCATCTCTTACTTGTTTGTACTTCACTTATTGTCCATAAAATACAGGCGTTTATATCCTATGAATTCAATAATGTCAAAAAGGATGGCTTGAATAAACATGTTTGCTGTGTCTGTTAGTTGCAAAAAAGGAAGATTTCATGATCAAATTTACCATGTAGCCCCAAGAAGGGATCCTGATTGGACAGTAGTTAGCCAATCAGAATCCTTGATTTGTAAGGGTTTCAAGTTCAAGGTTGATTTTTGAATGCTAAAAGGTTAGAACCCTTTACTATGCCTCTCAAATTCTTATAGCTGAAACAACAGCCAGATGCAGAAACCTCAAACACAGAAATACTAATAAAATTATATCTCTGCACATAGGGATTGATGCACATATTCTGGCAAGAATAAATAAAAATTCCAAATAAATACAGCCTCAATTTCTAACCAATCAAAGGAATTGTTTTTTTGTAATCTAAAGATTAGCCACTTTGGATGCTTAAAAATGAGATTAAAAAGAAATTCTATTATTCAGACTATTTATGGCTGACACCAGCCAATCATATTACTTTGAGGGGGAACCCAGGTGTATGCATATTCATTACATCATTGTCCAACCACAGGAGAATTTACACTTGATCTTCAAAATTCTTTAGTCTCTCTGTGGCTGGCTTGTAACCTTGTGCCTTCTTGATACTCTCTTCTTGATGTCAAATGACTTCTGTTCCTTGATGTTGATTTGCCTTGTCCCCTTGCTGTCAAAATGTCTTCTCCTCGCATCTACTGACCTGAGCTCTATATCTGGAAAATTAAAACAAGACCCACCCCCCGCCTCCTTCCCTTCGGGTTGTTACTAGTGCTTGAGACTGTCGGAGTTAGCTCCTCCTTAATTCCCTAATTGTGCACTAGGAGTCGCTCTCCCTACACTATAAATACTGAGCAACTTCTTGCCTCGTTCTTTTTTTCTGCTTTGTATTTCAGCGGACACATTTAAAAATCTAATCTCTCAAAGTGATCAGCGTTTTTGCCCACTTGTGGGAAAACACCATGAAACACACATACACGTACGTACAAACATTCACCAAAGAACAAACTCTTTACGTCCACACACAAACACAAATGTTAATGTCTTTGTCACTTGTAAATTTGTTGTTTAATATACATATATTTTATCTACAACAATGTCTTGTGGTTATTCTTCTTGTGTGAGTCCTGTTTTTTTTATCAAAGTTAAATTAATGTGGTAAAGTCCACCACAAGACCATGTCTCTCAAAGGTCAGTATATATGAAAAAATAATTTTCCATAAACTGAAAATGGATCCTTCACAAACTTTTGCAGTTTTTAACTTGTGAACCAAAAAAGATGTACAAGTGTAACAATTTTTTACATAAACCGTTTGGCCTTCATAAAAATACGCTTCTCTCAAAAGAACGTGTATTAAAAAAAAAACTAGCTGATAAAATATTTATTCAATGCTAACATTTTTAAAATAGTAAAAATAAAATGTTTATAGTTCACTTCACACTCATGCCCTTGGGAAAGGCATGAACACGTTTCTTCTCCTATTAACTTGTCTAGAAGGACAACCCCAAATTGTGGTGCGGACAAAGCAATGGGAATCCACACCTCTATGTTTGCCAGGAAGTCATGGAAATTCAGATATTAAAATAGAGGGAAACTATGGAGAACAATGACTGCCTTCGTCCTGGAAGGAATATGGCATAAAAAAAAATGCCACGTCATGTTCAAACTGCAGTTATGTCCCTTGAGAATCTTCAACGTGAATTTTGATAGCAGTTACTTCCCTTGAACTGTTCGACCAACAGAATAGCAAAATTTTAGTAACGCACGGTGTGTTTCTTTTTACTTAACACTGTTGCAGTTTTCATTCCTTAAAGACACTATGTTGGTGGATTGTCTGTTAATCGTCTTTATTTCCATCTGTACAGCCTTACTAGGTGAAGGTAAGTACTAAATAAATTATTAAAATTTTTTTTTAAATTTAACCTTATGTAAAATAAAAAAATATTGATATGCAAGAAACGACACGCCTTTTCTTTTCCGAACAATTTTATTTTGGATAAAATAAGGTCTTTTTTACGATACGGAACTTCTCGAGTTTATAGGTTTCGATCATTACTTGTTCTTAAAGACTTAATTATTGGTTTTAGTAGAATAATTTGGGTGTAGTTTTCACGTATTTTCTGTTTATTTAAATGTCCGTTTCTGTTTAATGAAAAACGGAAACGTGTTTTTCGCGTCTTAGTTTTTCTATTCGAAACAATTGACCCATTTTCTTCAATTTCTGCTACCGAAGCCCAGTGTGGACATAAATGTTTAGGCGCACTATTTTGTTTTGGTGTGTAGTGTGTGTACCTGCTGAGTTTATGCGTAAGATTTTTTGATGGAATTAAAAATGTGGCAGATATATTCTGCAACATTTTTAAGTAATAATTATTATTTTTTTAATCATTTCAACCCAGTCAAGGCGAAAAAGCCCCTAAAGCGCAAGGGTCGGGGGTTACTGAGAATGAAAATAGAATGGTGAATGATACTGAGAATATGAACAAGGTTTATGAAAATTTGGAAATAACTCGAAGATATCACCATTAATCTGAAGATATGGGCAAGGAAACATGTGTACAAGCAGAGAGGGTGCTGAAAATTATTGGCTCGATCAAGAAGACATTTCCAATAAAGATTTTTTTTTTTTTAATTTCTGAGCACTTGTTCGCTGTTTCTGTTATTGTACAACTGAAAAAGCTCTGATAAAAATATGGTTGCATGACAAATTAGCTCGGTGTTTCTGTTAATGTGTAAGAAGAAACTTTTTCTTTTAAAAAAAAAAAAAATGAAATTTTAATTTTTAAATTTTCAACCAAACAGCACTTACTGTCTGTAGTTGTTAAACAACCTAAAAATAAATGTTTTTTTTTTTTTTTACTTTTTTGAGTTAATATATATAATAATATAATAATAATGTAGGATTTATTGTTTTTTTTTTTTTCTACAACATCGAAAAAAACTGTGTTTAAAAAGTTCTATATTATTGCAATTTCTAAACGTGATTTATCTTTAAATTTCAAACCTCAAGTCCCCACAACTGACAACATATTATTATCACTTCAATCATCCGTACTATAAAAAAATCAACCAGTTTCTGTTTGTAGCTTTTAGTCTTCTTATTTATTTATAAACCACTTTTGCGTTAAAATGTGTTGGTAGCAGTAGTTTTACTGTGCATGTGTGAATATCTATAATTAAGTACACGTGAAAATCTGTTTAATTTAATAATAGACTCTGCTTAGAACAAACTAGTTTTTATTGGACAGATCAATTACGTTGTCGGCATGACGAGCTCTTTAAAAATTCGTGTACCTAAAGAAAAAAATACCGTAGCCGATTGACTAGTTTTAGTTTTCCTAATAGAAATTGTGGATTTTAAAATAGAATGACTATCCCGTAAAGAAAATTTAAAAAACTTATTTTTGTATTTGTTTTGGTTGGGTAAGTTTTGATTGAATCCATTACATTCACTTGGGAAAGGTATGAATGAATCCTCTTCTTCTCCTCCCAGCTATGGGTAAAAATAGCAGTATAGACCGGGTTCTATAGCCTTGGATGGCAACTGGTTTACCGCAGAAAGAAATGCCAACCGGTTGCAGAAAAAAAAAACTGACTCGTCAATCATGTATCGAAAGATACATGATCGGCTAAGAAGAAGCGTGTATCACGCATGACACATAACTGACTGACTGAAGTTTGTTAAAAGTAAAACTTTTTTTTTTAATGAGAACCTCTTTTAGCGGGTTTGCCAATCTTATGGTTTTTATTCATGAACTGTGGTTCTAAAAAAAACTTTGATTACTTACGTACAGATTGGTATTCACATCAATTTTTTTTTTTTAACAAAAATTGCAAATTTAGATTTCTGAAATTGTATTTTCTGTTGAATGAGTTCGTTTGAGGTTGCCTCCATTTTTTTTTTTCTTGGGTTTTGAAAAACTAAGAATATTTTTCAAATTCTAATCATTAATCCATAATCATCGCTTTTTATGAACAAGACTGTTTAAGATAAAATGCATTTAGGAAAAAAGATCATTCTTGATGAAGTAGAACAAAAGTTTATAATTTTTTAAAATAGTAAAATTTATTTGTAATTTGGTTGCGTAGCAAAATATTTTTAAGTGTTACTGCTTAAGTAATAATATATGTATGCGTCAGTCAGTTTTAAAAAATACAAAAAGTATTGGTGATTGCTACATCTTATTTGGATGAGAGTCACCTCTCTCATCTCTTGTATCATTTGTAATGACTTCTCTTTCATTTTGGCGTCCATGCCCCCCCCCCCCCAGATGACTCTTGAGATCAGCATTCAATTTCATAGGTATCAGACATATATGACACTTAAACTCTGTATCCTTGATTGGATCTGCATGCCCTACAATTCTCCTGTCTACCGCCATGTACCTCCTCTTTTTTCTGGTTATGAAGACCTTTTATATGGTTTACATAACCATAATCCAAGTAGTTGTCCTTAAAAAATATTAACCTGGTGTTATACCTGATCTTAGTAAATTTATTTAACTGCTGCTTGAAGGAGAAATCCTTCCTAAGTCTGTGGTAGGCATCAAGTCTATGGGTGAGTGCTCATACCTCTCACAGTACAGACCTATCAGTCTACTCAATGTCATTAGCAAACTCTATAATTAAGCTATAATTAACAAGAAGGTTGTTGATCACCACAATAAGATCAATCTCTTCAGTGACAAACAGTACATATTTTGATCGGCCTAGTCCACTGCTGATATCCTAACTGCAATTACTCACAGAATTAGTGAGGTATTAGACAACAAGTACATTTCAAGGTTGATTGCATTAGATATTTCAAAGGCCTTTGACAAGGTGTGGCATAAAGGATTACTGCACAAACTCTCTAGCTATGGAATCACTGGAAGAGTCTTCTCAATTATAAAGTCCATCCTAACATTTAGGTTCCTGAAGTTACAAGCAATCAATGCAGCCAAGGTTCATTTCTTCGTCCAATTATCTTCTTATTTTACATAAATGATCTACCTAAGATTATACACTGATCATTTTTGAATATCCATACTGATGATACAAAACCTTAGATGACCAGAGCTTAGCAGCTGATCTCTCCTTGCAGCTCAGTTATGGAAAAACTGGCTAGTCACATTCAATACCTTGAAAACCAAACTAGTGACATTCCATCATTGTGATGAATAGATGTTTCCTTGGAGACCCTGTGCCTTGAACCCTTATTGGGACTTATACTCAGCCCAGACCTCAATTGAAACTTTTGCAGAGGATCCATCTCTAAAGATACTGAAAAATGATCAGTCCCTGTATCGTTCCAGCAAGTACCTATCATCTACCTTTACAAGAGCTAGGTCAAAAATGGTATACTGTTGCCATATATGAGTAGGAACAACTCAGTCTTTGCTTTCCACTCTTGATAGAATTAAAAAATGTCAAATTATTTTCCACCATACAACCCCTTTCTTGTAGACATGACATTGCCAGCCTCTCACTGCTCTATTGCTATTTTCATGGAAAGTGTTCAGATAAACTACACTGCTTAGTTCTACCAGTCTTAACCTTCAGGGCCACCATACCATGCTCATTCTAGTGAACCTCCCTTTGTGTTCCATTGTCGAGATGTAAGTTCCACTCAAACAGCCTCTTCCCATGAACTGCTGCCTTGTGGAACTGACTCCCAAGAGGATGTTTCCCTGATCACTACAATCTTAATTTGTTCAAGTGTAGGGTCAATTGTTATCTTCATCCACATAAGCTGTGCCTCTTGCTCTGTAACCCTCTACCTTAAATGGCTCTTGGGTTTTGTACAGGGAAAACATCATGTAAAAAAACCCCAAAAAAACCATGTGCTCACATGCACCACATTTCCAAGTTTGTGTATTTGTTGACAAATCAGAGTGCGTGCCTCTTTGGAGATCACACTTGATCTGAGCATGCCTCTTGAGACATTCATCCTCAAAGGTTTTGCATCCCTGCATAATAAAAGGAAGGATGCAAACACCTTTGAGGATGAATGTTTCAAGAGGCACTAAAAGATTAAAAACATGCATTTGATATACAATACAAAACTTACCCTGTTTCAAGCAAAAGAAAGAGAATTACCTTATTTAAAAATGGCATTCTGTTGGAAAATAGAATAATTGTTCCTGCTCTATGAATTAAGTTTTTGTGGATATTTTGGAAGCTATAGGAACTTAAATTGAACTGATTTTTAATAAGAAAATCCTGCTATACTCTTTCACCTTGAAAACCCTCTCCGGTTATTGTCTGTCCAAGATTTAGTATCATTATTGGATATGGAGTTAGTGTAACAGATATTAGTACAGAAAGTGGAATTGGTGAGACGGGATCAAATTTTAGATTAGTCTGTTGCTGTTTCAGACAAATGCCCCTGGGAAAGGCATGAACGCATCTCTTTCATCAGCTATGGATTAAATAGTAGGGTAGATTGGGCTTTCTAGCCTTGGATTTCAACCAAAGAGAAGGATAACTCTTAATTCCTAACTGAGAAGAAGGCAATGGGAATCCACTACACTGTTTTTCTCAAGAATGCATGACATTTCACAGATAATGAAGACAAGTTAATGGAGAGTCATTGCCTATGCCCTGAAGCGACATGGCATTAGAAAATAAAATTTGGATAAGAAGAGAAGGAATAAGGTTTACTGCACTGTGGTATTTACATGAATTGATCAGACATTATAAATAAAACAAATAAAAAAGAACATTTAGAATGAGAGGCATGAGTACAGAATTTTCACTTTGCATGCATTTAAAACATACTTTCTCTGGAAGAAATGTATTGGCAAAATAAAGAAGGAAAATAAACTTTACTATAGTGTGTTGTTTTTTTTCTGTAAGTAGTTTTATTAAGTTAGGATAGATTCTGAGGCAAAGTAAACGTTTTTATTACATGGTTTCAATCAGCCTTCATCTTTGTTTTGTTACCAATCTGATGAACATGCACAATATGATGAAACTAGATATAGAGTATTAACCAAGAAGGATTTAGGTTGCTTAAATGTTGATGTAAACTGCAATAAACTGATATTTATGTGTACAAATGGTGAAGATGGGTGATAAAGCTTTTTGGAACAAAGGCAGCCTTTTCAAAGTTACAAAAGATTGAGGAGTTATTAAGAGCTGATGTGTCTAAGAAGGGACAAGAAGTGAAACAAGCACAAAACGTGGGTGTCAACTGCTGCTTCACAAATCAATTGTTTCAAAGAAAACTACAGGATTATGTCAAGTCGCATCCACACTCTGCAACATTTTTGTCTGGCAAGATACAGAATGAGTTCATTGAGCTACTGAGCAACAAAGTATGTTAGTCTATCCTACATAGTCAAAAGAAGCAGATTCTATAGGATTATGTTCAGCACAATCTCAAAATTGGAACAAGATAGTCTTGATTTGAACAACTGTCATGGACAGATTATGACAATGCTGCAACAATGTCCAGTGTCCAGAAATGCATATCACTGAGAAAACCTGAAATCAATCTTTGTGAATGATGACTTTATCAAATACCTTTTGTATAATCTATAAAGCACAGGTACAGGTGCTTTTGCATTTGTATTGCTCTTTCTAATAACATTTTGAGCATAAATATTGTATTCCGTGTTCCAGTGTCTTTGAACCCACACTGTTCTTGTCCTATATCTGGCCTGATTCTGCTGCGGGCTCTATTCATCAGAATTCTGATGAGTTTTGTTATCTGGCTCATTAGGCTGATTGTCTGATGGAGTTCCCATTCATTTGCACCTGGTTTCTTAGGCAGTGCTATGAAAATACATCTGCATACGCCTTTTGGTGTAATATTGTAGATTTAATTCATTATTTCTGTAATTTTATTGAAAATTTTGTTCAATTTGACTAGTGCTGCTTCCACTTTGCTTTTTAATATTTCTATTCCATTGATATTTCTGCTGGTTATTCTCTTTTGTCGTGGAAGAATTCTCTGATATATTTGTTCTAACTTTGAAGTATCTGTCTATATTTCTGAGATGAAGTATTTTTACTATTTGCCAAACTGGGATAGAAGGGTACAAGAGGATAACAACACCCAGAAAACAGCTTTGGTTTGCCTATCCTACGTGAAGGGATTATTGGAAAAATACAAAAGATCTGTGGTCCATATAATATAAGGATGACCTTCAAAAGTGGTTCAACACTTCCAAGTAAGACTCCTCCATAGAGGAGAACATGACTAAGGACTGTGTGTACACCATCTTGTGCAGCTGTGGTAAGAAATAAAAGAGAAACAGGCTGTCCCCTTAAGGTAAGACTGCAAGAACATTGTAAAGCCATAACACAAGGGGAAATAGTAAAATCAAGCATAGCAGACCACATATGGTGGGAAAAGGGAGATCACCACCTCCTGTGGGATGAGGCTGAAATAATAGACAGAACATTATTATAAAATATGAAAACTTAAGGAATCAACACATTTGCTAGGCCACAGAAATCTTATAAGCCGGACAAGCATAGAATTGAATACAATATGGGAACCAGTAATATGGAGTGCTAGGAAAAAGCAATAACAACAACAAAAATTGCAGTATGAGCTCTGGTAAAAAAAATTCTAACTGAGACATTAAGTTTATAAATCTTAAAAATTCATACACTGATATGCTCAAAGAAACATGGCCCAGTGGATAAAAGCATTGGTTGAATCCAGAGACTTGACCCAAAGAGATGTGAGTTCAATACCTGGCTACTGCTGTGGTAAACAAAAACTTGAAGAATTGATTTGAAGTGAGATAACTGAGACATCCGAAAGAAGCATGGCATGTGGAATTGGAACAATCTACCCCAGAGTGTACAACTGCTGAAACGTTGTGAATATGGCAACAAAGATTAGGACAACAGTCCGAACAATGTAAATAGTGTAAATAATCTTTGGAGATCTAATATCAGCGTTCAGTCCTTGGATTTTATGCATCCTGTTGATGAGTATGTCTTTTGTTCTTTTAATTCTCTTATTTCTTTATGCATATCTCTTTTATCTGTGATATTCATTCTTTTTATTTTTCCTCATTTTTCATTGAGCCATTCCTCTTTAGCCTGCCTGCATTTGTTCCTTATTAATGTAGTGTCCTATATTCTATTCCATGTCTTGATTTTATCTCTTTTTCATCATATCGAGAATCTCATCTGTCATCTATTCATTTTTCTTTCTTTATTTTCCATTTGGGATGATCTTGTTTGCTGATGTCACTAAGGCTTCTCTTAGAGAGTCCCACTTTGAGTTTCCATTTTCCTTTTATCCCTCATATCTGATTTCACGCTGTTCATATATTTCTCCTTCAAATTAGGATTATTCAAGTGTGTGTCATATTGCAATTTGGGTGCTGCCTTAAGCCTCTTCAATTTTGTAGTTTCATTCTATGTCTACATGTAACTGGAAGGTGATTGCTTCCACAGTTGGTACCTGGATAGGTTTTGCAGGGTACAAATTTTAGTAAATGCAGTTTTGGTTTTTAATGGTAATTTTGATGCAAAAAAGTTTTAGCTAAAATTAAAATGCTAAGAAATAATGAAGAATAAATTTGATCTTAAAATGAGTAAAACATAAAAGTTAAGTAAGCATTTTTAAAAGTATTAGGTTGGTGCAAAAATAATGACGTTATAATGTCGTTTTTTGATGTTACATCAAAAAACGACATTATTACGTCATTATTTTTGCACCAACCTAATAATTGTCAATTGATTTGCTGACAAAATGTAAAAACTTTCAATAATGTTCAATTATCAGAAATATTGAAAGGAAATCAAGAGGTAAAAAAAAAAAATCATCTATATTTCAAAATTTTGAAATCTGTAATTTTGAAAACCTTTTAAAAATATATTTGCAGATTTTTTTTAAAAATTTAAACCTCCAAAATTTGATTAAAAAAAAATATATTTGGATTGATTTGGTTGCCATGAGTGATAGAAAATGTATTTTTTTAATTAATAAGATTAAGCATGAAAAAGAAATAATTTGTTTGAAAACTAAAACATATTCTACTGTTGTAAAGGCAGGAATATTATATAGCCATACAATATGAGAGAGAAAAAACACCTTATGTGTAAGGTACTGTAGGTATTATACACAAGGTAAAAATTAGGAAAAGGCAGTGGCCATTTTGTTTAAGGAAAATTTTTTTTCATCCAACAAAAGAAATAGGAAAAAAGTACACACACTCAAAAATATAAATATGCATTTTAAAAAGGGTATTTTGTGATTGTCAATTTTGTAAAATTGCAGATAGTCAAAATAGTTTTTTTTTTTACTTAGTGGCTGAAGGTAACATTCTAACCTTTAGCATGCTGCGTTATAAAAACAAATGTAAACCTGTGATTAGAAGGTTTGATTTTCATTAGGTGCTCTGTCACTGTGGCCTTGTGTCATTAGAATCTTAGGAAATACCTCTGAAAAATGTATTTTTCTAATTTTAATTTTCCTTAATTTGGTATATATTGCAAGAAATCATTTTTTCTCAAAGTTTCAATTTTTAAATGCTTAAATTACATCCTTGTATGTTTACATAATGCATATTTAACTGAAAGACTTTCAAATATTGATTTTTTTTTTTTTTTTTTTTTTTTTTTTTTTTTTTTTAAATAATTGTAGTGTGTAGGGTGAATGTTTCCTGACTTGTAACTATTGTTCACTTTTTGTACTTTCTGTTTTTAACCATAAATATTTGGTTTATAATCTTGATGAAAATAATAAATATTGTTAAACTAAGAAAGTTTAACAATATTTAGACAATAACGTTTAAAAAAATGTAATGACAAGTCCATTAAAAAAAAAAGGCTACGTTCAAATAAAACTAATTGCAAAGTGCATTTGACATATTATTACAAATAATGATATTAATCATGAAAAAAAAAATCTTAAGATCATTAATCAAGTCCATCCATTTTATAATCAGCCTAATTTCATCCTTATTTATTTTTAATCTATGAAAATAGGCTTGTTTTTACAGAAACCACATAATCTCTGAATTGCTATAAAAACTGAGTTCAAATTCCTCTTCTTAAATATCTCTACCCTTTTAAAGTGTCTATCACAAATACTTTCATGTCAATCATCTGATACATGCTTGTAAAATAGCAAATAAATGGGATGTTTTGAGAATAATCAGAAAAACAAAACATTTTTCTTTTATTTGTTTAATGAAATTGTTTAATTTTTTTTTACTACTTGTAGCTTCTGGTAAAATTACATAGCAGCTCTTGGTGACCTCAGCACACTTTAGTACAGCAGTTTTAAAAGTTAGTCTTTTCTTTTACCTTTATAAAAAAAATGTCTATTTTAAATCATCTAAAATAAAGCTATTATCTAGTTTGTATCATAAGACCTGTGAATATTGCATTTTAATTTATCTTATTTTTGCGTTGGTCTTTTGTAAAGATATAAAGTAATGTTTGATTATCTAACTGATTTCTTGCTAAAGTGTGGGGGAGAATTAAATGCTCAAGCCTTAGTCTTGACACTGCAAACTTAAAATGCTTTTCTCTTTTTATACATCGATTTATATGAACTGGTATTATTTTTGTCTTGGTTATTATAGTTACAATGTCTTGGCCGTTCTACCCTTCAGCCTGTCATATTTGGTAATGTTCTTTTGAATATGACAAGCAGCTGAGGGAGGAGTGTGTGTGGAGGGAGTACAACAACTGGGGTGTTGACTATTTACAACCAGGATAAAAATAGCACTCTAAATGAATCTATTCAAACATTAACTTCTCTTCTTCTCTGGTGACATTAGAAGAGTTTATTTTTTCCTAACATTTGCCTTTAAAGATAACTTAAGCCTGGTGAAATAAGTTTTATCACTTAAAAAAAAAAATTACCCCAAATTTATTAGAAAAATAATAGCAATAATTTTTGGATGTGGTATTTGTTATTTTTATTTTTTTTATTTTACCTCAAGCAAGGCAATAAAGCCACTAAGACTCAACTCAAGCGATTACTGAGTGTGAAAGACTATGAAAAAAACCCATTAAAGAGTGGGAACAGTAAAAGAAGAGGAATCAAGAAAACAGTAGATACCGTGAATATTAGAGAAGGAAAGGTTGTGGGGGTGGATACGCAATTTTTTTTTTTTTTTTTTTTTTTTTTACTGGTTTTCTGGTATTTCTTTTTATTTTACCTGTCATGAAAGGATTTTGTTTTAAGAAGAAGAAAAAAAAAAAAAAAGAAAAAGCCAAAATAATTATCACGCTCAATTGTTAATGGTCATACAAACTGGTTAGAACATGGCTAAAACTAAAGCCCACTGGAAATACATGCAAAGACACCAACCCATGCACGACAAATGCCCTGTTATTATGTAAGTGTCAAAGAAAAAAATTATTATTCAGTTCTGCTAGAAAATTTATATTTTTGGCATCATCTTACGAGTTAAAGGCTTGACATATGCACAAATCAATTTTTTATGAGGGTCCAATAGCAGAGCCCTTGACTATAACAACCAAGATGAAAATATGAAAGTTTGATTAATTTAATAGGTGAATACTTCTGCTTTGGAGAAGGGAAAGCTGAGGAATTATCATTATACTGACTTTTTCTTGTCTTTTATTATTATAGACACAATGTTTCAGTCAAGTATCCTCTGGCCATCATCATATGTGTTGATTATTTTGTTATTTTTTCCCGATAAACCATTTCTCCTTAGTTCCTGCTGAACTCATGTGTCTATTTCACTACTTGATTCAGGATTGAACAAAATTATCAAAATAACAATTTTGTTTAGCAAAAGCCATTGTAATAGTCAAATGTGAAAATTATCTGAAGACTCTAAAACTACAACCACTGATAACCTTTAGGATGGTGGCATAATGGATATAAATGTTACTTAATCAAGTGTTGCTGTAATTTAGTGGTTGTGAGTTCAATCTCTGGATCAGATAGTGAAATAATATACTCTGGTTCAGCAGGGATAAAATAACACAATAATCAACACACACGATATCACACATCAACTAAAATAATAGACACCTGATGATGGCCAGAGGATACTTGGCTGAAACACCATGTCTATAAAAATATCTATAATAATAAAAAATGAGATTAATAGTTTAAATATTTTAAAATATGTAGGGAAATATATTAAAATCTGATAAAGAAATCTAATGACAGCTGAGTAAAGCCACAGTTTTATTTGGGTTTTTATTGATAGGGACCTTGTATAAGGCCACAATGACCCCCAAGAGAAATGAGACTTGCAGGTGTGCTAGCCTAGGCTTAACTAGGGATCATAAATTCTTTTATTAATTGTTGTAAGGTGTTGATAAAAGTAGTTAGAGATTCTCTAGAAACTTCTGCTATCGCAAAGTTACTATTTATCCCCACCTTTGAGTAGATATGTAGATGCCGGAATTGAAATTATAATGTTAAGTATTATTACTTGCAGAATAGCCAACATTATTATGAATTTGTCAAGAGTTGTAACTAATAAGATAATGTGGAAGTTTCAAAATCAGGATCTGATATTGATTGGTTGGCTTTGATTGATAACATTCAGAGGACCTCTGAATTTTTCTGGTGTCATTAATAATGAGTGGAATTCTGTAGAACAAGTCTGCCATATCAAGTTAACCTCTAAGATAACCAGACCAGTTCTGATTGAACTTCTAATCTGACATCTTGAAACAGTTCTGTGTTCTGAACCTAAAAGAGTGGTTTAACCTTCATTGTTGATCCAGTTCCAAATATGCCTGCTAGCAGACAGCCTGATTCTAAGTCAAGTTGTTACTGTTGCACCACTTCTTTGTTCCTTTTGCTTCTATTTCAAAACTAGACAATTGTGCTTGAGAGAATTGCTTCTGAATAGGGTCATCACATAGCTTACCATTTGTCAATGCACTTTCTAACTGATGATTATAAATCTTTTCAAAGGGTCCAACTCCTCATCAGAATAATATGGTGTGCTGGATCTTTTGGAAACTCTTAATTCATTTGATGTAAAATCAGTAGATTAAATTCTCTGGAATTATTTTAGAATCATTATGGAATTTTACAGAGAAATTTTTCTCACATTTATTAAAAATTGAAAAAAAATTTTATCAAGCAAGGAAAGACTTCTTGCTTCTAGCATTTTACTTGGAATCAAATTTAATACTTTTTTTCTTTTTAGTTTGAAATGCCTGCTTCAAGCTTTCAAAATAAAGGTTTCAAAATGTTTAGAAGAGTTATTTATGTACAATATATTTTATTCATTTCAAAATATTTTGAAGTTTTTAATTTTTAATTGACTAAATCCAATACATTTTTCCTACGTATTTTTTCTCATTCAAGTTTTTTCTTTCCCTTTTTAAAGGTCTGACATGGTTAATGGTGTACCGAACAGACAAGTATAAAAAGTTAAAATCTGAAGTAGAAAAGCAAAGCAAGAAACGTAAGTATTCAATCTTTTGTGGGCATCATTTGCTGTCTTTCTCTTCATTTTCACAAGAAAATCATGTTATATAGCAGCATTAAATTATTTTCTGATTGACATAGAAATCAAGACTCGAACAAACACAAATATCAATCGATAAATGATTTTCTAATACAAAAGTATTTTTCATTTCATTCTTGTTGACTTTGGGAGCTTTACTCACTCATTTGTCTAATCTATGTGATGCTACCTCTCCTCCTTTCTATGGTAGGATGGCATCTAATATATATATATATATATATATATCTTCCCAATTATATATATATATATATATATATATAAATAATTGGGAAGATCCTGTTTCTGTTTGTATATTTGTTGGACTCAGAGGAAGGTATTAGTGTAAACAAAACAAAAAAAATCTTCCTTATGGAAAAGGTGGTTTGGTGACAGATTATAATTTCTTTTATTATTAATTGGTGTGCTTTGAAAAAGCAATTAACCAAAACAATCCCAGCACCCCTTTTTTATTTTTATATTATTTCTTCTTTGGAAACTTGACCAGGAACAAATAAAATCTATTTATTTTTTTCTTTTTTGATACTAATTGCTTGAAGTTACTATATATGACTGTTGAAAATGAATAATGAAATAACTCATTTTTAATTGACAACAAAGATTGTCAAATAGACATTTCTTAGTTACACATTTCATTTCTTTCACTTATAGTGAATTTAAAATTCTGCTTTACTTGTCCTAATAATATAGTACATCATCATAAAACAATGCAATGCAGTTCTTTTGCTATATTATAATTGGTTTTCAACCTGTCTACACTAAGATGGGCCCTTAGGCTACATTATCAATATGTCTTTGGTTATCATTTTTGGCCTTGTGACTATTATAGGTAACACTATCAGGAATTTAAAAAGAAATGTTCATCTAAAGAGATAAATGTGTGCCTATAATTAGCAGCTAAATAGACAGGTCAAGGCTGATGTCTACAATTGATTTAATGTGTGCCTATAATTAGTGGCTAGATAGATGAAGGCTGATGTCTATAATTGATTGAATGTGTACCTATAATTAGCGGCTAAATAGACAGGTCAAGGCTGATGTCTACAATTGATTGAATGTTTGCCTATAACTAGCAGCTAAATAAAACAGGTCAATTCTGATATCTACAATTGATCCCTTGAGATAGAATTATGAAAGTACACTTGGAAGTCCTGTTGCTGGATTGATATTTACCTTTTAAATTATATCAAAACTTTGCAATAAGTTTTGAAAGAGGGGATAGTCAAGTTGAATGTCAACTCTATCCAAGAGAATGTTGAACTGTTAAAAACTGGACCATATTGCTGTGCCTGTAAATTGGGCAAGATAAGGCAGTTTATTTTTTTCTCTTTTTTTAAATGCTGAAATATCTTTTTAGATGAAAGATTTTCATTCTAGTTGTACTCCATCTCTTTACTGATGCTTTTTTATTACAACATAACAAAAAGCATGAAATTGAAAATAAAGCACAGTAGCTTCTAATGACTTTGATTTTTATATTGGGAGTTCACTTTTCATAAATTACATAAGGTGATGTCAATGGGAGACTGGCTGCTGAGGTGTGGGTTCTGTGTTCAAGTCTCCTTGGAGGCTATTGCTTTATTTCTGATTTCCTATTGATTGCACTAATGGCTGAAGTATATATAATTTTAGTCAGTCAACAGATGTACATTAGAATAAAAAGCTCTGTAATTCAGTGATGATTAAAGGGAGGATCAGCAGTGTGCTGTTGAATTCAAGTTCTCATCTGACAGAGTTATTAATTTAACAAAGCTTTTTTAACAAAGGTATTGTAACACTAGGTACAAATACTTGCTGCTAATTACATGTGAGTCATGTTAAAAATATTAAAAATTATAATAACCAAAACTTGAACATTTAAATATTATTGTACAAGAATTAATATGACAATTTTTTGGATGGCTACACAGTATAAGGCATAATTTTTTTGCTTTTATTCTGTTCAATTTTAATTTTTACATGGGTGTCACTTTCCTCAGCAACAATGTTTTTCTTTGTTTCTGACAATTTGTCATTTGAATTTTTTTTCTAGTGGAAAAACAAAGAGAAGCCGGCATGGATGGAGCTGACAGGAGTCAAAAGAAAAAATTGGGTGAGTTGATGACAAAATGAACATTTTCTTAATTAGAGGAAGCATAAAAGTTTGTCTTGTGACACATTTATTAGTGCGTGTTCAGATTGTAGTAGTTGTATCATTTGAATGTAACTTGACTAAGTGACAGGTCAGTCAGTATAAATTAAGATGAAACCTTTTGGAATTTCTGAAAATCTTCTTTGCATAGATTATTCCAAAAATGGTAACATTTGACTCTTGAAAATATTGAATCAGATTCATTGTAATAAAAGGCAATCTTACAGGAATCCTCAGCTTCTAATTCCATTTTCGCTAAGTATGTAATGGCAGAAGCTGAATTATAAAATTAAAGTGACATTTTGCCTTTCCAGTACTGTTCCTCTTTAATGGGAGTCATTATAAATTTTATATTATTGATATTTTAAATTAGTCTTTCCAGAATAGTCATTTTTCTTACTTTTTTTTTTTTTTTTTTTATAGTGCAAAATAGTAAAATCTAAAATGTTCTTTTTTTTTTTTTTTTTTTTTTTTTTCAACAAGGTTTTCTAAATTTTTTTCTTTAGTTTTGAGTTAGTGAGTAAAGAAACACTTTCTTACTTTTCATTCTATTTTTTCTTTTTTTTTTTTTATAAAAATGAATAACTATGATGAGATGAGGTATTTTAACTCTTTACATTGTTACATTGTTCAGACTATTGTCCTCATCATTATTGTCATATTCACAATGTTTCAGGTGTTGTACGGTCTGGCCATCTTTAGATGATATATGTTGGAATTTTGAACTGAGCCTTTTATTTAGTCCATGAGGGGGTAGATTATTCTAGTTCCACGTGCCATGCCTTTTCTGTATATCTCAGTTTCAGTTATTTCCCTTTTGCAACTCAACTTTCTAGGTTTTTGTTCACCTGTGGCCAGGTATTGAACTCACAATTCTTTAGATCAAGTCACTGGATTACTTGAACTAACGCTTTTATCCACTGAGCCATGTGAAACTGATATCCAGAAAAGGCATGGCACGTAGAACTAGAACAATCTAATCAGTGGATGAAATAAAGGGTTTGGTTCAAAATTCCAACGTATAACACCTGAAGAAGGCTGGAGCGTATAACAACTGAAATGGGAATATAACAAAGATCAGGACTATAGTCCTGACAATAGTGTAAAAACTTTTACAGACAGATTTTGAATGTTGTAACATTTGACAAGAGACTTTATTTACAGTTTGCACCATTTTGATTTGTTTTAATTTTTTACTTTAACCTGTTAACTTTTTTGAGGTCTCCCCACCAAACGACGATGACTTTTGGTGAAGGAAAGAGTCACATGACAATCAGAATCTCTTTAATGATCATTTATGAAAAAAAAATGTTTTATTTATAATTTTTAGAACGTCAAGAAGAGAAATTGAAAAATAACAGCCGAGATTTGTCCTTGGTAAGTAGGCACATCCCAAATCCTTCAATGGACTTTTTTAACAGAAAATTTGGTCTTGGTTACATTTACCGTGTTTATTTTGAGAGAATAACTTTTTTTTATAACAATTCTCTAAAAATATAAATGCAGTAGGAAATGGCCATAATGGTTGATAAAACTTCAAAATGGTAAATATTCAGTTTATTAATAATGCTTTAATATTACAAATATAATAGCCTCATCCACACGTGGAAAAAAAAAAAAAAGCAAGCGCTCAATAACATCAACTATGAACACTGCCACATTGTGCTGACCTTGTTTGGAAAATAAAACATTCCCTATAACTCTGGATGCATACATAAAACAATCCATACATTCAGTTAAAAGTAAAAATAAAATCATCCTTGATAATGACTAAAATTATAGCTGAAAGTGCTCAGACATACAGAACATTTGGACAATTTCTACATAATTTATGTCCAGAAAAGAAGAAAACTTATAAGAACACAAGAAAAATAAATAAAAAGCTCAACTGCAGTACGTTGTCAATCATTTTTTTTAATGAAACTTGTATAAAAAAGGGATTGTTGCCCAAATACACAATAAATATAAGTAAGCAAATAATGAAATAGCTTTTGTTTCTACATACCATTTCCACAACAGAGTTTCATGTGGATAGCAACCATCAAATGGACATTTCCACCTGATGATTGCTATCTGCATGAAACTCTGTTGTGGAAGTGATATTTAGAAATGCTAGTTATGTAATTGTGTGTATATGTAAGCATTTGTGTACTTAGTGATTATTTTATAGTACATCTATACATACATATATAAAGGGAAGTTGTCATATATATATATATATATATATATATATGTGTGTCCGGCTAAAACTAAAAATCTACAGTGAAGATTCATCTTGTTTGTAGTTGATGTGCATTTGATTTTTGTAGAAAATATTTATTTTTGACTCTGTGTTCACGATGATTGTTATTCACTTTCGGAAAAATTAGTCTAATTTGGTGGTCTATAAGGTGGTTAGAGAAGCCATTGTTAATTAATGTCTGTTTTGCATTATTGAGTTTTTTAAGAAATAGTCGAGAAGATGAATTCTGGTGTGCTCTTTTTAGGATGTTTTTTTATCACTGCTATCTTGTATCTGAGTGGGAATTCACTCTTAAAGTTAAGGTGGCAAGAGTTCCTGCTAGTCTGTTTTTTTATACAATAAGATAGTAAAAGTTTTGTTATATTCTACGAGAATATCTAAGAATGGGAGGTTTTTTTTTTTAACTAAAGCTTGTAGGTAAAATAACACACCAGCAAAATCAAAATTACAATGAACGAACATTATTTATGAGTTCAAATGCCCTTTAAAGAACATTGTTCCTGATCAAACTGAATTCATAAATAATTACATCTGTCACACTACTACATGCCTTTCCCAATGCCTTACGTTACACCTACCTGACCACAGCTTTATTAGAACCCATTTAAACACACACACACAAACTTGCCAGACTCCAACCGAAATCTACTAGTAGAAAATTCAATGATTAAAAATAAGGGAAGCTTTAATAATAATAAAAAAGAAAAAGCCAACACTCGATAATATTAACTACAAACACGACCATAATGTGCTGTGTTCAGAAAATAAAACTTACCTATAACTCTAGAAACATATACACAACCCATACACCCAATTAAAAATAAAAAAGTGAAATCATCCATGATAATGGCTAAAAGTATAGCTGAAAGTGCTCAGAATTACATTACAGGATATTTGGACAGTTTCTACACACTCTGTGCCCAGAAAAGAAAACACTTGTACAAACACAAGAAAAATTACTAAAAAGCTTGATCGCAATATTTTGTCTGTTGCTGTTAATGAAATGTGTGTGTGAGTGTGTAAAGCAATTTTAATACTCTGATTCTGTTTTTTTTCTTTATAGGTCAAAATGAAATCCATGTTTGCTATTGGTTTTGCCTTTACCGCCTTACTCAGCATGTTCAATTCCATGTAAGTCTCTTGCCTTTTGCATCCCTGTCATATTTTTCTGACATAAATTTGACAACTTCAATGATTTTCCCTTTAAGTGGCACCAACACTTTACCCATTTGCTTACTTCTCCCCCAAGTGTTTTTCAACCAACAACGAATATATATGCTCTTGGAATCTGTTGTTTTATTATAAATCACCAAATCTCTGTAAATGAATGACATTCATAACATACTGACAGCAATGAAGAATAAAAAGCAACTTAGAAAATCTAATGATTCACAAGTTTAACTTTTATTTTACAAGTATGATTCCTAAAGAAATTATGTATATGTATGTCTCTTAAAACTTGCACTGATGCACAGTGTTGTGCAGGCCAATTGTTGTTTTTCTTTTACTCTGCTATGCTACTGTCATTTCTTTGTTTCAGAGATTCATGTCTACTGTAAAATGGTATCAGAAATTGTTCTAATTAAAGCAGTTGGTTGATTTAAACGTTTTTGAGGTGTTTCATATATTAACATATTGTAGTTATATTTTCAAAATGTACTATCTAAAATGTCAACATAGCTTGCTTTCTTTTACTCTGAAGCTGTGTTCTAAATGCAAAGGTAGTTACCACTCTGAAAGTGTAAAAGGGCTTTATTTGAATAATTAAGCAATTATAAAATTCACAAACAAAACAATTATTCATTTACAAGGATTTCAAAGGCCAGATTATAAATGAATAACAGTAGTTTTATTTTAAAATTAGTTGCCTCAATTAAGAACTGTTAATTTGGGTAAAATATAAAACACATACTAGTAGAAATAAATGCTAAAATTGGCTTTATTTGATATTGCTGGTTTATATCATATTCACACACAAACTTCTTTCAGATTTTTGAGTGGATATACAACTTTCAACTTTATATTTACTTTTGTAGATGAAAATCTGGTTAGTGTTGTTAGTTTTTAAACAGGAAAAGGTGAAACACAATCACTGAACGTGAACTTTAAGGATGATGATGCAATATATGAGGAGTGTCATTTTCTTAAAGGCAGTCAATTGGGCAATTGACCGAGTTATCCAATATTTAAACTTTTATTTGTTTTAGACAAAGTAATGACAATTTCAGATGAACATCCCCCCCCTTCCCCTCCATCTTGACTTTTCCAAATCTTTTAAATTAGACCATATCATGTTGAAAACACCAGTTCTCGTACGATCACCAAAGTTAAGCATAACCGAGCTTGGTCAGTACATAAGTGGGTGACTTTGGAAATACTGGGTGCTGTAACATTGGATATATGGGGATGTAATGGATAATGGTTGGAAATTGGAGAACTGGCTTCCAATTCCAGTCAGGTTTGTTATATTCATTTACATGCAAATACTTTTGGGAAAGGTATAAATCCACCTCTTCTCCCCACCCCCAAGCTATGGTTTAATTAGGTAGTGATTGTATAAGTTAATCATTATTTTCTCCAATATGTTCTTGCATTCTAAAAATATTTTCTGGTTTTAAATAACTTGCAAAAAATGAATCATTCAATCAATTTAAATAAATTGAACACACTCAGGAATAATTGATTCTTTTATAAACTACTTCATTCGATATTGGTCAGTAACTGGAATGAACAAATACACTTCTCTCGATGATAAAATCAATTATGATAGAATTTTTAAAGGTTGATTAATTGTCTTTTACATCTATTTCTGAGTTGAAGTTTAAAATGCTTGAATAATATTCTCCATATGTGATCATGGCCACATATAAATTATGCAATAATATTAATCCTCATTTTTGATTGGTTATCACAAAACTTGACATTAAATCTTTTTCTTATGTTGTCATGTGCTTGAATTCTTAGCTTTGTTTTTTTTTTTTTTTTTTTCTAATTGACCAGATTTTTGTTTCTTTGATTTTGTTTATGTAATCTCATTTGCATATTATTTTTTCTCCAGATTTGATGGTCGAGTTGTAGCCAAACTGCCCTTCACTCCCATATCACTGATGCAGGGTCTTTCACATCGAAATCTGGGTGGAGATGACTACACTCATTGTTCATTCATTTTCCTCTACATCCTGTGTACCATGTCCATCCGACAGGTGAGAATGAATACTGACTTTGTTTTGTCTTGACTTTTATCTTTAAAAACAATTCTCTGATTGAATCTGTGTGCAATATTTATAGGATCAGTTCATCAGAATAGAGAAATTGTATATCTTTAAAAAACATCACTCCCTGCTTTATATAATGCTTAATGAATTTAAGTCAACAAAAAAGTATTCAACCAATATGTAGCTTTTGTTGTTGTTCATCATCATTGTCACCATCGTTGTCATCTCACATGACGACTTGATCAAACTGTTCATGTGTTTTGTTTGAGATGCCAATTTATAAGCAGGGAAAATAAAATATTATTCCTGCTCCTCTACATTTTGTAGACATTTTTCAGAATTTTGATTATTAGGAATCATTGAATAAAAAAAAACAATATTTAATCTTGAAAAAGAAACCTTTTAAAATTCAATTTCTTATTGTCTTAATAGTAAGAATGACTTTCTAACTATTTGTCTTTATATGAATGACTAGTTTCTATAATTCCTGAAGTTAATTGATATTTACTAAGTTTAACAGTATGATATTGTTGGGTGGGTGATGGGAAAAGGAAGATTGTGTAGCTTTCACTTCTTTTAGGTAAGGAACGGAGGGGGGGTGACTGTCTTGAAAATATGAGTTAAAAACACAGGCTTTACTGACCTCTAACACTGGCAGGAAGTCTGTAACTGTTTCATCTATCATAGCAGACCAATACTTAGTCTGGCACAAGGCTAAAAGGGTTGAGCACCAAGTGAGTATCAAACTGGCTCACTAAACAGTACTTCATAGTGAAGCGCCTTAATATGTTGGCTCCCACATGACCCATTTGAAGGTCATAGTGGTATGTCTGCAAGGCCCACACAACCCTCTGGTGGGTCATTTTTCAGTTTTTCTATGAGGATTATTGGGAGTTGGATGCTTTGATTACTTATGAGATCATGGTACATCAGAAACACATTTTTTTTTCTAAAAAAATTTAAATCATTTTGAATATAGAAAAGGAGAGTGGGGAATTTTTCAACAACCCACAGGTGATTTGTGTGGGATTCTGGGTTGTAAAATGGACTTGGGTACCAAACAACACACTGGTGAGTTATGGGTAAATAATACTACATATGATATCTTTGCCTCATATTTAAAACAATGTCAAAACATAAAGTCGCTTGTACCAAAATTAATTAAGCTATAGTGTTGGGACCCTGGGGCAACAAGGGGAATGAGGCTTGGGAGCCAACATGTTAAAATGACCCAACTAAAAACCAGGAGTGCCTATAATATGTATTTTTTTTTTGTTTGGCTTTTTTTTTACATATAAATGTAGATCAGTTTTACTTTGATCTATGTTTGTTAGGAAGGTTTGCTTATATATTTATAAAAACTAGGAATAATACCCAACTCCTGGCTGTAAACACCCAGAAATAACTTGTACTTGTGCTGGTCACCACATACAACACATCTAAGTTTTTGAATATCAAACCTTGGCTGCACTTCAGTGAATGTGGCTTGCATTTGTCACAATTAATCATTTATGTTGTCTAGTGGATTCTTTTCATTGTCTACCCGCTAGAAAATGACATAACTTTGTTGATCTAAGTGAGATTCCTGCCATGCTGTTTCTTTGGGTAGTCTTGATGGAAAAGGTGTAAAACTGGCAACAGAAGAAAAACAATGCTTTTGAAAAATTATCAGCAATTTAATTAAAGGTGAAATATAAAAAAATCATACATCAGCTATGGGGACGTTTCAGCCCAGTCACTTCTTCTCTACACTTGAAACACTGGGAGACATCTGTTAAGTAATATGGGAATGTTAACATCTCTGCAGTGAATAAATTCTATGGCAGATATTCTTTAATGAAGGTCAGGACTGCCAGTTTTCTCTTGAGTGTTCAATCATGAGGCACATGCTCTGAGAATCTGGGTAATTATATATAATATATATTAAAACTCTACTGAAAGCTCTGATTTCTGTATATATGCATACTCTGTTTATATAGACTTCAGTCCAACAATTGACATGACAACCTGTTAAATCACCCAGATGGCCATACCATGAAGAGCTTTTCAATTGTGGCCTGGATTTCTAAATTTCCAAAATTTACATTGAAATCAACATGAATATGCCAGATAGGTTGCTGAACAAACAAATCCTAATGTACCAAAAATCCTGTGGACTTTTGGTAAACTCATCAGCTTAACAAGAAAATATAACTATAACCAACCTAAGTAAGAATGTAGGTCATTATTTAAAGTAGTAAGAGGATACAAATGAAAAGATTAGAAATTGACAAGGTATTCCATTTTACTGAAGCAAGCTTTAAACATGTGTTATCACCACCTCTATTCTTTCTTTTTCTCACTGAAGCCAAACTACATTTCTGATTTTTTTTTTTTTTTTTTTTTTTTTTTTCTAGCAATCAAAGTGGAATAAATTGAACTAAAATTGGAATTATATAAAAGCATATTGTTTTAAGTTAACTCAATAGTTAACATTTGTTTGTTTTTCTTCTTTTCAGAACATTCAGAAAATGCTTGGTCTGGCACCCTCACGTGTTGCCAACAAACAGGGTGTGGGCTTCTTTTCCCCTCCTCCCCAGTTTGGAAAGTGAGCCTCCAAGTAAAAAGTTTCAAAACCTGCCTGGATTTCCCTTAATTCTTGAACATTCTTTTTACACCTGCTGAACATGGGCAGGGTTTATTCAAGGGACAATCTAATTTTTTTTTTTTCCTTTTTTAAAGGAAAAATCACAGAAAGCAAAAAAACATTAAAATCATGTCCTATTTTTTATCAGGAAAAATTATTTCAATTTACTTTTTTTTTTTCATACTTCTAACCATTTCTTTTTGTTTTAAATTAAAATTTAAATCCTTTTTTTTTTTTTTTTTTTTTTTTTTTTTGTGTGGTGTTCATGGGGAGTAAGTCAAAAACAAAATTCCGAAGAAAATCAATAAAATAATTTTTTTTCTTTTGTGCTCAAAATAATTTTTTCCTCAAATTTTTTTTTTTTTTTTTTTTTTTTTTTTTTTTTAAATTTTATTTTTATGTACACCTTTTTGGTGGCTTTATTGAAGAAAAATACATTGTGAATAAACCTTTTTGTCTATATTTCCTTTAAGCTTTTTGGATTGATTTTGATCAAATTAAATCTTTTGTGTCTAGCTATAATGTCTTCAATTAAGGATATTAAACATTAGATAACTTTTAGGAAAATAATTAGTGTATTAAATTAATCTATAAAGTAAAAAAAAAAAAATTCATCTGATTCCTCCCTTGATTTGAATCTTGCTCTAATTTTTTTCCAAAGCTCAATTGAACTTTGAACAATCCTTGGTACATTTGAAAATGGACTGATCTTGCAAGCCATTGTCTTCTGTGGATTGTGATTTAACTAGAATAGATAAAACTACATTTAATAAAGCTAAAATATTGAACTGAAGCATTGACAATTATTACACATTTTTATCAATATAATCACTCCTTTCCCTCTTGACTATTGTTATACTAGTATTGGTAAACAAAGTGGATTGGAAATAAATAAGCTTTTTTGTTTACATTCTCTGTTCAAGAAGACTTAATGTGACTGCTTCTTGAGCTACAAAAGTCAACAATTAAAGAAGATCAAACTGAATCGCATATAATTTTATTCTACAGACTTCTCAAGGAAAAATTGAGAATTTGTTTTGTTGAATAACTTGTTTCTATTTCTCATCAGTGTTGATTACTAATTCTCATCGAATGACTGAGTAGACACTTTTTCCTTTTTTTTTCTATTTTTTTTTATCTTTTAAGAAATCAAAATTTTAAATTTTCAGATCCCCCCCCACCAGCTTATTAAAATCATTGTTTATTTTGCATTAATTTTTTTTTTTTTTTTTTTTTTTTAACCTTTTAAATGAATTTCAGCCTCCTCTCGTTACTTTAAGATCTCTCCTTTTATTGCATATTGAGAAAAATTCAAACCTTTCCCCCTCAACTATTAAGACCTTAATTGTTTCATAATTTTCAATGCTTGTCTAAAGGTTACCTCATATTGCCCAGTTTTTTTAAATATTTATTTCCTCTGATTATCTTTTATTCTGGTTTTAGCCTTCAATGAGGATTGAACTCCCTACGCAATGGTGTTTGAAAATCACTGTTAAAACCTGAAAGTGCTTAATAATGAAAAATGCCTTTGGAAAACTAAATCAAGTATCAAGAATACGAAAAAATTTGCTAGAAGCAAGAAGTGTTGGACTGCTATATAATATCAGTCCTCCTATATGCTAATTTTCTAAGCATAGCTTAGATGTGGCATAAGGCCGAAAGTATGGGGTACCCAGTGAGGGTTGAAGTCGCTATTCAGTCATAATTAATTGAGCAAGACAAGTTTGCTAGCCATTAAATTACATTGAGTGCCCAACATTTTACATGTCAGTCCTCCCATATGGCAGTGAATACTGGACAATTTCCTTGCAGAAGAAGAAATGGCTTGGTGTGACAGATGTGGTTCTACTGATGAAAAGATCTTTACTTAGGTTGTCAGGCTGTAAAGAAAAATTTTGCTGATCAAAATTAGCAATAAATTTAATCTGATAATTAATCAAATATCTTTGTTGTTTATAGTCATTAGCATAGCAGACAGCCTAAGAAACAAGCTATGAATTGGAGAGATCAGAATGAAGCCAGTACTGAAGTTCACATCTGAGGAGTCATTTAACAGATCACAGAAAATGTGACACAGAAATAGGAAGGAGCCTTAGAAGGGCAAAAGATGCCTTCCAAAAGCTAAGCAAAGTATTAAGAAACATCATTAAAATGGAAAATATCATTAGAAACAAAGAAAGGAATGCTGAATTGTTACATAATATCAATATGATTGTAAGAAGACTGTGGAGCCAGTAAAAAGATGGACAGCCCAAGAAGAAAGCTATGAATTAAAGATATCGGAAGTTCAAGTATCTGGGGAGTGCTTTAACAGACAACAGAAAATGTGACATTGAAATCTGAAGTCATTTTGGAATTGTGAAAGATGCCTTCCAAAAGCAAAACAGTCTTAAGAAACAAAAATGTTAGAAATGAGGAAAGAGTTCTAAATTACCATGTAATATTGTTCCTCTTATATGGGTTTTGTTTTTGTTTCAATGTGCTATTTAATGCCGATAAGCATTTTTAAAATAGGTTTGTATGAATAGAATATATATTCTTTATAAGGAAACTGTAGATCCAGTTTCATTGATATACTTTTGTAAAGAGGATTGTTGTTGAGTCTAGTTTCATTGATGTATTATTTTCAGATACATGGTTTGTAGAGAAATTGATTTTGACACTCTCATTTGGTTTATGATTTTTGGTAGAGTCCTACTGTTTTGAGAAATAACAAATCATCCACTTCTACTTTTGTGAACAGCTCATGCATTATATTTTTGTCTTCAGAGAGCAAGATCTGAGCATTCGGTTAATATATGTTTAATGGCGTTTGTTGTTTCACATGCTTGGCATATTGGTTGGTCTTTGTTTAGTAATTACGAGTGGGTTATTCTCGTATGGCCAATGTGTATGCGGGCCAGTTATCACTTCTTCCTTGCAAGATTTTCTGGGAACTGACTTCCATTCTTTTAGTTTAGGATGAATTGTGAAGAGTTTATTGTGTGGGTTATCATCTCAACACCGTTGCCATTTCTTTTAAATGTATTTGTTAATAACCTAAAATCTGTGCATGGAATTTTAATCCTTGTATCCAAATTCACATCTAAAGCTAACTTGGCTGCTAGATGTGTTTTATTATTACCTTTAACTGATATGGCTAGGAATCCAGCAGAGTTTGATGTTTTTATGCTTGTTAATAATAGTGCTCATTTTGCATAACATTTTCATAAGTGGGTTGTTGAAATTTTTTTCCTCTTTTTTTGCTGAGATAATGTTGAGAGCTAGCTTGATTGCATAAAACTCTGCAGTGAAAATTGACTTTCTTTTTGGGAGGCGCTTTTTTTTGTGGGGGGTAATATTTTGTCTCATTGCTGCACATCTGCTCTTCTCACATTTTGAGCCATCTGTTATAGACAGGCATATGGTTAGGGAAGTTTGCCAATAGGTCCTGAAATGTGAATGGGTGCTTTTTTTTTTTTTTTTTTTCGGATGGGGGGGATTATGTAATTCTATCAGGACTTCGTGTTGCTTGATAGTCCATGGTGGAATACTGGTTGCCATTGTTCTTTGTATATTTGAGAGTGTGGTGCCTAATTCTTCAACAATGGATTTCATCCTGAGTCTGTAGAATTATCTTTTTGTTGGAACAGATCGCAATAATTCGGTTAAAAAAAACTGCTGTAAGCTGAGTTAGTTGGGCATGATTTTTTTTTTTTTTTTTTACATGTTACTGTAGTGCCAGTTTAGTGAGCCGGAGATATGGCAGTGTTTTATTAGCCTCTGTGTATAAGCTCTCCACTGAGGATGTTTTAAAAGCCCTGAGGCCTTGATGACAGGTTGCATTGAGAATTTTTAGCCATTCAGACAGTTCAGAGTGAGACACAGTGCAGAGTTGTGAGCTGACAAGGGAAGCCACGGAGGTCGCTGAGAGATTCCACACTTCCTGCCAAACACAAGAACCTCCGACTTCAGCCTTGAGCCAAACTTACCAAAACAGTAAAACAAATTTTGTTAACTCTGCAAGCCAAAAATAACTTACCAGCTTACCCAAGTATTGCATCCGATTTAGGAACAGGTTGGGTCGACAAACACCTGTATGCGAACACAACTAACGGACCCTTGTACGCAGAATTCATATAAAAATAGTAATTATTTTTTATATATATTTCGAGTTTTATTTTTTTTTTTTTTTTGTTTTTGTTTTTTTCAAATTTTATTGTACGACTTCGCTCGACTTGGACCAGGCCAACACGAAGATACCTGCGACGAATCGATCTTGGCCTCCTCATAATCAAAATAATCACAACGTGGGGTAAGGCAGGTCAGGGTCGAAGAGATCACTCCATTGATCAAACCAGGATCTATCCCGGGCTGACCGCGACGAAAGGTTACATTTGTGGCCGTTTGTTGTGTTGTGAACCGGAACGGAGTTGAAGTGTTACAGCCAAGCCTAATATGGTGGCTAGAAAGACAGATTTATACGTTACAAGCGGCGAATGGATCTTTAATCCAGATATGGTGAAACCTCGTTAACCCTAAATCTGGGATTTAGGTGATCTTTTCCTTGGGTATTCACGATAGCCCATGTCAGAACCCCAATCCTAGGAGCGGATTTCCTCGCCCACTTTAACTTGTCCGTTAATATGTCTTCCCTTTCTTTGGAGGATAAAACGACCAACATTACAAAGAAAGGAATTACATCTATCTATACGAGCACATGTATCAGCGCAACTCTACCTGAAGCCAATGGAATGCAGGATCTGTTACAAAAATATTCTCAAATTACAACACCATTTTGGTATACAGAAACCGTTCGTCACAATGCTGAGCACCATATTGACACTACGGGCCCACCCACGCATTCATCTCCACGGCGATTGAGGCCTGATAAATATAAACTGGACCTCGGTATAATTAGACCTTCTTCGAGTTCTTACTCATCTCCTCTTCATATGGTTCCAAAACCGGACTCAGGAGCTTGGAGACCTTGTGGCGACTTCCGGAAGCTGAATGCTAGTACAGTACCAGATAAATAACCAATTCCGCACTTGCACGATTTTACAGTGGGTTTGCAAGGCGCCATAGTCTTCACCAAACTTTATCTAGTGAAAGCATTCCACCAGATACTAGTGGCAAAGTAAAGCTTCCAAAAAACAGCGATAACTACACCTTTTGGTTTATACGAATTCGTGAAAATGCCATTTGGTTTAAGGAACACTGCAAAGTCTTTCCAACGGCTTATAGATGAAGTGCTTGGGGGTTTAGCTTTCACCTTTGCCTATATTGATGACGTCCTGATCGCCAGTAGAAACAAGACCGAACATCGACATCACGTTGATAAAGTGTTCCAGCGTTTACAGCATTTTGGCCTAAAGATTAACGCAAAGAAATGTATTTTTGCTGCACCCATGCTTAAATTTTTGGGTCACGTCATTGATGAAAAAAGAATAATTCCCTTACCTGAGAAAATAGCATCTATTTCAAATTTCTCACAACCAACTTCACTCCGGCAGTTACGTCGATTCTTAGGCCTAATTAATTATTACCGGCGGTTCATTCCTGGTTGTTCCCAGATTCCGATTCCCCTCACAAATTTACTGCAAGAGCAGCGTCAGAAGAACTCGAAGATTACATTGAAAGACGAGACACTGGCTACTTTTCACAGAGCCAAAGACGACGCCCTTGCCAACTTTACGAAGTTATCGTATTTAACCAATGATGACTCAATGATCACACTGACAACAGACGCATCGGACGACTCAATAAGGGCTGTTCTTCACCAGGAACAGGGAAATGCTAAAAAACCTATTTTGTTCTTTTCTCTCGCCTTCTGTCTCTAGAATGCCGTAATGCCAAGACGTTTGTCGTCCCCTCCAGGGAGATCTCTTTCCCTGGCAAGCCTACTTCTTAATTTCACAAAACCATATATACCGTAATTCACCATGTATAATGCGCGTTTTTTTCTAAAAAGAAAAAAAAAAACAGAAGCAAAATTAGGGGTGTGTATTATGTACAGCTACAAAATAATTGGATATGACAAGTCACGTGATGTGCTCTCTACTATGTCTGCGCGGTTGAACCCCAAATGACCTGGAAATAAGTCAGGGTTCGGTTTACTGAATACATTCTCGTGCAAAACTAGGATTCGTGAGTTGGGCACCAGCTGTCAAATAGCGATAAAAACGGCTTGTCAGCAACAGTCCACAACCAGATCTGCAACGACACAGTGAAAGACAGTCGGCGAGAGACAATGAACCAGACCAGCCTCGATCAATAGCTTAGACACAAGTTACCATTACAGTCAGCAGCCACAAATGTTTCATTAGCACATGTGCTTCCTATATACACCTATTGGCGTACCACATCACTTGATTTTCTCACCCGCAACAAAACACGTCCAAACTTTGCAGACTCGTAACAAATCATTTCGAATAATCAAACTATTGGTCTCTTCATTGCCACAACAAAGAACGTTTATTTTTAATATGTAAATACATGTATCTGACTGTATAAATGCTACTGTTATATTTACTGCTATTTATTTAGAGCCCCTTGATCCAAAGAAGAATATTATTGGTCCTGACCTGGCATCTCGGCTTCAGTCACTTACTCAGCACCGTAAAATTACTTCCTTGTGCCTTTTCTATGAATACTTTCATGGTAATTGTTCGGATGAGCTCTTCGCTGTGGTACCTAGAATTCATGAATTTAAGCGCAGTACTTGACTGGTATCGAGATCTTCTCAATTGACAGTTGAACTGGCTAGATGTAACCGTAAGTTCTATGTTAATAGTTTCTTTTCCTGCACTTCTCGCTTGCGGAACTCCTTTCCGGCTCCATGCTTTCCAGCCAACTTTAATCTCCAAAAGGTTAAATGCAATGTCAATCGCAATTACTGTCCTGATTACTCTGTCTCTTGTAGTGGATCCCCTGGAGAGGGCGCGATATAAAATGGCCTGTGTGCCCAAATAAAGATAGTCATAAGAGACCCACAACCATTTTAAAGACGTGACATGTGGGACAAAATGGACAACAGAACAACAAACTTAAAATTTAATATAAAATTTATCCAGAATACAGACCAGAGGTTAAATTGGCATGTAAAGTCCACAGCTCGAAAGTTAGGTTCACATGTCCGGTGAAAATGTTGAAAAGTTGCTGGTCAAGTCTCATTTAAAAGTCCGGTGTTGGTGTTGCTGGCAATAGTGAACCTTCTGTAGTACTTTTACCGAAGTGTACGGAGTAGGTTACTTGAAGTCTGGACGATATAGCCAAACAGAAGGAAGTTTCATTTAAATGTCCGGTGCTGGCGTGGCGTAGTCACTGATGAGGTTCAATGGTGAACCTTCCGTAGTAACCGAAGTGTACGGAGTAGGTTGCTTGAGTCTGGACGGTATGCATACGGTAATTTCCTAAACCAGGTGAGTTAGGTTGACAGGAAAGACGGAAGAAAGGAACCTAGTGTAGCCAGAAGTTCAGGGCTGTTGTAAGCAGGTCCATTTAACGCCGATCATCCGAGTGAATTAGGTCGAGGTAGCGATGCTGGAAGTAAACTCCCATAGCAACCGGAAGTAGCAAAGGTTCGGAATGCTGGGAGATAAGTATCCGTGGTAGCCGGAAGTAAGGGTCTGTGGTAGCCTGAATTAGCAAAGGCTATGAATGCTGGAATAAGGGTCCGAGATAGCCAGAAGTAAATAAAGGCAAGATTGCCGGAATGGATAGGAGAGCCCAACTAGCGTCCAGTTTTCAGACAAAAAATTGGAACATAACTCAATACATAACCCGTCCAAGCACCCTGGCTACAATGTTCAGGGGTCTGCGTTCCTGCCTTGGGTCGTGGAAAAGTTGCCGTGTTATATGGAAAGGGACTGTAAATATTAACCGGTCCTGCAAAGTACTAAAAATCTCAAGGAAAATAAACTGAGGTGTGCTCCGAAATAGAAAAGTAAAGTGTATTAAGACTAGGTTCGTAACATTGAAAAAACTACAAAGTCATTAGGCTTTTCATGACACTAAAACTAAATGAACTTAAATTGCAGGGTGTGTGGCAACGCAATGGTCAAGATCATGAAGACATAACGTCAGCCCCAAGTCACGTGGACGGAGTAGTAAGGGCTACGATAATCTTTCCGCTCATTATTAATGTTTATGTTCCTAATTAATTCTTTCACACCCTGTAACTCCTTGTGTTTTAGTGGCTTTACTGTCCTGCATGGGGTGATACCAATTTAAAAAAAATCTCTTTCCTGTCTTCTGAAAAACACACTCAAACCACCACTGAAGTTATTTCTTTATCAGCTGTTTTTATCTTTCCAGTCAAAACAATTCACTTCACTGATATCACATAACTATCACGAGTTAGTACAAAGTACATTTTAGTTCACTATAATTTAGGAAGAGAACGTTGAATGGGAATAAAAATATTTTAAAGTAATACTGATCTCCCGAGGTACCAGTCTCTAAAGAAAGATGCTTCACTTTTTCTTCTAAGGAGAAAGTTTCCTGGCAAAAGTGAGTTTTAATTTTTATGCTTTTTGTGACTCTCGTCTAAAATGATGTTTTCATTATTTTCTGACTATCGTATTTTCTAGTGAATAATAATAATTTCTGACTATCGTATTTTCTAGTGAATAATAATAATAATAATGAGACATTTTGAACGAAAATTAAAGGCAAAAAGTGGGGTTGCATTATTGCACAAGTACATGTTAGTTTTCAGAAAATTTTACTCAGCTTTAAGAAAACCTTATGTGAAACAGAATAGTAAGATTTCATATATACACTCAACACAATAGGTAATAAAACATAAAGCAGGTAGATCATATTTCTATATATTAATAAACTATGAAAATAAAAAAATAGTGTACTTAAATTAGAATTGAAGAGAGAAACAAATATTGCCGACACCTCAAAACAAATACCTTTTTTCCTTTTTTGTAAACAATTATCAATATCTGCTTACTAAATTTTAATGAAATACACTATTTTTTTTATTTTCATAGTTTAAAGTCATATCAAACAGAAAATGATTGATTAATTAAAACACCTAAAAAATATATTATCATGTTTGTTTCGCTAGCAGCTCTCCCCGAAAATAATTTTTGAAACGGAAATTAGGAGTAAAAAACCAGCAACTACTCAATGTCTGGGTCATTTATTGTGAAAAATAAAATATTTTAGTGAAATAATGTACGACACTGAGATTTTAATGGATAATATTGTATAACCCCCCCCCCCCAATTTACATCCGGATGGCTATGTTATGGGGGTCATATTATACTCATAATTCAAGAATGTAATTTATTCCGTTTTTAAACACAGGAACACAAGAAATATAGTAGTCTCAATTACTACGCAAAATCAAAAGAAGTCTTAAAATACCCCAATTAAAAAAAATGTCCCTCCTAGCATTTTTTTGCTTGATAAATGCATTATTTCCTTAAAAAAATGCATTTTTTCTTTTAATTCTTATTTATCTTGTAATTTCAATTTTGTTTTTAGCATGCATTTTTGATTTTTCTTTAAGTTTTTTTTCTTTCTTTTAATGATATATCTGGAACAGTTAGGCTTTTCCTTTTGGGTTAATTTTTAAATTTCGCGCATTCATTTTAAATTAAATTGCGTAATAATCAAGACAAGTGAAGCTTTCGTACATGACTACTCAACGCAAACGTATGTAAACAGAGCCAGTAAATGGTTGCCGGGCTGTAGCCGCGACGCGAAGAAGGCCATACTTATATTGTCGATAAATTCTAAACAGTAGATTTCCACAAACTTTTATTGTTATTTGCGAAATAAACATGCAAATTTACATCCAAATGGAAATTTTCATTATAATTGGTTTCTGGGGTTTAATCTACAAATTTACCATTAAGACGAACTTCTTGTCTGGATTATTAACCATAAAAAAATGAAACAAAAGAGAACGTAGTATAGTTTTTTTTTCTTCTCAAGATGCCTTTATAGGATACAAATCCTATACCATTCCAACAAATGACTAAAACACACAAAGTAGATTTGCACACCCGCAAAATCGGATCAAAACGACTAAAAACAGATTTCGCAATAAGATGTGAAATTAATTTTCTGACCAATGAAAGGAGGCGATTTGCTAAACTAAAAAAAAAAAAAAAAAGATAACGAGCCAGTGTGAAAAAAAAGTCAACAATAAATAGAGAATCTCAAGTCAATCACCAGTCAGAAGGGCGCAGAGATCATAGAAGACTGACAGTAAATTTCATCACTGACTCAACCCGACACTTAGAACCGAAAATGGATTAAGAAAGGAAAACAACAACAACAACTTTACAACTGACTCCAAAACAATTCATAAGTACATTTTCCTTTTATCTTTTATTCCTCATCCACACTCTCTTTTTCAAATTAAATTGATCACCCCTTTTTCCTTTACACCTATACAAAAACAAAAGAAACAGACATTACTCTGCTACTCTGTTGAATGACAGCGAACAGACATTTTTTGTCAAAATCACACTTTGCTTAAACGAACCATTAATCTTTTTTTTTACCCTATTCACAAGATAATAAATATACAATGTTCTATTTTCTACAAACGTTCCTTATCGTGTTGTTCATTTTTGAAATTTGCGTTGTATTTTGTGGGCAGGGTACCCCGTATTAAATTCTCCTTTTAATCCGGGTACGCTGAACCCCACACCTTGTAGGGAAAATATTAAATATTTTTCGCCATTTTTTAAACGCAGTTTTACGTTTTATTGAAAATATATATTCCGTTTATTAACTTTCTTATTTGTTGTTGTCTCAAACTTAAGAAAAGTCAAACTCCTTTTCATGTTTTCTCTTCTTTTGGATCTTTTCTGTTAATTCACACCAAAATAAAAAGAAATTAAAATTTATTAAAATTCGCACCAAATTTTCCCAGAGCTAGGTCCTTCCATTGCACTCCGGTTGGGTTGACCTTTGCGATCACACCAAATGTGCTCGACTCGGGTCCGTTAGTTCTAAGTGTGGGGTCTAGATTCGCGCTCGCCCCGATAAGCAAACCAAAAACGGATTTCTTTTTTCTATTTTTTTTTTTTTTTTTTTTTTTTTTTAATTGCAAAAAATGCTTTATTTGTACCTCGAATATCATTTGCACTTACGAACTGTGATTAACTCCACGATTTTTGTAATTTTTCATTCAGAGGCTTAGAGTTATTGTGAGGCAAGCTAAACAAATTTTGATTTAAAATTTATCATTTCTTGCGGTGAATTAACATTTGCGATACTTTACATTATTTGGAGTTAATTAACAGAAAAGATCCGCCCTATTTTTAAATGTCATATTGCTTAGTGGAAAACAGATTTTAAGTACTTTTAAAACCTTAGTTTTAAACTAGGTACCTCCACTTTTTCGATATACGTAAAGAAAAAATGAATTTTCGTAAATGAAAACTCTTTCTCGAAGCTGATGTATTGAGGGATAATGACGAGGAAACACACGTGTTATATTTAACGAAACAAGATATGGAATTTATTTATAAATGTACTGTATTTACACATTTGAAGTTGTCAGTAGCTTGTTTCAGGAAAAGGAATCAAATATTTAAAATTTGTAATTTCGATGAATTGTCAAGAAGAGAAAATGTTTATATTAAATCATCTAACACAAAGGAATATTCCAAAATGTTTAAAACAAATTGAGAGAGATGGTTTTTCACATAAAAATTATATGGTTGTATTCAACATGAATGAAAAGAAATATATTTAAGGTACTTAGCTTTGTAGTTGAATCGAGCTCTTTGAAATTGTCTTGATTTCATTAGAGGCTGATAATGTATCAGCGTGTAATTTGATACCGGCGTTATTCAGGCCCGTGGAATTCTTTCTTTCTGCCTTCTTCTTCTTTCTGCTTTTTTTTCTCTCTCTCTCTTTCATTATTTATTGCACAAAAGTACAAATGTGGCACATGGCCTAGAATGGGGATGATGGAATGCTGGTCTTCGCCTGTCTTAAAATTAAACTTAGCTAGCCACAATCACTGACCCAGATAGCTACAATAACCCTTGCACAAAACATCACATTCTTACTTAATATTCTTACTACAACCACCATAATACCCCAGAGAGTCTACTTCGTTTGGGACCTATCTCCGGCCTATAAAAAGAATGTACCAAAAGCTACTCGAGGTGTACTCAAAGCAAACACATACAGGAAAACACCCAAGAGTACCAACTGCAAACACACACAGGAGCACCCATAGTGTGTTCACTTACTTACACTATGCTGACGAAAGCCTTCTAATTCCATATAGATCGATCTAAGCAAGATAAAATATTTGCCTGCACTTGTAGGAATCCTTCTACTCGGTTTTTCGTTGAATGTTAAAATTTGGAGTGTCGGGATTCAATACATTAATAAAATATCGTTACATGGTCGCTCGTAATTTGGCCGTCTAAAATAATCAAACGTTTTTCATTGAAGGAATAAAATTCAGTAGAAAAGCCGACGTAGTTTCAACAAATAAACATTAATTTAATATAACGATAGGAATACAAAAAGTTGATAATAGATTGGAAAATAATGTCTTTTGTTTGGGTTGATAAAGTTCTGAAATAAAATATAAACTGTCTTTGTGTACGTGTGTGAGAAACAATAAAATGTTGTGATATGTGTGTTTGTATGAAAAAGTCAACATGTGTGTGCGTGATTCATAGTAAAAACGGATACGGGAAATACGAATTGTTTCTTACTGTTGGCGGTGTTGCCGTGGTGTGGAGTTTGTCAACGCTGTCGTTTTTGACATGAGGTCATGAAGGTCATCGGCGAGAGGTGTGTGTAGCTTGCTGGCAGCCGCGTGTATATTGCTTCGGGAACGTATTTCGTATGTTTTTATACACTTTTTCCGAACAATATCGGCTCCAGAATTAAATTATTTATTTATTCCTAATTGGCCCTAAGAAGTCACGTGGTATGTCTTCTACTACGTCCGTACGATATTTGGTCGGTATCTACCTAAAAATGGTGATGACTAATACAACAAACATTCTGATTTGTAATCTATGATTTTATTGGTGTGTTTTAAGATGTAAGTGTTTTCTTGAGTGTGATTGGTTTATAAATATTGTAGTTGATATTTTAGTGGACACGACACACTACGTCGACTACAGGAAAAGAAACTTCCTAAGTGAGTTATTTCTATCTAGAAATGTATACGCATAAAACTCACATACACACATATATATGTATTCAAAATTACATATATTACACACACACACAAATACATCTGTACATACATGGGCATTTGTTTTTCTTCTCTTTATTTCTCTAGACTTTGTACAAATTCACTATAACACCCTTTCTCTTTTACTTAATTGTTACTGTTGCTATAAAATTGTATTTAAATTTGCCAGAAAATGTTGTTTTATTCTTTGTTTTTGGCACGCGAAGAATTGTTTGCTCTTTCTTTCTCTTGTGTGCTCTCAATGAAAATATCATTAGCTGTAAATGTCTTCATTCAATCGTCAAGACAAAGCCATCAATAATCAACAGCAGTTCGTGCGACAGAAAAAAGGTAGCCATTTTTTTTTTTTTAACATTTTTAAACTTTTATTTAGTTGAGTTTTATTATTGTGTTGTAGTATTTGTTAATAATTTGGTTGATTTCATTGGGAACTTCATATTTTTTCATTTTGTTCATTTTTTTTCTTCTCCAGTGTTTGGCTTCTCTGTTCAATTTTTACTTGTTCTACTTTTTGCCTATCGTTTGCACGATATTTTAAACCGGCCATTACCTACCAACATCGAAGACACGAGATCTTTCCGGCTTCTTGATGAATGTCTCAATATCGGTGATTATTTGGTAAGTAGTTTTATATAATTATAACTTTATGTAATCCATGATATTAGAGGTAGGATTTATTAAACACTTTCGCTGTCAAATTGTTATGGCATTGTTGCCTTGCTGAGAAAAAAAAATGAAATTGCCATTTATTGGTCTATGAAAAATGCCTATATATATATATATATATATATATATATATATATATATATGTCTATAAAAATGCTGACAGCGATTTCTCATGGGTGCCAACATTTTTGCTTTCGGTTGAACATACTGCAGTATAGAGCAAGCTAAAAAAAGAATCCTAACAATACACAATATAATAAAAATACGTCTCCAAAAAACTGGTTGTACTGTATGCTACTATCTGTGCTGATTTAAAAAATATGACTAGGCTTACCGCTATATAGCGTTGAAACACCAGTACCCGTACGATCACCAAAGTTAAGCAATGTTGATACTTGTGGGTAACTAGATGAATTACCATAATCCATGAATTAGCTAGAGCCATCGCAAAAATCCTAACTCGATTCCCAGGAACCATCAACACAACATATATATATATATATATATATATAAATATATAGAAAATAGGAAAGAACTCGTTAGGTAAATAATCCAAAGCTCTTTAGTATTTTTGTTATTATTTAAAAAAAAATAGTGCTCGATACAAAAGTAGAGCATAAATATAATTATTTATTTAAAAATATGATTCCAACGCTACATAAGAGTTCTCATGTTTCAAAACAAGAATTGTACCAAAGTACCAAGCTCTGTTGCATCTTCAAGCGAAAAAAATTTCGCTTGAAGATGGAACAGAGTTTGGTACTTTAATTCAATTTTATTCAAATAATTATATTGAAGTTTTCGGCTCTTGTTTTGAAACATGAGAACTCTTATGTAGCGTTGGAACCATATTTTTAAATAAATAATTATATATATATATATATATATATATATATATATATGTAAATAGTAGAATTAGTAGTATTATTAATAAAAATAATTATATATGATTAAAATATTGCTATATTTATAAAAGAGTGTTCAATATCAGACACAGGAATCAACACTGCATGGTTACTACAATTTTTACACATTCAATATGATCTACATTCTTGGAAACATGAAAGTGACAGTCTCCACGCAGTGTTGATACTTATGTTCACACTATATATATATATATATATATATATATATATATATATATATGTGTGTGTGTGTATGTGTAGATAAATTAAATGTTAACCTAATGATAAAAAGAAGCGTTATATACAAATAATTAATTTTTCAGCACAACTTCCTTTCTTATCAACGTCCTTAATTCAGTAGTGAGTATTAATAATATACGTGGTGGGTGGCGAAATGTTCTCAAAAGGACTCATTTCCCCAAATCTTGAGAAGTGTTAGAATTAAAGAAAAAATCCTTTCTTGATCGAACTGAGAAGCTTTTAGTATCCCTTTGTTGATTGAACATTATACAAAGAAAATACAGATAGGAATTCAGTTGATAGCTATGTACTTCGCTACGGATTTATTGATTCAGCCCAGAGAAAAGAAAAAGTCATTGGATTTTAGAATATCTTGTGGAGTGTATAAATACTACTGCAAAAATACGTTTTTATCCATTAAAAACCGTACTTAAAATAATGAATCATTTCAAGATGATATTGTTTTTTTTTCTTTTCTAGGTCTCCAAAGGATTGGAATATGGTATAAATTTGGCTGATTATCGAATTGTACATATTTTTGCTGACACAGCACTGCGTCTGCTAACCTCTCCAAAGTGGAATGATAAAATTTCAAATGTACAGGTAACTATAACCACTAAAATTATGCTTTGGCTAAAGTAGTTGATCTATTTTTTACATTTTCTTTCAATACCATGGCTTTTCTATTGCTGGAATGATACTTATGTTTAGGTAGAAAACACGTGACTCCTGGCATATTTTTTCCAACAACAATTATTGCAAACTCGGATGTGAGCCCAAGTACTAAATGAATAAAGTAACACCAAAACTATATACAAACAAATGACAATGTATTTTTTACAAAAAGTATTCAATGACAATAGAAAATTGTTGCGGGTAACGAAAACAATGAATATGAAAGAAGAAAACATTTAAAGAATGTATTACAAGAAAATATTTAAATATTTATATTCCGTGCCAAGGGGAATAAATACTTAACACCAGGTGGATAATAGAAGAAAAGGTTTATTGTACACAACCAGTACAATATGAAATATGGTCCAGTTATACACACAGTTCAATCTAGTAGTGAGTGTCACTAATTGGAAGGTCGGACGTACTTGCGTCGTCTCTCTCTCACTCTTCCTCAGTCTCTTGTAGACAGTTGACTTTATAGGCACTTACTACCTATAGGGTAATCATTCATGGGGGTGACTGGTTATTCCATTACATCAAAAGTGAAGTTAGTGTGCATTCCCCGTGAGAGAGACATTTTTACCACGTGCGAACTACATCTTATTGCCTAAGAGAAGAGAAGAAAAGAGATAGTGACTGAGAATATCATTTCCTATTCATAGACTTGAGGAGCGTCCCCTAGCGGCGTTTTTTTTCCAGTAAAGTTAAGTGCGGTAACCCACATTCCTAGATGTTGGACATCATGGCCCTCTGCAGATTCATTTTATTATCTGTGAATTATCACGACTCCTTAAGAAACATAGTGGAGTTATTTCTCATTGCTTTTTCACATGGGAGGGGATATTTCATTACCACTGTCTCAACACTGGCCAACCGATGTTGGCTGTCATAGTGTGCACATATCTTAGATTGGCTTTCAATCATAGAGATTTTGAAAGTTTGGCTGCCTGTCTTAGTGATTTATTCGTCACAACAGCCTATTTGTCTGACTGATGTTTAATTTTCAAACTTTGACACTGAAAAGGAAATTCTTAGTCAATAAATGTTTAAATTAAAAATAAAGTCGAGTATTAAAAAAATGATCCATAATAAATTACTTTTATCTGTTTTTAAAAAGTCAACTGAAAAATTTCATAGTTTGCATGTCGTTGAGTCGGCGGTGTTGAGGTTTTTTTTTGTGTGTAAGAACAGTCAGATTTCTTCTTTTTTTTTCTAGCATTAGATATGTGGATTTGAAGCAGTATTCAGACATCAAAGTTAGTCCTCTTGATCTGGGTGTTTGTGAAAGAGAAAGCACACAGAAACATTATATATTCATTCAATGCTTATATAACAATATATATATATATATATATATATATATATAATAAAAAGGCTTAATACATATATATATATATATATATATATATATATATATATATATATATAATTGTTTATTTAAAAATATGATTCCATATTTTTAAATAAATAATTATATTTATGCTCTACTTTTGCATCGAGCACTATTTTTTAAAAATAATAATAAAAATACTAAAGAACTTTGGATTATTTACCTAACGAGTTCTTTCCTATTTTCTATAAAGTTTTACACACACACACACATACATATATATATATATATATATATATATATATATATATATATATATATATATATATATATTTATTTATTCAATGCTTATATAACAATAGAATAAAAACAATAAAGAGTTCTGTAGACTTTAGTAATTTGCAGACTTATAAAAGTCTTTTGAACCACCCCTAAGTATAACGACGGTTCTGGCAAACGACCTGTAGTAGCATCCTTCCATGAGTTGTATGTACATTTCTGGTGTGGTGTGGGTGCAAAACAAAAATGTCGTTCAGCATGACGTCAGCATTAGGGGTTTAATTTTGATCAATGTGTATGCTTCGTTTATACTTACTGCGTAGTACACACTAGATATGATGATCGGTGCATAAAGTCGGTTGGTGCACTGAGTTCAAATTCCAGCTAAGTCTGTTGCATTCACTTTCATAATATGGCATAAATCCATTTCTTCTCCCCCTCTCCACCTTCTAGAGGTTAATAGCAGGGTAGACTGAGCTCTCTAACCTCGGATGCAACAATCCTAGAAGAAGGAAAACTGATTTCAAAACCAGGGAGAAGATGAATGGGCTCCTTCAGGCTTTTCTTGCTTTAGACATACCCCTGATGCTAGGGCAACAGTACATGTGATGCCGCTACAAATTTAATTGATTACAGGACTCATTATGTGATGCCCTCAAGATAAGGGGCGTAACTCCTATTCTTTCTAGGCTTACTTCCTTTTAACGGTAATTTATTTTAATTCCAATATAGTGAACACAAAAGACTAGGTCCGAACTAGTTGATTCCACTTTCAGTGTTGATAACCATTGCGCTACCCGCACAAACTTAGTGATTGATCTTCTTCTATGCTCATTCAGTGTGTTGGCAATCATGGCTCTCCAAAATTATCTGTCCTTTGTAGCTCTTAATAAATTTTGTCTTTTTATTAAATCGCTTAAACCTTGTTCTGCCATTCATTTACTCAAGCTCACTAAGTTGGATATACGTTGTTTACCTCTGCCCTGTGAGTATTATATTTTCCAAGCCCTCCTTTCTCATTATGTGCCCCAGAAATTTCAACTGTCTCTTCCTGGTGCTAAGTATAAGTTTCCTCTTAGTTTCCATTTTCTCTAAAACCTCATTGTTGCTCACATGTTCGGACCATAGTATCTTCAGCATCCTTCTGTAGAACCACATTTCTCTTGCTTCAATTCTTTTCTTCACCTGCGAGGAGATTGTCCAGTACTCACTGTCATATAGGAGGACAGATATCACGTAAAAGTTTAGTACTCTTTGCTTTGTTATTAAAAATAAGGTTTCATTATTTCAAATTTCCCGGTCATTCCCAAGCGAGAGACTTTATCTTTTTTTATTCTTACTGTTTTTTATATATAAATTTTCATTGCCAAAACCACATCATATATACCTATACTTAAATCACGTGACTAGAGTATGTACTTTATCTTCACTCAACCTCAATCGAGCAACTGTCGTAAAATCTATCTTCTTTTACATTTGTATTAAATGATCATATTAGATCATATTACACATCGTCTTACCGTGTATTATCCTTTCATATCTATTCATGATTTTGAACTTAGATGATGCGTTTATTTTATTATATTCTTATTCATAGTTTTTCATAAGTTCTTGGGAAATATCTCTGCTCAGAGAAAAAAAAAAATCCGTTTTTGTATATGTTAGGTTTCTGAGCTAAAAGTATCCAGTATTGACGTCAAAGTATTTCGAGTTCAGAAGAAAGCCGGACCTGCCAAGGAACACCCTTTACCTGCAATAGTCTATTTTCATGGAGGTGGATGGACCTGGTTTTCTCCAGGTAAGTATTTTTTTCAAAGGAAATTGCTGTTATAAAATAATAACAATATTGGACTGTTAAATTTACTTTGAATAAAATTAATCGGTTAATCTGCAGAAATATATCTTGTTCAAGTGTAATGATTATTAATAAAACAATATAATATTTCCTGCGTATTTATATATTTCCTGTCCCATCTGTAGTGGAAAGAGAGGTAAATCAACTCAAATTAGTAAATTTATGAGTGATTACTTCTCTTAGTCGTTTTAATAATTTATACAAATAAAATATTTATCTGCATTTAAACAAAATTAGTTCCCAAGTAAAATGAACTGTTTAATTATTCAGTTCATTTATTCCTACGTTTCTTAGATTACAGTCTTATTTGTTCAAGACTTTCATGTGGGGCACTCAGATACCTTTGTCTATTACGTGATCATTTTGCTTCAATTTGATCTTGAAATATGTTTTGGTGTCACCATTTGTCTCTCTCTTGTTAATCTTTTTCTTCTGGGAGATATTTCCATTTCACTGTTATATTAAACATAAAATTATAAACATGAAAAAGATATTGAGCAAAAAGCGATTTATATAATACCAGGAGTAATCAACGAATCATTGGTATCACTGACCATGAAAGAAATATAAAGGGAATGGATTAATTAAATAGTTCATTGGCTTCCATTTCAGTTGTGTATTCTTTATCTCCGCTTCATTAAATCTCAATACATTGTTTCAACACTTTTGTTTCATTACATCTCACTATTAAAACTTTTTAAACAATTGCCATCATTTTTGATGGCACGAATACACTAGTTTATTCATAATTAATAATTTGGCGATTTGCTACCAGAGAACATTATGCGTGTGTACACATTTAAGCTAGTGAATTTATAAAGTAAAAACGTTTACATTATTTACATTATTCCTCATCTTTGTCGCCATATTTATTAAAACGTTTCGGCCGTTGTACTCTCTGGCCTTCTTCAGGTGGTTGGAATGTCGAACTGAACCCTTTATTTCGCTCACTGGGGTAGACTGTTCTAGTTCCACGTTCCGTGTTTAATGGATGTCAGTTATCAGTTATCTCCTGTTAATTTCCCTCTGAAAGTTCTCCACTGCCTTAACCAGGTATTGAACTCACACTCTTTGGGTCCTGTCGCTGGATCTAACTAACGCCTTTATCTACTGTGCCATGTGTCCGAAACGTTGTAATAAATATGGCGACAAAGATGAAGACAATTGTCCGAATAATGTAAATAATGTACATAATGCCTCATCTCAGAAATATAGACAGATACTAAAAGCGTTTAATTTTCAAGTACAATCCTATGTAATCTAACAAACCTTGATTATCTTATAAAGTTTCAGTAAAGTTCAAAACAATTTAGTAGCACCTAGAATGTACACATGCGGAAAACACCAATGACAGCCAGATAGTATAAACATCCGTCCAAGAGGGAAGATAGTTTGGATGGGGCTTAAATAATATCGTGTTACAGTGGGAATATCATCTGATAATGGGTGAGCTAAGGAAGAAAGGAATATTCTCCCGTTTGCATTTTCCCCATTTTGGGCATTATTACATCCATGAACGAAAAGAAATGACAAACATGCTTTGTTCTTAGAGAGAGTTTTATGTCGCTGTGATATGCATATTCATATTTATCACACACAAAGAAATTCACTAGCCATCATGTGACTCTTGTGTCGTTATCTCAACAAAAGAAAGATAAGTGCCTTTTGTATCTTTACAGTCTTTTACATCCAGACAAAAATGTAGGAGTCCACGTTTGGAGAGGGCCCTGGTGTCACATTAACCGACGTTAATTGACAAAGCCTGGCGTTAAATAAAATGGAATGTTACGCATAAGAGATTCCATTTTGTGTTTTCATATGTAATGTACAGCGATAATGTTACACCCTATTTACCAATATAAGAATTCTTATACTTATTTGAGATAGGAAGAGTGTGTAGTGTGTGTGTGTGTGTGTGTGAGAGAGAGAGAGAGAGAGAGAGAGAGAGAGAGAGAGAGAGAGAGAGAGAGAGAGAGAAGCGGTGAGATTCTAACAACATGCTTATTTCTATCAGAGAGAGATTCCAACAACATGCTTATTTCTATCAGCCATGATAAGTTCAGAAAATTAAATCATAAACGCTTTGCTAAGTAAAAAAAATACCTTTTTTTTTCAGATGCATACGAAAACTTTTTATTGTCTCTAGCCAATAAGACGCAGATAACAATTTTCGCAGTTGAGTGAGTAATTGCTTTGTTTATAAAATAAGTTCTATTTATTTATTATGCATATATATATATATATATATATATATATATATATATATATATATATATATATATATATATATAAGGCTTAAACACTAATATTCCATGGTTATTATAATTTATTACATTGGAATCGTAATCACGATCCAATTCATCAGACCTACAAATTCAAATTGTTTTATTTTTTAATTTGTAGGTGTAGATTAAATAAGTCTATTGCTCTCCCAGCAGTCACTTGTACAAATCACAATATCGCTGGTTCAATTCACCGTCCTCGCTTTCTCACACGTCACTACGTATAGCCAACGTTTCTGTCCCCTTTTCACTGCTCCAGCACTCTTTTATCAGGCAAACACCGCAGTTCCGCAGCCAATCAGCGTTATTCTCGGTTACACAGGCAAATTGCCTCCTCCAGTTTGACCAATCAGCACACGACTTGCTATTGGTGGAAGCATTCCAAACTGTACAAAAAACCCTCATCCTTGCACATACTGCTAGAATGGCTGGACGGGAGAGTAATGCCATTTTCACGAAGCAAACTTGCTGATGTCACGTGCCGCACGTTAAGGTAAGACCCTTATTTTCCTATACACCAGATGCAAGCCACTCTGGCTCGCTTGCTTCTATGGGGCTGTTCACCACAGTAGGTCTGATGAATTGGACCGTGATTACGATTCCAATGTAATAAATTATAACCATGGAATATTAGTGTTTGAGCCTTTTTATTATATTCTTACTCTGTCCTGGACATTGAGTTCTACCAGGATTCTATTCTCATGGAAATTTATATATATATATATATATATATATATATATATATATATATATATGAAGACGAGGAATACATTGAAAATACCTTTAAGCTCTCCCAATACTCTAATTATAGTTCTAAAAGAACGCAAACACACGCACGCACATATGATAAAAAATATAGTTATAACGTAGGCTATATTTGTTAAAAGTGTTCAATATCAGAACATGTGTAAATTTAAAAGTGTACACTGCGGTCAAAACTAAGTGGCAGCAATCTGCTTTGTGCTTCAGCACAATCTTCGCGCCATGAGGATTGACCTCACTGTCCATTAATATATATATATATATATATATATATATATATATATATATATATATATATATATATATATATATATATATGTGCATGGTTGATTGGTTACAGAGTTAACATTCCGAAGAGACACGTGTCAATCAGTGTTCTTGACAATGGCCTGGGAAGATGATCCTAGCATGCAGAACCATTGTGAACTTTTTGAAAATCATACCATGAACTGACCTAAGCTTTGTGAGTGAAATTGGGTACACAAAACTGTTTGGAAGCCTACTTGCTGTACTAGCAAGTAGTCAATACGACTCTTTTCTGTAAGTAATGTTATATGAAAGAAAATATAACACTTACGGGCTAATTACCATTACGCCCACCAACCACTCCTTCTGTTTACAATGAGATGGCTGGTAAGACTTAATATAAGCAGATGGCAACATTATGTCTCCATTAATCTTGACGCATGGCCTCAGCCTCAATACAAAGGCCTACATCAAGTACCTTGAGGAGGTAGTGCTGCTCTGGGTCAAGAGGATAGCTGCTAGAAGATTCTGTGTCTGGCAACAGGACTCTGCACCATGCCACACAAGCAGGAAAACCTTGTCATGGCTGTCAGACATTTTCTGCGACCACATCACCCCTTATAACTGAACACCTAACATCCCAGACTGCACCTCCCTTGATTATTATATGTGGGGTGCAGTTGAGTGAGAGATCAACAAAACTTCTTGTAATACCAAAGATGAACTGGAGGTAAGCATTATGGAAGTATTCACAAATTTAATCAAGGAGACCCTCCAGAAGAGATGCAGGAGATTCCAAAGTCGTCTGGAGGCCATGATTGGCGATTTCATTGAATAAAATTACTGCTTAGTATTTCAAAATATTTTTGTGTAATTCTGGCAAATATATCTGTTAAAATGAGATGTCAGTGTTATTTTAATTTTTGTGTACTTTAGACAATTTATCCATCGCGCCCTGTATATATAAATTTCTTTCTGCTAAATTACTAAATTATAATTAATAAATAAATAAATTATATATCGTTTTCTTATTTCTGTGTGTGTGTGTGTGTGTGTGTGTGTGTGTGTGTGTGTGTGTGTGTATATATATATATATATGGTATTAGCAATACAACTAAAGAAAACATATTTTCAAACAAGTGGAACTTGTACCAAAAAGTGCTCAATAAATAACTAGAGCTATAATATTCAATAAATCATTAGAAGATTGACTCATCTGATTCAAAGACTCAAAAGTTTCATGTCGAAACGCTCATTAGGGCCAGATATTCGATAAACCTTTGTCAAACACCTGGCCTTGATGAGTGTTTTCGGCGTGAAACTCTTGTGTCAGTCAATCAGATAAATCAATTGAACTTTTATTGATTTATTGATATATATATGTGTGTGTGTGTGTGTGTGTGTGTGTGTGTATGTACAGGGTCTCCATAAAGGTCGTGTGCACTTTAAAAATTGTATAACTTTATTTGTATTTGCGATAGAAATAATTTGTAAAAAAGATTAGAAAGAAGTAAATCTATATTTTTTAAGATTTTATTGAAATTTAAGTTTCCACATGTCATCATTAGCAATACAAAGGGTAATACGATTTTGCAGTTCACGGAAAACATTTGCCAACTGATTTACAGTAATGCCTGAAATCACATTAGTTATTTTAGCTATACTTAAAACTAGGTACATTAAACTTTATAACATTTTTTACAGATTATTTCTATCGAAAATACAAATAAAGTTATAAATTTTTTAAAGTGCACACGAACTTTATGGACTCCCTGTGTATATATATATATATATATATATATATATATGGCGTCCTGGGTATGACGATAAACTACCTCCAACAACAAGGCTTCAGATAATGTTTTCGGAAAAATAATGTTGCCAGCTATACGTTTTTTGGAAAAATAATGTTGACAGCTATATGTTTAATAGTACTGTATATTTAATATATGTATAGGTATATATATAATATACCTTAATTTGGCATTAAATGACTCGCATAAAACCCAACCAACCAGGTCCACCATGACCTGGGGTGGTAGCACCTGTTAGGCTCCCAGCTATGGGCAAGTAAAATAGGTTTTAATACCAGAAATACTTTGTAAAAAAAATTATTACCAGAAGTAAGATTTTGAAGGAAAAAAAACCTTTACCAGCAATATATTTTTGAAAAAAAGAAAACTATTACCAGCAATACATGTTTTAAAATACTATCAGCTATACATTTTTGAGGAAAAAATATTGACAAACCAGATATTACCAGGAAAAAAAGTTGTCGGCATTAAATAACCCATTGAGGTTGATATGCCGTAAAACACAACAAACCAAACCAACCTATATATATATATATATATGCCAATTAATGTTGTTTTATGACTTCTTTGAAAACAGTTACCGCAAGGCTCCTGCACACCCGTTTCCAGCTGCCTACCGTGATTGTCTGCAGGTAACCAAATATGTTTCAATGAATGCTCGTACCTTAAACGTGGACCCGTCTTTTCTTATGGTTGCCGGTGATGGAGCTGGAGGCAACCTTGCCGCTTCAGTCGCTCGAAAGATGGCATCCAAAATATTCCTGCAAATACTCATTAACCCTGCTCTACAGGTAATAACATACGTATGCACTTTTAAGAAACGTAGATGCACACTTACACATTCACTTATATACATTCACACACATACGCAGACATATGTGGTTACATGAACACATCCTTCTACACACAATTACACACACACACTTATATACACATGCTTGCACACAAACATATACATAAACCTGCATACACATTCACATGTTACACCCAAATGCTTGAACATATACACACAAGCTCACTTTTACACATATTTGCACTTACAAATAAACACACGCACATATGCAAACATGTGCACATGTATATATGCATATATTCAAACATATATGCATATATGTAAACATAGATGCACATGCACATATGTAACCATATTGTACAGACATACACACTTATACACACAAGCTTATCTGGGAACACAAATATGTGCAACTTTAAACACATGCACACAAACATGTGCACATTCTTAGTCGTGCACAAAAATGTACATTAAAAACATGCACAAACATGAAAGCATCATTATACGCCCACACTCAAAAACATACATGCATACACAAAAACATGTGCACAGTTTACACACACACACACACACATACACACACACACACTGAATCCCCCTTTCGAACACTTTTATACAATTCTTTATTTAATTATAAAATGTAATTTTTTTTAAATTTATTTTCTTTATTGTGTCATTTTTCCCAAATCATTAATGAAAATTAAGTTTTAAGGAAAAACTTTCTCCAATCGGATCCAAATGCAGACATTGATCGGTTGGTGGAATGAAAATGCTTTATGACATCAAGTCCAGACGAAGTCAGTGATACTCTGACAAAGGTCATAATTCATAACATCTGACCCTAAGCGTATAGTGTTCACTAATGAATCATTGTTCAAATTGTTTTAGTCTAAGGACAGGATTCAACTGAGGTGCAGAATCTGGGAGGCCATGGAAGCTGAGAATGGTTTCATAATAATGAGGATTGTGTTTATGTAGAATGGGTTCGTTCCACTGACAGTCACCATGCAGGGTTGATTCCTAGGTCTACACTGTCTATATCTATAAATGCTTTCTCTCACCAACATTGACACTTTTTCCCTATAAATATAGCAAACTTATATATATATATATATATATATATATATGTGTGTATGTGTGTATTATGAAATGGACAAAGTCCGACAATTATTTTTACGACATTCTTTTTATAGATACAAACTTTTTTATGCATTCTTTTTATAGATACAAACTTTTAAGTAAAAATGTCTTAAAAATAATTGTCGGACTTTGTCCATTTCATGTGTGACGTCATTTTTTTACATTTGGATACGTCATGAGCAGATATGAATGTACGTGAGAGAATCATGGAAGATTGTAGTTTAAAGACAGTAAATTCGACCTTGCTAACCGAACGCTCCTCTGTGGCCAAATCGGTTAAAGGCACATCAGGCTATATGACGGTTCCATATAGGATGCAAGTTCGATTCCTGTCGGAGGACGAATATTTTCTGTGAAAATTTCTCGGACATTCAGGCCGGTAAATGTTGTTTAATACTGTTTATTGTAAACAGAGTATTTACTTAAATATTCGTATCTATAAAAAGAATGTATAAATGTAAAAATGTCTTATATATATATATATATATATATATATATATATATATATATATATAGTAAAGTTAACAAATCCGTTGGTATATAAGCCGAGTGGATCCTAGAATTATTAAAACTGGTCCACAAAAAGAGCTAAATGTATTTCCTATGACAGTGCAAGTAATTAGTACGCAATAAATCAAAAATTATCTCACATGGGGAATAGGCTTATTTCAACCAACGAGGTTCGTCAGTCTTATTTAACCCCAACACGAAATCAGTCTATACCGGGCGTCTACGGCCTCGGGGTTAGAATCTCTGATACCAAATCGGTTGAGTTTCGGTCCCTGCCTGAAGCGATCGGATGTCTAGCCACACTGATGAGCTGTGATACAGCGAAACCGTTTGTTTGTGGATGATAATTATATATATTTAAAATCAGTAAATTTAAAAATCCAAAATTCGTTTGAAGATGAAACAACTAATGCTTTTAATTATATAATTAAATTTGAAATTTTTAGCTTTGGTTTTTGAAACATGGTAATTCCTGTGTAGCGAAGAAACCATATTTTAAATCAGTTAATTTATAATATTTATGCTCTGTAAATTTACATTGAGCACTGTTTTGTAAAAATAAAAATATCAGTTAAGAACACCGGATTATATATCTTACTGTTCTTTCTTTTTATTATAATATATATATATTAGGTTGGTGCAAAAATAATGCCGTTTTCTCACATATGTGAGAAAACGACATTATTTTTGCACCAACCTAATATATATATATTAGGTTGGTGCAAAAATAATGACGTAATAATGTCGTTTTTTGACGTATTTTTTAACGTCAAAAACGACATTATTTTTGCACCAAACTAATATATATATATATATATATATATATATATATATATATATATATAAATTGCACCAAGCAAGGTTGTGTCATGGCCCCTGTCCTTTTTTGCCCTTTTCTTCTCGGTGATGCTGAAATATGCATTTGCAGACACAGAGAGTGGCGTCAAGTTTCAGTTTCGAACAACTGGTGGTCTCTTCAATCATCAGCGCTTCAAAGGCAAGACCCACCTTCATACACATATTATTCCTGATTTGTTGTTTGTTGATGATGCGGCTCTTGTAGCGACATCCTTTGAGGAGGCTCAATATCTAATAAATCGTTTCTCTGCTGCATGTAAAGCCTTTGGTCTTACACTTAGCATAAAGAAAACTGAAGTTGTGCACCAACCTTGTCCTACTCTGAAGCAATTGCGTGGTGAGAAACAAAAAACCATCAGTTTTGCAAATTTCCAGAGACCATTGAGAGTAGAAGACAAACCCCTGAACTATGTAAAGTCTTTCACTTATCTTGGTAGCAAAGTCGATTACAGTGGAACTTTAGATGATGAAATCATGCATCGGATTTCTAAGGCTACCAGTGCTTTCGGCAAACTTCGCCATCGCTTGTGGAATGAGCGGGGTATTCGACTGGATACGAAAATTTGGGTTTACAGAGCTGTTGTACTTGCCATCCTTTTGTAAGGCTCAGAGTCTTGGACTCAATACAGGTACCATATACTCCAGCTAGATGTTTTCCATAAAAGCTGTCCGCGTGCAATCTGTGGAGTTAAGCTTCAAGATAGGACATCTAATATAGACCTGTTTAACAGGTGTAATATTGGAGGAATCGAGACTTGTATCATACAGTTTCAGTTACGCTGGACTGGTCATGTCTTGAGAATGTCTGATGACAGGATACCCAAGATCCTAATGTACAGCCAGTTAGATCAGAACTACAGGAATGTAGGACGCCCATGGCTAAGATAAAAGACAAGCTGAAAAGCAACTTGTCAGCAGTTAATATACCACATAACACCCTTGAGCGCTTAGCTTTGGAGGGGGTAGAATGGAGATCAACGTGTTTTAGTGGACTCAGCAATTTTCAATCTGCTTGTCTGAATCATCTTCAAGAAGCGAGAGCAAGATCTAAAAGGTCAGCCAATCTAACAGTGATCTCATCTCGCAATTCTCACACCTGCTCCATATGTGGCCTCCTTTGTAAATCATTAGCGGGTCTTAAATGCCACTTAAGATTATCGCATAAACTTTCATAACTGAATCAATAAGCAGGCAGATCCTCATACGTCGAAACCGACGGGAGAGTCCATTATTATATATATCATTAGTTATGTTTTTTTTAGTGAAGTAATGAAATCTGTTGGATTAATAAATAAAAAATCCACCCCTTTCTTTAGAAAATGCTTTGTTTATGTTAGGAGATATAACTGAACATATGATTTTCAAGAGTCAGGGAAAAATCTAAAGCAGGGGTTCTCAACAGCGGTGACCCCCCCTCATGGGGTGAATTTTGGATTTTTAAGGGTGAATTGTGACCACAGTAAATGTTGTAACCAAGTAAATGGTTAAGAAATAACAAAACAAGAGGTTGCAGATAAATCGTGTATTGAACAGTAAATACAACACAAGAGTATTACACGACTTGGGAGTGTGTGTCGGTTGGCCAGCGTTCAATCTATACTACTGTTCCCCCGAGGCTTACTTTCCTACTAATTTTATAGTAAGCGGAAGAGTCCACAATAGACTCATTAGAGGGAGGACACCACAACAGTAAGTTTTAGGGGGCGGAGAGCAATTATAAAATTTGGCCTATCTGGCCTGTCACCTTGAAAAGGTGGGGGCTGGCATTCTGACAAATGGTGAAAGGGTTGAGAACCTCTTGTTTAAAGGCACTATTCAACTTTGCTTGAACATTGACACACCCTGTGGCCGAAAGGTTCTAAAGTATGTCAGATCTAATGACTGTTTACCCTAGAGGGTCGCAGGTTCGAATCCCGCCAGGAGTGCATATTTTTCTTTACTAAGATTTCTCGAATATTCAGGCCGGTAGATGAAAATAAATAAATATACGGTTTAGTGTTCAATAAATAAACATCTACTCAAATATGAGTATCCACTAAAAATAACATTTAAGTAATAATACTATATTAGAGAGAAAGAAAGTATGCACTGATAATGTAATTGATAAATCAAAAAGGCATGAAACCACTTCTTCCTTCAGCAATCGATAGATAGCAATGTGCTTGATAACAGCTCAACCACAATTCCTTGCTGTTGGTACTCAGTACAACCTGTCACCTGTAAACTAGAAAGGAGATGAACACTGCCGAGTAACTTTCACTGCTCTGAGAGATGTGTCGCAGGGGTGTTGTCATTGCGCTTCGTTGGTCTAATGGTTCATGGGAATTTTTGCAGCTGTGAAAAAATACTAACATTTAAAAATGTGTGTATATATATATTTAATAATCTTTCTTATTCATTCATTCTTTCAAACTTGACCTTTTTAATTTTATCTTTCTTTGTTTTTTCAGTCTTTAGATTTCCAAACGCCATCTTATGTAGATAATTATAATAGTCTGGCCGGTATGACATCTGCTGATCGTGTTGCCCGCCATTGGCAGTTCTATGCTAATTTAACCGGTTTTGACCAATCAGCTTTCCTATCAAACCGTCACGTTCTCCCAGACACAAAACGACGCTATTTTCAATATATCGACAGCAAAAATTACCTGCCACGACACCTGAACGTAACATCGCGAGAATCTGTTCCCGACTTCGACCTTCGAGTCAACCAGCCAATTAGTGAACGTTGGCAACCCTTACTCACCGACGTCCGTTTCTCACCTTCTCTGGCCCACAATGTCAGTGGCTTACCCAATGCCTACATTGTAACATCACAATACGACGTTTTACGGGATGAAGCAATTATGTACGCGGATAGACTACTGAAATCGGGCGTGAAAATTCGTTTGAAACACTATACAGATGCATTCCACGGGTTTTTAGTTTTCTCGTCGAGTTGGGCTTTTCAGACGAAAGTCAGTCAACAAGCATTAAATGATTTGATCTCATTTTTTGATGTACACATTAAATTATAATTTATTATTACAAATAATAGGGTTGTCGCATTTACTAAAATATTCAAATTGTTCAAATTTAAACTTTGAATTATTTTTTAATATTTTTTAAGTTTGTCCATTGCAGTAATTTTATTTTATTTTATTTCAAATGGCTAACCATTAATTGTACAAAGACTGAATGTTTGATAGTGAGTAAAATGTACATTTATCATGTCTTGGTTTAACTAGGACTGTCCTTGGGGCTGATACGTACCACTTAAAAACCTGATTGGGTGCTTTGGGTAGGGCTTGTAACCCTCGTTATCTTATCAGCATTTGCTTTTTTTTTTCTATCTACATTTATATGCATTGCAAATTAAACAAAGCACAACTGAATATTAAAGGATGAGAATTTTTTACGGATTTCGACATCATTCTGAGTTCTTTATTTTGTTCAAACCTGTGAAAACATAAGAAATTCACTATTTTTTATCCATAATGTTGAATGTATTAAAATTCTTCAACTTTTTAACAAGAAATATCTCAAGATGATGTTAAAAATTGCCGCAAAAAATTATTGATTTATTCAAGATCGAATGATCTGTTATAACATGTCTCTAATTTGTATTTAGATACATTGTATTTATTTTCAATTTTTCTAGTTGAATTGTTCACCTATATTGCATATGATCCATTATTGTACATAATTAGGTTACAATAAAATTTGTATTTTATATAAATACTATCTTATGAAAATTGACATGTAGTAGAGTGTGTGTGTGTGTGTGTGGAGTGGGTGAGACGTTCCCACCGGCCATGTATAAGTCCTCAGTATTCATTTTTGTGTGTCGGCTTTGGTGCTTAAGAGGTCGTTTAGTTAATTTTCCTCCCTCTTCCCTAATTAGTATACACTTGCACTTGGCCGGTCACGTGACTCATAACGTCCAGTCAGTGAAACCCAGTCCGTAAGGAGAACAGTTTTTGAGTAGACGCCATGAACAGAAGACAACACATTTATACATTATTATTTTCTGGCTAGAAAAATATTTCATTTAAGTTCTTCCAATTTCTTCCTAGCCATCTTTAGTTTTAATAACTACTACTACTAATAATAATGATAAAAATGATAATAATGATGATTATGATGTTTGAGTCATTTTCTGTTTTCGATGGCCAGATACTACTAGCAAGATGACTGAACATGTACATGGTAACCCAGCCATGAAAGAATTTTATTATACAAGGAAACTAAAGTAATAATATGAATTGAGATCTGGCTCAGTTTTTGGCTTGGAAATTATGCTAATGTCTGGCAAAAGGCAAAAACCAAAATGTGAGTTATCCATCTGGAACATTAAATTTTAAACAGGAAGTTAACTACCATATATACTTGCATATAAGCCAACTTTGTGTATAGTGCGAGCCCTGAATATTTTTTTTGCATGAATTGTAGCCCCCCCCCCCCAGAAGAAAATTACCTGTGTATAGGGCAAAAATAAATATTAGGTTGGTGCAAAAATAATGACGTTTTTTGACGTTAAAAAAATACGTCATTATTTTTTGCACCAACCTAATATATACTATATAGGATATTTGGGTAGCACAATAATTTTGGTAGCACAACAACAGATGACAGCAAGTGTAACACTGAATGCACTAAGAAATAGCAAAAGATGCTTTTCAGAAATTCATGAAGGTATTAAAATAGAAATGAAGAAAGATTGCTAGACTGCTATTTTTTCTATATATCAGTGAAAACTGAGCAATTTTGTCTCAAATAAATAAGATTTGAGACATTACAGAGGTGATTCTACTGAGGAATGAGCTGACCATTTTATGGAAATATTTGCCGACATATGTAAAGAGCTGCACAGTAAACCTAGACCCTTGCTATGATTGTTGGTGTTGGGCATATTAATCTATATACATTAAAAAGAATTTATTCTTTTTTTGTCCAAAGTGGGGTGCTGAAAATTTCATGGTTCAATCATGAGATTAAAAAAAAAGAAAAAAAAAAAGATGGGAGACATTCTGATGTGAGGTCAAATTTTGGGAAATGGGATGGACTGATTGTAGCGATAAATAAACATATGTGTTCATGTTTCAGACATGATACATTAAACAGTACCCCTGAAATATCCAAAGTGCTACGAGAAAGTAATACAAAATGTAACTTGATTGAAATGGTGGCAAACATCTGCATCGATTAGTTGAATTAAAATGAAATATTTTACGAGGATTAATTGAAAATTCATAACATACATCCTTCAAATACTGCGTAATGAACTGTCAGTGATGTTTTCCTGGTTTTGGGTTTTTCAACATCGGACTCTCTGCACCAGGTAACTCTGGTAGTATTTATCAAGTACAAGCACTTATTTTAAAATTGAAACTAAATCTTAAATTTTAATCTTGTTCTTTTATTTCACTATAGATTGATAAAAAATATGACAAAGGAAGATTGTACAGCTTATTAAACTTTAATTCAAAATATTTAATAGGACATGTTTTTAAATTAACGTAAATTGGTTCAAACTTCCTTTAATATAAATCTCATACATTATAAAATGGACAAAGTCCGACAATTATTTTAAGACAATTTTATGTTCATGCATTCTTTTTGTAGATACAAATATTTAAGTAAATGCTCTGTTTATAATAAATAGTATTAAACAACATTTACCGGCCTAAATGTCAGAGAAATTTTCATAGAAAATATTCGTCCTCCGACAGGAATCGAACTTGTATCCCATACGGAACCGTCATATAGCCTGACGTGCCTTTAACCGATTTGGCCACACATTATTATAAAAAGAATATATAAACATAAAAATGTCTTAAAATAATTGTTGGACTTTGTCCATTTCATGTGTGATGTCATTTGTTTACATTTGGATACGCTAAGAGCAGATATGAATGTACATGAGAGATTCATGAAAGATTGAAGTTTAAAGACAGTAAATTCGACCTTGCTAACTGAACGCTCCTCTGTGGACAAAGATCACATAATTTAATAATGCACTGAAATTTTTTTTACCTTCCTTATTTAGTTCTTTTTCATCATTAACATCTTTGCAAATCATCCCTTTAAAATTTCAAAGCTTTTACTTTTTTTAATTACTATTTCACTAAATATTTTTATTTTATGCATTTATTTTAGTTTGGGTTATACTTGAATTAATTAATTTTTTGTTTAAGTTAGTAAGCCTAGAACCTAGAGACGAAATGCAAGTTTCATAAAACATTTTGAAACCTAAATAAAAGTCAATAAAATATTAATATTAATTGCTGAAAACATGTTAATTTGTAAAAATTACTAGGTAGTTAAAAGCTAAAAAAAAAAAAAAAATGCATTCACTTAGATTTCATAAATTTATGTCAATTCTGGTTACCCATAAAAGCTGTCATCACCTCAGAACTTATCGATATATCAATAAAGATCAAAGAAAATCAAGACCAATCGTTACGAAATGCTTGTATATTACTTTTTTATGCTAGAAGTAATATTTATTTCAAATCAGATTAATTTTAAATTTGGTAATTTTACTAAATTAATGTGTCACAAATACATATTTTATTTTTGAAACCAATAATTTTGTTTTGTTTACAAATTTCTTAAAATTAAGAAACTGGCCACTTACAAGAAAATTTAAAAAAAAAAAAAAAAAAAAAAATTGAGCAAATATTTCACATTTCAATCTATATAATTTTTATCTGAAGTACACAAGAATATTTTACTTACTGGAAATAATAAATTTAATCCCTTACCTTTTAATTAAAGCTAAAATTAAATCTTCAAGAATGCTTTCTCATTTTTAAAAATTAATTTTAAACCTTAGGTATTGAAAATTCAGTGGAGGTCCCTACAATAATCTGAAGAACTTTTGAAACAAAAATTTTTCAACTTACAGAAGGAATCTGAAATTATTTTAAAATTTTGTTTTTGATGAAAAGTTATGTTTTCACATTTGTTTTCTACAATTTTTAAAGGGCATTTTTAAAAGTTTTAAAGAGAACAGAATATGAGGCCAATTTAAAAATGTACATTTTTTCACAATAGAGAAAATAAATAAATGTAAGTGTAAATAAAATAATAAAAAAAAAAAAATCAGAAATAACAATTTTGGAAGGTTTCTACATAAAATAGATCAATGAATATTTTATTACATTCCTTTTCTTTTTATTCTTCATCTTTTGTTCTTTTTATTTCCTTATTTTTAACTCCTTGTTTTGAAGTTTTTTTTTTGTTTTGAAATTCCTTTCTTTGTAGAGTTCCTGCCGAATGGTCTGCACATGAAATGATGTTGAAAGGAATTTTGGATATTACATTTTTTCTTTTAACAACTGATGAAGAAAAAGACATGGTTTTATTTCAGGGAACACAAGACAGTCCCCAAAATGTCATAGTTGGGGAAAAAAAAAAAAAAAAAAAAGCTGAAGTGGTGGGGGGAAAAAAACAAAAACAGGTTATATCAGATAGCATTTTTATGTCCCAAAATATTTTTAAAAAAAATTCCTTTAATATTTTAGACTGAATTCATGAAATCTGTGAAATTGTTATTTTTAAATGATAAATTTATAGTTAATATTTTTTAAAAACATTTTAATTCCCTCAAAATGAATTAAAAAAAAAAAAAAATAAATTACTCCTACTGTAGAGATTTTCCTTAAAAATTGAAAAAAAAAAGAAAAAAAGAAAAGAAAAAGAATCAACATGTGTACTTCTATTAGAATCCCATTCCCACATTTTTGTGACTTTTCAAACACTTGTAGAAGCATGGGATCAATTTTATAACCCAGTGTATTAATTACTTAGTGTCAAGGTTATGTGGTGGTGGTGGTGGTGATGATGATGTTGGGGTGGGGTAGGAAATTCAGAATATTTCATTTAGAGTTGCCACACAAATTTTGTGTTCTTCCAGCTCTTGTCCATTTTCTTAATTTTTTTTTCACTGTCGAATGATGCTTGACCCCACCCCATGGTCAATCAGTTACCTCCCAGGGTGTGTCCACGCCCCCAAGCGTGCCAACCCCCACCACGGTTGTCGTCCTCGGGTTGTGGCCGATTTGGTTGTGACATTCCAAATCCAGAAGTGCCTCCTCGACGATTTGGGAAGTATTTGTACCTGTTGAAAAGAAACAAAGTTGTTGTTGTTATTATTGTTAAACTTATCTGTATTAAAATGCTGTATGTTTAGCTTTGGACATTTCCATGTTCTTCTTGCCCTTAACAAATAGCATCAACATGTTGTGAAAAGGCAAGCCTCTAAGTTTATTCAATTTATTAAGTAGAAATTAAACTTGAGCAACATATTCCCAGTTTAGTTCCATTACTAATTTCTATCTTTCAGTCAACTTCGTCATTCCATCTTACAAAAATATTTTTTTTTATCTTTCTGAAAAACAAACTCTAGATTATTTCACATTAATGTAGGCTTCCCTCAGGCTCTATTCCGTTTCTTATTTTCCTCAAGGACTTTCCTGATGTCATCAGTTCTTGACTCGCTATCTATGCCAATGACAACTATTTACTCCAGTCTTAATAGTAAGTCTGATAGGCTTGATAAAAATCAAATTGGTAGTTGATCTTGAAAATGACCCACAATCTGTTGTTAAACGGGACAAGAAGTGGCTTGTTAATTTTAATGGCTCGAAAACAAAACTGTTCTATATAAAGCATCTAAAGCCAATTTTTGCCTTCCATTAACATGGCTGATGCTAACCTCCAGAAGAGTAACTCACTGTGCCTTCTTGGTCTAATGTTCACTATGTTGTGCTAGGCAATTTTTCGCACGAGAATCTATCTTGCAGATTCAAGTCCACCATTTGTTTGTTTATCAAATATTGCTGCCATATTTGGTCTGTTGCTTCTCATATGTGTCCCAAGATTCATGACAAAATCCAAAGAAGAATCGGCAATATTATTAATCCTGACCTGGCATCTCGGCTTCAGTCTCTTTCCCCACAGCCGTAATGTAGTTTCCATTGGCTTCTATAAATATTTTCATAGTAATTTGATGAGCTTTTGTTATTGGTACCTTGATTCCATGAATTTATGTTCAGTACTAGATTGGCAGCTAGGTCTCAATTTCACTGTTGATATTGCTTGTTGTGACCATGAGTTCTGTGCTAATTGTTTTTTTTTTTTTTTTTTTTTTTTTACTTTTTGCTTGTGGAATTCTCTTCTGGCTTCCTACTTTTCTGTCAACTATGATCTTCAAAAATTTACATGCAATGTCAATAATCATCTTCTGTCTTTTTGAACCTTGTTCTTTGAGTGACCTCTGTTTCTTTCAGTCTCAGTAGCCCCTTGCATCCTAGCGGCTTTTATTATCTTTCTTGGGATGAAAAGATTAAAAAGAAACAAAAGATGATGTTATTGTAATTTTAATTTTTTTTTTTTTAAATTAAAAGAATTCTGAAAAGGTTACAATGAATAGTAAACCAGAGATGCAATATAATTTGCTGAATGTGATGCTGAATGTGATAGGAACAGCCACATAGAAAAAGGATGAGAAATTATTTTAACTTCACCAGACAGTGGAAATTCCCATTTAAAGGCTTGCATAAACAGTTAGGATTGAAAGTAATGTAATACATGTTGCTGGGGTACAGACTGCCTGTCAGTTCCGGGCTGCCTGTTGGTGGGTGCATGGTGTCAAGGGGGTTGCCAGCTGCATGTCATAATGTAGAGATGCTCAAAGGGGTGGTTAGAGAGAGAAAGAGAAAGAGTTCTTGTCACTTGAAGGAAAAGCTAATCCACTAGTCTAGCATGGCAGAAGTTGCCCCATGTTTTACCCACCTATTTACCTAGATTGTGCAATTAAAGCCAGTGAATAAACAACCAAATTTGGGAAAACAGAAATAGGGTTTTCATTTTATCTTTTGTTCTCTTTGTGGACATACAAAAGACCTTTCCCAGTTTTTGTGCAGACTGATGCAAATGAGAATAGAGACACAATATAGGGGTTATGTGTCTGGTCAGTGAAAAAATCCGAGAGTGCTTGTTGGCTGTTTATAATGGAATAGGGGAAAATTGCTAAGCTAAATTGTAAGCAAATTTTACTTGAACACAATGTAGTCAATGTTATCTGAGTAGAAACACTAAGCAAAAGGCACAGAGGGATATAAAGATGTGAAAATTGTGATAATTCTGCTAAGACAGAGTAAAAGAAAGGTAAAAGAGAGGATGCAGTCAAAATATTTGTGCATTCCTTAGTCCTTAGAAAAGAATTAATGCTGAGATAAAACAAAAGTAATGGGTAGTGACCATTAGAAGGGATAAGGGAGAGTATGAGAAGATACAGATAAACCAAGAGCAAAAAGAGCAGAGGCATGAGATTATGGATAAGGAGACAGCAAAGCCTATGGGTTTGCTGGTACTCTTCTCGTCAACCACTCTACTTCTGGGCAGAGAGGAACCCAGACCAGGCTATGCTGAAGGGCAGAGTCATATCTGGGGTGGTAGACAGCTACCCGACTCCATTATTACAGGGTCTACGAGGAATTTTTACTTGAGCCTACAGGCTTGGAATCGCCCCATGTAAAATAACCAGTCTTGTGCCACATCTTGACATGTGGGGAGGTCTTGGGTAAATACCGAGATTATGGTTAATCTTGTCAACACATGGAAATTTTTATAAATTCAATGTCTTGTAGCTGATGATAATGAGACTGAACCTAGTATAATGTGCTCAAATTGTAACTAGTGAAAGAAAAATCTTGTAGTGTGAAATGCATTATGTGCTTCAAATCTTATAAATTTCCGATTCAACTTTTGAACAAATTGAAAGATTAAAATGTTTTAGAAACAAAATACATGAATGACGTCACTTGTGATGTGTCTACATGTTGCATCAATATGCCACATGTTCACAAATTTGGTTAAAAATCAGTGAAAAATTTACATTAAGATTCAGATGTTTGGTTTCTTAAAATTTTTTTCTTATACTAATTTTCTCAGAAATTAATTTATTGTTAGTGAGAGCATTTCTTTTTATGTGTCATGTCCTTTCAGGATGTAGGTGATCATGGCTCTCCACCTCCTATCTCTTGCAGCTCTCAGCAAGTTCCTTCCCTCTTCTACCTCCCCCAGACCACGTTCTGTCATCCACCTGCTCAAGTTCACCAGCTATGTCATGCATTGTTTTCCTTTGTCTCTCTTTCCATCTATTCGACTCGTGAGTATCAGATTCTCCAGGCCCTTCTTCCTCATGAGTCCCAGAAACTTCAGCTGCCTCTTTCTGATGTTAGGTTACAAACAAGGAGGCTTATACTTAAGACCTCATCATTGCTCATTGCCATGATATCCTTAGCATCCTTCTGTAGAAAGTGATATTTCATTTGACAAAAACAAAAAAAAAACAAAAAAAAAAAAATACTCACAGAAACTGTGGAGTGTTGAGCAAGCGAGCACCACCAAAGTCCAGGGGGTATTTGAACATCAGGAAGAAGTAGAGGTGGCCAACCAGGATGCCAATCAATTCAAAGAGTCCACTGAACAAAAAAAAAAAAAAACCCACATTGAATTAAAATTCATAAAAAGAAAAGAATTCCAGATAAATGCTAGTGAAATATTTAAAAAAAAAAAAATAAAGAAAGGTAAAATCTTTGCATCAACATTTTGTTAATATGCACACACAGCAATTTTATAAATAATTACTGATTCCCAAAACACTGACTGTAATTTAAATCAAAGCTCTTAATTCACAGAAAGGAGAAAGAGGAGAAAAAAAAGAGGAGAAAAAAGAGAAAGGGTATGGAGACTTGGAGGCTTTCATTAAGCTGAGATAGAAAAGGCTAATGTTGCATCTTTAATCATTCTCATAAAAACTATTTTGTAATAAGCCACACCTTTTCTGGATATATCAGTGATGCATTTATCTAGAAAAAAAAAAAAAAAAAAAAAAAAAAAGAAGTAAAAACTTACCCATCTCCAATGACAAGGTTGAATGCCAGCAGCACCCATGGAAGATACATCGCCTGTTGGTAAATAAATCATCTTGTGAACATTATTACTAAAACTCACCCAATGTTTTATAGCCAGTTTCTTTAATTTCAAAGTAATATAAATAAACCTAGGAGTAGGTTCTAAAATGTTTTTTTTTTGTTTAAGAAACCTCTTCCAAAACAGAATCCTAATTTTTGGTTGTGTTTTGGGAAGTGAAATGGGCCAAGAATTTATCAACACACTTTGGTACCTTACTTTAAAAGTTTAATTGGCTGCAGAGCCATTTTTTTTTTTTTTAAATGATAACTTGTAGAATTAAGGTATAAGCAATTTTGAATACATTTTGGTAATATTAAAAGTTGCTAATTAAAATACTGACTGAAAGTATTGATGATTTATCACCAAACCTAAATATTTATATTTATTTCCTTTAAAATTATCTTTAATGTGATTTTAGTCTTACTAACGATCCTGTTTTGTGCAGGATTTTGGAGTATCGATAAAACTGTATAACATGAACAAATTGTGATGCATTTTCACTATTTTAACTTAATGTATTTAGAATGGAATCTTTATTTTCTTGTGCTTGGTTTAGTTTCTTTGTTCAGTTAAACATTTTGTAGAGCACCACCAAAACCATATTTAAGGTCCTATAGCATCTAAAAATAGTTTATTTGTATAAAAATTTATAGTTTCATATCTTCTTAAGTTTCAATTTTGGCATGACAAGTTGTTCTAGAAAAATACATTTTTGAAGAATCAAAAATATGATACTCACCCTAGCAAGGAAGTTCCCCACTAGCATCCAGTTGGCAGACAAAAAGAAAGTGGGCTGTAACCCAATACAGACCGCATATTCAAGCATTCATTGCATAATGATGGCTATTTATTGATCACAGTAACCACCAAAGTCAACAGCCAATCAGAACCTGGAGAATAGGCTTGCTCAAATAGCAGAATGGAACATCCCAGCCTGTTATATAAACCACTCACCAACTGGGCCAACCACAGGTGGTCGTAGCTGACTCAACTTGCAATACAGTAAAGTTCTGGTCTGTTTGTCCAACTAAATCCTACAGGGTTGTTCATTGAGAGCTGATATTTATGGCACAGGTTGAATGCTAGAGACACTGTATTCAAACGTTTATGGTATCAGTCAGTTGTGTGCCATTCGTGATACATGTGTAGGCGATCATGTACCTTTCGATAACAAGATAGATTTTTTTCCCTGCAATAGGTTGCCATTTCTTTCTGCGGTAGACCAGTTGCCATCCAAGGCTATAGAAGCTGGTCTGTTCTGCTATTTACCCATAGCTGGGAGGAGAAGAAGGGTATTAGCACGTAAGTGAATGTAATGGATTCAACTGGAATTTGAACTTGGCTCTCCAATTCCTCAATCCGTGCTGCTATCCATTACTCCACCATGCCTCCATAATGTAATGATGGATATTTATTGATCACAGTAACCACCAAAGTCAACAGCCAATCAGAACCTGGAGAATAGGCTTGCTCAAATAGCAGAATGGAACATCCCAGCCTGTTATATAAACCACTCACCAACTGGGCCAACCACAGGTGGTCGTAGCTGACTCAACTTGCAATACAGTCAAGTACTGGTCTGTTTGTCCAACTAAATCCTACAGTTTTGACCTTAGACAGAAGTTTATCCAATTTATGAAATCTGTCATATGATCTTCAGACATGTAAGAATACATAATAAAATTATAAAAATTTTCTTAAACTGCTGAGCTGGCCTACTGATGTCATGAAAATGGGTAATTTTAAGGATGTTAAAAAAAGTAAAAGAAAATTAAGTTATTTTCAAACAATAAAACTGACATTTATATAACAGGAATATGATTGTATAGAAATAATCTTTTAGGTCATAAATGACAGGAAAACTAATTTGGATGCTGAATCTAACATACTTAGTGGACAACATTTTTTTGCCTTTTGGCATTTCAGCAATCTTCAGGTCCTAATGAAATTAAATGTATACAAGACATAAACAGTTTATATTTTTGTAATCTACACTAAATATTAACTATTGTTAAAATGCAGTTAAAATACTCTGATTTTAAAACTGTTAAAAGATATTTGGAATTTATCTATGAATTTGATTAAAGAACACCTGTGAATTTTCCAGATTTTCCTGTGTCTATTATTTGTTGATTTGTGAAGGAATGACTCTCTCTCTCATATATATATATATATATATATATATATATATATATATTATGAAATGGACAAAGTCCGACAATTATTTTTATAACATTTTTATGTTTATACATTCTTTTTATAGATACAAATATTTAAGTAAATGCTCTGTTTATAATAAACAGTATTAATAACATTTACCGGTCTGAATGTCTGAGAAATTTTCATAGAGAATATTCGTCTTCCGACAGGACTCGAACCTATATCCTATATGGAACCATCATTTAGCCTGATGTGCCTTTACTGATTTGGCCACAGAGGATTGTTTGATTAGCAAGGTCAATTTTACTGCTTTTAAACTACAATCTTTCATGAATCTCTCACGTACACTCATATCTGCTCAATGCGTATCCAAATGTAAACAAATGATGTCACACATTATGAAATGGACGAAATCCGACAATTATTTTTAAGACATTTTATTATAAGCAGAGCATTTACTTAAATATTTGTATCTATAAAAAGAATGTATAAACATAAAAATGTCTTAAAAATATATATATATAAGATTTTCATTTCTAAAATAATGGATTTTTTTTTATCTATTAATCCAACAGATTTTTATTTTAAACGTTTTTCTTTTTTTTTGTTAATTGATACTCATATTTGAGTAGTCACTTTGTTTATTTATTAAACAGTATATATATTTATTTTCCTCCACTAGCCTAAATGTTTGAGAAATAAGATTTCTTGAATATTCAGGCGAGTAGATGAAAATACATACCCGGATATAAGAGAGATTTTCTCTGGTCCCAAATTAGAGCCTGTGTTAATGTATATAAATTAGAGAAATCCCGGATATAAGAGACTTCTTCTCCAGTCCCGACAACTCTCTTATATCCGGGTTACACTGTATACTGTTTAACAAATAAACACAGTGTCTACTTAGATATGAGTATCTACTAAAAAACAAAACAAATTTAAAGTGATTATATATATATATATTATATATATATATATAATTTTAATACTTACTTTAAACTGTGAACCAAACCAAAAGGTCACCACTGTATCCTTGTTTAGCTGACACCAGATGTACAACACACTAAGGACCATTGGATCCATAAGAAGCTTATAAAAGAAAAAACAAAAAGTCAGTAAAAAATGGTATTTTATGTAATCCATAAGAAGTTGGATTAGTAGAAGTGTACTGAAATTATTTAGAATAAACTTGAAAGGGTTTTAATTGAATGTACACATAAGACTATACTTTCATTAATAGAAAAATTAAGAATGACATTTCTAAAAACAATTGACATTGATCACCTGTCATCCCTCTTATACACGTTGACCCTTTCAAGAAGTTGAAGTCACTGTTGGTTGGTTGCCGATACCATTAACATGGCATGCTCTTTCATTTCCCATGTCAAAAGCAGAAACTGACATATTAATGTACTTAATACAGAAAATTTGGCACATGCTACACAAAAATATATTATCCTGCCTTCTATTTAAGGCCCACTAAATATGTGTTCCCAAATATCTGTTTAAATCATGAAGACAAATGTTATAAACCATTATAATCCAAAAGGCACCAGTTCTGCAGCTGTGGGCATGCCTAGGGCAAAATAACCAGACAGAATTTAATTCTTGTCAGCCTGCTTTTGAATACTGGTGTTGTTTTAGATTGGCTACCACTCGAGGCAAGAGAGCTCAGTCTACCCTTTTATTTAACCAATAGTTGAAGTATGATGGATTCATGCCTTTTTAAAGGGCATCAATATAAAATGAATGAAATAGCCTCAATCAGAATCTGAACCTGGCATGCCAATTTCAATGCTGATAAACATCACTTTTCATGTAGATCCACATTATATTGACTCAGACAACCATATAGATATTTTCTATAATAAAAGAATGTATTTAGGGGGCTTTAACGAGAAGGGGTAACATATTTTTCTGTAGCACATGCCAAATTTTATCATTCTCAATTCTCTTTGAAATATTTTCATTAGCAAAATAGATTTATTTTTTTTTTCCAATACTTGTATTAATCTTGAACACAAATCCTGGAATTCATTAGGGTCTAGGGCAAGATAACCTGACAGAGTTCAATTCTTGTCAGCTGGCTTTTGCATACAGGTGTTCTAGATTTTTTATCACTCAAGTCAAGGTGTTCTTGCTACTTTTTGTGAACCTGTCAGCCAAACAGTTTTTTCCCTTCCTCCTTTCATATATAGAAATAAAACCATGTTATAGCAATAAAGAAATTAGCCTATATAGTTAATTACAGTAGGTAATCAAATTTAAAATATAAATGATTTGTTCATTTTAAAAAAAATGCTACATTTATTAGAAAATATATCCAATTTAAAAATAGGGGCTATAAAAATGACTTCAAAGAGTTTATGTTCTTTTCCTGTTATCCAGGGATTATTGCCAGACAGAAAAGGAAATTAGCCCTTGTAACACAGATAATCATTTCAATTTCATTCAGATTGTGTGTATGTACATTTTAATTCAATGACAGACCTAAAAATGTGCAAAATTTAGAAAATGAAATTATATTTATTATCAAATAATTTCTGAGAAGTTTAATGAAATAAACTCATAATTATGTAATTTTTTTAGGGTTAAAAAAACCCCCAAAAAACAAAACATTTTTTCTGTTTTGAACTTTGTAATTTTATTGGTCAGCACAGAGCAGGGATTGTTCAGACTGAGTGGAAGGAGAATGCATTATTCCAGTGTTTAATCAAATTGTGTGTGTGTGTGTGTGCTTGTGTTAGTATGCAATGTAAGTCACTCACACACAACATTGACATATGCATATACATTATACACATATATACAAAGTCATACACAGTGTGTGACAGATAGAGAATCAGTTCTTTTTTATAATATAGATTTGGCATTCTTTGTACTTTTCTGGGTTTTTTTTTGAAAATTTGAGTAGAAATATCTTACCATGAGAGGAGCAATGAATCCAATGATCTGAACAGGAAAAGTAGTTAAGGAATAAAAAATAATTTTAAAAAGAATACATAGGATGAAAAATTCAATTCATGGGCAAAGAGAAAGAAAAAAAACAAAAAAAAATAGCAGCCCTTGGAAATAGCAAATTTAACTTCCATTGCACTTGGTTTTCAAAAATTAATCTTAAAATAATATAAGAAGAGGGGCTGAAAAGTTCTTGGCCTAACCAGAAAGTCTTTAAAAAAAAAAAAAAAAAAAAAATCTTATATATATATATATATATATATATATATATATGGTCTGATTTTGGACTGGACCAAAATCTTTGGATTATTTACCTATTAACAGTTTCATAAGTTTCAGTGTGATTTCCAAAATGTGCTTAAGAAAAAGAAAAAGCACTGAAATTCATGAAAGTCTGTTAATGGGTAAATAATGAAAAGAAAAAAAATGTTATATTAATGTCTATCAGAAATCTTTTAAAAAGAGTATTTAAAACAGAGCACTCATACATAAAATATAAAATAGGAATAAACAAATGATGTGCGTGTGTATATATATATATATATATATATATATATATATATATATATTCTTTTTTTTAAATAAAATAAGAGTACAAATGACTTATCTGGTCAGCCAGCTCAAGAGTTTTGCATCAAAATGCTCATCAGGGCCAATAGTTTGATAAATGTATTGAACTTATTATCAGATCCAATATTTATCCTCTTTCTAAGTGAATTAATGCCTATCCCAACTTTATATATATATATATATATATATATATACACACACACAAACACACGAATAGAGGGTTGGTTTAGATGGAATAAAATTCTGATAACCAAAACCACTATATATATATATATATATATATATATATATATATATATATATATATATATATATATATATATGATAGGATAAGGAACAAATAGGAATGGTTTATAAATTTAATAGGTTTTGCTTTTATTTAAATAAACTACATCAAAAAATGAAACGTGGAGGAGAAAAGAAAATTCTGTTTATTTTTTCATTGGTTAAGTCAACCTCAGGTTTATTTATCTTGTTAGGTAGTGTTCGTGTGTATAATTCTTGTGTGTTTGGTAGTTGATAATGTATGTCTAGTGAGCAGTTTTATTTCCGTTTAGTAGTCTCTGTATGACTTTAGTTTACATAGGTTGTGGTTGTAGGTAAACTGATCTTAGATTCTTTAAGTATGGATATTATAAAAATGGGTGATATAATAAAGTGTAGTTGGCATGAGTTTATTTATCAGGATTCCTTCTAAGTATTTTCTATATAATAAATTTTTCTTTTCATATTAGGGTGGTATTTATTAAACATTTATTCTCCTCCATAATTCATTTCTGATGAAGCTTAAATAAAACTGAAATATGTTAAATATATAAATGTTTCCTATTTGTTCCTTATCTTATCATGCCTTCAGATTCTAATCCATGTTTGGTCCATATATATATATATATATATATATATATATATATATATATATATATATATATGTGTGCGTGTGTGTGTGTAAAATAGATAGGTTGGTTAATAAAACAAGGGCAAATGAAAAGGTATCAATGTTATCAGTACAAAAAGACATCTATTAAATATTAATTATTGGTGACGTGACAAAAATGAAGCATGGAAATTAGGGTTTTATGTCTGGAATTTTTGGGTACGCCTGTGTCCTTTATCAGCTGCGAGAGAAATACACAGAGAAATGGGGAAGATTCACCGACAGTTGTTCTTGTGGTAGGCATAAATCCTGGTGTAGTTGGTATTATTAGCAAAAATCTGTTCCGTGTCTGATCCCTCACTGTGTGAAACTTATGAAAATAAACTTAGATTCAAAATTTGGATTCATGTGAACATATTAGGCCATTTTGTTCTTATCAGTGTGGGTAGTAGAGGAGTGAGATTTTGAACATAGGGGAAGAGTGTCATAGGACTTGGGGTGGGGAAGACGTCCTGTGTGTGGTCAGTGCCGAAGACTGTTCGTCCAAGATATGTGTTTAGATATTTACAAAAGTGATTTTCAGAAAGACTCTCAAATTGGTCCATAAGTGCATCTTCTATTTTATAGTGACATGCAGAAATGACATTCCGATCGAAACAAATAAAATTGCTTCCGTTATTAGATTTCTCTCAGTGTGTGAATACATTTTTGTTACGTATAAATGCCTTATATATATAAAGCATTTATCGCTGATCCTTACCCCCTCCTTCCTCAATATTAGGTACTATAATAAAAAGAAACTCCAAAACTCTCCCTTCCCTCTCTACCTTCTATGTCAACTTATATAAGCTTAATACTGCCCGTCAAAAGTGTAAATTTTAATTTCATTTATCGTTTCACCTTTTGAAAGTGATGTCTGAAGATCCAGGGAAAAATAAAGAAATAAATTATTACAAATGGAGCCTTAAAGTGGTCTGTTTTTCTTTAAATTAAATTATTCTCTCTGAATTAACATTGAGCTCTCAGGATTTCATCCTCCTTGGGATTATCCATACGGATTACCAAGTTTTTCGTTACTTATATATATATATATATATATATATATATGTGTGTGTGTGTGTGTTGGGGGGGAAAAAGGTAATAAAAATAAAATGAAGGGTTGGGGGAGGAAAGTAACAAATAAAAGGATAAAACATTTTGATAAAAAATTTTTTTTCTTTTGGAAAACTATTTTCAGAAAATGGGGGGGAGGGGACAGAAAAAATAAAATTAATGGTAATAATACAGGAAAAAAAAGAGGGATAAAAGAGCATACAAATATAGATGTGCTGTGTATATAAGTGCACTTAACAGTGCGTAAATATAGACGAGCTATCACATAAACTTGTGAATCTCAACTTATGTAAAGATATGAATACCTAATACTAAATTAATATGCATCTGTACTAACTCCCCACAAAATCTTGAATGTAAAGGAACTGTAGTTGTAGAACCAAAGATGGCATAGAAGATTGCAAAGTAGCCATCAGTGTATATGGCAATACTTCCTTTACTGAAAAAGTGCATACTACCAGAAATCATAGGTGTCAAAGCAGAAAAATATAGAAGGAGGGAGATGGCTGTTAAAATTTGGATTTAAAATGTGGGTGGAGGGCCTACTCATTCGAGGAGTGGTTTTGCTGGTAATGGGTTTCCTTGAGGAAATTATTTTTTTCTGCACCCCCATTTTCTGCCAATGGTTTACCAAAAAAATTTTTTTCAAGATGTTGTATCCTTTTATTTATTTCTTTTTCCATTTTTTCCTTTCATTTTATTTTTTTTTTTACCCACCCCCCTTTCCTGTCTCACCAAATGTCTTGGACGAAGAGTCTTCGGTACTGACTCAACATCAGGAGTCTTCCCTGTCCCAAGTCCTATGACCCTCTTCCTCTACGTTCAAAATCTCACTCCTCTACTACCCACACCGATAATGACAAAACAGCCCAACACATTCACACCAATCAAAATTTTGAATCTAACTTTATTTTCATAAGAAGTTTCGCAAAGCAAGGGATCAGACAGAGATCAGATTTTTGCTAATAATACCAACTACACCAGGATTGACACCAGCCAAAAAAACAACTGTGGGTGAGTCTTCCCCATTTCTCTGTTTATTTCTCATGCCACTGATGAAGGACACAGGCATGCCCGAAGATTCTGGACTTAAAACCTTAATTTCTGTGACTCATTTCTGTCATGTGGTTAATAATTAATATTTAATAAATGTTTTTTGTACTGATCAAACTGATACCCTTTTATTTACCCTTGTTTTATTAATCAACATATCTATTTAACATACTATAAGAAGCAAACGTGGACTCTTTATTCTTATATATTATATATATATATTATATATATATAATGTGGCATATTTAGGCAGCAAGAATTAATTTATAGAAGTTTTGTTAAATTCAACTGAAAAATTGCCTAATATTTTTATATTTTCCAATTTTTGAATGAGATGTTGCACAGCCGAATCAAAATTGTAGATCAACAGTTCAAAGTTGATGTTTGGTTTTGGTTCAAGTACTTTTAACTGTTTCAGTCATTGTCAACTTGATGTTTGTCAGTAGACAAGATTTTGTTCGCTACATCCTGCCATTTTATAGAATACAAGAATTCAAATAGATTGCATAAATGGCATCATGTATAAAACAGAAAAAGCATTAAAGAAATTAAAAAGACAAAACTCTCAGTCTCTTTCATATATAGTTTCTGTACTTTAACTAAATTATTTTTTTCTTCTAAGGAGGAAAATAAGAGGCCAAGCTCTTGAAATAGCAACTTCATAGATGCTGTACAAATACCACATGGAACATGCACAGTTCTTGTTCATATTTTCTTCTCCCTTGGCCTTCATTTGGGAGAAAGGAATAACTATGAAAACATTTTATTTATAATTTATGATGTCTGAACTATAGAACAAAAAAATTTTTTTGAATAAACACACATCAACGCATAGCTGTAATTATAAATTTTAACAAAATGAATTTTCTAACATTATACATTTTCTATGCAGATTATTACTTGTTTTAATTTTCCAAATGTGTGTATGTATGTGTGTGTGTGTGTGTGCGTTTGGAGGATTAATGTCATGTATTATTTTATTGTCATAAAATGTGTAATTATTTTTAGTTAAATTTTCTTGTTCTATGGCTCAAATATTTTTACAGACTTATGACTAAAGAAAAAAAAATTATTGGATAGTCATTCTTTTTTATGAATATTGCATTATAGTTGTTCTGATATTTTTATAATCTTGGAAATATAAAATTATTCTTGCAAATAAACAATGAAATAAATAGTATTTAACATTTTTGTTGTCAATTCTAGAGAACAAAAGAAAAATGTATAAACAAATTTCATACGTTTGGGTATTACTAAAAATAGCTTTTTAAACCAATAAAAATTGTTGAGGGAATATAGAGCAAGAGCAATATCGAGCGAGAAACCGGCCTTTTGACACACTGTTTCTTCATTGGTACAAATGTTAAACGTTGCCAACAGAATGAAGGATTCAAGCCAAAATTCTGAGAAGAGACCAGAAGAAATCCAAATTATTTGTATAAGTAAAAAAATCTAACAACTAAATAGTATATAACATTTAATAGGAGTAGATAGGTTTGCCTATCATCCAGTTCACAATCCTCCCCTGTATTTTGAACAGGAGTAGAGGTGCATCCTTTGTTTCCTGTTTAGGATTAGGTTTCTGGTTTCTTCTAAAGTCTACTTCAACTCTAAACTCCTAACATATCTGTCTGAATTCTGAAATTTTATTCACTAATTAAATCTTGATCCCTTCAAGTCTAGAATTAGCTATCTTTCCTGTTATCCTGGCCTTTCTTGCACAAATACAATTCCACACAGTAACCCTCTACCTTGAGTGGCCCTTGTGTCTTGTATTGGGGGAGCATTAGTATAAAAAAAATTGTTGTTATTAAAATTCTAAACATAACTTTTTAAACCAATAAAAATTGCAACAAGAATATAGAACAATAGCAGTGTCAAGAGAGGAACTGGCCTTTTGACAGACTTTTTTTTTTTACAGGTACATAGGTTAAACTTTTCTGAAATTCCTCTGGTTGTGAATTTCCTTTGAAGTTGTTTTGTTAAATAGATGGGTAAATAGTCTTGGTAATAAATATATTAAACAAAGGATACAACCAAGCAGGTGAGATTGAACAACAGCATAAAAATATAATCAGCAGGGCGGCCATCAAAGATACCTGTGTGGGGGAAAAAAACAGCAAAAATGATATAAGTATTTACTTCACAAAAAAATAAAACCTTATCATCCCCCCCACACACATACAAATGGGATGGATAATTTGTTGTCTAAATTACGCAAAAATGAAAATAACAGTGACATCACATTTTAACATATATATTTACCAAAATTACACAAAAATATCTTGAAATACTAAAGAGTAAATTTATTCAATAAAATCACTATTGGCTTCAACCAAAGCCACCAGACGAATTCAGAATTTCTTGCAACTCTTCTGAATGGTCTCCTTGTTTAAGTTAGCGAATGCTGCCATGATCTTTGCCTTTAGTTCATCTTTGGTATTACGAGAAGTTTTGTTGGCCTCTCGATCAACTGTGCCCCACACATAATAAGCAAAGGGGTTGCAGTCTGGAGAGTTAGTGGTAAGGGGTGATATGGTCACAGAAATTGTCTGATAGCCATGACTGGGTTCTCTTGCTTGTGTGGTATGGTGCAGAGTCCTGTTGCCAGACATAGAGTCTTCCAGAAGCCACCCTCTTGACCTAGGGCAGCACTACCTTCCTGATTGACTTGTTATCAATCATGGCCTGGATTCCACCAACAAATTTGGGAGTTTTTATCAGAACAATCAGAGTGAGTTTTCCAACCTTCATAATCACCATTAGACTTATCCAGTTCTTTCTGAATCCTCTGCACTGTCCTCAGATTGAGACGAAAACACTCTGAAATGTTCATATTGAGGCTTCTGGTGCGAATGCCATCATGATGCTGTTTTTCTCACACAGTACCTAACTGACCTTACTATACAATTGATAAAAAAAAAAAAAGAAAAAAAGTGCATGCACAATATTAAAAATATAAAATGGCAACAATTTACTCATTGCATCCTATATATATATATATATATATATATATATTGAGGCATGTTTAATTAAATAATATAGACAAGTTTTGTCTATTTATTTTATGTAAATTCTTTTCATATATCATCTGATAAGCCAAATAACATTATCATTAAAAGAAAGAAAAACACCACATTGATATATGGTTTTTAATCCAGTCTAAGCTTTTGGTTTACATAAGCCATTATCAAAGATGACAATATGAAAGGAATTTACATAAAATAGACAACACTTGTCTATATTATCTAATGAAACATGCGTCAATGAAAAGATTCTGCCTAAATACACAATATATATATATATATATATATATATATATATATATATATAGTAGGCTAATGAAAGAAATTTGAGAGATAATACAAATAAGAATATTTATTGTATATTATTAGAAATTAAGAAGGCAGGGTAGAACAAATGATTGGGGCTCAGATTGAAGAATTGGAGAGCCAAGTTTGAATTCCAATCAAGTTCATTATATTCACTTACATGCTAAGACCTTTGGGAAAGGTATGAATTCAATTCTCCTCCCACCAGCTATGGGTAAATAGTAGGACTGACCGGGTTCTATAGACCTGGTCTAGGAGAAGGAAAACTCTGAATTTCAAACTGTATATAACCCTGGTGAAGCACATACAATGCAGCTAAGGAAAAGATCGCTTGCATTGACTAGAGACCCAACTATGGTCAACTCCTATTCGACCTTTTGACCAAATAGAAGCACGACGAGAAAAGATGTTAAAGAATCAATTTTTCTGACCTGTCTGCGTCCTTTGTCAATGAGCAATAACATGAAGTCAAAGTTTATTTGAGAATTTTTTTTCTGCATATGTTATATTACTGAAGAAATCTAGTAGTTTCAGAAGAGTTGTTGGCTACAATTAGGGTTGTACAGGTTATATGGATGATCTTTTGTGGAAACTATATTCATTGAGGATATCTAAATTCGTATTTAAACCTGGAATTTCTTTAGTATCATATAAGAAATTCCTTATATTGCAGACAATTCCTAAGAACTCTTTCTGCTTGTCATATCTCAAATTTTGGACAGAAGGAAGATAATGACACATTCTTCTTTTTGGGGAACTCTGTGAGGAAAATGAAATAAAACCAATAAATAAAATAATAATAAAGAAAGAAAAAAGAAATTCATTTTCCAATGATGCAAGTTATAAAGTAACCGGAAAGGGTTTCTGGTCCCGCGTGTAATTTTATAACCCCAGAAAGCACAGAATCTTTCTTTTTCTACTCTCCAACAACATTGTTTGGACATGTATTGGCAGTCTTACTCATGAAGTAAGTGAATTGGTTGTTCTAACTCAGTACAAAGCTGACTTGAAGTCAACCATTTTAATCATTGTTCTCCTAACTTACTTCTGAACCAAAAAAGAAAATGGATATACCCAAGAGACATTGAGAAATTTGTTTCACTACAGTCAGCATAAAAGGAATAAACATCTGTAGGAGAAACTTAAGGATTTTTCTATTCTTCTTTCTGTACATATTGAACAGGCACCTTCACCTAAAATAAAGACCAACATACAACTTTTATTAAGTTCCACAACTCCCACACAAAGTCGGAAACCTGACAAAAAAAAAAACAAAAAAAAAACTCTTGCACAATATATTTAGACCAAGTGTTGATTTTTGACTGTTATATCTTTCATCTTATTCTCTTCTTTTTTTATTGAAACGTTCAGTTTTCTATATTACCTCACATCATTTTGGTGTCATTTTGAACTGACATGTTTTAAAAACTTCGTTTCATATATTTTGAGCTTTTTCCTTAAGGACACATGGCACAGTGGATTAAGGCGTTGGTTTGATCCAGTGACAGGACCCAAAGAGTGTGAGTTCAATACCTGGTTAAGGCAGTGGAGAACTTTCAGAGGGAAATTAACAGGAGATAACTGATAACTGACATCCATTAAATGCGGCATGTAGAACTAGAACAGTCTACCCCAGTGAGTGAAATAAAGGGTTCAGTTCGACATTCCAACCACCTGAAGAAGGCCAGAGCATACAACGGCCTAAATGTTGTAATAAATATGGCAATAAAGATGAGGATAATAGTCCGAATAATGTAAATAATATTGCTTAAAGTTTGTATGTTCTGGATTTCAAATGAAAACTTGGAAATTTCTTATCACACCCTGCCACCATATATTGTGGTAATGCACACTTTGCAGATACTAAAGAAAATGGAAGATTTATAACTGCTTACATTCTGAAAGGACATGGCATTTAAAGAGAGAGCTGGTATGTGACAATCATCTGTATCATTTCTCTGATTTTGCATCTCCTTGTTTTCCTATGTACAGGAGATGAAACAGAAAACCTTTCTTTAAACATACAATCATATTCCACTGAATTGTAAGTGTAACATTTAATATTCTTGGGTTGTCAATGTTAAGACAAAGATTTTATGTTTGCATGTGCGGATGATGTAATGGGAATTGCAGCTCAGAATTAGAAATCAGAGCCAAGCTTGGTAATTTTCTCTCATGCGCAATTAGCACTTGGAAAGGTATGAGTCCATCTCTTCTACCCCAGCTATAGGTTAAATAGCAGGACAGAGAAGATTCTCTAGCCTTGCTAGGCAACCATTAGTGACTTGAAAAAAATTCCCCATTCCCCAGTATGTCTGGGCCACTCGTGAAGATGCACTGACCGATAAAAATGTACAGTGACTGAAATTCTTCACTGTTCTGTGTGGGTTCTGCTGCAGAAGGAGAAACTGTTTACTTTTTACATTTGTCAGTCAGTCAGTTATGTGCCATGCGTGATACACGCTTAGGTAGTCATGTATCTTTCAATACATGACTGATGAGGCAGATTTTTTTCCTGCAGTAGGTTGCCATTTCTTTCTGCGGTAGACTAGTTGCTGTCCATGGCTATAGAACCCAGTCTATCCTCCTATTTACCCATGGCTTAGTGAAGAAGAAAAGGATTCATACCTTTCCCAAGAGTATTAGAATGTAAGTGAATGTAATGGATTTGATTGGAATTCTAACTAGGCTCTCTGATTCCTCACTCCAAGCTGCTATCAATTACTCTACCAAACTGAACCATATTTCATCAATAAAGTTGGGGCAACTCAGCAAATCACTTTATCACATGTATTCTCAAACAAACATGATTTTGTTAATATAGTCATCTGAAATACAAATTTTAATGTAAACTTCTTTACATGGATAATTAATTTGAAGTTCAACTTTTATACAAGCATGACTTATACAATTCTGGTAAGTGTTGAACAAATTCCCTGGTTTGCATTATTTACAGTTGAACTAATGTCCTCATTTTTATCATTACTATCATGTTTCTGTCGTTGTATCTTCTATTGTTCTGAGGGGCACAACGGCTAAAATATGATAGTAACAACAAAGATCAGGACATTAGTCTGTTGCAGTGTTGAGTAAGAGGTTGTAATGGACAAGGACAGGAACTTTCAAAGAAACTGAATTCAACATTTTCCAAAGGTATAAGTTTCCACACATGGATGAACGAATCATTCATTCATACTTATGTACATACACACTGCTGCTGGGTCAGTATTATTGGTCAAAGTACCAAATTTCTATCATAACACTACCACCTTGGCTCATAAACTGGTCTATGATGGTATCAGTCTATGACACATCTAATTCTCTCCAACCCAGTCACTCAGATCTTATCACTTCTAGCTGTTGCTTCAGGATGGTTGGGTTGCTACCTCTTTGTTTCAGTTGATAGTTGATTTGTCAACCTTCTATTGGTCTTTCTCAGCCTATGTTGTTTTTTATTTTTTTATTCTGGAAAAGAAGTATCCGATTTGGAACTAGATATAATCAACTGTACTAGTCAGAATAGATCTGTATTACAAATAACTTCTGACAAGGAACAAGTTAAATATTGATTTGTAGTCTCTAGTGTTTGTGTGTGAGCACTGGAAGGTGGAGGAGGAGATTTAATTGTAATTTATCTCCTGGTAGTATAGACTTTAATGGATACATTGTAGAGTAATGGATTGCAGCTTGGATTGAGGAATCAGAGAGCCAAATTTGAATACCAGTTGTGTTCATTACATTCACTTATGTGCTAATACTCTTGCGATGAATCCAACTTCTCTCTATTAGGTAAATAGTGGGACAGGCTGGGTTTTATAGCCTTGGGTGGCAACCGGTCTAGGAGAAGTAAAATTTTGAATTCAAAACTGTATGTAACCTTGGTGAAACAGACTATGCAGCTAAGGAAAGGATCATTCACATTCACTCGATGAGCTTGACTATGGTCAAGTATAGATTTTATATCCTGTTTCTACTCTTATCTTTCAGAGATTACATGCTGGAAAAAAAAAAAAAAAATCCTCAACCTAACAAGTGATTTTTACAGGAATCTAAGAAAACTAGTCTACGTTGGTCTTGGTAGTCAAGGAATTGAAAAGTTATCAATTTTTGAGTGTCATATAGAAATTACTTTCTACATTTATTTGGTTAAAAGGCAATTTCATTTGTATGATGAAACACCTAATGAAAGAGTCTACCTTTTGATAAGTATATTTAACAACTTACCTGTTTCTAATCGAACTGAATAAGAATATAAGAAGTAAAGACTAAGCAAATAATGAAATCCTCTTGAACCGGAGATGGGGTAATACAATACAGAAGTAAATATCCGCCATAACTGAAAAGAAAAAACAAAAAAAAATAGATTGTTAAAAAAAAAAAAAAAAAAATTTCTTTTATTGTATTACATTGTTTTATGAAAGCATGTATGCTTCTTTTTCTTGTAATTAAAAATCAAAATTGTAATTTCAGTAATTTAAATTGTTGTAAAATGCCCATTATCATTGTGATAATTTGTAATCGTTATAGTAGCTTCCTAGTTGAGATTAGCAGCATGGAAATTCAAATTTACATGGACATGTTTTGAAATTAAGTGAGCAAAATATACAAGGTGTATCTAGTCTACATTATTAGATATGAACAGAAAAGACAATGTGACATGATTAGTGCATTACAAAGAAGTAGGATGTGCTTTATTTTTTATATAATATATATATATATATATATATATATATATATATATATATATATATATATATAAAATATATACATATATGTGTGAAAATATATATAAAATAGGTTTGTTTGTTTTGTTTTACAGCATATCAACCTCAATGGGTCATTTAATACAGACAACATTTTTTTTCCTGGTAATATTTTCTGTCAAAAATCTATTTTTGGTAATATTTTTTTCCTCAAAAATGTATATCTGGTAATAATATTTTAAAAAATGTATTGCTAGTAATAGTTATTTTTATTCAAAAATTTATTTCTGGTAATAATTTTTTTTACAAAGTATTTCTGATATTAAAACCTATTTTTAGACTTTCATAATGCTTTTTACCTCAGTTTTGGGGTTAACTATTTGTTCATAGCTGGAACCCTAACAGGTGCTACCACCTTGTGTCAGGGTGGGCCTGGGAACACCAGCAATTAAGAGGTGGTTCCACACTTCTCAAAACCTCCTGATCAGAGGCCTTGCTGTTGGGTGTGGTTTATCGTCTTACCCTGGATGCAGATGTAGATAAACTACATATTTTTATTGTCATACCCATGATGGTAGAAAATAGGAAAGAACTCATTAGTTAAATAATCCGAAGTTCTTTAGTATTTTTGTTTTTATTTTTAATAAACAGTGCTCAATACAAAAGTAGAGCCTAAATATAATTATTTAAAAAAAATATGATTCCTCCGCTACATAAAAGTTCTCATGTTTCAAAAACAAGAGCTGAAAACTTCAATATAATTATTAGAATTAAGTTGAATTAAAATACCAAGCTCCGTTTCATCTTCATGCGGAATCTTAGGAATAAACTAATCTTGAAATTTATGTGTCTTTATAAGCATATTCATTATTAAAATTAACTTACTGTGGAAATGGCTAGAGCAATTGTTTAAATAAGGGGCATAAGGGTTAATAATTTGCATGAAACATATATATATATATATATATATATAAAGTGAATGTCGAAGTCAACACTCAGAGGTTTCATGCTAGACACAATTGTCAGGCTACCTGATGATTACTCGTCTAAATTACTGCGCACTGTCAGAAAGCAACGACAAGTGGTAAATAAAGCTTTCTTTTTAAATTGAAAAAAAAAAAAAAATTAAATAATAAAATAAAGCTTTCTTTTTAAATAAAAAAAAAACAAAACAAAACAAATTAAATAATAAAATAAAGCTTTTCTTTTAAAGTAAAAATAAAACAAATAATAATTAATGCACAAACTTTGCATGAACTTTGAAAAGAGAACGATTACTAACCCTAAACCCTAACCATTAGGGTTAGGGGTTAGGGTTACGTTAACCCTCTTTGAAAAGAGCACGATTACTAACCCCAACGGTTGGGGTTAGGGGTGCTGACTTCAATGTTCACTTATAATATATAAGCTTCCACACACAAAATGTTTTGCAGAGAATGTAGTTAAACAAGGCCCGTTATGGCAGATGAATGAATATGACTTAATTTGAATTTTTATTGTCGATAACTACAAAATGGTAGGTTTTATCAAAATTTGGTTATTATTTTTGAGTTCAGCATGTACATTTGCACAGAAATGACAATTTGGGAAATTTTTAATAGATTTTCTGTGTGCGGCTTAAAAAGCAAATTTACCAAAAGAATTTGAAAATGGAACTAGAGTCTTTAAGAATATTTAGAGTAACTTTACCTTTTTTAACAGTTCTATGATTTTCAGAAATTAAACTGAGATGTGTGGCTATGCCATGGTCTGTTTGGTGAATTACAATGTAATAGGCAATAGCTTTTATATTTTACTCCATGTTTGCATGTTTGAAAACGTGAAAATCTAGACCAGATCTCTGGTATTGATAGAATCTTAAGAAGGATAAAGGTTAAGTTAAAAAGACTTGGATGTTTTGAGGGCTCAGAGGAGGAGTTTTTTAAAAAATATGCTTACCACTGTTTCATTCTGTTCATTAAAATTGCAGATTATAATATTATCAGTCATATTTGTATATATGTACATACATCTTGGATTTAATGTTAATCAGGAACCATTGATCTAAGAGAAGTTGATCTGTGGTGACCCCAATATGTAATGAGTTCACTCTAAGAAATATCAAAGTAAGCTTTGTAATTGTTGTCACATCAGAACATCAAAAGAGCTAGGTGCCTCAGAGCAACCAAATGCAAAATTGTGTTTCAAATAATGTTGGTTGCTGGTCCAACATAAAACAGGAAGTCAATCCAACTGAACTTAAGAGAACCACACAAAAGACAACTGGATGAGAGGAAGTTACATAAAGACCTAACCTGGAAAGGGAAGAGTCAGAGAGTGTTTTTTCATTCTTGTGAAAAGAAAATGCTGATTGTTTATTTGAAGAATCTTCTAAGGTGCAGGTTCAAATTATACCATTGGGCAAGGTATGATTAAAAGAAATTTTCTTTTTAAATATCTAAAGAATTTTTATAAATAAAAACCCAATTGCAAGAATTGAAGAATTAAACAAAAATATATAATACTGTAAAATGGTAATACCAAAATACAATAATTAAAAATATTTTTCTTTGATGAGAGGGGACCAACATACTGGTTTAGATGTTTTAGTCATCGTTATATTTCAGTATTACTATTTTACGGTAATATATATTTTTGCTACCTCCACACTTTTTTCTATGAATTGCTTTTTAATATGCCAGCATTTATTGTTTTATGAAAATAAAGAATAGATTAAAAGATCAAATTAATAGATCAACCCTCTGAGCCGTGCGTTCCTGAACAATTTTAACCGTTCTGCCTGAGCTCCGAGTCAAAATTTGCAAATAATTGGTATGTAATATTTCATGGTAGATATAAAAATAGTTACAAGTGTTTACCTACTGTTCAACCAGTAACTGAGCATTATGTCATTTTTCTCTACATATGACATAATGTAAATAAATATAAATATTTTGTTGCTTTTGGAAAATAATCTATTATTTTAATTCTTTGAGCCCTGACCACCGTGTCAAAGAATTAAAATAATAGATTATTTTCCAAAAGCAACAAAATATTGTTTGTATTAATTAACATAATTAACAGGGGGGATTTAAGATTAATAAGAATCTGGCACCTTTTCTTAAAGTGGCAAAGATGAAGTAATTCAATTTGTTTAATTGGAAGGCAGATCAAGATGTCTTCCTACAAATGAACAAACAAAATAAGATTATAAAGTAGAAAGGTTTGATCTTTTTCACCTGATAACACACTGAAAAAGACATTAACATTTTTAGGTATTTTTAGAAAAATTAGCAAGGATTAAAAAAAATAAAATAGAGTAGAAAGTGGGTGGGGGGTAACATTATTGCTGGAGTTTCAGAACTTTGGATTTCAATTTATTAGGTATCCTAGATCATGATTATTAAAAAAAAAAAAAAAAAAAAAAAAAAAAAAATAGAAAAAGAAGGAAAATTAAAACAAAAAATTATCTGTGATATAAAATAACTTGAAAAGAAAATGTATAATGGCCACAAAAATCATGTTTATTTAAATTTTCTTGTTCTATACATCACAGACTTTTATAAAATTATTGATATAAAAACTTGTTCTCATAGTTATTTATTTATAAAATGGTAAATAATATCGCATTGTAGTTGTTTCATGTATTTTAAAAATATTGCTGCGGAGTGAAAGTAATTAAAATAATAGTGATGTCAAGGGGAAGAACCATCCTTTTCACATATCATTTTTTTTAGGGGTCATTACCTAAATTTTATTATAGAAAAGAAAGTTGTGTTTAACAGTTTATAGTTAAACTTTTAATCTGTTATTTCTAAAAATAATATTAATCGTTGAAATAAAAAAAGATTTGTTTTCAAATTTATATCCATATTGATTATTATCTCCACAAACTCCTGCAACATATCTGTCGATTCTTTTTGACACACCGATTGCCATAAATCATTCAGTTTAGAAGTAAATTTTATACTTAGCATGTTGGCTCCCAAGATTCATTTCCTTTATTGTCCCAGGGTCCCAACACCATATCTTAATTTTGGTACAAACAACTTTGTGTTAACATTGTTTCATATATGAGGCAAGGATTCTAGTGTACAATGATCTCATAAGCAATCAATCATAGCATCCCACTTCCAATAATCTTCATAGAAAAGAAATTGGAAAATGAGCCAATGTGTTAATACACACACAAATTATGAAACTTATTGACTCAAAATGTTGAATTAAAAGTTCAGTTTTTACTCGTGGAAGCCAAAAATTTGTTAAAATAAATATATTGCACTTTAAACACCATTTTAAAATTTTTTTTTTGGAGGCATAGCTTTTCATATCTAAAAGAGAACTTAGAACAAGAGTGTTATTCTAGAAATTCATGTGTGACGCAAAGGAGAGAAACTAATGTTTGGTATGCAAGAATCATTTGAAATGCTGAAATGGGTGTAATGGCTGAAATTTCAGTTGCTATCATCACAGCATAAGCTCTATAAAAATCTACTAAAGCCTGTCTAAAGTTACTAAAATAGAAGAGGATATCTAAACAACACATAATTTTAATCACAAACTGCAAATAAGGACACTCTCCCCCCTCCCCCCAAGTAATTAGACTTAATCAAAAGCCAGTTTCTGTGAAATGAATGTCGAGTAAAAAAAAAAAAAAAAAAAAAAAAAAAAAAAAAATTGGCTGGATTTGGTTAATTCAAGAAAGACGTTTGATTATTGTCTTTTATGAATAGCAAATTGAGATTATACATTAAGAAAAATAATGATTTCCCCTCAGAAAAGAAACGGGAAAATCTGTTATAAAAATAATCTCTGAATTAGAATTGTAACATCGTGTATGTGTGCAAAATAAAGAATAAGTTAAGTATAAAATATATATTTTGGTAAATTGAATTGAGTTCTCTCAGTCACTGTGTGTTTATCTAAAAATAAATATGCTTAAATTCACCTTCATCCCTGCCATGTGCCAACGGCTTAGTGTAGAATCCCCGACTGGCGCCAATTCAGTTGGGTTTCGATCCTAGCTAGAGGCAACTGGATGTCTAGCCACACTGATGAGTTGTGATACAGCAAAACAGTCTGTCTGCGGATGACTATATATATATATATATTTGTATTTATGAAATATGATATATTTGGCAGGGTCAGGTGATGAATAAATCTCCCATAAAAATAAAAAGAAAGGAAGCAGGATTTTCCATTGGCTTGCGAACTGACAGATCAGCAACTTAAAAAACTTTAAAAGATTTTCTGGTAAAAAAAAAAAAAAGTCTCTTTCTTTAAAGTTCTTCAGTGATAATGTTTTAGTTTGGTAGCAAACACAGTCTGCCAAAGGTTAGGACTGGGAAGTTTTCTCATTCACTTCACTCCTGGCAAGTAGACACCAAAGATTTCTCTACTGGGGACAATAAAAGTAGTCAATACAGACCATATGCATTGTACTACTTACTAAGACAAGAAAATCTTTCTCCTGGTGAAAGGATGGCAGATTTGACTTTCAGTAAGAAACAGGGTGCAACTCTGGTGTATTGACTAGACGACAGCCATGAAGACTAATGCAATGACACCACTGCGATCACTACAGAACAATGACCATTGTTGCATAAACACACCTGTTTAAGCCACACACATCATGTTATTACAATGCCACAGCATCTACAGAGATCAGCTCAAATAATTCAAAAGTTATAACCAGTTTAATTTTTGTACAATTGGATAAGCTTGCAATATTGCTTATGTGGAATGGAGGCTGTAGCTTGGAAAATAAGTATTTCCCCAGCAGAATGGATAGTGAGATTTCTTGTGACAAGTTATGGGTTAAATAGCAGGACTTGTATTTGGAAAAACTTATTATTTTTAAAAAATTGTTAATATTCACCGTTTATCAACACTTTGTAGATTATTTAAAATCAGAAAAATATTTTTGATAAACTGAAATGATATCAATATGACAAACTCATATTTATTTTGATTGTTTTATTGTTATAATGCTGGTTATAAAAAAAAATCTGTTTTTTTACTACGGTTGTGTTGAAATATGTAGCAATTTGGTTTGCAATAAATAATAAAATATTGGTATTTCTTAAAGAATATTTTTATTGACAAACAAAAAATTTCTATTCTAGTTTATTTAAAGAATTTGCAATAAGTTTACTTCAAGTTATATAAATGACTCTAAAATATATCATGAGTAAAACATATTCAAGACGAGTGTGGCTGTCCGAGGAGGGGGAAATCATAATTTCATTAACCTAGAGGTCCCAAAAAGTTATAATCTGGCCCTGCTCATCAACAGTGCAACTGTTCATCATGTAGAGAAAACTCAGGGTCTTATCGGGGATGATGCAACATTACTAGCTTTGGTTTTGGGATATTGAAAGTTACAAGCCAGTTTTTGCCTCATTGTTTGATCAGAGCAGAGATCAGTGGCAAGGCCTGTCATAATTCTAATATAGAATTCAATTTTTAAATTCTTTAGGGACAGAGAACCATCTATAGGAATGTGTGGATCGTGTCTGTAATCATTATCAGTGTGTAAAATGAAATTGGCAGGTTGAGTTCAAATTTCTTAAGGCTTTTCATTTTGAATTGATATTCTTGATAAAAGCAAGAATCTCTCTTTGTCTTTCTCCTCCCTTACCCTGTTGGTAAATAGTAGGGCTCCATAGTAGCACAACCAGTCCAGGTAAAGGACAACTCTCAATAATTCAAAACAGTTGAGAAACTATTCCACTACTTTTTCAAGAACAGTCATGCCAGTTTCACAGATATCAAAGAAAAGGCGGCTGTGGAGTGTCGTGGTTACTAGACGGGATATGGCAATAAAAATAATTTCTAATTGTAGCACAAATAAAATTAATTACAGTTTTAAAGAAATTATTTTGTTTAAATACCCCCCCAAAAAACCCCACCTTTTCTCAAATTTTAAAACACTCCAGATTACTAATTTCAAACATTTTTTGTTAAAGAAATGAAATCACGTTGTATGAGCATATTTTGTTTGGCTTACTTTTTAGCGGAGAAGTGTTAATTTTTACATTGACTTTTTTTTTTACACTCATTGTGTAAAACTGACTGTCGCCACCCTTTAACTTTTATCAAAATAAATAAATAAAAAAATAAATAAAACTGAAAGTAAGAAAAAAAAAAAAAAAAAAAAAAAAAAGGAAAAGATTATTTTTGGTCAAAGTGCCTATTGTACAAAACAACTCAACCCACTCATTGTAATTTGGATTTTCAATAAAGGTTGATTTTTTAAAATTTATTTTGTCTTATGAAGCAGAAAAAAAATCATTTTTGTTTGTTGCAATCATTTGTACTGTTTACGGATTCATACTTTCATTTTTAATTTAAAAAAAATCCCTACAGCTCGTTCTTTTTCTGCCCCATCAATTTTCCCAGTATACATTTTTTTTAAAAAAAAATCATTTCACCCCAAGCAAGGCAATTTTAAAGCCACTAGGACGCAAGGGGTTATTGAGTGTGAGAGATCGAAGCCAAAACACACAAAAAAATGGTGTTAAAAATATTAAATTTCAGCAAAAACACGGTCAAGAGAAAAAAAAGTCAAATAACAAAATGAAATCCTGATTTTTCCCAGGTCAATTAAGACGGAGAAATAAGATGAAAGAATTTCATCATATTTTCTAACATTTTTTTATCGTTTCTCTCATAACCGATCGTTATTCTACGACCGTAGAACACACAGTTTGAGTTAAGTTTACAATGGGCGAATAATACGGAACCTCTGAACTAGTTTTTTGTTGGCTGTATTTAAAAAAACCGTTAATGTTTTAAAAATCTCATTAATTCATTTTGAAGACTGAAAAAATATCTTATTTTTTTTACTCAAAAAGATTAGAGATTTTTACAGTAAATAAAAAAAATATAAACAAAGTTGCTTCATAAGTTTTTCATTTTCTGGAGTCATTTCTTGTTCAGTATTATTGATTTTGCTAAAAAAATAGATTTTTTTTTCAGTAAAAACTTGCTATTTTTTGTTTTTTCATTTAAATTTTTTTTTGATAAATAGATTCAAATAAAAAATACCGTCAAAGGTCAAAGCAAAGTATTTGTAATTAAAATTTGAAATGTTTTTTGTTTCTAAAGCTGAATGTTTTTGACGTGTTATTTTTTTGTTTTTTTACACCATTGTTAAAAAAAACAAAGTTGGTCTGCAACATATGGACTTTCACTTTCTATGTGTAAAATCGATTTCTGTTCTAATTGCCATTCTATCATTTAATTAAAGTTGAATTTAATAAACCTTTAATTTATTAGTGTGTCCGAAACTATTTTTTAATTATAGACTGTTGGAATTTCGATAAAAATTGATTTTATCGAAAGAAAAAGAAAAAAAGGATAGTGTGCTTTCTTTCCTAGCGGGCGTAGATTAGGGTTGTTTTAGGTTAAACTATTATTTAAACAAATGTTGTCCAGTGTAAAAAGAAAAATAAACTTATAAGAATTTAATAAATTTAAAGTCGGTACTGGAGAAGGACAATTTTGATTGAATTTAATTATTAAACCCATCAGTAAAAAAAGAATCTGGGGAGATTATGGCAATTGATGATATCCTGACGAAACATGGCATTATGGATAAACACTTGCTGCGTGAATAAAGTAGGACTTACAGTAGTAATACCCCCCCAAAAAAAACAAACAAAAAAAACGAAAAACAAAAAAAACGGGAAACAAACAAAAAAAAAAAACAAAAACGGGAAAAGCAGTTTTTAAAACGGTTTTTTGGAACACAGGTTTATTAATTATCCGTGTAAACAGAATGATTCCCAACGGTGACAGGATACAATCAATTCCTTGTATTAAAAATGACCGACTTTGTTATAAGTTTAAGATTCATGTATTGACAAAAGACCTAGATTTTTAAATCTTAAATTAAGACTTATTTTTAACCATTTTACCGCAAATCGTGTTAAAAGCTACCAGCTTAATAGAAAAATATAACTTATTCTGCTCTATAAAATTTTCTGTTGTCTTTTTGACTCGACAAGAAGGACTATAAAAAAATAAAAATAGGGCGTAGATATTGTTCATCGTTTTATTTTTAAGACTAAATTAGTCCATAAAAAGAAGGTAACGAAGGCCCATTAGGTAGACGATTTATCTTTTGTAAGAAGTACACTTGAATGAAAGATTTAGCGAAAAAAGTGGATGAAAACGAAAATACACGATTGTTAACTTTTACAAAAATCAAGGAAAAAAAAATGATGACCACATTTTTTAATCGATGAAATAAATAAACAAACTGACCTGGAAATTGTAAACGACGAAGTCGTACCGCAAAATTAGCCATAAGGGAGAAATTAAACCGAACCTAGCAATCAGAGGCAAGACTACGGAGCCAGTAAACCAATATTTCGTGATTTGCGGAATGCTTCTGTACCATTCACCAATATCGTTTGACGCCATGCTTAGAAAAAAATTTGCAAGAACCGGTGTCAAATGAAGTGCTTACCGTTTTAACAAAAGGGACAGAAAGTCTTATCTAAATTTAAAAAAATTGACAATTCAGGTGAATTAATAACTATTGCAGTACACCGATAATCCTCTGACTGAACGAAAAAATTTAAAAGCTTCATTGTAATATTATTTCTAGATTTATTATGAGGTTTGCAGAAGTCCGGTTTATTTTATCCGGCTTTCGGAATGATACGTAAGCACTTCCGTTTTCTGAAGATTCTCTTTCATTATCATTATAAATGAACACTTCCGTCAGCTTTTTCTTGTTTGTGAATCTGTCGTTACACGTAGCTAATAGGAAATAAAACAGGTACATACAAGAGCAGACTGACCACTTAATAAATGGAATGGGTATTATTTTGTTTAAGATCCCTATATTTTTAATTTAATAAATAACTATAAATTATAAAATGAATAGTCATCGATTTTTTAAGTATTGGGATACCAGCCGTAAAGCTAGTCAGTGTGACACTGTGTACGGACGCATACTAAGTACAAACAGTGACAATTTCAGCTGAATCATTTTTTATGCATCGAAAAAAGTATGACCAACCGACGAAAATTTTAATCTTGACGTTTATATTTTTTAACCAATAGAAACACTTGTAGCGAATGCTAAACTTTATTTTCGAACATCATTGAATTACAAAAATAAATGAAAAAGGAGATTGTTAAATGTTAACTTATCTTAAAAGAAAGACAAAAACTAAAAACAAACAAAAAGCAAAAACGGCCTTCTATCTCGAAATTCATTCATTGATATTCTATGTAATAAAAAAAAAAATGCGCATATAAAAATGCATTTTTTCAAATAATTAATATTCTAATTGACAAATTATTCTCAGTATATCTTTCTAGACAATCTTATTTTTTATAATTACCCCGGTTTTCCCACATGAAAGTGGTTTAAAAGCGACAGAATCGATAAAAGTGTAAAAATGTTATTTTCTTAAGTGTTGGGGTTACCAATGTAAATGGTGTTTTGTTGAAAAGATTAATGTGACTGCGTGTTGAAAAGCAATGACGGTTTTGAGGTATTTTTTAACGTCAAAAACTGTTATTATTTTTGCACCAACCTAATAACATTTATAGGATACAAATCCTATATCATTCCAACAAATGACTAAAAAACGCAAAGTAGATTTGCACACCCGCAAAATCGGATCAAAACGATTAAAAACAGATTTCGCAATAAGGTGTGAAATTAATTTTCTGACCAATGAAAGGAGGCGATTTGCTAAACCCAAAAAAAGATAACGAGCCAGTGTGAAAAAAAAGTCAACAATAAATACAGAGTTTCAAGTCAGTCGCCAGTGAGAAGGGTGCAGAGATCATAGAAGACTAACAGTAAATTCCATCACTGACTAAACCCGACACTAAGAGCCGAAAATGGATTAGGAAAGAACAACAACAACAACAACAAATTTACAACTGACTCCAAAACAATTCATAAGTACATTTTCCTTTTATCTTTTATTCCTCATCCACACTCTCTTTTTCAACTTAAATTGATCGCCCCTTTTTCCTTTACACATATACAAAAACAAAAGAAACAGACATTACACTGCTACTCTGTTGAATGACAGCGAACACAGACATTTTTGTCAAAATCACATTTTTGCTTAAACTATCTAAAATATTAATCCTTTTTACCCTATTCACAAGATAATATTATTATAAGAATCAAGGCTTTGGGAGCCGATTTTGGAAGTAGGATTGTATGTCGGAGCAAAGATCAGAAAAGGGGCTAGAACGTGAATTTGTAAAACATTGTAGTAGTGGTTCTCACTAAGTTATTATAAACTTTAATGAAATTTTGTCATATTTAATGGTTTAAGAAGATCAACCATTTATATACTCAAAAGAACAATTTTTAAATGTTATATCCCTTAAGGACGTGAGCGATCGTGGCTGTCCACAGATTTTATTTCTTTATTATCTATGAATTGTCATGACAAAGATGATTTTATTATGTGGCGAGATGATAAAGGAATTTTTTATTTGGTAAAAAAAAAAAACTACAAAAAGAATAGCTCAAACAAAGGTTTAGCTAACATTTAATTTATATGGACACAACAAAGACAGACACGGATCCGGATTTAAGGACAAACGATAAATTTATTAACACACAATGTAATGAATGAATTACACAAATTAAGTGCATTGGATGCCAAATGATGGCCAATAACATGTATGTAATGTAAAATAATCAATGCAAACAGAATATGCCTTTTTACAACATTAATTATAATGCCGCGTAAGGTCATCAGAAAAGGAAACTTCATATAAAATGTAGAAAAGGAGAAAATAATTCTCTGAATAGTTTTTAAAAAATTGATACAATTTTTGAAGCAAAGTTCATGGTAACAGTGAAGAATAGAACAATCACACTAACTGAAGACTTTTCCTTGATGATGGAGCGACTTTGATGTTACTTTCAATTCTTGTCTGGTGGTTGTCAAATTAGTAGCGATGGTCAAATGCAAAAGAAATAACGGAACTGTCAAACAAACAGAATTAAAAAAAAAGTTCGCAATAAAAAGAAAAAGGGGCAAAAAAAAAAAAATAGTATCAAGCAATCAAGCAAACAATACATACAAAGCAAATTAAAGGTAAAAAAAGTTCATAAACTATAAATTGGTGTCTACACACAAAAGCAAGGTCAGACAAGCAAACACAGTGGTTTGTCTTCTAGACAAAGCAGACCTGAATTGAATCATGTCAAACAGTAAACTGGCCTATTTTATTGGCTAAGAAATATCTCAGCATGCGTTTGTGAACTTCTACCTATAAAAGGGGGAGGGGGAAACATCTTGCAGTCATTCCCAATAGAGATTGAAATCAACATAATATTTAATTTATATGGGAACACAACAAAGACAACATGGGGCTGAATTTAAGAACAAATGATAAATTTATTAACACAAAATAATGAATGAATTATACAAATTAAGAGTGTGGTAATTATCATCACCATCATACATACAAATCATGCGACAAGCATTCATTGGTTTATCTCCTCAAAACTAGCAATTCCGACCAATCAGATATCCTGCACGCGAGGAATGAAATTTCCCGTTCACTAAGGTTTGAGCCAGTCACGTGATACACCATCTTATATAGACAAAACAAGTGTAAGCTCTCTCTCTCTGTTTTCGCATTCATCTTTCCCCTTGCTGCTAAGATGTAATCTTCAAGACCTCCCGTCTTGACCGTGCAGTCAGACGTTAAAGAACATTACCAATTCACGCAAGTACGAACTCTTAACTTTTCTGAACTTTTACCAACTTTACCAATTCACTTTTTCTAACATGCAACAGGAACTTCATTCTTCTAAAACTTCAGTTTAATAATTACTTCATCTTTATGAGCTCAAGTACAAATATTTCCAAATCTAAGAGACATAACTCATTCAAACCTTCAGCTTATATGCATGTACATCAACACTAATAAATTCAATTGTTATGTTTTGAACCATTACGTTCTGTCTTGTATTTTATACTATGTGCTATTTTACGTCAAATATAAATTACATTGTGACCGCGACATGTTTGGTAACCTCCAGCGTATTTGCTTGTCCTTTTCCACGTCATTCCCGTCAATGATAAATAATTGTGGTGATGCGCACTATAAGAGCATTGGATGCCAAATGATGGCCAATAACTTGTATGTACAAATAATCAATGGAAATGGAATATGCCTTTTTACAATATTAATTATAATGCCGCATAAGGTCCTCAGGAAAGGAAACTTCATATAAAATGTAGAAAGGAAAAAATACTTCTCTGAATAGTTTAAAAAAATGGCACAATAGAATAATCATATCGAAGACTTTTCCTTGATGAAGGAGCGACTTTGATGTTCCTTTCAATTCTCGTCTGGTGGTTGTCAAATTTCTACTGTGATGTTTTTCTTTCTGAACCGGAGTGATCGGGGTTTCAATAGCAGATGTTTCTCAACTCCTTCAATTAAATCCAAGGCCTCCTTTTATAACCTACAGGCATACCCCGAATTCACTTTTCCAAATTTGGAGGGAAACCTTTTGATTGTTTCTGGATGGAAAACAAACGCGGCTGTTTTCCCACAAGTCGAAATGTACCAAAAATATTTTTGACATTTAAAAATTAAGCAAGAGTCCAACGCAGCGTCTGCTTTCTCTCAGAAAAGCAGACGATACACGCTCAAGGAGTGTATCTACTGCTTTTCTGAGAGCTTAAATTTCTTATATTGAGACGATAAAGCGTTACTTCTCTTATTCTGAGTTTTGTGAAATGAGCAAATGAAAACAAAACAATACACCCAGTGGCGTAGCTACTGTTTTTGCCGCCCCTCCCAAGAAGGAATACAGTATTACAAAGCACATTAAGTATTGGAATTTAATTTGAGAACGACGAATACAATATTTTACAAGTTCACATTCTAGCCTATTTTCCAATCCTCACATCAACGTTTTTCCTTGCTTTCAAAACCGGCTCCCAAAGCCTTGATTCTTTTCAGAGTGTAGCATCCTGCTACCACTTTCTTCCATTTTTGTACATTTTTGTGCAAAAAGTGGATCAGAGAGCTTGCTCAGCTTAGTAAACATTTTCAGGAAATATCAGCTTCTAATTGGTCAATAAACATACAAGTGGGCGTTGCAATCTACCTACGTACAAATATTTTTTCCAGCGCGTGACCAAGTCAAGTTTCTCGCCATTTGCTATGATCCTTTCACGTGATTACATTATCTATAAATAGCAGACACGAGTTCGCTCATTCTCTTTTACTCTCCCAAATTCCTGCGAAGATGTGATCTTCAGGATTCTCGTCTAGACCATGGACGGTCAGACATTAAAAGCATATTCACGCATTTTTGTTCCTTCTTGTATTTCATGCTTTGTGGAATTTTACGTTTAATATAAATTGTGTGGTCATGTTATTCATGCAGCCATAAACAAACATCTACAATTGTCCATTCTTATTACCACGTCACTACAAGAGATAAGAATATATTTTCTGTCAAACGAGAGAGCTGGAAAATATAAAAAGGAATTTCAACATCATTATCCTATCCATGGTGCCATAAAGTCTGGGGGAAACGCTCACGGCTTGTCGCAGCTCCCAAAACTTTGGTTCTTATCAGAGATAAGAATATATTTTCTAAACAATGAAGGGGCCAAGAAATTTGTGTAACAATTTTGGAGGGAAAAGTCCCCAATATTTCTGAGCCTCCCAAATAAGGAAAATCTTCGCCTATTCGGCAGTGAGTAACTTCGACGACCGTGTGAGATAACGAAGGGTCGACAACAGAAAGGCATTCATCTTCAAGAAAGATCTGCCTGCTGGACTGAAAAGGCAAAACCTCAGCCCACTACTAAAAACTAATTGAGAACTGCCTCCTTGCCACTGAAGATTTCTGTCGTCGACTCCCTCAACTACAGAATTTCGTATCTTCCAACGCTTTCCTATTCTGCAAGAACTCTGAAGAGAACTGTGAGTGTTTTAACCTTTAACAAAAATCTATTTGCTTAAAGAACTTTTTGGCGCTCAGAGAAGCCTTTTTTCTTTATGAACATTTTTTTTTCCATTAAAGTGAAAGGACTTTTTCTCCTCCCATTCTTTCTCTCCTAATTGTGTTTATACCTTTACCCTTTTTTTGTACATGTAAATAAACAATTTCTTCTTTTATTGTTACACACCTAACAGGAGTTTTGAGTCTTTCTTTATTCGTTCGTCTAAAAGAGAGTTTGTCCGCTTTAATCTTTCAAGCCGTAGTTGCTTGCTGTTTTTATTCGATTTTGTCGCATTTTTTAACCTCAACCCTTTCATGTGGGAAAGCCGGGACAAATTTCCCACATAACCCCTTAAAGTTTATATATTTGTTGTATTTTCGCAGGAGAATTTTCACCTCAATGTGCTTAACAAGACATAAATATTTTATTTGTGGTTCAATCGTTAAAAGAATTACATGTATGGAAAGAGAATTAAAAAAACAAACATTCTAATTGTGTTAATATTTTGTGCCTTCAAGCATTGCATATTTTTATACTATAACATCTTCTTTCGTATTTTTACACATAATACACGTGGGATGAGTCTGCGTTTCTGTTAACATTGTATTTATAACTCCTCACAGATAAATTATGAAATAAAAGTACAATTGTGTTTGTTTATTTTTTTTAAGAAATAAAACTGGGGCTATGTAAAAAAACGAAGACGTTGTCGGAGTTAGCTCCTCCTTAATTCCAAAATTCTTACTAGGGGTCATTCTCCCTATACTATAAATACTGGACGACTTCTCGCCTCATTTTCTTTTTAATTTTTTAATTTCAGCGACTACAATGTAAGCTCTCTTAGAAGATCCGGATCTTCCCATTTGTGGGAGACGCCATAAACATTATACGCACATACACGTATGTACAAACATTCACCACAATACGAACATTCACCAAAGAACAGACACAAACGTTCACGCACACACAAATATTATTGTCTATGTCCATTCATTGTAAAATTGTTTTGTTTAATACATATATTTGTTTATATATATATATATATATATATATATATATATATATATATATATATATATATATATATCGGTTGTGTTTGTCTTCTTTATCTTCAGTTGGACTTAATTCAAGTTCGGCTATTTTCTTGTAGTTGGACCTTTCTAGCAGGAAATAAACGCACGTGTTTTCTAATACAAACTCACACTCACCCACACAATCTACAACAACGTTACTTGTTTTTTCTAAATCGGGAAAACTTTAAAAACTTTTTACGATATTAAAAGAATGATAACTTATTTTTGTTTATATACCCCGTTTTATTTAAAAATAAAAAAAAACACACTGTACTTTTAATTCATAATTTATCATTTTAAAAAAATATTTATTTCAATTCTAACAAGTGAGGAGTCATTAATTAAATGCCTAATTAACAGAAACATAGTTCGTTTTTCTTTTAACAATGTAAAAAAAATGCAAACAAAATTATTTTGTTTTACGTAGTTGAAGTTATTATCAAAGTTGTAGACTAATAATTAAAAGTCTGATAAAATTAATTTCACTTCTAAAAACTGAAATAAATGTTATCATATTTTTAATTCTTAGTCTATTTTGCTGAATAAAACTTCAACTATTTAAACAGAAAAAAAATAAAATAAAACATTGCATTGTTTTACCGTGAAAACTTGTAAATTGAAAAAAATGTGCATTTTTGGACTTTAAATAAAGTTTCTGCACTTAAAAAATATATTAATTTTCAATTTTCTTTTAAATTTTCGTTCGATATTTCCCGAAAAAATTGGAATGTATGTGATATCCTTCAAGCAATGGAATTATTTTAATTTATTTATTTTATAATTTATGAAAAGTAACGATTTTATATCTGTATTTAAGCTAGGTCTATGATAATGTAGTGCCACGCCTACATTTTCTCCAATTCTAATTGGTCAATAAATACATACTTAAAAATAACAGGACAATTTATCTATCGCATTCCACCATAGTAAATTTGTTCCTACACTTTGTTCAAAACAAGCTTTTGCTACAAAGTCGCTGATTGGTCCATTTTCCGTCCAATAGGATATTTTTCATGTATATTCAAAAATGTACTATTGCGTCTCTTCTTGCAGCCACTCCAGATAGTATAAATATTGGATGCATTCCAAAAAACCAGTAGTAGTAATTTCAGAACCACAGTCGAGGTACCCAGAGACAATAGTTCTCATTTACTCGCTCGTGTATTTCATCCTACTCACTCCGCACGTACATACACACTACAGAACTTTATGTGACACACCACCAGTTCTCAGTGGACACACCAAGTTAAATCAACTTTGTAAGTTGCAACTACTGAACAATTTTCTGAAAGAAATATTGTATTTTCAACACTGAACTCTGAACATTTTTCTCAGACAAATTTTCTATAAGACATTTCCTTACAGTTAAGGGGAAGCTACTTTTTTCTTCCTTTTTCACTCATATTGCAACTACTTTGTATTATTGTTGAATTTAATATACATATTTCCTCGTTAAACAAAATTGGTTCTCATTGTTCTTTTTCCTTGATGTTTTAAATATTATGTATGAATGTTGATTACCTTCTCAACACGCAGCCGCATTATCTATTTAACCCATTCAACATTGGTGACCACAACACTCGAGAAGCAGTACATTCTATAATTGATCAACCCGACGTACTAATCAACACTTTACAATAATACAAAAAACAAAACAAACAATTTGTTTGTGCGGACCTATTACGCACGAACAAACATATATAAAAAAATACAAATTACATTTACAATGCCAAGCATTCATTGGTTAATAAATCACTAATACATTATTACGATAGGCAATTTACAAATTGCAGTAATGCGACAATTTTGTAATCGCTCTATTTTTAAGTAGTAAATTTTGTGCACTTTTGGGAGAATCAGATCACAGAAGCTTTCTTAGGTCTCCCCAAAGCTTACTCGCTGATTGGTCGATGCCAACCAATCAGATCGTTTGCATGTGAAGAATAATTCTTCCCGCGCAATGATTTGGAGCCTATACTCACTCATTTAAGCCAAAATTTTCTAATTACAACTAGTGAGATTCCAACTGCCAAACGAATCCACGACAGTTGAAACCATGTACCAACTTCTCACAGACACACACTCACATGCTTGAACATACCTTGTACACACTCACATAAACTCTTCTTACACAACAATATCTTTCAAGAACAAACATTACAAGAGACTCTCATGAACATTTTTCCAGTGAACTTTGAACCAAATAACTATTTCTCACTGAACACTAAAATAACATTTAAAGAGAGACAACTCTTGGTTAATTCAACCTTTCTTACTTAAATGCACGCTTTCCTTCACATCGTTGTTTGATATTGTACATCTTGTTAAAATACATATTTTATGTGTGACAATGTCTTTTGGTTGTCCTTCTTGCATGAGCCTTGTTTCCTAATCTAAAGTGAAATTCATGTGGTGAAATCCGCCACAGGTTCACTTATTTAATTTTTTTCATTAAAAGTTCACAGACATGAAAAATCAAAATCAAAGAGCTGACGCTAAAGTCTGGACTTCTTACATAGGTGAGAAAAACTGTGGATTCACTAAATTCACTTAATCCAACCCCACATCAAGCCCTTTAAAAATGTTCTATTTTTTTTTTAAAAAACCTTTTTGTAGGCGGGGTTTATTCCCACCAAGTGACAGCGCGTCTTCGAGATAATTTCTTTTAATTGCTGGCTAAAAAAAGCCAGCCATATCAAAAACAGATTGGTTTCATATGAACCCTGCCTTCTCCCTTATTACTGCTTTTTTGCAAAAAAAGATTCTTTGCAACGAGTTTTACCTTTAACTTTACGTTAGATCAGTGGTTCTGAAACTCTTTTTCTCTGGGCTGTATTTTCGGAATGAAAATTTGCTCGCACCGTTCATGTTATTTCGCTCATCCCTTGAATATGTCTTCATTGTCTATCGTCCACGGGATGATGGAATTGTAATGTTTGACAAGATAGTTTGAAAGATTGATAATATCCTCTTTGATCATCCCTCAGCTAGTATTCATATTTGCAATGACTTTAATATTCACCACAAAGAGTGGTTTGTCCACTCAGTCAGAACAGATGAAGAAGATAGATACTGTCACTACTTCTCTATCGTTTATTATCTGACAGAGATATTTGATAAATTCACTCATGTTCCTGGCACAACGTAATATCACGCAAACCTTATAGACCTATTTCTCTTTCCTTGAAAAATGCTCCCATAAATTGTTACCTCTCTTAGGTTCTTCTGATTACTCACTGATCAATGTTAAAGTTGCTGACAAACCGAGAGTATCACATCACAGGACGATCTTTCAGTACGCCGAAGCTGACTGGGTCAGTTTCAGATCGTATATTACGGAAGCTCCCCTTTTGACTTTCTTAAAAATGCAGCTTCCAGAACTGCCTCTCTAATCTCTGAATGGGTCCTCTCAGGTACGGACAATATTATCTCAAAGAAAAAATACCAACAGAAACGAAATAGCCAGTCCTTGCTCACACTAGAATGTGCTGCAGCCATAGGTCACCGTAATCTCTACTACCATCCCTACCGAGGTGAACGGCGTAGTGGGACTTTTGCGATATTCGGAACTGCCGGCGATCATTGCAAAAAGGGTTCTGGAAAACGCAAAAGGAAAGGTATGCAGTCAGTCCATTTCAAGGTTGAAAACGAAAGACTTGGTTCCTGTGAGTTCTAGAAAATCCCGACTAAAATTCTCAATAGAGGCAAAGCGTCAATGGCTGCCATCACAAATGTCCCTGAAGTTATTACATCTTCATGATAGGGCAACTTTCTTTGCAACGAGTTTTACCTTTAACTTTACGTTAGGTCAGTAGTTCTTGAACTCTTTTTCTCTGGGCTGCCTCTTCGGAATTAAATTGGCACGTGCCTCACCAAATTTTATGTGATAAAAAGTACATTGATATATATATATATATATATATATATATATATATATATATATATATATATATACTTGTAGTAGAGCCTCGCGTTGCCCGGGGATATAACAGTAAGAGATAGATCAAGTATCGACCATCATAAGGACTGAAAAATAAAATTGACAAAGATTATTATTTAAGGTTGACGGACACGCATGTCTTAATTAGTTTTTTTTTTTTTTTTACGAATTGGTCAAACCCAAACTCAAAAAAAAAAAACATTGTTTTCAATCGTATGTGGACAGTATGGGACTTGTTGACATATGTATATATATGTGTGTCGTTGTCTACATACATACGCATTTGATTGTTGAATTTCAATGATGGGATGTGTATCCATTTCTCTCTTGAATGTAGCCATGTCAACAATCAGACCATTTCACTATTTTTTTCGCTGAATAATATTTCCTCGCACGCACGTATATACGTGTGGTGGGGTCTGTGTGAAAATATGATAGGTAAAAATTGCTATTATCTTTAATTTTCTAAGGCTGATTTGTTGTTATTTTGAAGCTGGTTATTTGCTTGTTTTTGATGACTGCGTATATGTAACTGGTAGAAATTGCAGTTCGCAATATATATATATATATATATATATATATATATATATATATATATATATTTTTTTTTTTTTTTGATGTGCTATCTGATGATCCGGAGTCCTTTAAAAGGGCTCTGGTGAAATAAATTATTATAATGGTACCTTAAAGTGGTCTGTTTTTCTTTAATATATATATATATATATATATTAAAGAAAAACAGACCGCAGATTCGAAGTCAAATCATTATCATCGATAACTCTCTCCTCCAATTTGCGGAGCATAATTATTTAATACTTGATCTAATGCAAAAATATCACAATGATAAAATTGGTCAATAATTATTTATAACTCTTTATACTTGGACTTATGCATGTAATTACAAGTAATCCATAATAATATTTTAAATTTTGAAATCATATTTATTTTTGGCATATAACTTTTTTGAAATTGTTTCTAAATATTTGATTGTCTTTCAATCATCCCGCCTCACTTGCTATCCTCTTCCGCCACACCTGTGAGGATCGGCGCACAGTTTGGGTACCACTGCGGTAGATGATAAGGACCACCCCCACCAGGACCACCTTCTGATAGAGCACAAACTTTGTAATATCTCTATCAAAGCGTGGGGTATTTCCAAACTTATCAAAAGACTTGACTCTAGAAAGACCATCGGCCCGGAAAATCCCCAGGGGTGGTTCTTAACAATATCAGCCCAGAGTTATCTCCAATTATGGCAAAACAGTTCAATCGCTGTCTGAAGGAGAGATGCTTCCCAAGTCAACGGAATGTACCAACTGTGTGCCCTGGTAAGCGCTCATGCTTGTCGCAATATCGACATATCGTTACATTAGTCCCCTTAGTGTCATCAGCAAACTCTTCGAATCTATAATCACCAAGAAGGTTGTTGAACAGTTCAACGGGAACAACCTCCTGTGCAATAACCAGTAAGGAAGCTGATGTCTTAACTTTGATTGATCAGCGAATCAGCGAGGCATGAAACAATAAAGCCCTAGATACATCAAAGGTCTTTGATAATGTGTGACATCGGAGACTGCTACATAAACTCTCCATCTATGGAGTCTCTGGAGGGGTTTCTCAATTATCAAGTCCTTCCTAACAGGTAAGTCCCAGAAGTTCGTTGTTAACAGCCATTCATTCAGAAGCACTTAAGATCAATGCCGGTGTTCCACAGGGTCCTCCTCTCCTCCGTCTTCCTCTCCTCGGTCCTCCTCTTCTCGCTCGCTTCTCTTTAGCTTTTTTTTCCCGGTCCTCGTCCCTTCGTTCCTATTCTCCTCGTTCATACTCTCCTGGGTCCTCTCCTCGGTCCTCCTCAGGCCTTTTCTCCACGGTTCCCTCCTCGGTCCTCCTCTGCTCAGTCCTCTCCTAGGTCTGCTCTATATAAAGCACCTGCTTAATATCATACTCCGAACCTTATCCATACCGATGATATAACTGTTTATCGGTGAACCTCCAAAAACTGGATGACCAGAACCTGACAGCTCTGGCGGCGACTCTCTCTCTCTCTCTCTCTCTCTGTGTGTGTGTGTGTGTGAACTGGCTGGTAAAATTCAATATATTTAAAACCAAACTGGTAACATTCCACTATCATCGAGCAGATCTTGAACCTTCACTTATGATAGATGGGTGTTCTTTCAAGGAGGCCCCTTGCCTTGAACGTCTATTGGGACTCGAGCTAACTATGCTGAGTAAATGGTCGGTTCATTGTGCCGCTCAAGTAAGTATCTGACCCTCCCTGATATATTCTTTTAGTCAGATCAGACAAAAAATCAAGTATTACTGCTATATCTAGGCTGTGATTAATTAATTTCCTCCCCACAACCCATTTTCTTAGCCTATCGATGCTCCATCACTATTTCAATGACATTTATTCTTTTAGTGGAATGGTGCTTAGGGGTTAAAAGTTGTTTTACTCACGCCAAGATCAATGAAGGACGATAATGACGCGGAAACACACGGGTAATTTTAACAAAACAAAAGGAATTTATCCAGGAATTTACACGCTTGAAGTAGCGTGAGTAGCAAGTTTCAGGAAAATAAATCAGAATTCTTAAAACCCATAGCTTTTAAGCATTGTCCTGAAGAGGAAATGTCCATACAACAGATTAAATGATCTGACGCAAAATAATATTAAAAATGTTTAAGACAAAGATAAGAGAGTTCGTTGCTCACTAAAGGGATAACTGGTTTGCATATACATTCAAAGTAGACGAATTGAGATAGTTTGAAATATTTAGCTTTCTTGGATTTTTGAGAGAAGATTCTTTGAAGTGCTTGTGCTTGGTTAGAGGCCAATAATATAATTGGCGAGTAAATTTAAACTGGTGAGTACTTTAACGCTGGTCGCGAGTAACTGAAACGAAACCTTTTACATGACTTCAGACGTTCTTCTCAATAATTTAATTTTTCTCCCCATTTTATATCAAAAATAATTTCACGTACGCTCGCTACTTTCTTTACTTTTTCTTCTTGGCTCACCAGATAATTTCTCTGAAGGCAATGTTTTCATTGGTCTAAAAAGAATTTTACATAAGTTCGCGAATTTATTTCCTTCATGACTCACTGGTTAATTTCTGTGAAAGGCAAAATGTCACATAGGCTCATTAATTTCTTTTCTTCTTCCTCAGTCCTCAGAATTTGAAGGGGGGGAGTGGATGAAGAGTTATTATTTCACACTCACTACATTCTGAAGAATTACTTTCTTTGGTTCCACCAGCCCAGATTTTGCAACTGTCACCCGCAATACTAGGCACATAATAAAGAATCATTTCCTTCCATTCGTAAAAAGTTAGTTCCACTCGGAGAGCTTCTTCCCAAGAACTGCTGTTTTGTGGGACAAAATACAGTCAGTATGTTTTTTTTCCAATCACTATTATTTTGGCCTCTTCAAGGGTTAACCGTTATCTTTCCTACATAAACCTATGAGATTCACTTCTTGCTTTTTTCTTTTTTTCTAATACAATGTCACACAGTTGACCATCTATCTTAAGTGGCCCTTCGTCCATATATTGAGTGAAGGTTAATATAAACAAAAATGACATGTTGCATTTCTGGTGAAAAGATGAAATCGCTAATACTTAGGTTGATTTATAGTGGCATGGGGCTTAGAGGTTAAAATGAACAGTGGATTTACCCAACGCCAAGATGATTAATGAAGGATGATAATGACAGGGAAACACGCGGGTAATTTGAACAAAACAAGATAGGAAATTTATTCAGGAATTTATACGCTTGAAGTTATATCAGTATCTCATTTCAGGAAAATAAATCAGGTTAAATTACTTTGAATTATCGTATTCCTTCGCTACTTCATCCACGTGACCAAGGGCAGACGTTATATATCTTCATAACCTTTTCTTCATTGCCTTGTCCCACACCCTTCAATTTACTATTGTAAGTCTATATTAGATTTATAATAAATATAAATTCTTTTCAGTTGTTTCAGTGTTAGGAATTTAGTCTGAATACTCTTCGTCAACATTTTTACACTTTCATACTTCGTAGCAACACTGAATTTATTTTCTTTAAATATTAAGTGGATATGCAGGGCCAGTTAATGCTTATACAACTTTATGACCCGGCGACTCCTTACCAAACCAAAGGAAGACGATGAGGAGGAGAAACATTGTGGCTAGGGCGTTTGGATGAGTTATGTATTGAGTTACATTCCCTTTTATTTTTGTTCTGCCCACTGGACGCTAGGCATCTCTAACTCAACATAACTCGCCTGGTTGATCTGCGTTAATGGACCTGCTTACAGCAGCCCTGAACATCTGGCTACCCACTGGCTCCTACTTCTGGCATCTCTATCTCAACCAAACTCACCTGGTTGATCTGCGTTAATGGACTTGCTTACAGCAGCCCTGAATTTCCGGCAACAGCATGGACCCTACTTCTGGCATCTCTATCTCAACCTAACTCACCTGGCTTAGGAAATTGCTGCATGCATATCATCCAGAATCAAGCAACCCACTCCGTACACGTCGGTTAAAATACGACGGACGGTTCACCTTTGTAGTTAATCAGCAACTACTCTACGCATGCACCGGACATTTAGATGGAAATTTCTTTGGTTCTATAGTCCAGACTTCAAATAACATATTCCGTCCACTTCGGTTAAAGTACTACGGAAGGTTCACCATTGGACTTAACCAGTAACTTTTCAACACTTTCGACGGATATTTGAACTGAACTTTTGAACTGAGGACTTACATGCCATCTTAACTAACAGACTTTTAACATTTAGTCACAGTTTTATTATCTATTTCTTCAGGCCGGTCAGTATTCCTCAATTTACTTAATTCTACTTCTATTATCAGTTTCACTGCCTGTTCATGTTACTTTAATCCAGACACAAACCTTTGTAGATGATGTAACTAAATATTAGGATTAATTTTAACTTTGTCGTTTGTTGTCCTCTTGTTCACCTGTCAGATTTCACGTCTTTAATTTATAAAATGTTAGTAGACTTCTTGGGACATCTATTCCTTTTTGGGGCGTACGGGCCATATTATATAGCGCCCCCTTCAGGATGTCCATTACAGCTTTCTTGGATTATTGAAAGAAAGTTCTTTGAAGTGTCACGTGCTTGGTTAAAAGGCCCGTAATATAATTGGCGAGTAATTTGATACTCGCGAATATTTCAAAGCTGGACGCGGTGAAGAGAAACGAAACCTTTCACATGACTTCAAACACTCTTCTATGATTAATTTAATTTTTCTCTTCATTTTTACATCAAAATGAATTTCTCATAGGCTGGCCGATTTCTTTTCTTTTCTTTTTCTTGGCTCAGCGGCTAATTTCTGTGGAGGCAAGGTTTTCATTGGTTCAAAGACAATTTCACATCGTTACGTGAATTTTTTCTGTCATTTTATTAATCAGTCCTCCGAATTTGAACGGAGTGGGTAAAGGAAGTTATTATTATTTCGCACTCACGGCAGATTAAAATCATCATATTTATGTGTTTAGATATTTATTTACAAAAGTGATTTTCAGAAAGACTCTCAAATTGATCCATAAGTGCATCTTCTATTTTATAGTGACATGCAGAAATGACATTCCGATCGAAACAAATAAAATTGCTTCCGTTATTAGATTTCTCTCAGGGTGTGAATACATTTTTGTCACGTATAAATGTGTGACACTATTTAGGGTTGTTAGAAAGAAAGAAGGAAAAAGAAAAGGCGAGAATTAAATTTAGGTGATAAGAAGCAATCACGAACAGGACACTAAGCAATGTTATGACAAAGAAAAGTGGTAAGATTTTATTTTCATTATCGAGGAAAGTAAGACACTGGATTTAATTTGATTTATGACGACGCACCGAATGGACGACAGCAGTATGCCATGACAACGATAATGAAAATTTCAGGTTTGTCAAGTGACCTACGAAACAGAAACTGAGAGATAAAAATTAATTAGGTCATGCACTGACCGAAAAACAAAAATGTCCGTTGGACCAACCGCAGAGTTACAAAGAAAGAAAAAATTGACCCATTAGCTATCTACGGAGATGTCGTTTGGAAAAGGCACCTGTTTTGTGCCAGGAGCTGGCTATGATAAGAAAATTATTTTATCGAAACGAATAATTGGCTGTAGCGCAATACGTCCAGTTAAACCACCCACTTGATGCTGGCGAAAATCTGATTGACGAACTCCAGATGATTCGGTTAAGATAAGAGTCTAAGTATTTGTTGTCGTGAAGAAGAAAAAGAAAGAAAAGAAAAAGAAAAAAAAGGAAGATAATTTTTTTTCTTTGAGCAAGATTTTTTTAAAGCGAGGCTAGTCTGGCCACACCCACACTACTGGGCGCCCATTGGCTGAATGGTGACGTGAGCGGTAGACGAAGGTAATCATGTGAAGAAGGAGGGAAGGCCTGTTAACGCCCCCTGAAGGGTTCGGTGTGAGATGCCACTGTGAGAGAGAGGGGAAACCTGTTGACACCCTCTGAGGGTATGGGTGAGATACCAATATGAGAAAGGAAGAAATTGAGAGGACCATTCCCTTAAAGTAGAAAGTAAAAGATTTCCAAAAATGGAAAGTGATGGGTTTTCCTCACCAAAAACAAAGAAGATTCTTAATGCGGATTTAGAATTATCAAGGAACCTCAAACCCCGACAAGCCCACCCCGGTTTTGGTCGGCGTCCATATAAGCAGAGTCGCAACGAGTTGCGGCAGTTGAGTTGGGCCCGCCTCGCAGAAAGCTGATTAAGATCCACGCAATTCCGAACTCAACTTCTAACCAAGAACAATTTATTTTTGAAGAACTACTTAGACTCACACCACCAAAAACAAGTTTTACGAATATCACCTGAAGATACACCGAAAACCAGTTTCCTGAAAAACAATTTAAGATGTTAAGACTCGCCTAACAAACACAAAGTGTCACGAATCCATATAAGCGGGTTGGTAGAAAGACGCAGTCCTGTATGCAGCAACCAGATATAAAATATTGTTATCCTTAATTAACACATTTGAACTTTTCGAGTTGTTACTTTATTTTCTTCTGCATATACTTGTGCGGTATTGCCCTTGTTCGGACTCGACTTGCATTACGGCCCGGCGACTGATTGATTTCGTCTACCTAAGATCAAATCCCAACGTGGGTAGGTTAGACTAGAAATCAAAACAGTTACATCGGTAACCAGACGTTGGAGGCGAGCTGGGAACGACAAGGCTGATACCGAATCTAACCAGATTCCCATCCGAATCAGCAAAAGGTTAGAACGTCACATTTGGTGCCGCGACCAATACCAAGTCACATTGTTCGTCACAGGACAGGATAGGACGGCGACGGCGCGGAGACAGACGGGGTGACGTCACAACTGGCGCCGCAACCTGGACAGCATGGCGGGCGCGGCCAGGCAGACGTCACGATTGGCGCAGCGACACCGGGGGACGTCACAAATGCCTTATATATATATATATATATATATATATAAGTCATTTATGTCTGATCTTTACCCCCTCCTTCCTCAATATTAGGTACTATAATAAAAAAAAATATAAAATAAACTTCAAAACTCTCCCTTCCCTCTCTAAACTCGACCATGTCACTTACACCATCCGTCACTACCTTCTATGTCAACTTATATAAGCTTAATACTGCCCGTCAAAAGTGTAAATTTTAATTTCATTTTTCGTTTCACCTTTTGAAAGTGATGTCTGAAGATCCAGGGAAAAATAAAGAAATAAATTATTACAAATGGAGCCTTAAAGTGATCTGTTTTTCTTTAAATTAAATTATTCTCTCTGAATTAACATTGAGCTCTCAGGATTTCATCCTCCTTGGGATTATCCATACGGATTACCAAGTTTTTCGTTACTTATATATATATATATATATATATATATATATATATATATATATATATATATGTATGTATATATGTGTGTGTGTGTATTAACAAGAATTCGGGTTCTTTATCATCTAAAATATACATTGAATTAATTAATGTAAAAGTGGGTCAATAACTGAAAATAATGGTAGTAAAAAAATTAATCTAAAAAATCATATGCATTACTTTTACTTTCTGTGAAATTAATATTTAAAAAAATATCCAAGAGAAACAAATCATCTAATAAATTATTGTAATTATTTCCCTTGAATAATAAAACTCAAATCGAATTTCTTTCGGTAATTCTCCAGTGTGGACAGGGCCGGCAACAGGGTCTAGACTCCTATCGAAAGTTTGATACGAGGACCCTCTCTTTACTACATGTCGATTTCGAAGTTTCTCAATTTGAGAGCCACAAATCCTCGGAGGAAAATTGGGATGGGGTGCAGCGCTTTTTAAAGTTACCAAAAATCAGGGAATTATCCAATTTAAATGAAAATTTCAGTACATATACACGAATTATTTACTTTTATAATGAAAAGTTTTTTTTCAATTTAAAGAAAATCTGAAAAAATGTTATTCTTTTTGTAATAACCGCCAATATTTTCATGGCTAAATTTTACTCGAAAAAAATGTTTAAGTTTCAAATTTTTACATTTCCATAAATATTAATCGCTGATGCATCTTCGCTGAAAAAAAAAAAAAGAAGTTTTACAAAGATTCCAACACAACATAAATGGGATTGTCTTAAAAAAATATTTTAAAAACAGTATTTCAGTTGCCTGTAAAATTTTTCATGTGTTGAAATCTTTAAACATTTTTATTCTTTAAGCGATCATTTTCTCGGTTTTATCTTTCTAGAAATGTAAAAAATAGGGAGTAGAAATTTTATTTTAATTACTAGCCATGGACTTCTGTTTATTATTACTATTATTAAATAAAATCAGAGATTCTCCTTAGTGGATGATCTCGGAATACAAAATAAAAAATGATTTTACCGAGCTATATTACCCTCTTAATTGATTTAAAAGAGCTTTTCAGAATTATAAAAATAAGTGCTACTGAAATTAGCAATTCGGATCTCACTCCCAGTCAGGGGGGGGGGGCTCCAAGCGGTTGAGAGGTTCGGGGTAGTAAGCACCGGCCCTGTTGATTATTATCGATGATGATTGACAATATAATTTAGGTACAAAAAAAAGCAAAAAGTACAAAATCAAAAAAAAAAAAAAAAAAAGAAAGAAAAAGAAAAAAAGACACGCGGCTGAAAATAGTACTACTAACCCTGCGGACCTCCAACCTTGTCGGGTGTTATTGTGTAGTACACAACGCACCGGCCATGCAGATACGCAATGTATATAATTGGTTGATGACTGACAATGTAACGTCAGTTTGTAGAGGGCCATGTGGGTTTGAGTGTTGTTGAATTAGGAACACGTGCTGTTTATTCCTGCTAGAAGGTCCAACTAAAAGAACATGGCGGACTCAAGTTGAGTCCAAACGAAGATGTAAAGAAAACAAAAAAGACTGATATATATATATATATATATATATCAACAAATATATGTATTAAACGACAAAATTTAAAGTGACAATGACATCAACATTTGTGTTTGTGTGTGAACGCAAAGAGTTTGTATTTTGGTGAAAGTTCGTACGTACGTGTATGTGTGTTTCATGGCGTTTTCCCACAAGTGGGCAAAAACGCGGGTCTCGGCGAGAGATCGCATTTTTAAATGTGTCCGCTGAAATGCAAAGTGAAAAAGAGAACGAGGCAAGAAGTCACCCAGTATTTATAGTGTAGGGAGAGCGACCCCTAGTGAGAAATTAGGGAATTAAGGAGGAGCTAATTCCGACAAGTTTAAAAATAATTTTAAAAAATGGCGGATGGCCATTAAACACTGCTGAAAAAATGTCAGAGATAACAAGGGGACCTCCAAAAATGGGGCCACTCTCTTGGTCGGGGATTTCGGAGGTAAGACACGCCGGCCTTGTTGGCGGCCTTACTCATGAAGTGAGTGAATTGAATCGTTGCAACTTACGACAAAGTTGTCTTGAATTCGGCCATTTTAAGTTAACCATTGCTATCTTAACTTAGTTTTGAACCCAAAAGAAAACGGGCATGCACAAGAAGAGACATTGAGAACTTTGCTTCACTGCACCATAAAAGAAATAAACGTCTGTCGTAGAAACTGAAGTTTTTATGCTTCTATCGTCTTTATTTACACATTGAACACGGACCATCACCTTACATGCAACCTTTTAGTTTTAATAATCCAGAAAATTAAGGAATTTATGTTAGTTTTACGTTCTCTTTATTCAATATAATTTACAGTATTTCTGAATCTTGTAAATATTGCGTCATATTCAACTGTTAAATCAATAGTAAATATTACTTTTGAGATTTATTTTAATTTAATATGAATAGGATTGTTCATCAGTCTCGTGAAACACGTTTTTTAATTCGCCGCTAAATTATTTGCAGTTAATTCTCTATGTCTTTAATGAATTACTCATCTATTCTGCTGCTTATTATTTTAGTATTTTTATTGTTAATTTTGAGATTGCAAAACTCATTTTTTTATTCATTTCGATAAATTAGTAAGAGCTTCAATTCTCAGATTTATCAAGATTTTGCATAAATTATTTGAAATTGGAATTTATACAATTATAACACTCATTCCAAAAGTTAAATGTAAGTAGTGGGGGGCGACCCTATCTACGTTCATAGCAGTTAACACTGATAAGAACATAATCAGAGTTATCTCCCTTACATTTATTTATTTGCAGCTTGACCACCACAATTTTTTACAGATCACATTTCTTTATTATTTGTGAATTGCCATGATGTCTTGTGGAAAGATAGTAGAGTGGTGTCCTGTTTCCTTCTCCGTGGATTTGAATTCAGAGTAGTAATTCTCTTAGACTGGCTACTTCTTAAGAATAGAGAGCCATGATTGGAAGCAAGAGATGTGTAAAGGTCTATTGGTTGAAAGATTTATTTTTGGAACGTCGGGGTTACCAATTTTAAAGGTGTCCGTTTGTAGATAGACCAATACTATTTATATTAACGGTATTTCCAACGAACGGGATTCAAGTAAACAACAATAACTCCAAATTGTTAATCAACAAATATAAATTGAAATAACATACAAGAACAAACATGCAATAAAATTGTGTTCAATGTATAGATTAAGGGAAAGAAGTTGTTCCTCTTTAACTGTAGATTGATTTGTAATTGATTGTTCGAAGAAAGTTCTCTTGAGTGAAAAATGTTCAGAAATCAATATTAGAGCAAAGTTTGTATGTTAAGAATAAATAACACAAGAATACAATTAATTAAAAATGTTTTGTTTATAGAATGGTTTGAATAAACATAGTTCTGGTTGATTGAACTTGGCAAAGTCACTGAGAGAAATCTAAGTTTATATTACGAAATTCTGTGTCTGTGTGTGCGTTTGAAATGTGATGAGTAAGATCGTGGATTTGTGCTGACGGCTGGGATCTTACTGACGACTTGCGAAAAGTCGCCTCTCTTAAGGAAAAAGGGTAGGCTCCCACGGCAACGCGGGAAAACTTAATCTTGCACTAAAATATGTGATTGGTTAAAAATTAACCAATCACTACACTCATACTAACAGAACAAGCAAGCAAGTTCAAAACCGAAGGATTCAAAGAAACGACTGCGATGGCTAAATTATCCTATATAAAAGTAGTAGTGATTTATTAGCCAATCGCAGGCGAATAAAATGTGGGTGCGGAAAAACATAGCAATGGATTCATGCTTTCGCTAGTGAATTTGTGCGAAAGTGAAGGCAACAGACCCGAGCGAAACTTGAACTTGGCTTATTTCCACATTAATAACCGCTATGCTACTCACATATACATTTGTCTTTTTATTTAAATTTGTGTAAAATTTAATTACTTAATTCATTCAAAACATACGAAGAAACATTTAAATAATCCTTCAGTCAGCAATTATGTCCATTTAGTCCTTAAATTTAGTGGCACTTGGCAGAATTGTGACGATTTTTTTCATTTACAAAAGTAGATATATTACTACAATATCCCAAAGTATTAGGTTGGTGCAAAAATAATGTCGTTTTCTCACATGTGAGAAAACGACATTATTTTTGCACCAACCTAATAATTGCGTTTTCACTAAACTTATCACTAGATGCCAAGACTGCTATTCCCAAGACTTCTATTACTACATAGTTTGTTTGAGTTTTCGCGCCTTTCACGTCAAAGTACTCCCAGTGGTTAACTGGCCATGTGTTGCACGATTTACATTGTACTTGCGCTTACCTGCTCTAGAAAGGATACATGTATTTGTTAACATGTTTTCTTTTTGGCGGATATATCCGCAAATACTATAGCGATAACTTTTATTTTTGAATGGGTATCCCGTTTTGGTGCACCAACTGTTGTTACCATAGACATAGATCGACAATTCAAATTTGATTTAGCCTGTCAGTAACAGTAGCAGAAGCAGTAATTGCAATTTCAATGCTGGACGAAGATTCCGCTTAATACAATAGTGGATTATCAGTTATAGTGAAGTGTATGAGTGTTGATTTGGCCTTGTTAGTTAGATAGCCCACCATAAGAGGGACATAAAACAAAAAAATCAAATAAAATTTGAAAGCACCGTCAAAAATGGTCGATCTTAAGCCAGCCTTGCACTGAGTTGGAATGACTAAATTACTTAATGGAGTTAGGGCTGCCAAAACATATCTGAATGCCATTGTTGGAAAACGGAAAAGAGGAAGATCCTGTTCTTTTCAGAAGTAGAGGTCATAAATTCGTACAGGTGATCAGAAACTTTTTCCAGTTTCTTTATTACTTGCATCATGGGAAAATTAATTTATTTTTTATTTTTTATTATTATTATTAAATTTATTGGTTTTATTTTCTTATCCCAGAACAATTTTAAACAAGCGAAGCATGGAGAAACATGGAAACCAACTTAAGGTGTTTGAATTTAATGGATGGGTGAAGAAGGACAAATAAGTATAGTAAAGTTTTGAAAGTTATAGTGGGTTATCAGTTATAGTGAAGTGTATGAGTGTTGAAACAGATTAGTTTGATTTTGGCCTTGTTAGTTAGATAGCCCACCATAAGAGGGGTATAAAACAAGAAAATCAAATTGTAAAGTGAAACAACAAATTTATATACATATAAATCAATTAAGGTCTTTACGAATAAAATTAATATATTTTAGTTGATACAAGGTCGTAAAAATGTTCGTAGTAGTCCTTGCAAGAATGGGTTTATGTGTACGAACGTATGTGTGGATATATGTATGTATGTATGAGCGTTATCATAGGGTAGGAATATCTTTGAAGTAATCGCTCACTCTTAAAATGTTCCGTTCGTTTATCAAGTATAAAAGCGGTGAGGGAGAAAGGTAGAGATAATAATAACGATCGCTTGACGTTTGTCAAGGGACGTGCTAATACACTCGTCTCCTTTTCTCTGGTAACAGGCGAACTTGCCCGTCTTTTATTTTGTTTGTGGGGCTTGAAAAGGTCATTTGGTAATTCACTCCCGGATATGATTCGGGTTTTTCCATTGGACGACGGACAAACTTCGCGTCGGCTCGCGAAAAGCTCCGTAAAAGAATTTGTTTTTGAGAATTGAAGATTATTTAAATTTTGTTTTTAAATGTTTCTTAGTTTTCTATTGGCCGAAAAACATTTCGCATCAAGGTGTGAAATTTTACGGGGAATTTTTGCACGAACTAAAGGGCTCGTAAAAAACCGGCCTTATGCCATATCTCGCCATGTGCGGAGGTCTCGTGTGAAAACACCTTTTTTTTTTACTAAACCTCTGGCTTTGCCAATACTCTGTCGGCCATTCAGAAGGACAGATTCTCGTCTGGGGAGAAAGTTTTTAAACAAAGTTTCAGAAAGGTATATATTATTTTGAGGAGATTTTTAAATAAAGGGAATTATATAACGATGAAAGACTACTAAAAAAAGGGCGGTAATGCTAATCAGCTATTTTAGCAAAAAAAAAACAAAAAAAAAAAAACAAAAAAAAAACTATAGGATACAAATCCTATATCATTCCAACAAATGACTAAAAAAACACAAAGTAGATTTGCACACCCGCAAAATCGGATCAAAAAGACTAAAAACAGATTTCGCAATAAGGTGTGAAATTAATTTTCTGACCAATGAAAGGAGGTGATTTGCTAAACCAAAAAAAAGATAACGAGCCAGTGTGAAAAAAAAGTCAACAATAAATACAGAGTTTCAAGTCAGTCGCCAGTGAGAAGGGCGCAGAGATCATAGAAGACTGACAGTAAATTCCATCACTGACTCAACCCGACACTTAGAGCCGAAAGTGGATTAGGAAAGAACAACAACAACAACAAATTTACAACTGACTCCAAAACAATTCATAAGTACATTTTCCTTTTATATTTTATTCCTCATCCACACTCTCTTTTCAACTTAAATTGATCGCCCCTTTTTCCTTTACAACTATACAAAAACAAAAGAAACAGACGTTACTCTGCTACTCGGTTAAAAGACAGCGAACACAGACATTTTTGTCAAAATCACATTTTGCTTAAACTAACTAAAACATTAATCTTTTTTACCCTATTCACAAGATAATAAATATACAATGTTCTATTTTTTACAAACGTTCCTTATCGTGTTATTTCTTCTTGAAATTTGCGTTGTATTTTGTGGGCAGGGTATCCCGTATTAAATTCTCCTTTAATCCGGGTACGATGAAACCCCCCCCAAATCATTCCAGCCAATTTAAATTAATTTTTGAAATACAGCAAAGTATTTTCCTATTGGAAATATTAAATTTAATCTATTAGCTTGAAATAAAAACTAAAATGAAAGCTTTAAGAAAGATTTTAAACCTTAGGTAACGCTTTTTTAAAAGGTATCTTTCTTTTTATGTGCCATGTCCTTTCAGGACGTTGGCGATCATGGCTTTCCCCCTCTCCCTTGCAGCTCTCAACAAGTTCCTTTTCTCTGCCACCTCCCTCAGACCACGTCATCCATTTGCTTAAGCCTGCTAGGTATGTCATGCATTATTTTCTCTTGTCATTCGACCCGTGAGTATCAGATTCTCCATGCCCTCCTTTCTCATTATGTGTCCCAGAAACTTCAGCTGCCTCTTCCTGATGTTAAGGATAAACCTCCTCCTTGTTTGCAACCTCGCTAAGAGCTCATCGTTGCTCACACGCTCGGTCCATAGCATCCTTCTGCATAACCACATCTCCGTCACCTCGAGTCTCTTCTTCATCTTTGAGGAAATAGTCAAACATTCGCTGCCATAAAGAATTACAGATGTCACGCAACAGCTCAGTATTCTTTTCTTTGTTACCAAAGAAATTCTCCTGTCTGACAATAAAGATAAAAATACTTTAAAAATAGATTTTTAAAATATTCAGGGGAAATAACTTTGCATTATAGATATTGAGAGTAATGTCCCTTGAAACATGCTTCAATGTTTTAAAATTTCTGGAACAGAATTTTCAAGTGTACAAAATAAACTGTGATGGCAGAAAACTTAAATGAATTCGAAGAAAGCAGATACAATAAAATTAAATAAATCATAACAACACAAATTTATAATAAAAAAGGCTATTCGAAGTCAATTCATATTCATCAAGGGTTAGAATTGTTATTTTTCCAGAAGATGCAAAGAAGTTTTTGGCATAACTATGATCTCATTAACTTCTTATTCTATGATAGAAATGGTTAAATTTTCTTCCATCATGGTTTTATACTTGAAAATTCTCTTCAGAAATTTCAAAACGGTGACACTTGCTTCAAAGGACTTTACTCTCAGTATCTACAATGTAAATAAAGTTCTTTCCCTTAAAATAAAAAAAACCCTCTCTTTTTCAAGTATTTTGTATAACATTTTTTTTATTCCAGTGTGATCATCTTGTTTCTTACAAGTGCATTAAAATTACGTTTGTTCCACTTCACCAAAAAAAAAAAAAAAAAAAAAAAAGAAAAAAAATGCCAGGATGAAATTACTGAAAATCTTTTTTTCTTTTGTAACTAATAACATTACTGTTCTTCCTAATGATTCCAAAAGTTTTTTCCTTCTTCTTTTATATGCTGTGTCACTTCAGGATGTGGACAATCAATCAAAGGAAAGGTTGTCAACAAATGTTTTATCCTTTGTAGCTCTTAGCAGGCTTTGTCTCTTTAAAATCATTACCAGTCTCAAATATGCCATCCAGTAACATTAGGTAATCTACACACTGTTTCTCTCTGTGTCTCTTGTTTTGAATATGTCCTGCAAGTGTTAAATTCTCCAAGTCGTCTTTTCTCATGAGTTCAAGTTTTCTTTTAGCTTCCATTTCCTTTAAAACTTCCTTGTTTTTCACATGTTGAATCTGTGGCATTCTCATCGTCTACTTGAAGAACCATATATACATGCTCCATCCATCTCCTCTAGAACCGTGTCACTGTTGTTTCAAATTTCTTTTTCATTTGTGAGGAAATTGCCCAGCATTCATTAGCATATAACTGCATGTTACAGGATAAAAAAATATTTTTGTTTCAGTCCAAAATCAGAAATTGTTTTATGATTTAATATATGGAGTTTTGAAAATAACCAAATAAAGAAAAATTCTTTTACCTATGACAATATATTAAGAGGGTGGGTTAAATAATGTAACTCCAGAAGTTGCCATATCCATAAGCCACTCCAGAAGTTGCCATATCCATAAGCCACTCCAGAAGCCATATCCATAAGCAACTCCAGAAGTTGCCATATCCATAAGCAACTCCAGAAGTTGCCATATCCATAAGCAACTCCAGAAGTTGCCATATCCATAAGCCACTCCAGAAGCCATATCCATAAGCCACTCCAGAAGTTGCCATATCCATAAGCAACTCCAGAAGTTGCCATATCCATAAGCAACTCCAGAAGTTGCCATATCCATAAGCAACTCCAGAAGCCATATCCATAAACAACTCCAGAAGTTGCCATATCAATAAGCAACTCCAGAAGCCATATCCATAAGCAACTCCAGAAGCCATATCCATAAGCAACTCCAGAAGCCATATCCATAAGGCCTAAGGTATTATCTTATTTCAACCACATCAAGCAGTCAAACATATTTACAAGACAATTTATACAAATTGAATGTACAACAAAACTTTTACACTTACATATACATTTACATTATTTATAATCAGACTAATGTCTTCATCTTTATTGTACATATTACAATGTTGCAGCCATTTTCTCCTTTAGTCTTCTTTTAGTATGCTATCTGAGTTGACTTCTGGGAATTTTGAATTAAACTTTATATTTAGATTGTTCTAATTTCACTGTCCATGTCTAGAGATAATCTCTTCTTGTTCTTTCTTTTAGTTCTTCTTTGATATTCGTTGTCCTGTTTCAACTTAGTCTGATTCTGTACTAACCAGCCAGGGATTGAACTCACAATTATTATGCTACCAAATTCAATAACCACTAAAATCCAATGAGGCAATCCTGAATCTAAAACTGCAAGATTCCTATGTTCACACTTTGTCTACAAACTTCTCCATCTCTGATATTCAGTATTCTTCCTTTATAAATATAGTAAATTTTAAACTTTATATGAGGTTGTATTTGAACAGCAAGAATTCAACCAAACAAGTTTTATAAAATTTAGCCCACAAGGGTCGATATTAAGTTTCATTGGATTTTTCAAGTTTTCCAATATAATTTAGTGTGTCATGATCAAAATAGTAGATAAACTGAAATTTATGTTTTATTATATTATGTTCAAGTACCTATGACCAACAAAGTCATTATCAAGAACTGGGTGTTGTTAGTGTCATAAATTTTGTTAGCTACATCCTGGGATTTTCTAGAGTGCCGGATTTGGACTCATTCCAAAGTAGTATATATATATATATATATATATATATATATATATATATAGTTTTAAGCTATGCTATATTTATAGGTTAAAGTGCTTAATATCATGGATACAGCATAGGTAAATATAAAAGTTGCTCAACACTCAGCAGCGACAGTCTGTTTCAAGTTTAAACACAATCTTGATGTCTAAGGAATGTGTTTAAGCATGAAAGAGACTATATATATATATATATATATATATATATATATATATATACACACACACACACATACATATATATATATATATATATATAAAATTTTGAACAATTTTATATTTATGTGTGTAGAGTAGGTATTCTCAAATTTTTTTGTGTCATTGCCCACTTTCACATGGGGAAATTTTCCATTGCCAACTGTTTAGCAAATATTCAAGAACATACCAAAATTGTTTCATAAAGTTTGTTACTGGTTCATAAACTGACTTTATAATGTAGTAAAAAAATACCAAAGGGAGGTAACAAATAATGGTGAATTAATGTGTCTGCTGCTGTTGCTACTGTACAGCAAATGAAAGCAAACTTGACCATTGAAAACTACATATATAATTTTGTTTCCACAAATATATTTTTGTCATTCTTGGTCTTCTTTTATCTGATTTATATAAAAAATGTTATTTCATCTGAAGAACTACTTGAATGTTTGTAACCCTTCTCAGAACAATAGAAAATACCAAAATATTCATTTTTGACATTGATATATCTTATCTTGGAATGTGTCCCAGTATTTCCCATTTAGTATCCTGTTATTTATACAAGTACTTTGGATATTTCCTTTGAATATCTTTTTTTCAAGTAACATGTGTTGAAATACCTTTTTAATATTCAAAATCCCATATCACCCACTAAAATTTCTATTTTCCCACCATTTTGTCCAGTTGATCATCACCCACCCAACAGATGAAATCGCCCACTGGTGGACGATATTGCCCAGGTAGGAAAACCCTGATGTAGATCATAGATTTGGTATTTCTGAAATTATATTTTCAATATTTTCTGTTAAATATAAATACATACATATCTACTTTTAAATATGTATGGACTTTTTTATTTGATGAAAAATCATACTTATCTTCAGTCATAAGAATTCAATCAATCATACTGGTAAATACTTTCTTCTGTCTATCTGCCATAGAGAGAATATCAGTAATCTAGTTTCAAGAGTTTTTTCTTTGAGTTCAGTTCTTGTTGAGAACTCCATACATATGACACTTGGCATAATAAATATGACACTTGGCATAATAAATATGACACTAAATTTTGGCAATCTTGAACATTTGTGCTCATAAAAAAACGGTCAAAAGGACGTGTTTTTCTGCTGAGTCAGGTTTAATTGTTTTATGTTTCAAAAAATTGTGATAGGCAATAAAAAGTGGATACTTTATAACATAATGGAACATAAAAGATTTTAGAACAAATGAAGTGAAGCCCCACTCACAATATTAAATATAGATATTCATCCAAATAATCATCTTTTTTGTATATATTTTGACTAGAAGGAACCATGGATTACTTCTGGAAAAAAGAGCAGTTACACAATCCATATTACAGATACCTGCTTAGGCAAATTTGTTTTTGTTTCACAGAGCCCACTTTTGGTTTATACTGCAATTATGTTGAGCAGACTGTTACTGTTTTTGGGAGACAGAATATTATCTGGTGTGATCAACAATCTGAACAAGGCCACTGCACTCAAACCATCTTTCACACTAATTTTCAACATCGTATTTAGTTCAACCACTGACGGTTCACAAATAGTTCCTTCAACCCACTTTTATTCACAAGGCTTGGGTCAACCCGTGGTTTGCTTTTCAGTCACTTTACAAATGTGTCGCACACAAATCTACCATGGTGAGATTCAAACTCGTACATATATCACGATAGTGATTACTTGGTTAAACAAAGTAAAATTTTGATACAAACTGATTGAAAATGTTATTTGTATTGCTGAAAATCTAACACAAAGCTAGATTAGATTCTGTTTGTTTTTGTAGAAGAATGTGCAGCACTTTGTCGAAAAAAGGTGGGGTAAAGCGAGATTTGATGATTAAAATCACACACTTTCTCATCAAATTACATAAGAATCAGTATTAAAATGGAAATTCACAAAATCTGCCATTATGAGGTTCTTAATATTGCTCAAAATTAATTTTACTTGACAGCGTGTGATTCTGTTTATCAATTTATATAAAAAGCAGCATTAAACAGCTCAAGATGCACCAGAATTGTCTTCATAGCACCTCTAATGCAGATATTAGAAATGCTTATGTTGAATTTTACTTGAGAACATATGATTTTTCTCATCAAGTTACGTAAGAATCACCATTAACCTGGAAATGCAAAAGACACAACAAAAATGACGACTATATACACCTATTAGAATTGCCCAAATCGGATTTAATTGACAACCCCTGATTCTACTTAACAAATTACATAAGTATTAGCATTATATTGGAAATCCACGAGAGTCACTAAAAGGAACATCGTCAGTTTTCTAATGCATCTATTAGAATTGCCCAAATAGAATTCTATCAATAATTCTACTCATCAAATTCATTTGGTCCGGTGCTCCTGCTACATATCTAGAGCTCCTTGATAAAATCCAAAGATGAATCAGAAATATTATTGGCTCTGTTCTGGCGTTTCAGCTTGAGTCTCTTTCCTGCTGCCGCAAGGTTGTCTCTTTATGTCCTTTCTATAAATACTTTCATAGTAATTGTTTGGATGAGTTCTTCGCTATGGTGCCTAGATTCTTTGAATTTAAGTGCAATACTTGACTAGAGATGTAGTTTCATCAATTTACAGTTTAGCTGTCTAGAGGTAACCGTCTATGTTAACAGTTTCTTTTATCTCCTTTCTCGCTTGTGGAAATCCCTTCCGGCTCAATGATTTCAAGCCAAGAATTTAAATGCAATGTCAATCGCTATCTACTGTCCTGATTACTTTTCTTTTGTTCTTGCTCCTTATCAATGTTTCTGTTTCTGACTCTTCCACACCCAGTAACCCCGCGTCCTGGGTAAGACGTTAAACTACATCTGCATCCTGGGTAAGACGTTAAACTACGTCCAGCAGCAAGGCCTCTGATCAGGAGGTTTTGAGGAACGTGGAACCACCTCTTAATTGCTGGTGTTCTCAGGTCCACCCTGACCCGGGGTGGTAGCACCTGTTAGGGTCCCAGCTATGGGCAAATAGTTAACTATTACCAATAATAGTTTTTTGAAAAAAATTATTACCAGCAATACAATTTTGAAGGAAATATATTACCAGAAACAGATTTTTGACAAAACAAAATATTACCAACAATAAAAATCTTTTCGGCATTAAATAACTCATTGAGGTTGATATGCCGTAAAACAAAATAAACCAAACCAATCTAAACCAAAGAATGCATACTCTATTCATACGAATCTATCCTAAAAATGTTGTCGGCATTAAATAACCCATTGAGGTTGATATGCCGTAAAACAAAATAAACCAAACCAATCTAAACCAAAGAATACATGTTCTATTCATACGAATCTATCCTAAAAATGTTGTCGGCATTAAATAACCCACTGAGGTTGATATGCCGTAAAACAAAACAAACCAAACCAATCTAAACCAAAGAATACATATTCTATTCATACGAATCTATCCTAAAAATGTTGTCGGCATTAAATAACCCATTGAGGTTGATATGCAGTAAAACAAAATAAACCAAACCAAACCAAACCAAGCAACCCCTTGTGTCTCAGTGGCTCTACTACCTTGCTTGGGCGAAATCGATTAAAAAAAAAAATTAGAATTAACCTGAATTAGTATTCACTAGACGCGCCAAAATTACCTTCCTGGGGTCTGTACTAACACTTTTAGAATTGCCTAAGTAGAATTTTAATTCGTGCCACGTGATTCTACTTATCAAATTACACAAGAATCAGCAGTAAAATGAAAATGCAAATGACGCACCAAACTTACCATTCTGGTGCCAGTTAGTAGCATTGCCAAAAGACTATTTTATTTGAAACCACGTGTTTCTACTCATCAGCTTACATAAGAATTACGATTAATCTAAAAATGCACCAGACGAACCAGAATTACCATCGTGGGGTCATCTGAATTAGAATTCAGCCATTAGATTTGCCCAAATATTATTGCTATTGATATCACGTGATCCTGTTTATTAAATTACATTAGAATCAGCGTTAAACTGTATATGCGTGGTAGGCGCCATATTTACGCTCATGGGGTTTCTATTCTATGCGGCTGTTCATATTCTGGGATCGTCTGTTGCATTCACTCTCGCACTGCAATCTTTGGGAAAGTGAGAATCAAGTCTTTGCTTCCCCCCAGCTACAGATTAAATTGAACTCTAGACTGGCTTTTTTTTTTTTTAAATTTCAGAATCTTTTATTAGTAAATGCTAAACAATTCAAATACCTCGGTGTATGGATCTGCCATAACAAATTTAGCATATGAAAAAATAAAATTGAACAGAGAATAGGTTCCGTTAGAGGTATTTTCTCCCAATACTGCACACTGCCACAAAATCATATCAGTTACCTGAAAACTCAAGTCATGTCCTAAAATAGCCTTGTCAAATCGAATCTTTCATATAGATGTCATGCATGGTACTAAATTCGTTCAAAATATCTAAACTCTCGGCTGTATATAACCACTTTCTCAGATTAATGTTTAAAATGGTTTTGAACGAGAGAAGCATGTGGGTCTTGGCGAAGATCCTTGTAAATTGACGCTACAGAATCACAAATAACTGTGCCAAATTACAGAAACCAAATCACTTGAGGATTTTCAACAACTAAAATGGATATCGCATGTAACTCAAATAAAAAATAATGAGACAATCATGATGTCGACGTTCCACACTACTTGAAATAAAAGGTTAGAAAGGAAACAGCAATCAGTACTGGAAAGAGTGATAACGGATACTGGACTTAAGAAACCTGTTTTTCTGAAAAATTGTTTTAATAGAAAAAAATTATCAAATTCAGCAGATAGTAGTAATGGCTGTTTGGTCAGTGAATTCCAAATGTTTCCTTATTAGAAAATGGTTAATGTCATTACCATGAAATCATGACAATTCACAGCAAAGAAAGTCAAGTTGGTTGTGGAGAGTTATGTCTGCATATTTCCTGAAAGAACACGGCATTTACAAAATATTTATAACATATAATATTACCTTTTAACCATAAAGGTGCCAATGCATGTATTGTATAAAACTTACTAACGTTTTTTGCTGCAGAGTCTCATCTTTGGATTCAGGTGGTCAACAGTAGGGAAGCCTAATCCTGCATCAATAGATTGAATCAATGACAGACATTTTTCTCATTTTATTTCAGGGAGGATGTAAAAGGCATCATTTCTTGGAGAGAGAGAGTGAGAGATAGATAGATAGATAGATAGAGAGAGAGAGATAGAGAGAGAGAGAGAGAGAGAGAGAGAGAGAGAGAACAGATGTCAATAGGTCTGTCAGCTAGGATCAACGTTGCATGTGTGACATATCTTCCTGCTGAATCACCGAAGACAAAAACTAATCTGGGAGAGGAAGAGTTGGATGAGCATTCTTGACATCACTAATGTCGCAAATGTATTGTACATTTTTTGCATGTTCTTCAATTGTATATCAAAAAATAGTCAAAGAGAATTTATTGCTGTCACAATTTCAAACCATCTCCGTTCAATCCGGATTGTTTTGGACCAAAGTTCAAACTAGTACGGTAATATCTCATGAATACGAAAGTGGGCTGAAAAGTACAGAGGCTGACTATTAAGGAGCGATGCTGGAGCTGTGAAATCTTGCCAGCATAAAAGTCAACTTTTCTTATTAATGACTGAATTGTTTCTTTCCAGGTATGAAGGGGTGAGATGTTCAGAGGCAAACTATAAAGGAGAGATGCTGGAGATGTGAAATCTTGCCAGCATTAATTTCAACTTTTCTTATTAATGACTGCATTATTTCTTTCCAGGTACGAAGGTGGGCTGAAAAGTTCAGAGGCTGACTATGAAGGATCGATGCTGTAGGTGTGAAATCTTCCATGCATTAATTCCAACTTTTCTTATTAATGATTGCATTGTTTCTTTCCAGGTACGAAGGTAGGCTGAAAAGTTCAGAGGCTGACTATGAAGGATCGATGCTCGAGGTGGGAAATCTTGCATCCATTAATTTCAACTTTTCTTATGAATGAGTGCATTGTTTCTTTCCAGGTACGAAAGTGGGATGAAGGGTTCAGAGGCTGAGAATGAAGGATCGAAGCTGGTGGTGTGAAATCTTGCATGCATTAATTTCAAATTTTCTTATTAAAGACTGCAATGTTTCTTTCCAGGTAAGAAGGTGGGAGGAAAAGGACAGAGGCTGACTATTAAGGATCGATGCTGTAGGTGTAAAATCTTGCAGCCATTAATTTCAACTTTTCTTATTAATGACTGCATTGTTTGTTTCCATGTACGAAGGTAGGCTGAAAAGTACAGAACCTGACTATTAAGGCGCGATGCTGGAGCTGTGAAATCTTGCATGCATTAATTTCAGCATTGTTTCTTTCCAGGTACGACTGACGGCTGAAAGGTTCAGAGTCTGACTATGAAGGATCGATGCTGGAGGTGTGAAATCTTGCATCCATTAATTTTAACTTTTCTTATTTATGACTGCATTGTTTCTTCCATGGTACAAAGGTGGGATGAAGAGTTCAGAGACTGACCATGAAGGATCGATGCTGGAGGTGTGAAATCTTGCAAGCATTAATTTCATCTTTTCTTATTAATGACTGCGTTGGTTCTTTCCAGGTACGAAGCTGGGCTGAAAATTACAGAGGCTGACTATGAAGGATCGATGCTGGTGGTGAGAAATCCTGCATGCATTAATTTCAACTTTTCTTATTAATGACTGCGTTGGTTCTTTCCAGGTACGAAGCTGGGCTGAAAATTACAGAGGCTGACTATGAAGGATCGATGCTGGTGGTGAGAAATCCTGCATGCATTAATTTCAACTTTTCTTATTAATGACTGCATTGTTTCTTTCCAGTTACGAAGGCAGGCTGAAAAGTTCAGAGGCTGACTAGTAAGGAGCGATGCTGAAGGCGTAAAATCTTGCATCCATTAATTTCAACTTTTCTTATTAATGACTCCATTGTTTCTTCCGTGGTAGTAAGGTGGGCTGAACAGTTCACAGGCTGACTATGAAGGATCGATGCTGGAGCTGAGAAATCTTGAATGCATTAATTTCAACTTTTCTTATTAATGACTGCATTGTTTCTTTCCAGGTACGACTGTGGGCTGAAAGGTTCAGAGGCTGACTATGAAGGATCGATGCTGGAGTTGTGAAATCTTGCATGTATTAATTCCAACTTTTCTCATTGATGAGTGCATTGTTTCTTCCGTGGTACGAAGGTGGGCTGAACTGTTCAGAGGCTGACTATGAAGGATCGATGCTGGAGGGGTGAAATTTTGCATGCATTAATTTCAACGTTTCTTATCAATGATTTCATTGTTCCTTTCCAGGTAAGAAGGTGGTGAGAAAGACTCAGAGGCTGACTATGAAGGATCGATGCTGGAGATGTGAAATCTTGTATGCGTTAATTTCAACTTTTCTTATTAATGACTGCATTGTTTCTTTCCAGGTACGAAGTTGGGCTGAACAGTTCAGACGCTGACTATTAAGGGCCGATGCTGGTGCTGGTAAATCTTGCATACATCATTTTCAACTTTTCTTATTAATGACTGCATTGTTTCTTTCCAGGTTCGAAGTTTGGTTTAAATGTACAGAGGCTGACTATTAAGGTTCGATGCTGTAGGTGTCAAATCTTGCATGTATTAGTTTCAAACTTTCTCATTTATGACTGCATTGTTTCTTTCCAGGTACGAAGGTGGACTGAAAAGTACAGAGGCTGACTATTAAGGAGTAATGCTCGAGCTGTGAAATCTTGCATGTATTAATTTCAACTTTTCTTATGAATGACTGCATTGTTTTTTTCCAGGTACGAAGTTGCCCTGAAAAGTTCAGCGGCTGACTATGAAGGATCGATGCTGGAGCTGTGAAATCTTGCATCCATTAATTTCACCTTTTCTTATTAATGACTGCATTGTTTCTTTCCATGGAAACTGAAGAAGACTTGAAAAGTAACTAGTAGTGACTTATCTTGCAAAGGGACAAATTTCGACCACCTGGTGTTATCAAGTATTTGCAGAAAAAGAGTTCAGCCCTTAAGGACATTCATGCTGACATGATTGCTACATTAGGAAATGACATGCAAGGTGTATCAACAATGCAAAAGTGGACAGCAGAATTTAAAGAGGGGAAAGTAATATCTTGAAGATGACTCAATGTCTGTACATCCTGGAACTGCCAACACCGAAGTTCTTACCATTTTTTAAATGTCAGAATTTCCCTTTTATCTTGCATTTGCGTTATTTCTTTTCTCAAAATATTTTCTCTTTATTTTTCGAAGAGACAGAATAAGTTGAATATTCATTAATACGATAAGCATCTACGTCTAAATCCCATTAAAAATTCTTTGTGAAGCATTGGTAAAAATAGAATTCCTTTAACTTTCCTTTAAGGATAGCAATTACTAAAAACTACATTTAAGTGTGCAAAGAATAAAATTACATCTGACTATGCAAATTAATTCTAGTACAAGCCAAACGGAAACTCTCAGGTGTCAAGAAAGTTTCGACATTAGAATTAAGCGAAACTGAACATATCTGTTAAGAACGACAAGGAATTGGGGAATTTTGTAAAATTTAGCCAAATGTTCCTGTGGTTAAACATTTTAGAAATACGATTTTCACCTTTATATTTCCTCATTAATTGATTGATTTTAGAAAGTATTAGGTTGGTACAAAAATAATGACGTAATAATGTCGTTTTTTGACGTTAAAAATTACGTCAAAAAACGACATTATTATGTCATAATGTCATTATTTTTGCACCAACCTAATATATTGTAATTTGCAATTTTTCTCTCCTCATACATATTTATATCTTATCTTGTGTTGAATTTACAGTAATGAGTAAATGAACAAATACTAGGATATTATTATAAATAGTAAGAAATTACATTCTTTTTAGTTGCGTGGTAATGCCTGTCAACATCTGTAGGTGCCTAGATAACAAGCTGTGAGGATGTAGGCCGGTTTTCAGTGGAAGTAGATATTTACTTGACTCCCCCCACCACTGTGTCAGGTTGTGACACAAGGTCAGTTTTTAACGTGGGGACCCGAGTGTTTTCACTCGGACCGTTGGCTCAAGCTGGTCTTAGCTGGTCATAGCTTGTCCAAGCTGGTCAGAGCTGGTCTCAGCTAGTCAGAGCTGGTCTTGGCTTGTCATAAATTGTAAAATAATTTCATCTTATTAGTCAGAAATATTTACAATGCATGCACATTATAGAGGAGAATTTATGCATACCAAAAATTGAATATAAAAGTAGGATTGGTCCTAACACATTCATTGACTACTACTGGAGAATGCACAATGCTTCCACCTTTGGTGGTAACCATTTTCTTATGATATTGGAAAATTCAGTCCACAGACATGACACAAAAGCATCAGGATGGAAACTCCAAAACTCTAAAATTCCAAAAACAATGCCAAGACAAACTAACTCCAAAATCAAATTTGACAATGAGGACCATCTTTACATCTATAGCCGAAGAAACATTAAAATCAACAGTCAACAGCCCAATAGATTATGTTCCAGTGCCCGATAACTGATGGTTCAAGGGGTGGTAAACGTACATGTTCCGGTAGAACATGGTCTTAACACCTCTACCATATGTTCGATGGTCCATTAGAATATGGTCCAAGTTCCGGTAAATCATGATCCATGGCCTGCAACCTCCTGGTTTTACTGACTGGTAGATTATGGTCCAGGGCCAGGTAACTCATGCTGCACGGCCCAGTAAATCATGGTTCTATGGCCCGGTAGTATATTGTCATGGGCTCAGTACAAAACTCATTGTCCTCGGCCCAGTAGGAGATGACAATGGCCTGGTAGAACATGGCCCATAGCCCTGTACCATATGGTCGATGGCCCGTAGAATATGGTCAAAGTAACGGTAAATCTTGGTCCACTGCACGGAAAGACCAGTTCACGGCCAGCTAGAACCTGTCCACGGCTATGTACCACATAATCGAAGCCCTGGTAGAATATGGTCACGTCATAGTCCAAGGCACGGTAACATATTTCTCAATGATAGACACAAGCCTTGTGTTTAAAAGCTTTCTTCCTCTTCGTATCGTTGGTATGACTTCCATGATGTGCAAAGGGTAATAATATATATTTTAGATAAAATAATCATTTAAATTATTTTGATATTTCATAAAAAATATTTAATTTAGTGTTAAATTACTAGAGACTCAGAGAAAGTGCATTGACAAATATTAATAATTGGACGATTCCAAAATTTGTTATAATTCCGCTTAAGATGCCAGTTTTCAAACTGTTAAGTTGGATTGTACATAATTACCACTGAATTTTAAGTGATTAAATTACTAAATCTAAATTTAAAAGTTTTCTTATTTCAATATTTCTTTAAAATTAGTATTTTTACAAGTATTTGAGTGTATTTGAGCAAAAAGTAGCACCTAATTACTTAAATTCATTAAAAAATAATGTAAATTTAACAGTAAGATAAAGGCTAGTTCATCCCTTAAAGATAATGATCATTAAAAGCGAAATTGAAAGATCTTTCATATTGTAAAAGCTTTTTCTCAAAATACTTATCGTCTTACAGTAATATTTGAAGTAAAATATGATATATACAAAATTCCGATTAGGATGCCAGTTTTTAAACTGTTAAGTTGGATTGCATACAATTACCACGGAATTTTAAGTGATTAAATTAAAGCCTTTAAAAAAAACGAAAAATTATAAATTAATACAGTAAATAAACATAAATATATGTAGCATATATTAAAGAAATTAAATAACGGATTTGATGCTGAAGAACGTTCACTCTCACTGTTTCGTTATGCTTAACAAGATGAACATCATTACTCTTTTTCTCAAAAAAATTACGATAAAGTATGTGACATGTAAGTACATCAATACCCATTCGGTTAAATGTCCGTCGGTCAAATGTCCGAGTACCAGCTTTCCTCGAGGAGGTCAGAGAGAATGTAGCCATACCTGTACAAATAGCAGATCTGCATGTGGAGGCGCCGCAGAATGAGCTTTTTTTTTAGACATGAAGGCATTAAAGAGTCCTTGGTCAGACTTTCAGTGGCGATAGCTCTGGCCAAAGATGGCGAGAGAATATGGGAGAAAGCAAGGAATAAGAGAACACAGTCAGGAGTTAGGCAGGCAAAGCGAGGAAAAATCCCACGTACGATAAGAGATTGAAACGGGAAGAGGACGAACAGGAGGAGCAAAAAGAGGTCCTCAATAGAAGGTCTTGGGCGTTGGGACATGTGTTTTACAAGCCCACACCTGGCAGATCCGGGCTGTCATTATTAAGGTCAGAGTGCGATAGATTGTCTAAAAATTGTGGATTACTTCGGGATTTTGATGAGCCAAGGGTCACTAGGTGCATCTATCGTGAACATAGGACAAAGTGGTTTGGGATAAAGAAAAAAAAAACAGGGTTCCTCATTACAAAACCTGCACATGGAACACAGAACCAGGGAAACGCCGGTGGGCCGCATCAGCACAAGAATGTAAATTTTTTGCATTTAAATTTTTGATGATCAAAATTGGCTGGAAATCAACAAACTGGAAGCGAGAAGTGCAATAGAAGAAACTGTCAGCATAGAACTTACGGTTTACACCTAACCATTTCAGTTGTCTAAAGATGCGACCTTCTTACCAGTAGTGCGCTTAAATTAATAAAGTTTAGTTAACAAAGATCTTGAAGATATTTACAGAAAAGGCACAGACAAGCTACATTACGGCGGTAGGAAAATAACTGAACCCGCGATGCCCGTTCAGGACCAATAACATTGCAGATTCGTTTTTGGATTTTATCAAGAATCTCTAAATATATAACAGGAGCACCAGACCATATGTAATAGCAATATTCTAAGCATGGACGAATGGTAAACTTATAAATATGTAAGATAAATTCTGAAGTGAAAAATGTCTATACGACACAGTGAACCAAACTTTCTAGCGGCAGACCTAGAAATAGATTCAATATAATTTTTCCACTTCATACCAGCAGAGAACTTTAGTCAGAAAAGCGCAATAAGTCACTCTCCTATAGGTTAGCCTCAGCCACGCTGATGGAAAGCAGAAACGAGTCTAGCAACTGATTGATAGAGAGCAGTTTTATTTTGGAGGCGTTAATATTAACAATCCGTTCCTTATTCAAGTTAACATCACATTGTGGGTCATTTTTGATTTTATCGAATTTGCCAATTTGACCATGTGGAATTGGCCAAACTTAAGACAGGAATAGATAGTAACATCATCAGCATAAGTACAGAGTTGAGAGCTGATGCCATATTCTAAGAATCCAATATCTCTGTGACTTCCTCTCAACAAAAGGGAGATAATCAATTTTTGTTTCCCTACATTTTCAATTATTAATACAACAGGTGTTAATATAGTCGTAAGGACAACATTTTCCCGTCTTTTTTCAACCACCTCCGTTTATTATATTTTCGCATTTTGTTTTATCCCCCACCCACGCAACTATTTAAGACCTCACTTGTATTCGGGAATGGAGAGTATGCAAATAACCCTGTATTTATGGGTTCTATTCTAGCATATTTCTAATCTTGAAGGTTATACCGTGTTTTTTTAAGTCAAGCCAATAAGACTGTTTTTATTAATTTCAAAAGAACATTTTTCAAACTATTTTCTACTCTGGCTAGGCTTCGTAGATGTGGAATGTTCTTTCTAAAATTGAAAATTTCCAAAATCACTAAACAACAAATTTAGTGGGCTCCCAACTTTCAGAAAAAAATTTATTTCTTCTCCTTGATGTGCCGTGTCTCTTGGTGATCATGGCTCTCCAAAATTTCTTGTCCATCGTCTTTTTGTCTTTCTGTCATTTCTCCTAACCCTTGTTCCATCATTCATTTACTTAAGCTCACTATAATATGCGTCGTTTCTCTCTGTTGCTCTTGCCTTCAATCCGTCCTGCGAGTATCAGATTTTCCAAGCCCACTTTCCTCATTATGTGCCGTAGAAATTTAAACTCTTTTTGTTCGCATTTGCTACAAAACTTCGTCGTTGCTCGCATAATCTGCCCACGGTAATTCTCAGTATCCTTTTGTAGAACAACATTTCTGTTGTTTCAAATCTCATCTTCATTTTTGAGGAGATTGTCCCGCATACACTGACATATAGGAGAATATATATTTAGGAGTTTCATTTTTTAGAGTCTCGATGAATGAGTATGTCTTTGTAAGTGATGTATTACTATTTAGTAATATTAGGTTGGTGCAAAAATAATGACGTAATAATGTCGTTTTTTGACGTCAAAAAACGACATTATTACGTCATTATTTTTGCACCAACCTAATATTATTATTACTGTTCATTACTATTACTATTGTTATTACTATTATTATTTATTACTATTATTATTACTATTTATTACTATTATTAGTACTAGTATTTAGTACTATTCATTACTATTCATTACTATTTATTACTATCACTGAGTCTTATGCTCTTATCTTCGGCAGGTTTATTGTTATTTCTGCTACGATTAGATTGTGGTGGTTCCAATACAAACATCCATTTTTGTTTGTTACTGCAAATAGAATTATTAAATGTGAATAAACATTGGGCATATTTAAAACGTATATAATTATTATTATTCTCCACCTCAACAGAAATTATTTTCGGTTTATTGATAAGTAAAGTTTCCAGTGCTTTTCTACCGTTGTCAGAGGACATAATAAGAGACAGGCGTCGGTTATTAAGAAATTGAATCAACATGGCGAACGCCTCTGCATTCACGGTAATCTTCGTTACTGGAACGGTCAGGTGGGACCAAAATAATTTCATGTAATTTTTGAATTTTCATATATCGCCAAATTTTACTTGACAATATTTGGATTCGTTGCCGTTAAAACAGAGTCTGTACATGGGCTCATAACCTGTTGAATTATAGGACATGATGGATTAACAAAATTTTCAATGATAATAGCAACAGGAACAGGGCAAAATAATACGCGAAAATATATGGCAAGGTAAGAAAAGCTAGCTATTAGGCAATAACAAAGTAAAAGTTCGAAAATAGAAATCGCATTTTCTGTCCCCATAGGCAAGAAAGAAAAAAATAAAATGTCTGTAAACCGAGAGTTTTTATTGGCTAGAAGGAAATCCCAGCATGCACCTATAAGATTTGTCTATAAATTTGGGGAGAAGGGATTTAGCAGTCATTCCCAGAGATTAGAAACAAGGTTTTCATTCGTCCAAAGAAAATTTCACAAAGGCTCGCGAATTTCTTTCCGTTTTTTTCCTCGGTTCGCCTGAATATGAACTGAGTTGGTAAAGGGAGTTGTTATTTCGTACTCACCACAAAGTAACCCATTAAACATTCAGCAGGTGTAATTGGGTGTTAGCATGTCGGAAAAAGTAAGTAGACAATTGCTGGTACTTGCTTTGAAGTCGCTGGTAGGAAGCTGATCTTTCTGAAGCGCGTGTCTCTGCTGATTTTTATTATTCGTTTTTATTTTCTTCCAGATGTGCCGATCTTAGGACTTTGGAAAAGTAAAATAGAGTGATCTGATTGGTTTACTATTATTCCTCTTTGGTCACGTGAAATAGTTTCTTACTCTGTCCCCAGATTTAGTGAAACTGATTTTGAAATTTGCAACACTGAGGATGTGAGTGTTATTTATTGTATGGGGATGTGTGTGTGTGTAGTCCACAAAACAGGTCATTATTAGAATTCATATCTAGTAGACCATTATTAGAAGTCATTTATTATTTAGCAGACTATTATTAGAAGTCATTTATTATTTAGTAGCCCTTTATTAGAAGTCATATTTAGTAGCTACATCTTTAGAAGTCAAATTTTGTAGCTACAACTTCTAGAAATCATATTGGGTACTTCTGATTATTTAAAACTAAATTTGCCTGTATCTTAATTTATCGTCAGTTAACGATTTCTGTACAGCAGCAGTTTTATTAAACTTTTTTTCTGTTTTGATGGGATGAATTAAAAAATTAAATATTCAAAAAAAAAAAAAAAAAAAAGAAAAAAGAAAAGAAAAAAAGATTAATTAAAAATGTTATTTTTGAAGCGATTGTTTCCTAGATTTTTACTGTAATTTTAAATAATTTCATCTCAGGAGGTGACAAAGGTGTTGTAATTTGAACTGAACAAAGTAAGCAGTAAACTATAATTTGAAATATATCATGCTTTGAAGTCGTTGAGAAAGCAGATTAAGTCACAAATACGACACAATAATAATTCAACTCACGACATATTCATTGATTTATGTAAGCACATTTGAATATTTTTTTTTTTACATTTTTACATGAAGGAACTTGATTGCAGTCTTTCGTAGATTATGTATAAGTATTAGGTTGGTGCAAAAATAATGACGTAATAATGTCGTTTTTTGACGTTAAATAATACGTCAAAAAACGACATTATTACGTCATTATTTTTGCACCACCCTAATAGAAAACACGTGAAAATTGAACGGTTTTCCTATTTGAATTTTCTAATGGATCTTAATTCTTAATTGAATAAGCTCATAGTAAATTATACGACAATAAAATATCCGTAGAAAATCTCCAATCGTATCCTTGAATGTTTGATCTTAAAAACTTAAACAAAATATTACAATAACAATCCTAACGATGCATGCTGGTTGTTATTTTAAGAAGTAAGGGGGTACAAATGAAAAGTTTTGAAATTGACAACTTTTTCCATTTAAACTAAAACAGACGTTAAACACGTCTTGCTTTTTCCGTCTTTCTACGCGATCAAAACGGAATAGTCCATTATTTATGAGGTACTGACAGGAGACTGAAAACTTCTAGCTTCCTTTTCTCCTTTCTTTCTTTCTTTCTTTCTTTCTTTCTTTTTTATTTCGTTCGTTCTTTCTTTTTTCTTTCTTTCTTTTTCTCACTGAAACCTAGTAGCGTCTCTGATTTATCTTTCCACCCGATCAAAACGGAATAGTCCATTATTTATAAAGTATTAGCAGAAGACGTTAAAGGGTTCTTTCTTTTTCTCACTGAAACCAAGTAGCGCCTCTGATTTGACATTGATCGACGTGATCAAAACGGAATACTCTATTATTTAGGTTTTATTGGCAGCAGATATTAAACACTTCGATCTTCCTACCTACTTTCTTTTTTACATTTCTCATTGAAACCAAGTAGCATCTCCGATTTGTCTTTTCCTACTTTCCTCGTGATCAAAACGGAATAATCCATTATTTATGAGGTACTGGCAAGGCGTGACGGTCGTGCTAACTAGGGGTTGAACAGGCGGAATTATGCCTAATTATGAATTATTTACTGCATTTCTTTCTACGTTATTTTCAAGATTCTGAAATGTACAAGTAATAATCTTCTATGTGCTCTGTCACATTTGGGTTTGTTCATCCCCCACAACACACACATATACACACATAGATATATATTTATAAAGTATTAATAGATTTAATTTTTATTACTTTAAATGTTATTATAGTGGATGCTCCTAAATAAAATAGACGTTTCATTATTTTATAGTGTATACTCGTATTTGAAATAGACGTTCTGTTTTTATTGTTTTAAACAGTGTGTATTACTTATATTACGGCAATCGGCCTGCGTATTCTAGAAATCTGAATATAGAAAATATGCTCTCTGGCAGGAGTCGTACTACGTCCCCCTTCGTTGAAGAAACCACCATTTGATCCGTCGGGCTTTACTATTCGGCTATGAAGAGTATCAGTTTAGCAAGGTGATATTTTTCCTTTTATGGAAAGCATACTCCTCATTCAGTTTATTTTTCTCGAAAGCCCATATCTGTTTAATCTCGTATCCGAAATATAATCAAAGCGATTTCTAAAGAAACAAAAAAAGAAACTGTAGTGCTCTTCGTAGCCGAGCGGTGAAGCACACCAGATCAAACAGTGGCTTTGTGTTAAAATACACTGTTTCAGACAAAATTAAAAATGGGCGTCTATTTAAAAACATTAACATCCAATCATAAAGAAAGTTTGAAGTAATATATATATATATTATGAAATGGACAAAGTCCAACAATTATTTTAAGACATTTTTATACTTATACATTCTTTTTATAGATACAGTGTAACCCGGATATAAGAGAGTTGTCGAGACCGGAGAAGAAGTCTCTTATATCCGAGTTTCTCTTATATCAGAGTCTCTTATATCCGGGTTACACTGTACTAATATTTAAGTAAATACTCTGTTTATAATAAACAGTATTAAACAACATTTACCGGCCTGAATGTCCGAGAAATTTTCACAGAAAATATTCGTCCTGTATCCTATACGGAACCGTCATTTAGCTTGACGGGCCTTAACTGATTTGGCTACAGAGGAACGCTCGGTTAGCAAGGTCGAATTTACTGTATTTAAACTTCAATCTTCCATGAATCTCTCACGTACATTCATATCTCCTCATGGCGTATCAAATGTAAACAAATGAGGCTCCTTCTGAAGCTGAAGCACCAAGATATTAGAGATGGATCTCCCCACTTTTATAAATGAACTCAGCCGGATAACGAATACATGGTAATATGTAAAAAGGTAGTGTAGCTGTGGGAGTGCAGCTATAGCAGTTACGGGACAAGGAGAGAATTTAACTTTGTTTTTGCCACGGATTGAATAGCCGAGTATTCTACATTTTTATCGGGCAATAGTAGCTAGAGTATCCCATTAATATGTAAATGCGAGACAGACATTGACGGTACGTGAAAACTGCCGGCTCGTAAAGGTGATGCAAGAAAAGGCGATGGCAATCTAGTCACCTGCTCAGATGAGACACGCTTCCAGGTCCTCCAGTCAAGTTTATGATTGGAGGCGACCCCATAAAGCCGTGGAACTAGCCTGTCAAATTGTCTAAATGTGCACATGGGATAAAGTACAAATTGTGTAAACTGATGGTGGCTTTGTAATAATGCAGGGTGTATTCTGTTGGAGTTCACAAGAAGCTGTATTGAAACTGCAGTGTTTATTAACACGTATGATTTCTTGTTGCAGACTAAAATTCCTGCGCCTTTATTCTTGCCTTTTTTTTCCCCTGGTGACGTTAGTTTATTCAAGAAAGCTAATGAGCTGATGACACGAAATTGGCTCCATGAACTGTCAACTGACTTCCAGGTATTTCATTAGCTATTCGATCACCAGATTAAAATCCTTGAGCACTTGTGCACATATATAACATATTGATGACATCTTTAATATATATACTCATGCAACGACTCCGCCATCTTGTAGACTTTATGTAACGTTGGGCAGTCGCCGTTATTCGGTAGCTACCTTTAATGTCTGGCTCATTAGTGATTTAAATACTAAAGTTCACCCAAAACAAAGCTCACGGAAGCATCCACACAGGATTTTGTTCTACGAAATAGCGATTCTTCGGATAAAACAGTGGAACTTCTTCCTTACAAATGAAATACGGAGGGAAGTCTGTGGAGTTAGCATGGAGAGACTGATCTGAAAAGATCTGAATTGGTCGAACTAAAAACTGGAGCTCATCTGAACATCTACCATGGAAATAGCATCAGAGTAGCGATAACTATGCAACTTTGAGTGTGTGGGGAAACAGGCTGCAGAGTGGAAAATGTCATCCCCGACAAAAATGTTTATCAATCGATGCGCCCAGGCGCAATAATGCGCCCTGCATGTTAGCCAAGTGCGCCCCTAGTTAACGGAAAATTAATTTATGAATTATTTTTATACTTAAAAAACCTTTATTTTAAAAAAAACTAGAGAAACCAAACACATGGCTTGCATGTCTAAATCAAGTATTTGTCATTTGATATTTTAAACTGGAAGCTAAATTCCTTAATCTTTAAGAAGGACTGGATGATCCTGTCTCTTTTGCCTTCTTCAAAGGATTTAAATCCGTTATTATCGGATTCTCTAAAAAAATAGCAGATTCTTCATAAATCCCTTTAAATGAAAACTGTACCGCTTAAATATACAATGTAATGTCTTCAAAATAAATATTGACAGGAGAGATCTTTATTATTTTTCCATTTTCAATTTTAATAGAAAGTGAGCCCCAGAGTTTTACTCATTCTACAAGTGCGCCGTGAAGTAAAAAAGGTTGAGAGATCCTGTCCTACAAGAACGTGTAAACGATTTGGTGTGTGTGTGTGTATCATTATGTGTATACAAAAGTTTCCAGTACTTTTTATTAATAAACAGGTTTGTGTACTTAGTTTCTCGTTTCCAGAAAAGCGGGCGCCGGGAACTTTTGCACCAACTTAATACATCCATTAACGAATCCATTTGATTACCTGATAGCATTTCCTTTCATGTACATTGGTCTCGGTTCAGTGGCGTGTAACAACTCACCTGACCAGTGGTCAGCTGTGGATGTAACCATCCCATGGACAATGAAGATAAAACGATGAAAAATTAATTTTGTCCAGACAAGATGTTTAGATTGATTTTTTTACGGTTTATCAACCCTTTCTGGGTTATTTAATGTATTTTGGATTGTAAGAATAATCCTATTTTTTTTGCAAGTGAATATGGTTTACATTATTTACATTGTTCGGACTGTTGTCCTCATCTTTATTGTCATGTTCACGACGTTTCGGCCATTGTACGGTCCGGCCTTCTTCAGGTGATTGGAATTTCGAAATGAACCCTTTATTTCGTCCACCGGCTAGATTGTTCTAGTTTCACGTGCCATGCCTCTTCCGGATGTCTCAATTATCTCCCTTTAACTCAACTCTCCAAGATTTTTTTTTATTCACCACTGTCGTAGCCAGGTTTTGAACTCACAAACTCTTTGGGTCAAGTCACTGGATCCAACGAAAGCTTTTATCCACTGGGCCATGTGTCCTTGATTTTTCTATAAATTTAGGGAGGGGATGTTTTTAGAGGTTATTCCTCGAGATTGGACTCAACACCTTTCTTTTTAAGGTCTATGAATATGACGTTGGAACTAAACTTTGGTTGATTTCCGCGTTAAAGCCTCATAAAAGGATCGGGAAGTGTGATGATATTTACTTTGCTTAGTCTGGCACAAGGCCACAAATATGTGGTGCTTAGTGAGAATCGACATCACTAATCATTACAACCATAAAGTTGTCAGAATTAGATGGAAGTCTGAAACGAACAGAAACATGACACAAATCGCATAATCCATTAGTGTCGTAGGGGCACTACATGTACTGCAGCTAAGACAACAGTGGTGTGTTTAATGTGATGAAGATAGCCTGACGCAGTCCATCCCTCTTCAGAATTTTCCTTCTTCTAGCATCTCAAGGCAAGAAAGTCCAGTCAGCTCTGTTGTTTAACCCATAGCTATTGAGAGAAGAGAAGGATTCATTTCTTTCCCAATAATATTTGCGTGGAAGGCGCTAACGGCTACATCGCCCGCACACTTTGATACCTGTATCGTCTATGGAATGAATTAAAAAATAAAATTCTATTTTATTTACATTATCGTCAACATCTTTGTTGTTGTTATCACAAAATTTCGACCGTTGTTCTCCCCGGTCCTCCTCAGGTGTATATCGATCTGGGTAACCCTCAGGGAATTCTGAACTGAATCCTTTATTTAATCTACGGGGTATTAAAAAAAAACAAAAAAAAACAAAAAAAAAAACAATAAACAAAAACAAAATAACAAAAAACAAAAAAAAACAAGAAATTATGATGGTCAGAGTACTTGGAGTAAGAGACGGTGAACTTTTCAGCAGTCACTCGCATATATTTAAATTCTCTGCTTGACCAAAAGGAGATTCCAGTACAAATGCTGATAATTTCTGCCTAAATTTCTTGGACAAGAAGTTATTATTTATATCATTTACATTCATACTATTATCCTCATCTTTGTTGTTGTGATAACAAAGTTGTTCCCTTCAAACTTCATCAAATGTTTTCGATCCGGTTAACCTTCAAGGAATTTCGAACTTAACCCTTTATTTAATCTACGGGGAACAGAGCGTTCTCGTTCCACTGATCACTGATAGGGATATCTTTTTTTTATTTAGTGCAAGTACGCACAACCCAACCCAAGGATTGAAATCATAAGCACTATGTCTCCAAATTCACGAACCAACGTTTTTACACACTAAATATTTTGTTATAGTTGGAAAATGAAGGGCTTTAATGTGATGATTTAAACCATAGCTATTGAGAGAAGAGAAGGATTCATTTCTTTCCTAATAATATATGCAACCATGTCTGCAGTTCATTGAGTGTTACACAGCATTATAAGTCACATCACACTAATGTCAATGCAGCAAGTATTAAGCTGGCTTTCAAAACTTCGTTGGACTAATGAGTCACCAGTGGTAAGAAAATTAACTACAAAGTCATAGAAATGGTGGATACTTTTCTAAAATATAAACAGACTCACCGGGAAATATGATGTCTCGTCATTTCGTCAGAGTTTATTTAATCCACGGGGGCAGACTGTTCACGTTCCACTGATCACTGATAAGGATATCTTTTAGTTTTTATTTTTATTTAGTTCAAGTGCACAAAGCCCGATCCAAAGATTGACCTCACGACCACTATTTCCCCAAATTCACTTTAACAAAGTGGTATTTACAGGGTGTGGTTAGTAAACTCGAGACAGTGATAACTTGAATTTTTGTGCAGTAGCTATCACGAGGAATCAAAAAGTAGGGAAATCAATACAGTTTTAGATGAACTGAAAAAAATATTACCGTTTATTACTGTCAATTCTAAGCAGTAATCGTTTAAAAGTTATTGTTAATTAAACAAAGCAAAACCTTCTATCTTAAAAATGTAAAAAAACATCAGCAACTGTCTATATTTCTGAGATGATGTGTTTTAATTGTTTACACTTTTTATATTGTTTGGACTATTGTCCTCGTCTTCATTGTTATATTAACGACATTTAAGCTGTTGTACGCCGAGGCCTTCTTCAGGATCTGTCTATATTTCTGAGATGATGTATTTTAATTGTTTACACTTTTTACATTGTCCTGATTGTTGTCCACATCTGTGTTGTCCCCAAGGACACATGGCCCAGTGGATAAAAGCGTTGGTTGAAGTAATCTAGTGACTTGACCTAAAGAGTTTTGAGTTCAATACCTGGCCAAAGCAGAGGTGAACAAAAACTTGGAGAGTTGAATTACAAAAGGGGATGAACTGAACCCGGAAGAGGCATGGGACGTGGAACTAGAATAATCTACGCCGGTGAACGAAATAAAGGGTTCGGTTCGAAATTCCAATCACCTGAAGAAGGCCGGAGTGTACAACGGTCAAAACGTTGTGAATAAGACAACAAAGAGAAAGACAACAGTCCGGCCAATGTAAATAGTGTAAATAATCAACAAATGTTAAGCAGTATTCAATGCACGAACGAATAGTAGATTTATAAACGTGTAAGATGGATTCTGAGGAGAAAAAATTCTGGTACGACACAATGAACCAACTTTCCTAGCAGTAGATGCAGCTATTGATTCAATATAAGCTAGAGAAACGAAACACATGGCTTGCATGTCTAAATCAAGTATTTGTCATTTGTTATTTTAAACTGGATGCTAAATTCCTTAATCTTTAAGAAGGACTGGATGATCCTGTCTCTTTTGCCTTCTTCAAAGGATTTAAATCCGTTATTATCGGATTCTCTCGTGCATATGCTGGTAATTTTCCGCCCACTTTTGGGTCACATACCGATTATCTCCCTTTAACAATTCAAACCTATTTTACGAACAGCGTCCAGCGTTCAAATTTTAAATTTTAAGCGTACTTCAATTTTCCGCTTTTTTTCTTTTTTTATTGACTCATACCTGCACCTCATTACCTGCTCTTAAGCCCTAGAATTGCTTTAGTACTATTTTTGTGCTGTTCTTAATTTTGAACCATGAATCAGCATCCATCCCATGATCATCCGTATATTTTTAAAAATAATAAGCTATTTCTCGTGCTCGATGAACTGGGTAACAAACGAAACTCAAGCCGATCATCAAACGTAGGTACATGTGTATTTCTTAACATATACATATATACCCGACTCTCCTGTCGAATTCGACATATGAGAGTCAAGCGGCTCAGTTCCTAGGAACTGACAGCCTGACACCAGCACATGAGATTTGATTATAGTGGTGAAGGTTTCGTGCAGGACCATCCACACTTTTTGAAGGGCCGAATACAGAGACCTGGTGTACTACGTGCAACAAGTTCTCCAAACGACCCTCCGCAGGTTTTGAATTCAGAGTTGTCCTTCTCGTAGACCAGTTGCCATCCAAAGCTATAGAATATATATGTGGCTTCCCGCCTTGTTTGGGATGAAACGCTTATATATATATATATATATATATATATATATATATATATATATATATATAGAGAGAGAGAGAGAGAGAGAGAGAGAGAGAAAGTTAGATAGATAGATAGATAGATAGATAGATAGGCATGAAGATTTTTCGAACAGGAAAAAGCGTTTTGATAGCATTGTGTTGTATACAATACAAGTTCATTGCGAACTAAAAAGTCCGATGGAGGAGAAAAGAGCCACGTCTCATCCCTACGGTAGTTGATGAACAGAGGAAGAGAAAGTGGGCGTGTTCGTTCCTTTTATACTGCTTTATACGACGCCACTTATAAGGCGTTTAGGAGAGGTTCGCAAACAGACAACGTGGGACAATCCCATATGATGCAAAGACTTGGTTTTTAAAATGTTTTCAGGTGTGTAAAAGTCCAATCAAATTGTAAAGTCCTATCAAATGTACGTATAAGATGTGGCTTACCCCATCGCTCCTTGAGCCTATCAACAGAGAATGATATTCCCACTCACCCTCTTTTTTTTTTCAAATCTTGCTTTCAGATGTAGTTGCATGTGGGTAAATTGTCCCCCCCCCACTGGGAAACCTTCATTTTATGGTTTTTCCTCTCTTGACTTTTGCACTCTCTCACACATGCATATACACACACATATCTATCATACACACCTGTTACACACACACACACTCACAAACACAGACACACGCACACACAAAACACACACAGAGACACACACACAGACAGATACACACTCACAAACACACATACACACAGACACACGCACAGATACACACGCACATAGACCCACACAGAGATACACACACAAACATATTCTTATCATAACTAGTTTTAATTGTTTTAATGCCTTTTCTGTTCGTTACAATTATCTTCACATGTAATTCATTTTAATACATGCATTGAAGTTTGTTTTATATTTATTGTTTTGTGTGTCACTCATTTTTGCCTGGACTCACACTGATTCCGCCAATATTGTTTGCGGGATAGGTTTTCCAGGAGCCCGTAAATATTTGCTTCCCACAACATAATAGTGACCAATATTTACCCAAACAGGCTAGTAATCCCGCAACAAAGACAAGAAACCCAAGCCCCAAGCCCACACTAATAAACAACCCAATTAATTACAAAATGGCCGAATAGGACAGAACCGTTGTTTGCAACAAGGACGTGATTTTGAATAAAAGCTAACGGAAATGTAGCAGTGTGTCTCTTGTTTCAAAAAAAAAAAAAAAAAGCAGGAGTGGGATACAAGCTCTAACAAGTGGATGGCAGCCACCTCTGATCACACTTTGATAATCTTTTTTTGTGCACAAGGATTGTCCCATTTTATTTACTGATTCTTGGAAATCTACTTAGCTACAATTGTATATGTTTAAAACTTATTTAGTTACCATCATACGTATAACATAATTACTGATAAGCAAGTCCGCAAATACACGGGAATTTTAATGCATTTAATGAGGTTCGAGTCTTCATGTGCAAATATATATGTTTAAATAAATAGAGTATATCAATTTTAGAGCCAAATTTTTTCTATGAAATAATCATCCAACACAAGGCTCAAGAGTCCCTCAAGGTAGAGGGTTACTAAATGAAGTAGTTGTATGAAGGTAAGGGGGGATGCAAGAAGTAAAGATTATGACGATATATAGGAGAGATATAGGTTCCCTAGACTTGAAGAGGCTAGGATTTTAGTAATCGTTGAAGTATGCATAATATTAATATTGCTGTATTTTCATGTGTAAAATAAGTTGATTTACACAAGTGGAAGAAATTTAACAGAAAGAAATCAGTTTCTTTTCTCGGACTTTTTCACATGAGGAACTCCCCTTCCGGCTCCATGCTTTTCAGTCAACCTTAAACCGTGAAAATTTAAATCGCTATCTACTGTACTCGTAATTACTATTTTCTCTTTCTGTTCATTAGTAATGTTTCTGTACCTAATTCTTCCACACTCTGTAACCCCCTTGTGTCTTAGTGGCTTTATTGCCTTGCATGGAGTGATACCCATTAAAAAATGGAAGGCCCCTGGTTCCAGCAACTCTTACCCGGTGGCAGCACTTTTCAAATTGTACTAAGAGAGGTGGCATCGGTGTAATATCAAGATTGCATCAATTTACAGTTGAGCTGGCTAAATGTAGCCGTAAGTTTTATGCTAACAGTTTATTTTCTAGCACTTCTCGCTTGTGGAACTTGCTTCCGGTTCCATGCTTTCCAGCCAATTTTAATCTGCAAAAATTTAAATGCAATCTCAATCGCTATCTAATGTCTTCCCGATGACCCCTTTTCTCTTCCCGCTCATTAGTAATGTTTCTGTTCCTAATTCATCGACAACCTTGTGTCTTAGTGACTTTACTGCCTTGCGTGGAGTGATACCAATTAAAAAAAGAAGGACAAACACGAGGATAATTAATTAACAGATATATAAATAACAGTATACACAAGAAGAAAAAGAGGTTGATCTTACGGGCCAAACTTATCTTAAAGGAATCTTAGATTCAAGATGTGAAATGTAAGTCTTAAAACGCCTACTGCTAAATACACGCCTTTCTTGGACGGCTCCAGTCAAAAGAATTGAATTTAAGATTGTTGCTTTGGTGGTTTTCTTTTAATTTCAAATAATATTCACCAATTACAAAACCCAAGAGCCACTCAAGGTAGAGGGTTAGTATGAGCAATGAGCGTAACAAAATGCAAGAAGTGCAGTTCATGAGGTTATGTCGAAAAAAAGAAAAAAGAAAAGAAGATAACAGTAAGCCCTAGACGTGAAGAGGTCAAGATTGTCGTGATTGGGAAAACATCCTTCCACTGCAGTTCTTGGGAAGAAGCTGCCTGAGTGGAATTTGGTTCTAATTAATGGAATACGAAGGGAATGATTCATCATTTCACCCCAAGCAAGGCGACAAACCCACTAAGACGCAAAGGCTACTGATTGTGTGGTGATACAAGAAGGGATTATTTTTCTTTAGTCGAGATAGTCATATGGTTCGCGTGACGGCTGCTTGGAGACGTCACGTCATACAGTGACGAAAGTGGGCAGTCATTCAGTCGGTTTACAAAAGCCAAACCGAGAGGTTGCTTTTTTTTTTTTTTTTTTTTAGCCCGGGCAGAGGTTAAATTTGTTCTCTCATGGAGATTAAAAGTTCATGGTGCCGTTTCCCTTTGAGAACTTACTGGAACTTACCCAGATATAGAAATAAACTCCGGATCGCAGTTTTCAATTTAGAAAAACCCAAGATTCGCTGTTCTCCGTTCGCGGAATATGTCCTCGCCTGTGACATAGTAGATGAATCCGGCTCGTTTGAAGCTGTGGACGTAAACATGGCTTCTCCAGAAACACAGAAGAATCTTCATATTATATGTAAAACCATATCTTTTCGTTCTCCTTACATTCTGCTTATGTTACATTGTCCTTTGTGTGATACACGAGTATATATATATATATATATATATACAGTTTTGTGTATGTCTTAGTGATATAAAAGTCACTTTGGGAACAAAAACTGTATGACATTCCTTTTCCTTTCAGCCACTTCGTTCCGTCACTGAAATACGGTGTTATTATATCAGAAATATAATAATGCCCATAATGGGGGAAATGTAAATGGGAGAATAAATCTTTCTTCCCTAGCTGTATCCCATTATAATGTTATATATTACACACTTTGTAATTATATCAGAAATATAAGAATACCCATAATGGGGGAAATACAAATGGGAGAATAAATCTATCTTCCCTAGCTGTATCCCATTATAATGTTATATATTACTCATTTTGTTATTATATCAGAAATATAATAATGCCCATAATGGGGGAAATACAAATGGGAGAATAAATCTTTCTTCTCTAGCTGTATCTCATTATAATGTTATATATTACTCATTTTGTTATTATATCAGAAATATAATAATACCCATAATGGGGGAAATACAAATAGGAGAATAAATCTTTCTTCCCTAGCTCTATCCCATTATAATGTTATATATTACTCATTTTGTTATTACATCAGAAATATAATAATGCCCATAACGGGGGAAATGTAAATGGGAGAATAAATCTTTCTTCCCTAGCTGTATCCCATTATAATGTTATATATTACTCATTTTGTTATTACACCAGAAATATAATAATGCCCATAACGGGGGAAATGTAAATGGGAGAATAAATCTTTCTTCCCTAGCTTTTTCCCATTATAATGTTATATATTACTCATTTTGTTATTATATCAGAAATATAATAATACCCGTAATGGGGGAAATACAAATGGGAGAATAAATCTATCTTCCCTAGCTGTATCCCATTATAATGTTATATATTACTCATTTTGTTATTATATCAGAAATATAAGAATACCCATAATGGGGGAAATACAAATAGAAGAATAAATCTTTCTTCCTAGTCTCTCCTGTTATAACTGCAAAAGAATATGAGAAAGAACAAAACATCATTTAGGAGAAAGAACAATAAAAAGAACCGAAATTAAGAACATAGAAGATAATGACTGGTATTGCATTTAAATTTCTGAAGATCAAAATTGATTGGAAAACAAGAAGCAGAGAGAGAGAGAGAGAGAGAGAGAGAGAGTTCTACAATTGAGAAGTGCGAGAGAAGAAACTGTTAGCATAGAACTTACGGATACATCGAGCCATTTCAACTATAACAAGGTAAGGCCAATCTAGTAGTGCGCTTCAATTCATAAAGTCTAGCTATCATAGAGGGGAATTCATCAGTATTAATTACCATGAAACTGAAAGTATTTATAGTGAACGGGCGTGGTTAATTTGACCTAATTAAATTTGAAAGTGTAGAATTATATACTTACGCCTTCGAGTTCCTTATTTTTTTTTATACGTCGTAAGCATGAAATCTTTTTGTTAGTAGTTCAATTGTAAAATAAAAACGAAAAAAAAAAAAAAAAATACGGCACAATTCACAATAGATTTCCATTCAGTGATGCAATGAAACGAATTACTCATCAGCCTTTGTGTGAACATGTTCGTTTCAAGATAAGAAACGAATCTTTTCTAGCAGCTTAAAAACAATGAATCTCTTTAATATATATATATATATATATATATATATATATATATATATATATATATATATATATACATTAAAGAGATTCATTGTTTTATATATATACATATATGTATACATACATACATACACACACATTACAGTGTAACCCGGATATAAGAGTTGTCGGGACCGGAGAAGAAGTCTCTTATATCCGGGTTTCTCTTATATCCGGGTTTGGTCTATTTTGTTTAGGTAAGTATGGCTTTGAATTTGGGACCAGAGAAAATCTCTCTTATATCCGGGTTACACTATATATATATATATATATATATATATATATATATCGCAATGGGTCGGAATTACCATTTTTAAATTGCTTAGTATTTGCTTATTGCTTAACACTTGCACAAATAAAATAAATTAACTAACAGGATTGATTATGTTAATTTTTACAAAATTTTATTGTAATCTATCTATCTATCTATCTATCTATCTCAGTCTGTTCATGATCTATCTATCTATCTATCTATCTATCTATCTCAGTCTGTTCATGATCTATCTATCTATCTATCTATCTATCTATCTATCTATCTATCTATCTATCTATCTCAGTCTGTTCATGATCTATCTATCTATCTATCTATCTATCTATCTATCTATCTATCTATCTATCTATCTCAGTCTGTTCATGATCTATCTATCTATTTATCTATCTATCTATCTATCTATCTATCTATCTATCTATCTTCGAGTATGTTACACATATACAGACATTTACACACAACCTGTTTCAATAACTACATACACAAACAAGAATAAATACTGTGATATGTTTTGCACTCAACAAATATTTATTTACTAACGGAAAAACAGAAGTAAACTCAAGTTTATACAAGAAGAAGCACACCCGCACATTTCTCGCCCTTTCTTATATATTTTTTTTTATTCATACACCTGTAACGTTGATAATACCCAACTACCTACCCAACAACCTTCATGCCCTTACATTTTTTTTAGTTATCAAGCTACTTATCAGTTATTTTTTCTTTCTTTACCTATCTCCTTTCATATAAGCAGCGACGCGGTCAGTTTTGACGCCGATCAGCCGATGGTATTTTAACTGGCAGTGAATGGCTCCGATGTCCCTCGACAAGACTGAAGAACAGGAATCTATATTTAAAAATATAAGGATTCAAATATTAAGGCATGTAATCGATCTCACTCTGTACATTATCTATCTATCTATCTATCTATCTATCTATCTATCTATCTATCTATCTATAAGTATGTATCTATTTTAGTTTGTTCATATCTATCTATCTATCTATCTATCTATCTATCTATCTATCTATCTATCTATCTATCTATCTATCTATCTCAGGTTGTTCATGATCTATCTATCTATCTATCTATCTATCTATCTATTTTAGTTTGTTCATATCTATCTATCTATCTATCTATCTATCTATCTATCTATCTATCTATCTATCTCAGGTTGTTCATGATCTATCTATCTATCTATCTATCTATCTATCTATCTATCTATCTATCTATCTATCTATCTATCTATCTATCTATCTATCCCAGTCTGTTCATGATCTATCTATCTATCTATCTATCTATCTATCTATCTATCTATCTATCTATCTATCTATCTATCTATCTATCCCAGTCTGTTCATGATCTATCTATCTATCTATCTATCTATCTATCTATCTATAAGTATGTATCTATTTTAGTTTGTTCATATCTATCTATCTATCTATCTATCTATCTATCTATCTATCTATCTATCTATCTATCTACACACACACACACATGCACAAAAGGAATTAATGCATGAATTTTTAATCTGTCAGTATTTCTTAATACTTCTGCAATCGCTGTGCTTTCCTCTACACAGGGGGGGGGGTCACGTATGTTCAAATCCAGCCAGAGTTTATTATCTATTTAGTCTTCCAATTGCACAGACATGTCAATAGAATTTTCACTGTTTAAAGAAAACAGGACATCTACTCAAACGTTTGTATCCACTAAGATGTTCAGAATAATAATATATATATATATATACATATATATATATATATATATATATATATATATATATATATATATGTATATGTATATATATATAAATATATATATACATAATTGTGCCAGTGTTAATATAGATAATTACATTGCAAATAGTTACTTTGCAAATATTATATATATATTTATGTGTGTATATATATACATACATATATATATATATATATATATATATATATATATATATATATATATATATATATATATATATATATATATAGATAATATTAGTGGTAAATATACATATATATGCAAAATCCACAGGTGCATATATACACATGTATATTTTAGAATAAAAAATTCCGAGAGGATAGAATCCAGGTAGAACTCAATGTCCAGGACAGAGTAAGGATATAATAAAAAGGCTTAAACACTAATATTCCATGGTCATGATTTATGACCATGGAATATTAGTGTTTAAGCCTTTTTATTATATATATATATATATACAGATATTTACATTTCAAATATATGTATGTATATATATACACAGACACACACACATATATATATATATATAATATTGTTAAAATATTGAAAATTTTTTTGTTACTTTTATATTCTTATATATATATATATATATATATATATATATATGTATATATATACACACATACACATGTACACATGCATATATATATGTACACACATCCATACGTCCATACACACACACATATATATATATATATATATATATATATATATATATAAAGACACAGTGAGAGAGTGTGTGTGTGTGGGGGGTGGCGAGTGATTTGTAAAGTACATGTAAACCCTATTACAGGTTAACCCAAGCCTTGTAACTCGAAATAGGTAGTCACAAATCAAGGGTTGGTGTATGCTGGTCTTGTAAAAAAAATTGATAGTGACAGATTATGTACTCCTTCCAAGAAAATGTAACAAATCCTGCTCATCATATATAATTGCAGTATAAACCACAGATGCCCGCTCAACAACCCACTTTGCAGGCATCTGTAATACAGATTTGTTAGTTGCCCTGGTAGATAGGTGTGTTTGGAAATGAGTAACTAGCCATGTAACTAGCCTCTTCTTCTCCCTCCAGCTATGGGTAAATCGCAGGACAGACTGGGTTCTATAGCCTTTGATGGCAACTGGTCTAGAAGAAGGACAACTATGAATTCAAAACCTGCGGAGGGTCGTTTGGGAACCTTGTGGCATGTCGTGCACCAGGTCTCTGTATACGAAACGTTCACCACTATAATCAAATCTCATGTGCTGTTGTCAGGCTGTTGGTTTCCTAGGAACTGATCTGCTTGATCCTCATATGTCGAATTCAATGGGGGAGTCAAGTATATATATATATGTATATATATATATATATATATATATATATATATATGTTTTGAACAATAAAAAATATTAAAAAAATTAAATCTTCAGACGCACTGGGTTGTATATTAATATTCCTTCATTTTTATTATTATTTCATTTAGATACCTCGACTAGTTTTGGCCAACATGGCCATCATCAGGAGAAAAATAATTTTTGCTTGCTGGTAGCAGTGAACTACAGAAATATATATATATACAAGGTGCTTTGAATTATTGTTGTCTAAATTATGCAAAAATGAAAATAACACTAACATTTGATTTTAACAGATATATTTATCTAAATTATACAAAAATATCTTGAAATACTAAGGAGTAAATTTATTCAATAAAATCACCATTTGCTTCAACCATAACCTTCAAACGACTTAGGAATCTCTTACAACTCTTTGAATGGTCTTCTTGTTTGTGTTGGTGAATGCTGCCATAATCCTTGCCTTCAGTTCATCTTTGATGTTACAAGGAGTTTTATTGGTCTCTCGCTTAACTGTGCCCCACATATAATAATTAAGGGAGTTGCAGTTTGGGGAGTTAAATGGCCAGAAGTAAGGAGTGATGTAGTTGCAGAAATTATCTGACAGCCATGACTGGGTTTTCTTGCTTGTGTGTCATGGTGCAGAGTCCTGTTGCCAGACATAGGGTCTTCAAGCAGCCACCCTCTTGACCCAGAGCAGCACTACCTTTTCACAGCACTTATTGTAGCCCCCTTTGTGTTGAGACTGAAGCCCTGTAGGAAGATGAATGGTGATCTAATATTGACATCACTTGTGATCACTCCAAACATCATGATGTTGCCTGTATATATCATCCAACTCTTTTAGAATCTGCTGCACTGTCCTCAGATCGACACCCAAACACACTGAAATGTTCATATTAGAGCTTCCAGTGTGAATGCCAAGTAGTACAGCATATCGTTATCAAATTTCTGGCAGAGTGAATTACGTCATGGTGCTCTTTTTTTAATACTGTTCAGTCGACAAAATAAAAAAAAACTGTTCATGTGCAAAATTAAAAATAGGAAAGGGCGACAATTTACACATCGCATTGCATCGCATCTACACACACACACACACACACATGCACTCAAATATATTGTTGTAGGGATATTAGTTTATAACCTAGAGTTTCACGCTTTTGTGATCATCAGACAAATACAGAATATGTTAGCTCTATAACAGATATTGAGCAATTTCCACTAAGTACTGCATATATATATATATATATATATATATATATATATATATATATATATATATTTCAATTAAAAGGTGCAATTATAATTTATAAATTCATGAATCATTCATACAAAAAACAAATATATTTGTGTTTTGTATGAATGATTCATGAATATATATATATATATATATATATATATATATATATATATATATATATATATATATATATATATGTATGTATATGTATATAGATGATGGGAGGTGCCTAATTTTATGTGAAAGTAGATCAGCAAGTCTGTAGCCTGACATAAATATAAACTAAATCTTGATCTGAAATTTTCACTGTATAATCTTCATTTCTTGTGAATTAAGTGCATTAACAAGGAATGTAAGTATGTTGAAATTTGATGTACAAAATAAATAATTTTTTTATTACTATCCTAAAACATATTGACAAACTTATGTACATTCATGCAGATTTATGCATATACCTATGTGATATGTAATATAATATATATATATATATATATATATATATATATATATATATATATATATATATATATATATATATATTTATATATATATATGTGCAGAATGTTCCAAAATGTATTCATTGTAGTTTTGCTAATATCAGATACAGATGTTTTTGGGTTGGTTGGTTGTTCATTTGATTTCATAACACGAAAAGTCTACTGAAGTTCTTGCCTGAAATTTATCCAGTCATCTTCATGATAAAAATAAATTAGACATTTTCATGATGGAAATAATTTAGACATTTTCAAAATGGAATTGTGTTAGACATTTCCATAAAATATTAAACTAAACATTTTTATAATAATTTTTTGTGAAAATGTTTTTTTATGTTAGTGCCATTCTCATATGAAAATAAGTTAGACATTTTCCTTAGAAAAATATGTTAGGTCTTTTAAAAATAAAATTAAGTTAAATATTTTTATAATAATTTTATGATGAAAATGATTTTATGTTAGAGATTAGACAGACGTTCTTATAATAAAAATAAGTTAGACATTTTCCAAAGAAATATAAATTAGACATTTTCCTAAAAAAAATAAGTTTGGTATTTCCCTAAGATAGACATTAAGTTTTATAACACCCAGAAATTCATAAACAGATGTCCTCAAGGACACATTGCACAATGGATAAAGGCGTTGGTTAGATCCAGTGACAGGACCTAAAGAACGTGAGTTCAATACCTGGTTAAGGTGTTGGAGAACTTGGAGAGGGGAATTAACAGGAGATAACTGATAACTGACATCCATTAGACATGGCATGTGGAACTAGAACAGTCTACCCCAGTGAGTGAAATAAAGGTTTTAGTTTGACATTCCAACCATCTGAAGAAGGCTGGAGTGTAAAATGGCTGAAACATTGTAATAAGTATGGCGACAAAGATGAGGACAATAGTCTGAATAATGTAAATACTATACATAATACCTCATCTCAGAAATATAGACAGATACTGAAGTGCCAAACCATTGTAATAAATATGGTGACAAAGATGAGGACAATAGTCCGAATAATGTAAATAGTGTACATAATGCCTTATCTCAGAAATATAGACAGATAAGAAAAATAAGTTAGGTATTTAAAAAAAATAAGTTAGACATTTTCCTAAGAAAAATAATTTAGGTATTTTTATATTGGAATTAAGTTAAACATTTTCGTGATAAAATATATTAGATGTTTTCAAAATAAAAATAAATGAATTAGGTTTTAGAAAATAAATGAAAGCATTAAATATTTTTAATTTAACTGATGTTTTATTTTAAGTATTTCAAATATTAGGGAAAAATTGTTAGGAATTCCTTAGTTGTTAAATAAAGTAAATATTTTTCTTCTTTTTTTTTTACCTGAAAGAGTATGTAACGAGAATTAAAAGAGTAATTCTCCTCTGTGTTATGGCACTAAATTACAAAAATTAAAAGAGATAAAAAAAGTTGATATCTACTACAACATAAAGTCGTTGATGTGAAAATGTTTAATTAGCTCCTAAGTAATGACAAATGTTGCCATAAACAAATAAATTGCGTACATTTTGGGAGGAGCAGGGTGCACAAAGAGTTCATATAATAAGGGAGGACAAATAAGTTTGTAGCCTGAAAGAGTTATTTACTGAAGTTTCATCAGAAATAGGCACTGTATCATATTCAGTCTTTACTAACTAGTTCAATTTGGATCATGAGCATTGTCAAGGAAGGAGAATATGTTGAAAAATAAATATTTGTTGTGTAAAATAAATACTTATCCACCATTAGGCTGCAGACATTTTCATGGATGTATGTAATTAAGTATCTATCTATCTATCTATCAATCTATCTATCTTAGTCTATTTATATCTATCCATTTATCTATCTTAGTTTGTTCATATCTATCTTAGTCTGTTCATATCTATCTGTCTATTTTAGTCTATTCATATCTATCTATCTATCTATCTATTTATCTATCTATCTATCTATCTTAGTCTATTTATATCTACTTATCTATCTAAGTCTGTTCATATCTATCTATCTATTTATCTATCTATCTATCTAGCTAGCTAGCTAGCTAGCTAGCTAGCAAGATAACTAGCTAGATAGCTCACCCAGTCTGTTCCTGATCTATCTATCTATCTATCTATCTATCTATCTATCTATCTATCTATCTATCTATCAGTCTGTCTGTCTGTCAGTCTATGCTGGGGTTCTGTAAAAGTTCTTTTACCCAAACCACTTTCCAGCAAACCTCTTAAATTTCACTACACAATTTACTCTTTGATGTGAACATGTTTAATTAAGTTTCAGGAAATAATAATGGTTGCTATGATCAAATAAAGTGTGTGTACATTTTGGTTGGAGACACAGTATAGATTACACACTTGCATATTTAAATATATTTGCATATATTTTATAGATATGTGCACACACACACACACACACACACACACACACATACACACATAACATGACCAACAACTCTTGTTTTCTGAGCATAATCATCTGAAACAGTGACTAACCAGTTCCAGTTGTAGACACTTCAATCTCCTTCATATATATGTGTACATATATATAAATATATATATATAAATGAAATGAAAATTGATGGATTGTGTAAGTTTTTGTAATTTAATAGAGAGTGTACAAGGGGTAGTTAAAGAAACTTAACTATATATATATATATATATATATATATATATATATATGTGTGTACATATATTGAAATATACATATTGAATACTAATATTATCATTATATATATATATATATATATATATATATATATATATATATAATGAAAATATTAGTATATATATATATATATATATATATATTTAGGTAGCGTACCTTCATTCAAGCATGTTTCATTAAATAGTATAAACATTATTACTTATTTTTATACTGATCCTTCCAAGTTGTCTAATCAGTTTCTTAATATTAAGACTTAAGATCATAATTTACACCTAAAAGATGATCTTTGTAGGTTTCCTTGATGGATCTCATCTCAACATCAAGAGACTCATTAGACAACTGGAAAGGATCAGTATAAAAGTATGTAGACATAATATGTCTATATTATTCAATGAAATATATATATATATATATATATATATATATATATATGAAGAAATATACTCTTAAGGTGTGGTATATTTATGGGTTAAAGTGCTTAATATCTGGGATAGAACATATATAAATGTAAATATAAAATGGACTCTGAAGTCAACATTTAGAGGCAACAGTCTGTTTCAGGCCATGTCTGCTGACTTCAATGTCCACTTATATATATATATATATATTTTTTTTTTTTTTCATTTCATTTCATTTTTGGAAGTGCTATCTGATGATCCGGTGTCCTTTAAAAGGGCTCTGGTGAAATAAATTATTATAATGGTACCTTAAAGTGGTCTGTTTTTCTTTAAAATATATATATATATATATATTTATACATGCTCTATCTTTGATATTGAGCACTTTATCCCATAAATATAGCATACCTTAAGAGTATAATTATTTTTATGTATATATATATATATATATATATATATATATATACACACAATTGTGCATTTGGGCAGCAATACCTCTTTTATACAAGTTTGATTCATTTATTGTTTTGTTATGGATTATCAACTTTTTGTGTGTTATTTAAAGTTGAAATATATTTTGGATTCTAAGACTAATTCTTTCTTTCTTTTATGAATGAATGAAAAATTTAGAAACATACAGTTAACATCAAGAAGATATTTGAAGAAGATGAGGTTTCTAGAGCACATAATGAGGAAAACCTGATTCTCACAGGACAGATTGAAGACAAGAAGGACAGAGAAAAACAATGCATAACATATTAGATGCAATGTCAATCATTATCTTCTATCTTCTATTCTTTTATTCTTCTCTCTCCTTAATAATGTTTTATTTTTCTTATATCTGCTCTCAGTAAACTGTGGTGTCATGGTAGTTTTATTGACTTCCTTAGAGTGAAATGATTAAAAAATATACACCAAAATTCGAAGCCTTTGTACAACCAACTCTGAGTGTTGACTTCAATGTTCACTTTTATATATATATATATATATATATATATATATATGTATAATCATTTCATCCTAAGTAAGGCAATAATTCTGCTAAGATGCTACTGGGAGTGAAAAGGAAGGAAACGTCTTTAGTGAGAAGAAACAGAACAGCTTTCAGGAAGACAGAAGATAGTGTTTGATGTTGAACTTAATCTTTTGATGATAATAGGTAGCAGGGAAGCAAGAAATTGGAAGAGAGTTCCACTGGCGAGAAGTGTGAGAAAAGAAACTATTAGATTAGAACTTATAGTTCCATCTACCAATTTTCAACAGTAAAATTCTGAGATCTAGTTACCAAACTAGTAGCATGTTTAAATCCATTCTGTCAAGGTATTAAAGCAGAAAGCTCATTAGAACAATTGCCATGAAATTATTTATAGCAAGGACATAGGGAAGTTAAGTCAGAGTAGAGGGAAAATGATTGAAATTGTGATGCCAGGTCAGGACCAATAACATTACAGAAACTTTTTTTTTTTTTCTCAAGAATCTCACGATATATTACAGGAGTTCCAGAACAGATATGCCAACGATATTCAATGTATGGATGAATGTTAGATTTATAAATGTGTGAGATCAATTCAGGTGAGAAAAATTATCTGGCATGCCACAGTAAACGAATCAATCAGCCGATAGCAATTGATTCAATACAATCTTTCCATTTTATGTTAGTAGAAAATCTCTCTCTCTTTAAATGTAAATTTTATCACATAAAATTTGGTGGGGCACGCGCCAATTTAGGGCACTGGAAAAGTAAAATAGAGTGATCTGATTGGTTTACTATTATTCCTCTTTGGTCACGTTAAATAGTTTCTTACTCTGTCCCCAGAGAATGCATTTAGTGAAACTGATTTTGAAATTTGCAACACTGAGGATGTGAGTGTTATTTATTGTATGGGGATGTGTGTGTGTGTGTAGTCCACAAAACAGGTCATTATTAGAATTCATATCTAGTAGACCATTATTAGACATCATATTTAGCAGACCATTATTAGAAGTCATTTATTATTTAGCAGGCCATTATTAGAAGTCATTTATTATTTAGCAGGCCATTATTAGAAGTCATATTTAGTAGCTACATCTTTAGAAGTCAAATTTTGTAGCTACAACTTCTAGAAATCATATTGGGTACTTCTGATTATCTAAAACTAAATTTGCCTGTATCTTTATTTATCGTCAGTTAACGATTTCTGTACAGCAGCAGTTTTATTAAATTATTTTTTCTGTTAACGATTCCAAAAAAAAAAAGAAAAGAAAGAAAAGATTAATTAAAAATTTTATTTTTGAAGCATTTGTTTCCTAGATTTTTACCGTATCTGTCTATATTTTTGAGATGAAGTATTATGTACATTATTTGGACTGTCTTCCTCATCTTTGTTGCCATATTTATTAGAACATTTCGGCCGTTGTTCACTCCGGCCTTCTTCAGGTGGTTGGAATGTCGAACTGAACCCTTTATTTCACTCACTGGGGTAGACTGTTCTACCATGTTTATGCCATGTTTAATGGATGTCAGTTATTAGTTATCTCCTGTTAATTTCCCTCTGAAAGTTCTCCACTGCCTTAACCGGGTATTGAACTCACAATCCTTGAGTCTTGTCACTAGATCTAACTAACACCTTTATCCACTGTGCCATGTGAACGAATAATGTAAATAATGTATTTTTACCGTAATTTTAAATAATTTCATCTCAGGAGGTGACAAAGGAATTGTAATTTGAACTGAACAAAGTAAGCAGTAAACTATAATTTAAAATATGGCATGCTTTGAAGTCGTTAAGGAAGCAGATTAAGTCACAAAGCATGTCAACTGTCTAGAGGCGTTTACAATACACAACTGAACAGACCAGATAATTGCAACAGGAAAATGTGTGACCAAGAAGCCACAATGAGTAGCTCTCTTTGAAGTTAGTATCAGCCATGCTGATGGAAGGCAAATGTAGTACTCTCTGATGATTAAAAGAGAGCAATTTTGTTAGTGAACTCTCCTGCTCATTTTTGATTTATGAGGGCCCAACAGTTTCAGTTTAGAATTGAACCTATTATTTTGCCCTGTCTTGGGTATAACGATAAACCACATCTGTGCACTGGGTACGACAATAAACCACATCTCCATCCTGGGTAAGACGATAAACTACATCCAACAGCAAGGCCTCTGATCAGGAGGTTTTGAGGACCATGGAACCACCTCTTAATTGCTGACCTGGGGTGGTAGCATCTGTTAGGGTCCCAGCTATGGGCAAATAGTTAACCCCCCCAAACTGGGGTCAAAACACTGAAAATATAAAAATAGGTTTTAATACCAGAAATATAGGGTGACCCAAAAAACCGGGAACTTTTTAACAATCCGATAAAACCAAGATTGATGGAAAAAAAATATTTTATTCATAGTAATTGAAACCTTAAAATATGCCATTTAAGAAACAATGATGGAATTTTCATTTTTTTTAAATTGCGTCCTGTAGATGGCGTCCTCCTGTACGAATGCATTCTTGAAATCTGCTGTTGAGATTCCTCATTGACTGCTGCAACATCTCAGCTGGGATACTGTGAATTTCATCTTGAATTCTAAATCGCGAAATGTTTACTTGCTCAAGGTCACCATCTCACAGTCTTGCCACTTGCTCATGTCTGGCAATACACACTTCAAAAATTCCCATTTTTTGGGGTCACCCTGTACTTTGTAAAAAAAGTTATTACCAGCAATAAGTTTTTGAAGAAAAAAATTATTACCAGCAATACATTTTTGAAAAAAAGATATTACCAGCTAAACGTTTTTGAAAAAAAAAAAAAAAAAAAAATTGCAAGCGATACATTTTTGAAGAGAAAATATTACCAGATATAGATTTTTGAAGGAAAAATATTATTACCAGCAATACATTTTTGAAAAAAATATTACCAGCAATAAAAATCCTGTCGGCATTAAATAACCCAATGAGGTGTTGATATGCAGTAAAACAAAATAAACCACACCAAACTATAATCTTTCCACAGAGATGAAGTGATTATAATGGTTAAGTGTTGACTAGAATCAGCAATACTTTTAGAAGGAACTAATAACCGAGCAAATGGTGCACAGTGCCCCACAAAATCTTCATTCCTTAGGTTTGCATAGACTGTTTGCCAACCAAGGGGTGATAGTCCAGTCTGACCCGCTATTTAAACTGGGGAAAAGTGAATGATTCACAACGTTCCCAAGGATATTTGTGCGAAAGTGAATGCAACAACCTTGAAAAGAATTTGAACTTGGCTCATTGATTTCTCTTTCTGAACACTAAACATTACATCACCTGAACATCCATTCATCCATAAATATATAAGTGCTCTCATCACATTTAAAATGAGCTTCCCTCACATCAAATGATCAAACATTAAAATGAAACAAATAAATCAATGTAAATGTATTAGTTTCCTGGAACGTAATGCATTTTGACGTTTTTTTTCCTCCATTTTGTCATAATTGTCTCCATGGATATTGGGGTAAGGTCTATTACTATCTGTGGACATTAGAGAAGGTCTGTTGCTTTCCATGGACATTAGGCAAGGTCTTTTACCCTACACGGACATTAGAGAAGGTCTATTAATTTTCATGGACAGCTTCTTTCCATAGACTTTAAGGAAGGTCTGTTATTTTCTATGGTCATTAAGGAAGACCTATTACACTCCATGGACATTAGGGAATGTCTATTATTTTCCATGGATATTAGGGAAAGCATATTAATTTCTATGGGAATTAAGGAATGTCTATTGCTTTCTATGGACATTAAGGAAGGTCTGTTATATTCTACGGACATTAAAGATCTACTACTTTCCATGGTCATTAGAGAAAGTATATTACCCTCTGTGGACATTAGGGAATGTCTATTAATTTCCATGGATATTAGGGAAAGCATATTAATTTTCATGGATATTTGGGAAGATCTATTGCTTTACATGGACATTAAAGGATGTTTATTCCACTCCAGAGACATTAGGAATGTCTACACTTTCTGTAGACATTAGGGAATGTCTATTACATTCCATGGACATTAGAGAAGATTTATTATTTTCCTTGGATATTAAGGGAGGTTTCTTACACTCCATAGACTTTAGGGAAGGTCTGTTACTTTCTATGTATGAATGCATGGCTGTAGTATCATCCATAAATGAGAATAGTAAAAATTATGAATATATTGTTGTCCAAGCATAAGTATAAAAAGAAAGTTTTATTTAAAACCAATATTTGGTGTGGCCACCTTTATTTTCTATTACTGATTGTAATCTTGTTGACATTGAGTTCACAAAATTTCCACAAAATTTCACTGATATGTATTCCCATTCAAACAGCATCCATTCTTTCACATTTACTTTACTGGGTGGTTGGTCTTGTAATTTTTGTATGAGTGTATTGTACATGTACTTCATTATCTTTTCAATACCTCTACTAATAACAAATTGCACTAACATGAGATAGCCCTCTGCAAAGACATTGGCATTGAGTGGCCATATTTTATTTTCTCTTGGTCACATGTGACACATCAATCTGAGGCTACTGGCATGATCCTCTGTTTGTCACTGTCACATGGATATTGGGGAAAGTCTATTACTTTACATGGATTTTAGGGGCGGTCTGTTTCTCTCCATGGATAACAGGGAAGGTGTGGTACTCTCCATGGATAACAAGGAGAGTCTGGTACTCTCAGTGGATAATAGGGAGGGTCTGGTACTCTCCATGGATAATAAGGAGGGTCTGGTACTCCCCATGGATAACAAGGAGGGTCTGTTACTATCAGTGGATAATAGGGAGGGCCTGATACTCTCCATGGACATTAGGGGTAGTTTATTACTTTCTCTGGACACTAGAGAATGTGTATTATTTTCCATAGACATTAGGGTAGGTCTGTAGCACCCTATGAATATTGTGGAAGGTCTGTTACTTTCATTGGCTATTAGGGAAGGTCTATTAATTTTCATGGAAATTAAGGAAGGCATTTTGGACATTAGAGAAGGTTTATTATTTCTCATCGACATTAGACAAGGTCTGTTATTTTCCAGGGACATTAGCAGAGGTCTTTTACTCTCCATGGACATTAGGGAAGTTCCATTATTTCCATGGATATTAGGATGTTTCTCTCCATAGATATTATGGAAAGTCTAGCATTGTCCAGGGACATTAAAAAAATTCTCTTTCACTCCATGAACATTTCCAGGGACATTATATAAGGTCTGTTACTCTCCATGGACATTGGTTATGTTTACTGTGTTGCAATAAACTGAAGGTAATGGTCATATAAATAAATAAATAAATTAATTTAAATATGATATAGAACAATGCCATTGAACACCGAATTGCCTGTGTTTTTCTATTAGGCTTTTTTTCTAGCACATGATCACCTGTAGCTAAAATATTGTATTAAGTCTATTTTTCTTTCTATTTTTCAATATATTAAAGAGAGATCTTCGGTTTATCTTATCTTATGATTTATGTTCTATTTAACAGGTAATCAAATTTATCTTCTATTTAACAAGTAATCAAATTTAGGTTCTATTAAACAGGGAATCAAATTTAGGTTCTATTAAACAGGCAATCAAATTTAGATCCTATTTAACAGGTAATTAAATTTAGGTTCTATTTAACAGGTAATCAAATTTATCTTCTATTTAACAAGTAATCAAATTTAGGTTCTATTAAACAGGCAATCAAATTTATCTTCTATGTAACAGGTAATTAAATTTAGGTTCTATTTAACAGGTAATCAAATTTATCTTCTAGTTAACATGTAATCAAATTTAGGTTCTATTAAACAGGGTATCAAATTTAGGTTCTATTTAACAGGTAATCACATTTAGGTTCTATTTAACAGGTAATAAAATTTAGGTTCTATTAAACAGGTAATCAAATTTAGATTCTATTAAACAGGTAATCAAATTTAGGTTCTATTAAACAGGAAATTAAATTTAGGTTCTATTTAACAGGTAATCAAATTTAGGTTCTATTAAACAGGTAATCAAATTTAGGTTCTATTTAACAGGTAATGAAATTTATCTTCTATTTAACAGGCAATCAAATTTAGGTTCTATTAAACAGGTAATCAAATTTAGATTCTATTTAACAGGTAATTAAATTTAGGTTCTATTTAACAGGTAATCAAATTTAGGTTCTATTAAACAGGTAATCTAATTTAGGTTCTATTTAACAGGTAATGAAATGTATCTTCTATTTAACAGGTAATTAAATTTAGGTTCTATTAAACAGGTAATCAAATTTAGATTCTATTAAACATTTAATCAAATTTAGGTTCTATTTAACAGGTAATCAAATTTAGGTTCTATTAAACAGGTAATAAAATTTATCTTCTGTTTAACAGGTAATTAAATTTATGTTCTATTTAACAGGTAATCAAATTTAGGTTCTATTTAACAGGTAATTAAATTTATCTTCTATTTAACAGGTAATTAAATTTAGGTTCTATTAAACAGGCAATCAAATTTAGATTCTATTAAACAGGTAATCAAATTTAGGTTCTATTTAACAGGTAATGAAATGTATCTTCTATTTAACAGGTAATCAAATTTAGGTTCTATTAAACAGGTAATCAAATTTAGGGTCTATTTAACAAGTAATCAAATGTATCTTCTATTTAACAGGTAATCAAATTTAGGTTCTATTAAACAGGTAATCAAATTTAGGTTCTATTAATCA